>JAPSGF010000006.1:5340315-5525148 GCA_035772895.1 Perdix hodgsoniae | reverse complement strand
AAAGACTGCTTCCTCCATACCGGGCATTTAAGTTCTCTGCTCAGCTTGTGGTTCTGCTTATGGACCCTTTTAAAGGACACCTTATCCCATGTTGGATAGATGTCAGACAGGTGGAATGAATCTCATTCTAAGGATGCCTCTAACTCACCACTGACCATGGAAACAGTCACTTTAAGCTCTGCAACTTGCTTTCAGACAGCTGAAGGCAGAGGCAATGAATCCATCAAGCATGTATCTAAATCTTTTTGCTGCTTCAGAGCACAAGATTGCATTTTCTTCATGGAGAAGCAGAGTGAGCTTGGGTCTGCTGGCATGGCTGTTTGAACACATCCCTAATTCATCTTGATCTTCTCATGGGTAAGTACAATGGATTCTATTTCTCACAAGACATAATTTAGAATGCAGCACATTCTTGAAAACTGTCCCAGAATTCACTCTGGTTTTGAAACTTGGGTTTTGTTTTCTTAAATCTCATGCTTTTTAACATAATTGCTACTTTCTGAAACAGCCTCTCATCTTGTAATGAAATACATCTTGTATACACATAATAACTATTTTTAATTCTGAATTTATGCTTAAAATCCTGTACTATTTCAAATATAGGCAAAACCATCCTTCCTCTTGTACGGCACTGTTAGATGGCATATAGCACTCCCAAACCCCTAAAATTAGTGGCTGATAAAACAGTTTCTTATTCAGCAAATGTAGCATGTATTTTTGAGTCTTCTAGAGGAGCGCCTAAAGGTCAGATTGGAAGGCTGGCTGAGATAAACATCTACAAAACATATACAATGTATAGGATTAAGAGAAACCTGCAGCATTATTCACCAAGGAACTGCAGGTGTTTTTGTCACCGCTTCCACTCATGTGCATTCACTGACCTTTCATCTGTGCTTTTTAAGTGTAGGAGAAGAGGAAAATGCAACCTGGTGAGCTTTTCCCTTTATCGAGGGATATAAAATCCTTAAATCCCACGTAAAGTGCCACAGAAAAACTACAGCTACAACAGCAGACCCATCAAGTACTGTTCTTACATCTGGATCTTCAGCATTATTGAACATAAGAGCGTGTAAAAATCACCCTTCCGGTGACACCTTTCTGGTTACTGTAATAAGGAGACAGACAGACAATACTGGATCTCCTCCTTCGATTTGCTGCCAGTGTGGGGAAACACATGAAGGAACCCCAAGAATAAATGTGAGCAAAAAAATTCTCAACGTTGACTGAAGCTCAGTTCTGTGCAGTGAAACATCAAATGCCAGGAGACAGTCACATAAAATATGATGCATGAGTACCTGCAGACCTGCATGTGTTACATGATCTCTACACACTTCTTCAGGTCCAAATTCAGCAGTCCATGTGCGGAAGTGCTTTACTACATCGGAACCAGGAGCGTTAAAACCACAAATGAAAAGACTGTCTGTAACTAAATGTGGATGATAGGTTTGGAGACACAGATTGCTCCGTGATGAAGTGGCTGTATGTTTTATCGATCTGTAGGGGGCATGAAAAATGACCATAAAGGAGACACTTCTCCCCACTTCCATTTCAAATTTATTATCAGTTGTATTTTACTTGTATTTTTACTTTCACCTTATTTTTAAATGTTGGCAAAGACTGGAGTGTTAATGTTAGTGTGCATAAATAATTTATTGAATAATAATATATGAAAATGAATTTGATATGCTTCTCTATGTGAATGACATTCCATTATGGAAATTCATTAATCAGCACATTCCACTCCATCAAATCTAGATTGTTTGAGGAAGAGGAGGGGAGGAGGTGGAGAGGCAGTTTGGAAAAATGCAGTACAGTGGGCTGACTGAATCTGAATAATACTTGGTCTCTGAAAACGCACAGTTATCAGTAACTCAAATCATACTGATGAGATACAGAACAGTTATATGCAGTCATAGTAACAATTTATAATGTTAATATTAATAGCAGTGTCTGTTTGAGAATACAGATTTAAAATAGGTACATACAATTTTATTAAGTATAAAAAGATACCGTGCAGAGCACAATACAATACATTTCAGCTTGAATTCTGGTGGTGCTCATGCTCCGCTGTCTTAATTGACGTTGTCACCAACGACCACTGGATAGAATTACTTCTCTGTATAAAATGAGCTTTTTCTGGATATATTCACAATGTTTGGTTTTAAAAATACAGTAATACTGTTTCACTAGCTACTTACACTAATCAAACACTGACAAGACTGCTGGCCAGCCTGCATCTGGTTTTTAACCTACGCACATTACCGACAATTTTCCCTGGTTTGTTTTGCCTCTCTCTGAGAATAGATCCTTCAAAATATTAATTGGTGCTGGCAGACTTTTTTCCAAGTTCACAATCAGAACACAGGCTTACACTACTTCTACATTCCTCACATTGCTAAAGTTCACTGACATCAGCTGAGTCTTCAATATGCAAGGACTGCAGGACTCTCCCCTAAGCTCTCTTCCCCCCACCAAGCTTTTTCTAATGTAGCACAGAAGGCATGCTTTAAATGATTATTTATTAGGATAAGGGGATTCTATTTGCTTTATTTCTTGAAAGTGGATGACATTTACAGCCTTCCAACTTTAACTATTTTCTTTGGAAAAGCACACATGTAAACTTAATGTAAAATTAGTTACGTATTTTGTTTGTACATTCCAATTTGGTTTGATTAAAAAAAAGTCAGAACTCTTAACTTCAAATTGATTTAAATGATAATGTGTGGGTCTTAAAAGAAATGACTTACACTTCCTCCTCTCTAAAATATATTAATGTTAGACTGGAAAATAAATTAAATAATACAAAAATGCTGAGATTAGACTATCACAGGAATATCTGCCAAACAAAGCTTGGTCTTTTGCTAACATTAGCTTACTACATTTGCAATACATGCTAAGCAAAGACCCTATTTCTCTAACAGGTACATTCAGACAATATATATTTTATGGAATAAATATATAATATATCCAGTTATAGATTTCTGAATAGTAGCTATAATAGATACAAGCAATGCCTACGTTTAAAAATACCGTTCTAGGATTCCCTAACTTTACGACTAATAAAATTAAAATTGACCTAAAACTTTCTCACTCTGTTGATGCATAATAAAATATATATGGAAACACCAAGAGTAAAAAGCCAATTGCTTCTACAAATGGAATACTTTATAAATATAGTAAATTGCTATTTTCAGAGGGAAAACTGAAAATTATAAACAGGAAGTTAGGTTAAAACAGCTCTACAATATATAGTACAAAGTGGCCATGAAGCATGATGTATGAGTTCAATGTCTGTGGCAAAATTCTGAACTGATGCAGTTGTCTATTTCTGGAGATAACTGTAAAGAAAGACTCTGTCCCCCAAAACAGCCAATCTTGATCTCCTTAAGCCAAAACTTTCACTGACTAGAGAAAGCCAACCAGCCACTTTGTGAGAGTAAGGAGTGCAAGATTAGATCAAACAATTATTTGGAAGCCCTGGACTTCTCTGTCTCTTAGCATTTATTTACCATGCTGTTCTCATTAGGAATGGAGTCACAGAACTACTGTGTATCTGAGACTGCCATGTTCTGAAAAGTCTAATAATGATAAGTACCCTCTATATGGCTGTCTTAACTACATTATTCTTGTACTGAACATTTTCCAGATGAATTCTGCTTCGTGTTTCTGTAGTTGCTTCCTTTTAATGGAATACTGAAGTACAGCTCTGGTTGCTTGATTACTGCACTCTTGATCGAGGCTTTTTTTTTCTTGAGAATAACCTAGAATTAAAGAAACACATTTCTCAGAGCAAGAACAAAGAATTGAGGAATTTAATTGCTGGCTGTCTCTGCCCGCCTTTCTTTCCCTTTCAGTTTAGATAAAAATGTAAAATTAGTAAAAATATCTTACTTGCTAAAAAAAAAAAAAATTGAAAAGCCTTTTTTTTTAAAAAAAAGTAATCTTCACAGACTTCAGTGTTGCCTGCATCAACAAAACTCGAAGTCTGATGGCCTACCAGGGATTTTTCTTCACCTAAGTATCAGCAGAGGTCAGTGTCAAGGAGTAACAATGACACCATCACTTGGAGCTTCAGTTTCTCATCACTAGGGGACTTTATGAGTGAGCTGTAGAGTATTATTGGTACAAATATCACATTTTGGGAACTGCTGGTATAAAATGTAGAGGATCGGGATTTAAGCTCTTACTTTACCACATGCTTCCAATTTGATTTCATTTGGGTATGTATTATATGTGTACTCAAGACACAAGCTGATACTCATTTCAGAAAACATGCAACTAAGGAAAATCTGGGCTTTGATATCTCTGTACCTCATACATCACCTGTTCTGACAGCATTGGAAAACACACAAGCCTCTTGCAAGCTGCTGTAATACTGAATATCAGTCATGAGTACTTCCTACAGAACTGGACAGGAGAAGTAAGACTTGTGGCTTCCCTGCACAGGAACCACGGACTGAAGTGTGGGGTTCCTGTAGCAGGACAGGTACAAGAAAAACTTTTCTTCACATATGAGCAGCAAATGTTAATGCTCTGTTGCACAGTAGTAGTAGTAGGTATGGTTGAAAATATCTCAAACTATCTAAATCTGGTAGTATATGCTTATCACCACTGTTTCCAGGCAATGCAGATTTTTTATGCAGTCTTGCTTGCATTTACTCCTGTGCTGCACAGTGGGCATCGATTTGGGGTTACTGGCAATTGGCTACAGAATTTGTTCAGGCCTTTCATTCACCTATTTTCAAAATGCATTTTAACTGTGGCAGATCACATGGAAACGTACCAAAGGATGAACTCTCCTAGTCCTTAATGCGGCAAGTGCTTGCCAGGGCTCTCTCCCAGTCCACCCCAATGGTTCCCCAACCTGCCCCAGGCGCAGGACCTGATGTCACCCCAGGGGCCATCATCCCCGCCCCAGCCAGGCCACTGTGCCAGCTCCAGCTCCCCACAGTGCTGCCCTGCCCAGCCTCGGTCCCCACTCAGCTGGGCCCTCCTGTAGGCCCCCAGCTGGGCCTGGCCTTGGACCGGGCTGGTGCTGCCTCGATGTCCCTGCTGCTTCCTCCTGGCTGGGCTCGGATGGGTCCTGGTGCCAGGCCCTGCCCTGCCGAGGGCCTTAAGGAAGACAATGAATACTCTCACCTACGACATGTGATTTTGCTGTGTATTTTGCTGCTGTTGCTGCTGCTGAATGAGCAACTGCTGCTGTTGCCGGCGTCGTGCTGTTCTCAGTTTTTCGAAGCGAGCCTCCATCTCCTCCAGCACCTTGGGAGTGTAGCGTACCACCAGCTTCACGCTGTCCTTGGCCGCCTTCAGGAGCTCCACCGCCTTCTCGTGATGCTCCCCTTCAACGCTCTGGAGGCAAAGAGCACAGACTTAATACCAGAAACGCTGCTTTGATCCAGAGCTCTGTCCTCTTTTTTTTGTACTTGCTACCATGAAAAAGCTGTCAAGGTTTTAGGAAGTTTTCAAGCTTTACAGTTTTCAAGGAACCATTACGGGAAAGTGTGGAGTTAAGTAAGACTTCTACACTATTGTGAATGTGTTCATCTTCATATTTTACATTACTGAAATGTGTTTTAGGTTGCATTACAAACCTGACTTACAATCCACGTGAAGAGAAGGGGAAATATTCTATGTGCTTTATGCAAACAAAAGTAATGCAAAAATCGAACTCAGCTCCTGCAGTAAAAACCCAAACACTCTAATTGCAAGGTACAAAAATAAAGTGGAACAGAGTGAACATAAAATCTTATTAACATGTTAGCAAGAAATGAAGAAATTGCAAGTCTGAAACTGCAGTTCCTCTCTTAATGCTGTGGCCCTGCCAGGATCCCACTGTGAGTGATGGGTGGTGACAGAGCAGCCAGAGAGCTGCGGGAGGAGGAGCATGCCCACAGCGCCCAGGGACAATCCTTGCACTAAGGAGCTGATGGCACTGCTCACACCTTGAACACAGAAATGGCACCGGTTCTGTCGAATGAAACTGGTCTTTACCTGGTTAGCTGTATGTAATCAAACACGAACACCTGAAGCATTTCAAGTCCTTGCCTAACACATTTTCTCCCTCTTTCTGGAAAATGCCTTATAATAAGGTGATACCAGCTGTGTTGCCAAATGCATACCAAAAGGGGCTCAAGCTCTGATTTCTGTACTAGCATGGCTTGAAACAGTACATTTCCAAAGGGGGGAAGTAATTTGGCTGTGAAAAGAATATTTAATTTCTATCATTAAATGGATTGACTGGAGTGCTTTTCATGCATGTAGATTGTTCCACTCCTTAGGAACAAGGGTGACATTTTCTAATGGTGTGTAATTGCCCACATGGTGCAGGATATAGTCCAAAAAACAAAAGTATCTCTGCACAGAAAAAAGCTTACACAACCGAGATCTTCATATGGATTTTAGACCACTTAAAAATGTCAATTTCTTCCCACATAAAATAAGAAAACAAGCTTTTACTACGTGCTGGTTTAAAACTTCAATGTATACCCTGCTATTTAAAATGAAACTATAACCAAAGGCCTCCAGAGAGAAGCATCAGCGTTAAAAACATTCGATGCTCATTTCATGCTAAAAGAATAACTTAGCATCGTTATAGCAACTGTCAGATGTTAGAAGATGCTAGAAATGCTGAGAAGCATTCTCCAAGAACACAATGAATAAGAATTCCGCTGTGGCACACCATGAGCTAGCAATAATGATTTAGAAGTTTCAAAACCAGACACAATGCACTTCTACATAAATTATATACACAACACAATCCAAGCTTATCACCATGGTGTTTATCCTCCTGCCTCCTGGCAAATGTCCTTCAACACATTAATCCAAATAATTATTTCAATAGTCTTGGTCAACTGACAGACTCGTGTTTCTACAGAAATGTACAATGCTTCAAAAACAATGCCATTTAGAGAAATAATGAATGTTGTTTTGTGTGCCAAAATGATTATCAGAAAAAGAGAAAACGTTGAAATAAACCTTGTCCAGAGAGGCTGTGGATGCCCCCCCCCAGTTCAAGGCCAGGCAGGATGGGGCTTTGAGCAACTTTGTCTAGAGGGAGGTGCCCCTGCCTATAGCAGAGGGTTGGAACTAGGTGACCTTAAAGGTCCCTTCCAACTCACACCATTCTGTAATTCTAAACATCCACTTGATTGTTGAGAGAAACAAATGGCTTCATGTTTCGGAACTGTATGCTCATGAAATTTGTCCAGTAGGTTTCCTGTTCAAAGATCTTCAAGAAAATTCGTGATCTGTGATGACCAGATTTGCTAGAAACTCTGACTGGGATAAATCTGCTGAACAAACACTGCTACCCAGAAGCAATTTGGGAAAAAAAAGGTTTTAACTTAAAGTACTGGAAGAAGAAATTGTTGCTGTGTAAGAAACAGTGAATGTAATGCTCCAAAAAGTGCTGAAATAGGAATCTGTAGATGAATGCTGTGAATGCACTCTCAGAAAAAAAGTCATAGATACGAATTAAAACATCTTCCCCAGGTTGTAACTGATATCAATAAAGAATTGTGATTTTATGTATTTTTCAAAAGGAATGATAAGATGGAGCATTTTAACACTTCATACATACTAGCATTCTGTATTTAATTCATGAATGTCTGTTTTCTTCCCATTTGTCTCCAGCCTTGTTTTTCCTGTTTACAGCCAGTATTTTCTAATTAGAAATGTAGTTTTTGACTTTGTTGCTATCCAGGTCAATGGAAAACTCCCACTGACTTGAACAGTAATGATACAGAGCTCTAAACCATAAATAAAATGAGGAAACAGACAAAGGCAGAATAAAAGATAGCTGTGTTAAAAATAAATCTTACTCTCCAAACTTACCCGGCTCAGGTCTTAACCAAAGGTTTCAGCTTCTTTTAAATCATTGCTATACCTGCCATTAACATCTTCACTGCTACCTGCACTCATGTTTTGAAAGCCCAAGAAATGCTTTTTCTGCATAGCTGAAGCTGCACAACATAAATAGGAGAACCCCTTGGAGTAGGGAAAAGAGGTTATACCAGCAAAGGAAGTTGTTTTGCAGATTGATTTCTCCTCTCTCCGCAAATCACTACGGCTGTGCTGGCAAAAAGCTCCTGCTGCTATCAGTCATGCCTGCACAAGGGATTTCACTGCCTGGATTACACTGGCTGGGGACATGGCAGGATCTGACACTTATATTACTTTAGAACTGCCCACCAAACATGAGATCTAATACTTCTGTATTTTGATTTAATAAGTAATTGTTGCCTATGTATATTTATATACATTCTCATATTTCTTCCCCTTATTGCATTGGCAGATTGTATTAACAAGCAAGATGAAATACTTCACAGACAGGAACAGCTGAAAGAACTGCAGACATGGTTCGCAGAAACACCAATATTTACAGCATCCAAGCAAAGAGACTTGTCATAAACATAAGCAAAACAAAAACCCAGTCCCTTGCAGACAAAAAAGAGAATCCAGTTGTTACTCCATGTGATGAGAGACAGACTAGAATATTTCTACAGGGTATCTGTATGCAAACACTTGGGTGAGAAATCAGCCTTTATATATATCCATTTTACATCCTTGTCTGGATCTGACTCAAACCAGGTATCTGATAAACACAGAATCTTTGCCAGGTATTAACAGTCACCAACAAATGCCTTTGCCAAGCCATCTGCACGGCTTGGTGCTTTCAATTTCCTTTACTTTTAGGGGGTATGAGACAAAAGTATGTAGGGAAATGCCCAGCATAAGAAAAAAGCAATTTCTTTAACGTCTCGTGAAACAGTTCAAGGAACAGTCATCCTAGTCATGCTGGGATAAAAAACCTGGATTCTGAACACACGGCTCTAATTTTATGTTGATAATTATGAATTTGGATAGTCACCAAATTCTGAGCACAAACAAGTTACACTTACTTCATTTTCATTTCGTGTTCCATTGCTGAGCCGTCTGTTGTATTGTACATACTGTATATTATTTGCTTTTCTTCAGTTTAATTCAGAGTTGCACAGAGTGAACTAGCACCAGTGAACAATGTTAAATTTAGACCTTTTCCTCCTGTCTCAAGCTGTCTGCAAACAAGTTGCCAGTTCTATAATTTTTCTCTTTTAACAAATGATACTGTATGGGCTTATTGAGCCCAAGACTGGTTTGTGAGCGGTTGCTCATAGACGTTATTTCAAGTATGAAATTGCAATTCAAATTCCAAATTCTGTTGTTCAGACTCTGAACACACAAGCAGCTCTGAAGTATCTCAGAATCAGCTTTCTCACATGCCTACATGCAATTGGGAATTCTATATTGTGTTTTCTGCTACATTAGCTTAATACGCATTGTAGAGCACATTCATGATTTTGTTTTTTGGAAGATTATCACGATGTAGAGGTGACGACAGAGGCAAAGTCAGTATATCTATTTAAGTGAAGGTTCACTACTTTCCTCCTCAGTATTTGCCTACACATCGTTGAAAGTAAAAGGATTTTTTGACAATCACGTATCAATTAGTGGATAAACTCCTCACTCCTGAATATTTGTTTACCTCGGGAAAAGACAGCTGAACAATAACAAAATTATTCAATCCATTTCCAGTCAGTGAAGTTCAGGCAATGTACTTCCTAAATGTTCAATTGGCTTCTTTTTCCCTGAGACTAAATGATCGTTTATTTCTTTGCTTTCTATCTCTTTCTTCTTGTTGTGTACTGGGGCTAGGAAGCTTACAGAACGATTATTTCTCTTTTGAGAACAGGATTGTTGATAGAAGAAGAGGTAAAAAGCCTGTCTGAAGTGTTGTGCTGATACTCAAGACAAGGGGAATACCTATTGTTTGAGATAAACAGATGACAACATGAAAGCATGTAGAATAGAGCCTTCGTTCTTTACAGACTTGCAAGAAGGAGAAAATTTAAGCTGCAATGCCTGATATTTATGACCGGATTCAGAAATTGCTTGTGACTCCCTTTGGTGTATTTAAATATAAGGTTCAGATGGAGGTTTTACACTGAAAATGATTATGTTTTCATTAAGAGAAGAGTGGGGTGATATGATTGCATAAGCTTACATTTCTAGGAGTTTATTTTACTTTCTCTTCTAAAAGGGAATAAAAGGCAAAATGAAAGGAAAGATTTGACCCATATTATTACGGGTGGAACCTGACTTTCCCTCTGTGTTCCAAACTTTTACCTCCATACTGACATTTATAATAAAAATACAGTGAAACGCTCCATCTTGCAGTACTGACTCAAATAAAAAAATGACTATGTAAGAATGCCTTTTTAACTCACTATACCTGCTCCCTGTATGTATTCATTTGCACAGCTAATTCTCTGATAAATACGTCATAGGTGGGTGAATGTCATTAAAAGAAATCTGGAAGGCTTTTGCCATTGCAAATCAGTGGCTTTTTTTTGGTTTGAAATGCTCTGAAGGTCACAAGACTGCATAAGTACCACTGAGGCATCAATATTTGGAAAGACCTGCATGTCTCAGAGGCTACGAAATGCAAAAACAACAAAAGCTGTTTTAATGCTTTTACTACATAAGGAATTTGCTCAATTATCAATTAGAAAGATACAGCTTCCCTGTTAGTTAGGCACGTGGTGTGAATTTATAATGAAGCTCTTCAAGAAACCTCCATTCCAACACAAATTGTAGTGGCACAAAGTTGTTTGCCCCACCACACCATAAATGAACACTGAAGGTGAACTTGCAGAGCTAATTCTTTATATTTCACATGGCTGGACTTTAAATCAGGGTATCAGAACAGCTGTGGAAAATGAAAATCCAGATGCAAGTGAAAGGTCTATTGAATTTCCACATACCACTCCATTAACTGAGAGCAGCTGGTCGCCCCGTTTGAGCCCTCCGTGCCTTTCTGCCACTCCTCCAGGAATTATGCGGGAAATGTAAATGGGTGAATTTTGTTCCTTTCCTCCCATCACATTAAATCCCAGGCCTTCATCTGTCTTTGGCAGCTCAACAACTCGCGGGTGTGAATGGCCTTCACTTGCAGCAAAAGCAGCAACTGTTGCCTGGAAGAAAAAACAGTGATTTGGCTATACAGGGAGAACGCTGATACACTCTGCTGTTCATTCTGCAGGAAGAACTCATCTCTGTGAAAACATTTCAGCATCTTATTCTCCCTTTTTTTATTTTTTTCTGATTATCTGAAAGCACTCTGCAAAAATTAAGTTCCATGCTATTGCATTTGAAATAAAGGAATAAGCAGAAGAGTAAAGAATTCAGGTGACTTGTCAACGATAACTCAGAAAGTTAGCAGCAGAGCCAGAAGGAGGTACCAGGAAGCCTGACTATGCAGGGGTGAGCATTTCTGATCTATTGCAGTCTTCTTTACCTTTTCACAGGGAAAAAGTGCTACTGTTGGATCAGATGATGTGAACTGCGCTGTGTTCCTAGCTGAAATAAAGTGGATGAACTGAATCGTTAACTCTCTGCTTTGCTTTCCAATGTGCAGAATTGGTTATTTTATTCCTTGGGCACAGAAAAATTCTTAAACAGACAAATTTAAGATTTAAATTTAAATAGATAAAATAGATAAATTTAAAAAATCCTAGATTTTCATTCTTAATTTGGAAAAAACACACAGCAAACTGTAAAGCCTGCACTCAGAAAACTGTAACACATTATATTTCCGTTTTTCACTGCAGATGTTTTTTACTTTAATTACAGATCTCAGTAAATCATTAAATAAACAATAATTGCATCCTTTTTAAAGTGTGTTTGTAGGCCAACCTGCTAGAACAATTCTGCATTACACTAATACCTTTTGAGCATCCTAACAATGCTTATGCTTAATAGAAGCTAGTAGATGACATGACATAATGGATCGTTCTTGGTTAGGTGTGTTTGCACATGCAGACCTCGTCATCATGCACACATTTAATGTCAGACATGAATGCACTAGGAGAATGCAATGCAGACAGCCCAGAAATAACCAGGAAATATTGCGATATCGAAACATTGCTCTGTAACCCTGCTGTTCTATATGAATAAGAAATGAGAATGGCAAACACTAATTGGATTTCTCCCCATTTATTATGCAACATAGCAGAAATTTCTATGTTTAGCTGTAGTGTAGACAAAGTGGGATCTCATATATGCAGTTCTCTATATTGCAGCACAGACCTTAAAAATTTACGTTGTCCGTTAAGTTTCTCTCAGACGAAGGTTAAAATCAGAACAATCTGATGTTCTACTTAGTAAGGAAAATATACCAAAGTTTTGTGTATTATTTACTGGCTACTATTGGGCTTGCTTTTCTAAAACACTGCAGGAATCTTTTAATAACATACTCCCAACCTTCATCATTTGGTGCAGCTTTACATGAAAATTCTTAACTCAAATGCATAATGGTAAGATCTTATTTCCATTAAGATTTCTGGGAGTCTGTCACTAACTTCCCAGGAGTGAGACCATAATGAAATACTTCTAAAGTGGATTACTGGCTTTTGCAGGTTTTCTTGCTCTGCACAGTACCTGTTTTACCATCCAGAAGACAATCTTGTGTACAAAACAATAATGGAAAAAATAAAGTCATGGTGAGTGAATGTCCCTGTTTGGAATTGTCTATCTTTCTGCATCTTATGAAAATATAGAGCATAATACACACCAGAATACAGAATATATTCCTCCAAGGTTGTGTGAATTTCCTTAGAAAATTACTGTTTTACTAATAGCAATAATGTAGCTGTCATAGTCTAAGGATACGAGAGGAGCAGGTTCATATGAACAGAGAGACAAAATATTTCATTAGAACAGGTAATGCATTAGAAAAAGTGGACTTGCATTCGGCTGTGGATTCTCCTGATCCAGCCATTTGTGTCACTGCTCATCCTCACTTCTTGCTCAGCACCTACAACTCTGTTAATTGAAGCTAAATTTTGACTGTGCAGTTGCTACCTCCTAAAACATTGCATCCTCACTGGATGAGATATATGCAAAAATAGTCCACTGAAATATAGACTGTAGCAGGCAGACTTCTATAGAATTACCCAGTAGATTTGCTTTTGCAAAGCGCCTTTTCAAAAAACATCAATTTCCACAAAATCATTCTCTTTTCTTAAGCTACAGAAGCAGCATAAAGGTTTAAATTTTCCATTATGATTGTTACCTGGGAAGTAGCACTGGTTCTAGACTCTGGGCTGCCACTGATGTCTAAATTTTCTTACAGTGTACACACGAATACCTGAAACACACACGCGCACAGTCAATTACTGGGTCACTTTGGTACCACATACTTCAACAGTTGCACGTATCCTACCTTTGCAGTAGCCCTGGCTCGGAACTCGGGGCAGCCATTAACAGTTATGGTTTCATGCATGTATTGATACACCTAAAATGTTCACGAAAATAAAATGAAATTAATTAGAGAAGCAAAACAAGGATTTTATATTAACTGAGACAGGGCAGTTCCTTTCCTTCCTAAGATGATGTTTCATTAATGCTGTATCCATGCAGTCACATAAGTAAGTGTCTGCCAAACTTGTGCATGCTTACATTTACAGGAAACATGAGCCCACACTCCCCATGATACTCTGTAGTCTTAACTGTACATCTTCCAACATTGTTCCTTCAAACCTTTAGCACAACACTTCCCAAAAATGGGACCGTTTGGTTTTGTGGTACCCAAACACTGGGGTGTTTGCCTCTACCAATGGCTTTTTTGTTCTCTGGCCTTTCTGATGAAGTAAAGATTTAGGAGGCTGATCTTAAAAAAAAAAAAAAAAAAAAAAAAAAAAAGAAGTTGCTCAGCATACAGATGCTGAAGTATGGAATTGAAAATTAGATTTTGGAGAAAGGTCACTGCACCAGTTTTCATCAACCACAGCTAGGAATATGGAAAAGGGCTGGCAGTCTGCTAAGTCAGACCTGGAAAATGGGTAATACATAGGTCACTCCGTAAGTAAAGTCTCCTATTTATTTCCATGGAAACTACAACAGCTTCAAAGAGCACAATTTTTGATAGGGCAAATTCTTAGCCACAAAACACTATTTTTCAAAATAGTCTCCACTATAAGCTATGCATTATTGCCAGCAATAAACAAGAACCTGCATGCTGTGCTCATAAAAATCTGCACCAATAGAGGTGACCCACAGTTTCTCAGCTGCTATGACAGCATTGTTGCTGAGATGCACCACCAACTGCCTCACTGTGCTCACATTGACTATTTGCTCTCCATAAATGTTCTGCAAATGTCAATGAATGTCAGTGGGTGCCATTGGAAGAATTAAATGACACCCCTTTGCTTCATACACACTTTCATGTCAGACACCATTCTGTCAGACTGCACCTCTGCTACCATCTGTCAAAGGGCAACAAAATGTAATGGAATATTAGTGGGATGGTTCAACTTCTACTGCCATACCAACAACATCCACCTCCAGTGAAACAAAAGAATAAAATAAGAGGCACTGCTTTCGGAACAGCCCTCATATCATTCTTGAGAACAGAACTGTACACTCAAATAAATGGCATGAGATTAACACTGATATTATATACAACTTTCCCTCTGTTGTCTTTTTGGATACACACTCTTGGCCCCCTTTATATGGTTCTTAATTCTCCCTTTTAAACACTTCCAGTATAGAAAAAGCCTTCTCTGCAGGCATGACTGAACACACTCTTTGTTCCATGAGTTTCTCTCATTCCTAGATGAAAAATATTTTAAAAAAGCCTTGTCGCTAGTCAGCCATTTTGAAATCACCTCCAACAAGTAAACAAACAAACAAACAAATGATACACATAAACTTTTTTTTGAAAAACAAATGTGTATGCATACAAACAAAATCTCTCACTCCTCTTACAACACCAGGCTATCTAAAAATTGTTCCGATATACCACTGATTTACTCCGAGCGTTTTCTTGACATACTTCCTTGGGAATTCTTTTTGTGTGTTTTAATTCAGGCTGTATTCGTGAGAGAGATCTTTTGCTGGTAAATTATGTTCACTTTTATGGAACTCTTTCCTGGCATTCTTGAGGACTGCAGACTCAATTGTACTTCACACAGTATTTTACCTTTCACTGATGTGGTGATACTTTAGCAGGAATTGCTGAACATCTTTCTTTGGTAATGTCAATGTTACTTTGGCAGACAAGATGTCAGGTCCTGTACTTAACATACGTACAAACAACAACTTATCCCACTGAGGTAAAACTGACGTAAAATTAATGTAAAAAATCCCATTGCTCTGGCCTGACGACTTGTTATACAGAATCATACACATATATATATCTCCACTAAGACAGTTATTATAATACCTACACATTGATGAACATATTGCAACAAACTTCTAAATGGAATTAAGACACGTAGCTCATTTCAGATCTCAGTAACAGACAACTTTCAGGATGACTGATTCCCAAACCTCTTTTGAGGGATATCGTACACAAGAGAAAGACAAAGAAGTGAAGGAGATAACAACAAATACAAACATTTTAGAGATATAAAATATACTAATTGCTTTCAAAGCACAGCAAAAGATTATTTGTCTTGGAATATTATCAGCACATAGGCCCATCTAAGACTTAATGCAGAAATAATGGTCCACTGAATACATGTAAGGCAAAGGAAGAAGGCTGAAATATTTCCTGCTTTCTACATTTGAAATGAAAACTTTCTTCCATTGGTAGAATTGACACTGATTTCTGTGATTTTGCCTCTAGTTTTAAAAATATGGAAAAAAAACACCAACATTTTACAGCCACCAAGAGGTGTCTGGTTTGCTTTAGCTTTGCACTAGACTATGCCTTCAACTAACAGATTGAGTCTACATTTTCAGCATAATCTTGCATAGATCAGTTCAACATTTATTCTAAGTATTACGGTGTAGGAGAATTCATTATATAAGAACAACCACTGTGTAACTGTAGTTATGAATAATTAAATACTTGCTATTTCAAAACCCATACTGTACTGAATCACTGATAATGCTCTATTCTTGATACTTGTCAGTTATCTTACATCATGAGAGGAGATTGCCCATATTTCTTCCTCCACTGGTATAAATGTTGTGTCTGGCTAGAATGTCTAAAAGCAAGTATTTTATTACTGAAGAATTATGACATTAAACTTCTTTGAAAACAGGTCTCAACATCTCATACATAGAAACAGTTACTGTTAAAATATTCATTCCTAAGGTAGAATATCACAAATGATATTGTGAGCGAAACAGTTACTGTTAGAATATTCATTCCTAAGGTAGAGTATCACAAATGATATTGTGAGCTGATAATGATACTTCATTTGATTATTAGCTAGGTCTAATGTCATGTAATTCCACAGTGTCTACATCCTACTAGTATGTAGCTGACAGGTTTCATAGTATCCAATGTCCTGATAACTAATTTGTATACTGATGAAAGAAAAAAAACTCATTAGCAAGTGATTAAGCTAATACATTTTAAAAGAATCAACCAACTCAAATAAGCATGAAAAATGCAATCAATAATGCTATTTATTGTAAATTATCAAAAGTAATATTTAGAATGATTATCTGCCACCAGTTATCAGTGATTGTACCACCTACAGCACTGTGCACAGGAAAAGAAGTTTTTCATCTCAAACCTAATTCTTTATAAAACAACAGGCCTTGAATATCTGCTTCAGGCTATTGTTAATCTAATTCTCCTGCATAATGATTGCTACATAATGTATAACGTAATTTGAGCTAAAGTAGGATAAAACATACACCTAAATGACTTTCTTCTTATTAACTCAGTTTAACAACCACATGCAGATTGGTTGTTCCACGAAGTTCATTAAACTCTTTCTAAGGTTCAGACAGCTCACTTCAGCAATGCACAAAAGCACAAGTCTACAAATAAGGGAAGGGAAAGGAAGGGAAGGGAAAGGAAAATGAAATCTCATCATTTTGAGATGCAAAGCCACAGCTATAAGGTCAGTGTTTCCAATAATTTTACCCCGCGGCCCTTTGTAGGCAGATGGACAGCTTCCACATGGTGTATGTTCACCAGATAAAAGCATGCTTCACACAGGGGTCTGTTCATACAGCTCCCATTTGTGTTGTGGAGACAGAAATGCTCAGCTCCATTTTCTCTTCCATGCAGCATGAAGATCACAACACTTAACGAGAAACACTGGAAGCCTGCATGGTGCTTTTTTAGTGGCTGCAGGAAATCTCCTCAGACATCATAATCTACAGTTATTCTCCCACAGTACTCAAAAAGTACAAGCGAGGTGAAGAAAGAAAATAGGAACTAGAAAATCTGAACTTGGAAGTGAATCCTTGTGCTGTGGCATCCTGTGCTGGCACACAGAAGTGCACTTTGGGGTGCTGCCGTGCATCAGATGTAGCAGGTAATCCTGGCATGGTGATGGTTCTCATCTCCAGCCGTTCTGCTACGACGCAAATAAGCTGGTTTAGCATCCTGAAGCACAGGGCTGCCTTATGAGTACTTCAGGAGCTGACTTCTTAGCAGGAATTATCCGTATGGACTCATAACAAAACAGCGTGTACCAGGCTGGCCAATTTCTGTAGATGTGAGTCTTCAGTAGGAGACTCAGGGCTAGCAGGACACTTAGCAGCCTGTTTTATAACTGTGGCCAGAGGAAGCATTCTGAAAAAATCCTGCATGATCCTGTGCTTTTTCTGCTGAGCTCCAGAACTTACAATTTAATTAAAAGGATTCTGTTCCATTAACATCTGTAAGTGGTATTCAATGCTTCCTCCTAACACAATATTACATAATTCTATGTTGCAAGTGTACCTACAATAACGATGCTCAACAGATTTAAGGACAACTTGTTCTAAACAGCAGGGAAGAAGCAAGAGGCAGAAATCATTCTGCAGCAATGAACAAGTATTCAAAAAAGATGGCAAATCAAAACAAACAACCCAAGACAGAGTATGTTGCAATTTAGATCTATAAAGCAGCAGGCCCAGAAAACCTTTGTTGAGATTATTAAGTGAAGACGCAACCTGTAGGTGGTATGTAGGTCACTCCAAAAGTAATGCCTCCTTTTTATTTCCATAGAAACTACAACAGAAACAGAGAGCACAGTAACACTCTTTGATAGAGAAAATTCTCAGCTACAGAATGCTATTTTTCAACACTGTCACCATCTTTAGCTATGCATTTTTGCCAGCAATGAACAAGAGTCTGCATGACTTGCTCATAAAAATCTGCACCAGCAGAGGTAGGAAAATGCCCACACACTCCACTCATTTCATTGGCCTGAACAGATGGAAATCAAAAGGTGCCAAATCAGGACTGTACAGTAGCTGTGGTAGGACAGTCTGCCTAGCCAATGTCCTCCACAGTCTTTAAACTGGTATGGGGCCTGGCATTTCTATGTTGCAAGAGAAAGGTTGTCTTCATCTTTGGCCTGACTCTGGAAGTTGGAACCTTCAGCTCAGTCAGCATTGCCATATAGTGGTCAGAGCTGACGGTTTGACCAGGTTCCAAGAAATCCAGAAGGATCACCCCTTTCCTACACAAAAAGAAGTGTGAATCACATTACCTGCAGAGGGCTGCATCTTGAACTTTTCCTTCAGTGAGAAATTTACATCTCACCACTCTGCAGACTGCCATTTTGACTCCAGCTTGTACTGGTGACACCATGTCTCATCAGTATGTGAACCAGGAAATTGTGACCTTCATTTAAAATGGTTCAGTAGGTCCTGAGAAATTTATGTATGGTGTTCTTTCTACACCTGTGTGAGCATTCATGGGACACACATAGCACAAACTCTGTTGATACTCCAGCATTGCCACCATCATTTCCAATGCACTGAAGCCAATATTAAGCTCTGTACACAGATCTCTGGTCATAATCTGCTGATCTGCACAGATCAGCTGATTGAAACGCCCTTCCTTCTGTGGTGTGACAGCTGCGTAAGGCCATCTGGAACATGGCTTGTCTTTCATGTTGCTGTTGCTCCTGCTGAAAGGCACCACCCACTGCACTCACCTTTACTGACTCATCTCCATAAACATACAGCAAGTGTCAGTGAATGTATATGGGTGCCATTTTTTCCATGTGGAGGAATTCAGTGGCACACCTTTGCTTCACACGCACTTCCGTAACAGAATGCCCCTCTGCTGCCATCTCTCACATGGCAACAAAATGTAAAGGAATGTTAGTGGGAAGATTCAACCTCTACTGCCTTATCACCATCACTTACCATCACTCTAATATCTGGGACCAATATAATAAAATAGGACGCACTGCTCTCAGAGCAGTCTTTATAGTTATCAGCTCTGTTTCTATGGTACCTGAATCATCGTACTGTATAGAAAAGATGTAAAGGTCTTCCCTAAGGAAGTCACAAACTAAGTGCCACAGGTAAGTAGTTTTAATGTTGTAACAAAACAACCTGCAAAAAGATTGGTGAGCTGTGTTTAGCACACATATTAGCACTGTATTGATTCAGTTTCTTTAGCTTTCCTGCAATTTTTTTATTGCTTCAGTATAGAAGGGAATGTTATAACTTTTTCTTGGAACAAGTCTTCCAAGGGAAGGAACACAGGAGCCTGTCAGAGTGCAAAGAGATGGGAGACAGCTGGAAAATAACCAGTACAAGGAAGACATAATAGGTTTTACTGCATTGATACAGTCATGTCAATGGAACAGTATAAGTGTGCACCCTTGCAGAACTGAGGGTAAGAGAAATTATTATTTACTTACATCTGAGTACAATGCTTCTGCCATCAACTACTCTGAATCCTTGTCTTCCTAATTGTCTACAACTGATAGAAAGGATGAACTAAACTTTTCTACCTTCTAAGATATCAGTATCTTCATCAGTCATGTCTTATCCTCCTGTGAAGAGCACACGTCTGAGTGTATGTGCTTCATGCAGCACATGAAGCTTGGCCTCTCCTTTCTTCATTTCTCTTCCCCAAATCTGCAGTTGATTCTCAATCCTTGAATTTTTTTTTCTGATGTACGTCTTAACATTGACATTTCATCTAGTAGGACTTGTATTTGGGATAGGAGAATTTCTGCCTTTGATAAAGGGAGGAGCTGTGGTGCAAAGCTGCACAGGGGAATTGTTTGACTTGCACTGCAGTGCTTGTGAACACCGTGCTTGTAATTGTAAACTTAGATCTTCAATCCTGCCTTTTTTCTCCTCTCTTTGGTTTTAATCATTTTTACCTCTTCACATTCTATTCAACATTTTTTTTTCCTTCCCCATAACCTCTTGCCTATATTTTCCATTCTTAACCCAATATATTTGTATGTGTATGGAGAGGGATGCGTTGGCTCTTTTGCCTGTATAGACTCCACCAGAGCTATAGGTCAGCACACAATTCAGAGAGTAAACCTACCACACAAGTGGACAAATATGCTTTAAATACTACAAAGATCCGGGGGGACTCCTACCTGAATAGATCAACATACAAAATAAAGAAAAAGGAGAAAAACACAAAGAGTCAAATACAACCAGAAGAGTATGTAACCAGAGTGGAAGTATGCAGCTAACCAGCATACCCTTCCACTCTATTAACTATTTTTTACCTCTGTAATCATACTCAAACTCAAAACCAGTGTAATGGAGAACTCCCTTTCAGCCAAAAAATCATGACAGCTCAATTAAAATGAAATATCTTTAATGATAGTATGAATCCCTGACATTCTGCGGTTCTGTGATTACCTCCAGTATTATCTCTCTTCAGTATCATGTGGAATTTCTGGTTTCATGCCTGTGTTCTGCTTCTTTAAATTATCTTATGTGATAAGCATGTTCAAGAAAGCATGAATATATTATAAAAGTGTATTTTCTCCAATGCAGCTACAGCCTCCAGCTAAGATACTGTCCTAAAGAAAATCACATACCACAAGAGAAGACAGCAGTTCCGTGGGCAAGTTTAAAACAGACGTATTTTCCAGCTACCAACCTGACTCAAAACCAAACTGGTTAATGTTGTTTAATTTAATTTAAAAAAAAAAAAAAAATTCTGGATAATTGAAGAGAATGATAATTTGACAAAATTATGGCAACCTTATGGCTGTGGATGCTATATACACAGATGACAACATTCAGATAATGATAAAGATTAGATCTAGATTATTCTTAAGCACAACTGTTTGAACAAATGAACCACAAATGCCCATTTTGTTAGACCCTTACGCCACATGTTTGATTAAACTTGACAGAAGCAGCATTAGGCACTCACACACATGTTCATACTGTACAGTGTACCGTCTTCATTCTGACAGAAGGTTTTCCTCATAATGAACAATAAATGGATGCCTGAACAGAAGACATGATATATTATAAGGCTTGCTGGGAGTACCAAGAAGTCTGTATTATATAACTTATTTCCTGCAGCTACTGAATTTGGACAACTCATAGAAAAAGCTGATTTGTGACAAGTAGTCTATATTTATGAGCTATTTATATCTGACACAGCATGGTTATTCAAGGTTGATGGCATGTGAAACATTCTTATATTATAAGCTTTCATTAGTCTCTAAGCAGTTACATGACAGCATCAGGAAAATGGTTGGTGTTTACCTTCAAACTCTCACTCTGTATCACTTTCACAAATGTCATAACAACTGTTCTCCATGAAATAACACTGTGTATCATGTGTCATAGGCAGCAGGGAAGCTAAGCCATTAAAAAGCTCAAAATGAATTTAATCTCATTAACAACATGAGGAGATGGGGCAGTTTTAATTTCAGAACATATAGAAGAAATATAACAAATGTTGCCTTTTACATTTTCATAAAGGGTGTTTTATTTAAAAGTTTCTTTCTTTGTGGGGTGGGGGTTATGGTGGAAACTAGGTCAGTTTTATTAAATTGAGAAAAAAAATTCAAACCTTGATGCATTATTAAGCTTTCCTTAGGCAACAGGAAACAAAAATGTAAAGGGCTGAAACACTGTTAAAAATAAAAGTCTAATCACTGTGAGGGTGTAATATTTTAACTCAGGGTGGAACACACTATGGATGCCCAAGTTAAAATGCCGTAATATTGTTTGCTCCAGCATTTGTTTTGTGTGTCTGTGTGTGTGTAGAAAGGAGCAGTGCTCACTCTGCCCTGACAGTGTTTCACTCCACTCTGTGTTTGCTGCTTGAAAGCCAAACAAAGTTTTGGTCCCCGAATCCTTGACATATGAAGGCTGTGTCTGTCCAACAAACAACCCAACAGGGGCCAGAGGCTGGAGCCAGAATCCCTTTCCTCCCTTCTGCGCTAGCAGAAGAAGACAGCAGATGTACCAGGAAATGCATGCTGCTACATCCTCTGCTCCAGTGGGAGCACTGGCACGCTGTGGATGAACCAGGTGACACGTTCCCAGTGTTGCTGTTAGGACACACAAGCCCTTTCTGTGCCCTTTCTCCTTCTCTCCAATGTTGATTCTATTTGAAAATACTCCTCTAACACTGTAAAGTCAATAGAAGTTACTTGGCATCCACTTAAGAATAATAAAAATGGCTTTACAAGCAGAAAATATTAGGAACAATAAAAATATGACTGGGTCATTTGGTTTATTTCGCATACCTTACCCACTGTTCTATACTGGCTGAATGTCAATGACAACTGTGACCTGGCACCATTGAAGATAAGGCTATATGCATCTTAAAAATTGTAAGCTTTACTATCACTGAAAATTACTGTCCTGATGACCTTCCTTGCTGCTTCTGCTTCAGTATACTGGGATCAAAAGAAATAATAATACATGTCATTAGATAACTCCCATAAAGCTACTTGGAATTGATAGGTCATAATATAAAACTCTCTTTTAGACTTCACTGCCAGTTACTTTTGAGTTCAAAAATATGCCAAGCATCACTAAACACTCATTTTCTCACTTTATCAGTAATTCTGCATATGCTGTTGAAGCTGCAGTATGCAATAGCCATATTCCAAAAGTTAAGAGCTTTGGCAAAGCCTCGCCACTATCAGCACCTGGATAAAAAATGATATAACCTGGGCAAGTCATGCAAGTTTATCTCAAACATTCCCATTGAGCTGAGAAGATGGGGAGCGTGAAGGAAAACTGCTGACATTTCTTCTTTTAAACACAAACAAAAAATGTACCCAAAATGGAGTTTTCAAATAATCTCACTATTTCTTTTCTTTTCTGAAGGCGTATTAAAAAATGGAAATGGAGGAGCTTTTCTCAGGAGTCTGATTAGCAACTTCTGATAAGGTGAAGCAAGTGGATATAGAAGCTCCATCAAGGGAGAAATGCAAGTTGATGCAGATGCTACAGGGGCTTCCAACAGACTGTCAGCATAGACATTTCTCAACATTTCACCTAGCTGCTGGTTTCTCTCAAGAGAAAGAAGCAGACTGGAAATGAATTGCAGCAGAGGATGTTCTGTTCATCTGTAAGAGCTTTATTTAATCAAATCCAATGCCGCAGAAATAAACTAAAATAGTAACACAAAAAATACCAAAAAAGATGCCAAGGTGCACCACCACTGACCCGTGAGAGCGACCTTCTGCAAGACACAATACTGTACAGGTACAGAACTAAGAACATCATATCAACACCACTCACCAAGGAGTTTTAGTACGCATATAGCAGCAATCATGATAAACTGGAGCACAAATAAGATATGTCACTGCTTTGTGATTTTACACACTATAGGATTCTCACAGCACTGAAATATTTCTCTCCCATGGAAAGCACAGCTACAAAAACAAAGCACAAATGCAAGTAGATATACACTCATCAGCTGACTCTGAAAATTGATCTTTAATCAAAACCAATGGGAGAAAGCACTGATTAAAGATCAGTGATACGGTATGGCCCTCAATTCTGGGGTACTGCATCTGTGAAATCAATGTATTTAGCTCTAGGCAGCTGAAAAAAGAGACAACAGCAGCTGTTTTAAATCTCCTGCAGCAAAGTCATGAAAGTCATAGGGACTTAGTAATTACACAGAGACTTAATAATGCTTTCTCTCAGATAAAGCTTGGGCTGCCTGGTAAATTCATATGATTGCCATTAATGAAGGCCATCTGCTGAGTGACAAGGTAATCGTTCCAAAAGTTCTGGTAATCATTCCAAAAGTTTTCATTTGTGCTATCCAGGGCTTGCAAGTAATGCTGCAGTCACCTAGGGTAAAGTGGTAATTGCAACTAGATTGTTTCTCAAAATATGTATAATTTCTGGTTGCGTTAAATGTAAAATAAATAAATAAAAATTACACAGTAGGGTAATTTTATATACTAAAAAAATATTTTCTGTACTTACTGCTAACTTAAGCTTTCCATAGTGCTGAACTTTCTAAATGCCTCATACAGGAGATGGACCATTTTTTTTTGCAATCGGTTGTTTACTTCTGCCCTCATTTACATACCATACAAATCCATTCTTTAACTCATCATTACAGAGATAATACTTGTAACCAGGAGAGGGAAAACAAAACTTAGTAAAATGTGAAAGCATAACCATTCTGCTATACTGTCAGCTTTGAATTAAATTAAGTAATGTCCTTTCCAAACACTGATGGATTTGCTGAAATTATTTATTCTTATATTTTACAAACATATGAGGATCTGAATGAATTTGGTTAATTTGTATGAATTTATATTTTCTACTTCATGAATGCTACAGCTAGACTAATGGTGCAGTAATTCTAAATAAGCTGTCTCGAACACCAGAACCAAGGTATCAGATTAGTCTAAGAGGAATGTTAATTCCCAGCTAGGAATAGGGTACTGTTCAGATGTAGCTGCTTTTATGACCTGAGTTAGAAATCTGAGCTGAAAAACCTCATATGCTTTACTACAGTGAGTTGTCCTAGTGGCCTTTTGCTTACTAATTGCCTTATTAGTAATTCCAGTATACCACTTTTGCTTAATCCTGGCTAATACCACCATTTGCATGGGGAGATGTGACAGTAGGGGACTTCAGACGCTGGGCTTCATACAGAGCCTATGTCATTGCTGTGTGCTGTGAATTACAGCATCTCTAGAGCTAAGTCTTCTAAATAAATATGTAGAAATCACACTTCCTAATTAGAAACTTCATAAAGTTGGGCTTGCTCTGTGAAGATGAGATACTGTGGGAATTCTGTTCTTCCTCCTGTAACAAATAGTCATCACCCAATGAAAACAGAGAGTAAGAGACGGCAGAATTCCAAATCCAGAGCCTTCCTCAATACAAACCAAGAGAGTTTGGCCTGAGGAACCTCTATTTTTACTGGAAATAGGATTTATCAGGCAGGAAACAATGAAACTGTTTCCAGAGGCTAAGTCTGAGAGGCAAAGGAACAACATTATATTGTAAACTAAAGAAACTGATATTGAAATTCAGAGAATTATAGAATGGTTTGGCTTGGGTGAGAGCTTAAAGATAATTTAATTTCAATCCACCTACCACAGGCAGGGACCTTTCAATAGACCATGATGCTCAAACCCTGGCCTTGAACACTTCCTGGGATGAGGCATTCACAACTTGTCTGGGTAACCTGTTCCAGTCCCTCATGACACTCCTAATGAAGACCATCTTCCTGATATCTAATCTAAACCTACCCTCTTTCCATTTAAAACTGTTACCTATTGTCCTATCACTATGCTACCTTTCCTGTAGGCCCCCTTTAGGTACTGAAAGGCTGCAATAAGGTCTCCCTGGGGCATTCTTCATGCTGAATAACCCCAACTCTCACAGCCTGTCATCAAAGGACAGGTACTTAGTTTTCTGATCGTTCTCATGCCCCCCACTTTGGACCTGCTCCAACAGCTCCATGTCCTTCTTATGATGGAGGCTCCAGAACCGAACGCAATACTGCAGATGGGGCCTCACAAGAGTGGAGTGAAAGGGGAGAATCATCTTCCCAAACCTGCTGGCCATGCTTCTGTTGATGCAGCTCAGGGTACAGTTGGCTTTCTAGGCTGAAGGCACACATTGCCAGCTCATGCTGAATTTTTCATCAACCAACATCCCAAAGTCCTTTTCCTCAGGGCTGTTCTCAATGGATTCTCCACTAATCCTGTAGTTGTGCTTAGGATTGCCTCGACTCAGGTGCAGGACCTTTCACCTGACCTTGTTGAGCTTTGTGAAGTTCACATAAGCTCACCTCTCCAGGTCCCTCTGAGTGGCATCCCTTCCCTCCTGCATGTTGACCACATCACACAATTTCATATTATCTGCAAACCACCTGAGAGTGTGCTTGGTCTTGATGTCCATGTTACCAACAAAAACAGCGCAAGTTACAATACTGACTCTTGAGGAATTCCAGTATTGCCAGTGATGTCCACCTGGACGTTGGGTCTTTCACTATAACAGATTGCAACTATCCAGTCAATTCCTTGTCCATTACTCAGTCCATCCATCAAATCCAAGTCTCTTCATTGAAAGCCAAGGATGTCACGTGAACAGTTCAAATGCTTTGCACAATTCCAGGTAGATGACACTGGTCGCTCTTCCCTTTTCCAATAATGCTGTTACCCCTCCACAGAAGGCCAGATTTCACAGGCACTACTTGCCCTTAGTGAAACCATTCCGGCTGACACCAATCCCTGTTTTCCATGTATCTTAGAATACTTTCCATGAAGATCTACTCCAAGGCCCCACTGGGCATGGAGGTGAAAATGACTGGCCTGTAGTTTCAGGTCTTTCTTTTTTCCCTATCTTAAAAGGCAACATGCTGTTCCACAAACTATTTTAATATAAAACACACAACAGTACAGTATTCTGTGTTGACTGCTCCTCTGTTTATAGAAATGACTGTACTTGACTAAGTCCTGCAGAAGTGCTGTGGTGCGATGACATTTTGATGGGAGTCATATGACAACAAAATAAAATAATGCCTATTTTTGTTTTTCTGGCTGCCTCATGACATTTTTATAAAGACCATTTGATCTGATTACGTCTCTTAATGATAAATGCTTTACTATTGGTATATTTTAGTCAGATTTATTTTAAATAATATCCACAGAGAAAAACATTAGATTTAATTATTAAGATGGTAAAGAAAAGGAAAGTGAAGAATGGGAAAGGCAGATATACTTGATTTTTATACTACTATTGAAGATACAGAAATAGCAACTTCATAATCTACTTGGAAGAAAACTGCTCATAGGGAGATCTATGGACTTATCAAGCTGTAACTCCACTTTCCTGGCACTTCAGTACTGATTACCAAATGCAAATGTAAATGAATTTCTCACAATCTCCTAAGGTATTTAGCGTGTTTTACTCAACTATTCACTCTAACTTCTGTGCCTACAGCCATTTTAAGGTTTACTGCCAGACCAGAAGTTTAAGTTCACCTAATTTCCTTTTCACTGCCTTACAACAATTCAAGTCACTGTACCAATTCAGGTCGCTAGTTTTATGTTCTACATGAATATACCTTCTCAGCATTTCAATTATGCATTCAGTTTTCATGCCTTGCAGTTCACCTATTCCAGTAATCTCACAGGAATCAGAAGAATCCAACACAGCAACAGCTTTGAGTAAATAGCAAAAACACATGGAAGGAAGGGCTTACTGGTATAATGGACAAGATTCACGCATCTTTTGACAGGTGACAAAACCACAGAAACTTAATTAATTTTCACGCAGCTCGTGAGCTTTTAAAACAAGTAATTTTAAAATATAATTATATATTTTTTTCAAAATACAGTTTTCCTGTGACTAAACTTGGGTTACCTTGCTTTTTGGTCTAGGTGGTACAGCTAGGGTCTTCAGATGAAAAGAATATACTGAGGCCAGTACAAACTTCAGTTATTTACATTATTTCCAGAGCTAATACAAATTCCTTCCTAGTGCCACACAGAATATTTCAGTTGGTGGTACTTATATTTAGTTAACTGAGAACCATTAATCACCATTTCCTGACATAGCATTCTAGAAAAATGCCAAAGTATTCCTATTTAAATTTAATTCACTCAGTCACTTTAAAAATATTGTATTTCTGTGGAATATTAGTTTGAGGATTTGAATTGGTGGCTTAATTTACTAAATATGTTCCCATAAATACAATTCATTACAGCCATTTAATAGGTTGCTACATATTAGATTGAAATGTACGTCATCTAATAAAGTTTCCCTTACTTTTAAAGGCTAATTAATCATAAAGGTGACCTACTGCTTCTGAAGTCAAATAATTCCTAGTTATAGAAAGGACAAGTCACAGTCAATCAAAACTGTGTGGACTAAAATTGTCTTCGATCATTTCACCTGCATTCAGCCCAACATTGAGTTTCTCTGGGATATATTTTAACAATGAAACTCACTGGATAGTTAAGTGTTCATAATTACTTAACCTGGAAAAGAAAACATTTATTTTCCACAGCTCTTCCATTATGGCATTTATAGGATTACAAACATCTGCCTTAACTTATTATATTTTCTGATGAAAGAAAGTTAGGCTCAGATTTTGTATTATATAATATACACATCACACTGCAAATCTGAATCTCAGCATACATTTAATAAGCAGCCTCTTCCTGAATTTGCATACTAATACAAAGTCTTCCACTGCTCCTCACCCCATTTCAATCTCTCCTACCTACTGCTGACTCTCTGTCTTCTTCATTGCTTTCTGCAGGAAAATCTCTCCATAAAACCTTCTACATTTCTTCCAGCTGACTGTCATGCCTCTCCCTCGAAGGTCAGTAACTCTTCTCTCCATTATGTAGGTGCGAAGAGAAAAAATAAAAAGCTAGTCTCCACACTCTGACAGACTGTACTCAGGGTTAGAGAAAATAAACAACAGGAAGGAGCATCTGCAGGGAAATTTCTGTCTAGCCTCAGCTATTTCAGCCTTGAATATGCGCAAAAAAAGACTGCGCTCTTGAGTAAAGCACCCTCTGTCTCTCAGTAACTCCAGTGTACATGAAGGGTATGCAAGAAGGACAATGCTGATTAACTGCAACACCCAGAACAAACATTCTCCAACTCCTTACTACAGTACTTGGAGAAGTCTGACAATTTAACATGGCCAGAGTATTCCATGCTTTTCTTACTATTTTTTTTTTTAACAGAAGAAAATCTTTGCTGGCATTTTCCAACAACTTTTCAACTGGTAGGAAAAAAAAAAAAAAAGTGTTACAATCTAAACATTCACCAAAGGTTTAATGTAAATAACTGTAAAGAGGAGCCACACGCTGAACAATCTCAAGAATTGCCAATCTACATATGTCAATTCCTCTACTCTCCTTGGATGAAAGGAGTCATTATTGGACATTTTATATTAAAATGTTTCTTCATAGAAGTACTTTTAAATGTAGTCATGAATGATTCTAATAATTTTCTTTCTTTCAGTAGAATTCTGTTCTTTAATGGCGATATATTAGCAATTAGACCAATTAATTATATTGGTTTATAAGTACATAATATTAAATATTTTGAAATAAATACTTTTTTTTATGAAGTTGGTAGAACTGACTTAATTATTCATCATTAATCGATTCTTGTGTTACAATTATATTAAGGTGACTATTACTTGGTTGTAATACTCTAATAGCAATTAGACTGTCCGGCATGTTCAAGCTATCTTTACACAACACTCTATAATTACCTTTTGTACCATTTAGATGGTTTTGTCAAAATCTACTTTCAGTTTACTGAACTGAGAATGCATTTGTCTACAGCATTTTCGTACTTCCTAGCCTCCATACCTGTTCCAAAAAGCTTTATGTCATTTTCTGTTAAGAATACTTTACAGAGAAGGATATAAATTTGACAAGATTTCACTGATGATGCTCCAGAGATTGAAAATTCCTACAACAATCAGAGTTCCAGACTCTGTTATCTGAAGAAAAATAAGTTTTCAAAGCTCTGTAGTCAATTAAAGAAGCATTTAGTGAGTTAAATGAAAGGACTAATCAGAATATCAGCTTTACAGAATACATAGTGCCATTATTTATTGTCATCAAAAACTATTCGCTTTAAAAAGCCTTGAAAACCCTCATTTAACTTAGGGGAAAGCTCCCTCTGTTTCTCGCATTGAAGAATATACTCCAAGAAACACAGTGTTACATTCTGCTTATTAAACTGTTATCTTTCTTCCTTCCAGATACTCAGCAGTCCACTCAATCAATGTGCTGCTGTTGCCTAGTTATCAGTTCTATCCTGCTACCATTGAGGCAACATTAGATTTCCCATTGATTTCAATGAGGGAGGATTAGTTCCAGCCAATAGATAGACAAACATAAAAAGAATTTCTTACAGATTTTCTGCTGGAAGTATGTTATTTTCACTAAAGCACCTAGAGCTGCTCCAGACTGTCAGGCTAACGGCATTCAGTTTTAGTAGGTAAGAAGTCTGACGCATTCCTTTATTAATTTATGGTTTCTATCCAAGAAACTTCTAACGGATGTATTCATAATTTAACTGCATTAAAGATAATACTACCAGTATGTATGTGAGAAAGTGGCTCCTTCTCTAGCTTGACTAGAACAAAACAATATCTACTGTTCGGCAGAGCTCAGGAAGGCCCCTGACCATACACTGCAGGGTAACAATCACAATTCTCAATAATTTGATAAAAAGTTCTTACATGTGCAGCAACACCCACTGGGACCTGACCATTGACTACAAGATTCATATTAGCTTCAGTTAACTTCCATGCTTACGTCATCTGTCTCTCGTGGCATTTCTACTGTACCTCACACCTGAGTTCAAAGAAGACACATTTAATCTTGCACTCACTCAACTCAGCACATCCCCATGTGTTGTATGACTTAGAACAAACCTTGAAACAGCACGAGCAGAATGCTAAAGTAATAATTAAACTCTTTCCCCTTATCATGTCTAATTGCCTCAGGCTTGAGGCCTTGCTGATGCAACTTTTCTGCATCTGCTTTTCAGTAACTTCACCTTTCTGTAGGAAGTTACAGACACATCTCATATCCACTGTCCTTTATATAAGGTACTGCTGCTTCTCCAGCACTATACTTTTATTTTTAGGATAGAGATTTTATTCTGAGAAATAACTAAAAATTTCTGTTCCATACCTCTCTGATAGCTGTACAAAACTCACTCTGCAGCACCTTCTTTAGAGACTGTAGTTTATGTACTGGTACTTCTCCAGATTCTTGCAGTTTCTCCAATAACTCAATTGCTCTTGCAACATCTAAGTGGAAAAAGAAATACAAGTCAGTATAAACAGAGGTTGTAAATGCAGCAGTGACTAAAAGGGAAAAATCACGGTGACTTTAAATTTAAAATTTACTGTGGAAACAACTACTGTACTAATCTTGTTATACCAGGCTCAGTTAGGCATCAGCACTACTGCTGAGAGATCCATATCCCCATGTATAGACCAATGGGGCATGTACACATACAACAGATACGCACAACAGATACCCAGAGCTGCATTCTTAACTGCAAACCCTTTCTGGAACTAGCCTACCAATTTAAAGCAGCTAATCTACATTAGCAGAACTGTTGTTTTTTTTTCTCTTACTTTTCTGCATAGAAGCAGCACAGAAACAATACGGGGTCTACTTTTGGAAAGTCTGCAAGAAGGAAATTGAGTCACTGAGTCACAGAACCACAGAATTGCAGAATGGCTTGGGTTGGAAGGGACCTCAAGGATCACGAAGCTTCAACCCCTGTGCCACAAGTGGGGCCACCAACCTCCAGATCCAGTACTAGATCAGTTTGCCCAGGGACCCACCCAACCTAGTCTTGAACACCTCCAGAGACAGAGAATCAGAGAATCACAGAATCATAGAATATCCTGGGTTGAAAAGGACCATAATGATCATCCAGTTTCAAACCTCCCTGCCATAGGGAGGGTCACCAACCACTAGACCAGGCTGCCCAGAGCCACCACATCCTCTCTGGGCAGCCTGTTCCAGCACCTCAGCACTCTTTCTGTAAAGAACTTCCTCCTTGACAATATATAAGCACACTCCGATGACAATGTCTAATAAAAGTATTTGACTTTTTCATAAATCTAAGTCTTCATATCAATTACAAAAAACCTCGAGCTCGCTAGTGAAGAGTAAATAAGAATAAATATGTAAAGCTCTTGTCCAAGACTCCAAAGACCTATGCTAAATTACCTGATTTGCCATGTAAAACCTGTGTAAAACCCACATAAATATGTAAGTCACTCCAAAAATAATGCCTCCTTTTTATTTCCATGGGAACTACAACAGAGCACTGTAACACGTTTTGACAGAACAAATTCTGCTGCAAAACACTCTTTTTCAACATAGTCACCACTATTAGCAATGCATTTTTGACAGTGATGAACAAGAGCCTGCAGGCCACACTCCTAAAAATCTGCACCAGTGGTTGTGAAACACTGTTGGCACTGCTGTAACACACCACCACAACTTCACATTCACTTGTTGGTCTCCATAAACATTCAGTAAGCGTTGATGAACATCAGTGGGTGCCGTTTTTCCAATTCAATGACACACCTGTGCTTCATACACACAGTCTGCCCCTCTGCTGCCATCTCTTACACAGCGACAAAATGCAATGGAATACTGGCCAGAAGGGTCAACCTTTACTGCCATACCAACATATATCGACGCAATGGGCCAACAGAATAAAATAGGAGGTGTTACTTTTGGAGCACCCTCTTACATGAAGTACTTTTTTTTGGTGGCCTAAATTCTCCTTAAGTCTGTGAGTATCATCAAGGGCACAATCTAAATGCTTCTGAAGACCAATCCAGAAGGCTTAACTTAGTAGACATTCAGAGTACTGAGCAGGAATCTGGTCATACTGACTCACTCCCAGGAGAGAGCTGCACATCTCAATCAGCTTTTAAATGGTAGAGTTTAATAGAAGGTTTTCTCTTCCTGAATCACTTAGTGCTACCTTCCAGCTCTTCCTGTAAATCTGCTGTTGTCACTGAACAACAGTCTTGATCGTGTGGTCATTCTCACATTCTTCTGCTGAACTCTGAACAGCTATGTGAGATACTATTGGCCAACTACACCATCCTACTAAAAATAGGTCTGTAACCTAGTGATTACATGTATTCTTAATACTGAACAATAAGAAAGCATTCAAGGTATTTTAATTCAGTGCACTAACTGCACTAGGAAGAAATAAAATCCCTCCCCAGTCCACCACAGAACTCCGCAACAACTACAAAGACTACAGCCTTGTGTAATTCTCCAGTCTGATGGCAAGAGTTTTACTGTTTCTGACTACAGGATTATGCTAACTGAAACAGTTCTCGCAATCCTTGGCTTGTAGCTGAGCTATATTGGCCAGATAGATGCCTTACATATAAAACATAGAGAAATAGAGAAGAGGTGAGAGAAGATGAGCTCTAACAGGAATAAAATAATATTAATGTTTTTGTAACAGAATAATTATTATTCGTCTACTTCAGTGTTAGGAATAGAGAAGGTGATGTCTCAAAGAATATACAGTTTAATTGAAGATAAGTAATTATTTAGCATGGTAGGTTATACCATAATAAGTTAACAACCAAATAATTTTCGAACCTTTTAACAGGCATTTGTCTATTTGCTCGTTGGTAAAAACTGCTATGTATTTCATTCTGCACAAAGCAATTAGATCATTTATCATAAAGCAGCTCCAACAGCCGATCATAACAGATCAGATATGACTTCTGAAATTCAGATATTCAAAGTCAGACTGGCATCTTTTCCAGTACTGGTTTGGGGAATTTTAGAACTGTCTTTCCCTGTCACCAACTGTATCTGTAGAAGGCTAGCACCAGAGATGGCAGATTGATTACTGTTTTAGAGCTGTGCAGAAGTTTCCTCACCATATCTCAACATTTTGTGTATAACTTTGTATTTGCTTTTGGTTCTGAATCCAATGACATTTAGTGAAATAGCTGTTCTGATCCAGAAAGGAACTTAAAATAGCTTTAGATAGATTGATCGATACAAAATTGTTAAGTAGGTGTCTAAACATTTCCCTAGGGCATGGACCAGGTTCAAACAATTAATCACTTCTAAAACAGGGAATGTTACAACATAAAAGGTAAGTTTTCATCCCAGTACAAAAGCTGGCATGAAGTCAACGGATGTTTAGTATGCAGACTCCTACACAAAACTGATCACGAAGCTGTCATTTGTCAGTATCTGTTTACTTTGTTTTGTGATTAAGAACTGGCTTGGGGTAAAGAAAATTCTGTATATCCTGAAAGTGTTCTGATTTCCCCCACTTCCAAATCCATCCAGTGAGCCAGAACGCATGAATGTTGTTACCCAAGTTCTTGCTTTTTTATTCACCATATTTGTTAACAATAATCAGCTTGCTTTCTCTCTCTCAGGCACATGGCTTGACCCAATTTGGCAATGACTTGTGCAAAACTGCTTGCAGTAGAGAGAATATGGAATAATAAAGAGCTTCAAGGGATAAAAATACAGAATTAAAATGAGATGCGTTCAGGGCCAAAGCTGTTTGTTACAAGCTGATGCTCTGTCAGGAGCAAAGTGTGAGAGTTTGTGCAAAACTAAAACTGTTTAAACGCGAATGTACAAATGCAATCTCATGGAATAGCCTATTTCTTTCAATTAGCAACTCTGCTGGGGAGACCTGAATGAACAACTCCTCCAGGAAAGCTTAAAAAGTGAACTTGCTCAATGTAAGTTAAGTGAAGCTTTCTCCTGATCCTTTATACAAGGCGAGTTCCAGACAAAACTGAAATAAGTGCCAGCTCAAATAAGTGATGAGACTGCTGCTGAGGCAGATTTCATAGCTACAATGACAAGAAAGCAAGCAGCAGGTAATCAATCCATCCCTGTCAGTTACAGCAATGCCACAGGTTTCCAAAGGATTGCTGTTCATCTGCTGGGATACTTTTCTTGTCCCAGATGTCCCTTTGATTACAAATGTAATCAGCTTTCCTCGCAAAAATTATCACCAGGAAATTGCTCTTGAATAACATTTTCTAACCCATTTGTGAGAAGCACCAATTGATGAAAAAATGTGTGTTTATATAGATACACAATACTCGTAGAATTATGTTAAAAGCATTTACGTTCTATGCAAATTGAACACTCATGCATTTTATTACTGATTTGCCCTTCTTTTAACCTAAGATATTTTTGGAACACAACTGGAATTGTGAAATATATTTATATATTTAAAAATAGAATTCCATTATATTTACATTAAACTGATGGTAACGTCACTGACATCTATCTTCATTTCTCACTTCATATCACAGAGAAATTAGTGGGAATTTTGAGTACCAACATGGGTGGAATTATTCTTCTGTATTCTATGTGTACACTTGGAAATGAATATTATATTATTTGTCCTCTTTTTATATTGAATTCTAGCCCTTTTTTTTTTAATAACCGTTTTCTTCTGACTTCCTGACACAAAAAGAATTTCTTTCTCTCCTCTTCTGTTTAACATTCACTTCTCTTTTTGCCTTCTCATCATCATGCTTGCCTACAACCTTTCAGGAATAATAAGGTTTCAGCGTGGCGGATCATGTTGTCAGTGAAGTCAGGAGGCTGTGGGTGGAACACGTTTTATCAAATGTGCCCATCAAAAGAAAAGTGTAGCTCTCAGAGAGAGGAAAAAAAAAAAAAAAAAAAGATTTCAAGTGTTCTATTTTAATTTGAATGAATTTTCATTTGTATTGTTAGTGGGAAAGAAGCAGTAGGTTACTATTTAAGCATTAAGAAAGATGTCACTAGAACACAGAACAGGCAAAATACCACACTGTGATACAAGTGGAACATTCCCATGCAATAATAAATGAAGTTGAGTTCTATACGTATAGCCACATACCAGGGTGCAATTAATACAGAAGTCATTTTGCTTAGCTAATGCTTTGCTGATTACCCTATTCTAACATACTGCTTTCACTAGCTGATTTTGTTCAAATAGCCAAGGAATATACAATGTAGATAGATCTGCTGAACTTGATGGATGTTTTTAAAAGTAAATGCTATTTCTGTTACTCTTCAATTCAGCCTTTACCACGTGAAAGTCAATTACATTGCAGAAAGAACCCTAGCAGGTCTGCGCTTGGTGGTCATCTCACATGACTTTAACTCTGGGTAGACAAAGTTCCTGCAGTTTGTGAATGTGGTTTTACCCCAGTATATTCTGTGCAGGCTCTAGTTCCAGTTTATTCAGATAAGCTATAAATTACAAGGAAAAATAATAGAAAACTACTCTAGTGTATCCAATATGACAGTGGCTCTTGAAAATGAATGTACTTATATGATTTATAATGCAAAATATGAAAACTGCTGTACATCTACCAGCACCCAATCTTCCTCTCATACCGACCTAAAATCTTGGTCTGCAGTCCTTAAAATAAGTATACTATCCTCTGGCTTAAGAAATAACTAAACAGATGACAGTACACTCTGTAATACTAGTTTGGATGCAAATAGTAATTATTTAGAAACATACAAGGGCTGCCCATGTAAGTAATGCCTCCTATTTTATTCTGTTGGCCCATGACACCAACAGGAATATGTTGGTAGTAAGGCAGCAGAGGTTGAAGCCTCCTGGCAATATTCTGCTACATGTTGTTGCCGTGTGACTGACGGCAGCAGAGGGGCAGTCTGACACAATGGCATCTGACACAGAAGTGTGTATGAAACAAAGGTGTGTCACTGATTTCTTCATGTGAAAAAATGGCACCCACTGACACTCGTGGATGCTTGCTGAATGTTTATGGAGACCAAGCAGAGGATGTGAGCATGGTGTGGCAGTGGTGGTGCATTTCAGCAATGGCGACAGCCACAGTGTGCTACCTCCACTGGTGCAGATTTTTAGGAGAACAGCATGCAGGCTGTTGCTCATCAGCAGCAAAAACGCACAGGTAATGGTGGTGACTATGCTGAAAAATGGTGTTTTGTAGCTGAGCATTTGCTCTATGAAATAACGTTATTGTGCTCTTTGTATCTGTTGAGGTTTCCATGGAAAAAAAAAAAGGAGGCATTACTTGTGGAGCTACCTATGTAGTATTTCTGTATTCTGGTAACTACTCTGGAATCACGTTGATGGGTTGCTTTCCAAGCAACAATTCGATGATCACTTATTCATTAATGAGATGAGAAAGTAGACTTCTCACCTTCCTGAAGTCATTCAACTGCCTCAATTCATTTTAATTCTGGAGAACTTAGACAAATTAGTATGCCAGTTATTAGGAAAAAAATTGTGCTGAATAAATACCATGCTTAGGTACTTCAAAGAGGTGGAACATCACTACAGACTGACAGCAAGGACACTCAGTAAGTCTTCACTAGCTTCACTATGGTATTATGGAAAAATAAAGTTGACAATTTTCAAGCTCTATTTCATTGTGCCTGAAGACCTTTAATTAGGCTGAAGGTGAAGAATTTGCATAACATAACAGGTCTTCATAACTGTCAGGTTTTTATTCCTCAGTACTTTTGTTACAGTTTAGTTGCTCCTTTATAGCTTATGAAAACACATTTTCAAATTCTCAATGTTAGTCTACTTTTTATCATAATTTCCCAAACCTACACAGGGTGATCTTCAAATACTACCAAATGACAGTAGGTAATCAGTGGTTAGGCAATTAGAATTGCACAGTGATTAGCGAAGTTCATTCATAATTCATAGCCAGTAACCCCTTATCTCTGTGACTTCTTGGTTAAAGCACTAGCTTTGGAAGATTTTCAGCTTGTTTCTTTTGAGAATTTTCTGCATTACCAGAGCTTTGCTGTCAGCTGCTGCTCTGCCTAACATGACAATTCCCGCCTGGCATCAAACAGCAGGCAGCCCAACGCCCAGTTCATCTCCTTACTAATGGCACAGCGCTCTCCTGAAATAAAACAACTCTTCTGTCAATACATTTAATTTAACCTAAACAGTTCGGGAAAATGAAGGCGGAGAGCAGCCTTTTTTGCCCATTTAAGTTGCAATCTTTGCCCTGCCCGGACTTTCATACTAATGAGTATGCATAAAGGTGTACTTCACCGTGGTAAATCAGACTTGACGTGCAGGGAACAACATGCTAGGCTGTTACAATATAGCAGTAACTTTCAACACTCTATAATGCATATCTGTGAGGTGTATTCAAACCAATTACATGTCCTGGTTTTATCAGTATTCTGTATCATGACATCGTGAGACAGGCGGCAGAGCTGTGTTTACAAGTGGAAGATACACCTGGATTTACTGCATTTCCCAGGAGCCTCCTCATGATCTACAATTCTGGGTGACATTCTTTTACCATTTGCAGTAAATTTGTTATCTATCCTTATCTTAATTGGGTCGTTTTTCTTTCCTTCTCCCCAAAAGGGGAGAAAAAGGCCCTTCTGCCCTGTCATGCTTGAAACAGTGACATTACAGCAGTAATATCAATACTTCTGATACATTATATCTACAGTAATATTTATAGTTATATAGCTTTACATTTATATTAGTTTATATTATATGGGTAGTAGTTATAGGTTTAATGCAGTGTCACTTCTACTCCTGTAGTTAAACAGGAGATAAACATTACTGTGAATGCAGAAATAAATATAACAAAGAACAACCAAACCCTCATGATTCACCTTGTGCTGAGGATTTCAACTCACCACAGTTCTAATGCGGGCATCTACAGCTCAGCTTCTCACCCCAGACTGCTGCTACTTTCGATGAAAAAAACCACTTTCAGGCTACAATTTATCTGACCTATTTTAGATAAGATGAATCATATTCTAGGAGCGCCTGTTCTCTTTGTTGACTACAAAGGGAGATTATATGATTAGCTCAGATGTAAACGCCTGCATCCTACGTACATCACGGTACGACGAAATCCACTGTTATTGTCCAGATTTACAATGAAAAATTCCTGCAAGTTTACCTCCACGTGGTACAGAAGACACCCTGCTTGAGAACAGTCACATTCAGAGCCTTTAGGTTAAAAGTATTACAAATGTCTTAACCAAAAATCTGATACATTTTTTTTCATAACAAATGAGGAAAACCGACCATGGAATAAGATGGAGCATACATACACACCCAGTGCCCGCGTCACGCTCGTTTTCTTAGGCTATTCACCAGACCCCACGTGGGTCTACATTTCTTGTTCTGTATGTTTGTTGGTGATACACTCATGTTTCTCTGACTCTATCTTCTCAGACACACCACAGGCATACAAGCCCTCTGCTTCCCTCTGCTCCTGACCCAGATGCTGCATACCCCAAGGCACGTTAATCACTGCGACTCTTCCCAGCAGCTCTGGCAGGAACACCTGAATATGACAGTAGAGGTCTGATATGTTTTGCAAAAGAACATACAGAAAGGACACTTAATTTGCAAGGAATGCACAGTCACCAACGATCCAAAAAACAGACAGATATTGTGTGAAGATCTTTCCATCCAGCAGCCTCAACACTAACAAAGACCCTTATGATTCTCTTCAGCAATTCCTCTTTACCCATTTCAGGAATACTACCTGAAATACTGAAATTGTGCCATTTCAGGCATACTGTTCCTCAATACTCCCTTAGCGTGTTCAAATTCAACATACAAAAGGTCCCTCTAACTGAAAAAGCATGTGCCTTTATCTTCTCGGAACTTCTAAATGTCTACCAATGTCTGAGTAATTTTCCCTTACAATCCAATAAGTTTTAATTGGCGATTACCATCCTCATCTTCAGCTAGGGCTTTTTCACAGCCCTAACCTATCATAAAGGCTAACTGGCAGAACTGGATTTGCTTTATCTTGGTCAGTTTTTCTGGCATAATCATTAATCCGCACAGGTAAAGCCATTTCTCAGTTTTTACAATGAAGCCTTCACATAACTGGTGTAAGTCAGAGGAACGTCCTGTTGACAATTTTCAAAGTTTGTCCTTTTTTTTTTTTTTTGGTGTTTGTGAGAGATCCACAAAGTTCCTAAAACTGTTCCGTTCCTCAGACCCTTTGAGAATGTGACCTGGTACTGTCACATTTCCTCTAGTGCTTTTTAGAGGAATTTTAATTAAACACTCCAGCTTGAATCGATAGGTAATTCAAGATGATTTCATTATGACAAATTTCCCCAGTTTTTATTAAAAATAGGCCTGAATAGTAATAGCGCAATTCAGAATTTTCAGAGATGAGCATTTAAAATTAATTTTAAAAACAAATAATTTTCAAATAGATATATAATTTTTATTCTTCCAAATTAGTAGTTTTGTTACAATTCCTAAAGCAGTGAAGGCGAGCAGGTGCAGAAATGTACATTTGAGAATTTTCATCAGAAGACTTTGCCATCTGTGAGTAACCAAGACACACACCAACCCTGTGACAGCACCCACTGGTTTTGTATAGAAAGCTTTGAATATAGCACCAGTGTGAAAACGAGTTTCCAAATTATCCCTTAAGAGAAGGGATTAAAAAAAATGAAGTTGAAAATGCAAAGAAGAGACAAACATTGAAAACACTGGTATGTTCTCACACAGTTCTTTAAAAAGAATGTCATGATTTTTCCCCTGCATCACCTTGGGAGAAAACAGAAGGGAAGGTAACATTTCTTTTTTCTCTCTGTATATAGTTACACCTTTCGATTGTTCAATTGTACCTGCTTTTTGCGGTCATAACTAAGATTTATAGGCAGCTACTCAGTGCTGAACAGAACAGATGAGACACGGCTCTTGTGCCTTCTTTGACTAGCGACAGTTAGCTGTGAATATGACACAAAAGATGTTTATTTAGACTTAGTAAAAAAGTGAATGTTGTATGCAAATAAATACATGCTGCACATGCTATATAGACATATACACGTATATATTCTTTTTTTTTTTTCAAAAAAAAAAAATTAAACCTGCATTTCCAACAGGAAGCATAACACTTTGTTGCTTCAGAGTTTGTAACTGTAGTTCTTTAGCCTTTCTGTAAGGACTTCTAAAAACCCCAAAGTTCTCAAGCGTTTAAAGCAGCTATTTGCCTTCACAAGAAATGTAAAATAGCGTTTTGACCTTCTGAAGCTATAAAATAACTGGAAAATAAAAATAAATCAACCTCTGAAGCAAAGTTAGAAATCCCTGAGACATTCAGAAATTCAGCAGGGTAAGGATCTGGCTTTTAAGAAATAAGGTCCTACAGTCTGCACTTTGTGAAAGTAAGGAAGCCGTGTGTTCCTTCCTGTAGCCATAGGTAACTCATAAAAAGATGCCCCAGCAACTCCACCAGCCTCATCTATCTCCTGAAGACAGCATCTCTTGGCCTTGTAGGATTTGTTCAGCAGAAGCCACTAATCATGCTGGAATGGCACCATTTTAAATGCCAGGCAGAAGTACACTGGGCGTCTTGCTGAAACTGCAAATGTGACCACGTTCCAGGTTCTGATCCCAGATTAAAAAAAAAAAAAAAAAAGGCTACTACATTAAAATACACCAGGAACCCTACTTTATAGATACTTGTTTTTGTGATTTATAAGCATACAGCATTAAAATCGGGGAAGGAATTAAACATCTGACTAAGCTCGAGAACTGTAGAACAGAAATAACTACAATAAATGGGCTTGTGCAAACAAAGAAAAACAGGATGAAAACTACTACTTCCAATTTGGATATACTTTTCTCGTAGCTTAATTCCACTCTCTCATTTCCCTGCCTAAGAAAAGCATTTATTAGTGTGTCCTATGTGCACACTGCAAAACAAAAGTACTGGCCATATGGGCAATCTCATGCATTACCCACACAGATACTTGCAGCGTGCTTTTTGCTTGCATAAGAGTGATTTTTGTTGGCAGGGAAGATGACAGGAAGGGGAAAAAAGGCACCAACCGGTGCCTCTCAAAGGGAGGCAAGGTTAACTTCAGGATGCTAATTCTCCATCACAACAGGCACTGCACTGGAGCCAAGGCAGTTGCTCTCACTGTCCTCTCTGCTCATGTCATTACCAGTCTCCTGCTGCCTCTTCTCAGTTCTTACCTCCCTAGCTAATCTGACTCTTAAATCTTTCTCTTTTATTACCAGGAAGATGAGAAAGATGGCTATGGGCTACTGGTAGTTGTACACAGTTGCAATGCAAATCTTCACTTTAAGTCTAGCATCATGATTTTATCTTCTGGGGGCTTTCAGGTGTAAGATGATGGTAAAAAAATGGCATTCATGCAATAGAATGGCTGTGACGCAGTGATTACATACATACACCTAAGATAAGATTCCCTTTAGGCTCAGGTAACAAGAAGAAAGTTAATATCCTTTCTTCAATTTTAGTGGATTTAACAATATTACTTTTTGCGGATGGAATCCCTCTGGTAGCTGACTACATACTAGCCATTTCTCAAGGAAGGGAAAAAAAAACTGTTGAGGATGTGTATGGGAAAAGCTACAGTAAGAAGGCAGCAATGAATAAAATCCTCTGGCAGTACACCTAGGCAATAAAAATACGCTGATGGTAGATCTCAACAGCTGCTCACGATTCACTTACAACTAGGAAAGACTGTGACCTCAGAAAAAAGCCACAACCACTTAAATTGCTGCTGCAAGTTATGAAGAAAATTTTGAAATGGGAAACCTCTGTGAGAAAGAGCTCACTGTCACTTTTGGAATGCCGTTGTTTGGTATCCTACATGTTGAACGATGCTGGGAACAGGAGCAGGGGAACTAGAACACTTCTCAGGTTGCAGCCTGATATCACAGCAAGGGAGGTATCTGCCTAAGATCTCAGGAGCACACTTGGCATGTTTTAAGATGGCTGTACTGTTAGGAAGCAGAAAGTGTTGAATAAATTAGTATAAATTCCACCACTATTACCACTGGATTACAAGATAATCAGACATTAAATCATCTCTCTTTCCAAAGAGTGCTTCATTGGTTTTAAAGCCAACATCCTCTCTTAAAGTTTCTCCAGTCTGTCTCTGCAGAACAGATGTGTTATCCATTTATTCCTGTGCTGATTCAGTAAATAGCATTTGGCACAAACACTACTGCCAAATCTATTGGAAGCTGATGAGATGATGGTAAACAAGTTTCTGAGAGCTAAAACTGCTGATGATGACTATGGTGATATATATAAGCTATTTCAAGTACATTCTTCCCTAATGCCTAACTGATTGCAGAGGGATTGACGCCTTGTTATCTGGGAGATTTATCCTTTTTCAGAAAACATGGTTGAGAAAGAAAATTAAAGAGTTAGTGGATATAAAGGATTAGTGTTTAAACTTGGGGTTCTATTAAAACGAAACAGTAAAAATGTAATTTTGTTTCAGAAAAAATAAATTAAGTCTATTTTGAGCAACGCTCTTCCTTATTCAATTATCCATGTTTACGCAGAAAGAAATCAATGCTTTGATGCTCCGTGTATTCCTGGATACTTAATTGTTCTATATTTTAAATAAAAACAATTCTCCAATCTCTTCTGGAAATCCACTTTTCTAATCAATCTTTTCTTCTTTAAAAAAGCAAAAACCACCACCAACAAAAAAAAAACCCTATTATTAAATGAGCACTAAGGTGCATTATGAGAAGCATTTGCTGGTGACTTAGCAGAACTGCATACAAGTATGGAGTTCAACCATTCTATTTAGAACCATGGAGAAGTAAGTTCTCAAAAAAAGTCCTCATCTCTCTCTTTTTAACATAGATGAGGTCTGAGCTTGTAGTTTAAATACTCAGGAAAGCATTATTAGTATGCAGATGTGCACTTCTGAATCAAACCTGCTCATCTGAACAGAGAATCAACTGTTGAATATTTCTTATTCCCAGGATGAATCTCCAGCAAATACCACAAAGGAAGATTAAGCTGACTGAGACTAACTTAAAAAATCTTGGGTTTGTACATATATATACAGGTTACAACATGTTAGCATTAATTCTTAATTGTCAAAAATGCACAATGTGAAATAATTTAGATTACTGTGCATGAAAATAGCTTTCTTGTGCTTTCTGATATTCTCTCTCAACTTGTTGCAAATGGTCAACCCCTCACCCATTCCAGAGCTTGTCATGGACTCAAATCCATGCCACCAAGCTTCAGCAGAAAGCCCCATTTGAAGAACAAGATGCATAACATACACATGCAAGTTCTTTTTACCACTTTGTTCTACAGAAGATTAACTCAGGTAGGCTACAAAAATTATTTCATTGCTACCATCTCTATGGGATCTTTCAGCCTGACGGACCAGGAGGAACAAGAGATCCCCAAGCGGGAAGGGATCAGAAGTGCCTCTAAGATAAACATAATTGGAAATATCAGATATTCCCCCACTACACTCTACAAAAGTGACAACGTTAAAAATGCCACTAGTTTTTTGAAAACATTTCCATACATCTGCATGGCATGAGCCACAAAGGCACTGCTCTCTGGTGGAAGGCAGCACCAGAGGCCTGCTGTGCCTGGCACGTGCTGGAGATGATGCAACGAACTTTTCATTCACTCCCACGCATGGTGACAAAGCTCAGCTTCAATGTCCCATCATCAGATGGGGAGAGCCCTCCCCTTGGTGCCCAGCCTGCCTCGTGACACAGAGCTCATGCAGCAGCGTGCCCAGCCAGCTCCACCAGGCCAGCCTTCTACTGCCTTGAGGCATCCAAGTCGAATACGTGCATTCAACTTTTCAAAATATGTTATCAAAGTTTACATTCAGATTGGGACTTTCTCATATTCTTGCTGCAGATCTCCAGGAGACTCAACTACATTGCACATGTGGCTAAAAAAACTCTTAAACTGCATGGATCTTCAGAAAACACCCTTATTACTTGCTTACCTTAATCCATTCCTTCATATAAATACATGGGAAAAAAAAAAAAAAGCTAATATATGTTGGCATATTGATGGAAGACAAAAAAACACATTTCAGACTGAACCCAGAATGGTGAATTCTCTCTGTTTCTACAAACAACAGGCCTTTTTTTTAGCCTCAGAAGAATGAATTTGATTATTTATATGTTATCAGCTGGCATACCAAATAGAAGAATGTTAGACTTAAAGCACACAGCACTTGCAGAAGTATTTTCCTCCTTCAACACGCCAGGTTGGAGAGCAGTACAAGAAATCTCTCTGACAGATGGAAACACTTTGTTGAAAGCCATGCAGGGAGCAGCATAACCGCTTAACACTGTTTTGAAGGGCTTAACCGCACCGTAAAAGATAGCTGGCCTTATGCTGCACCTCTGTCAAGGAGTATATTTCACACTTTATGACTCTGACTTCATCTTGCTGATGAGTACGTTACACATTTTTTTCCAAAGACAATATCTAGCAACTCATACTCAGTACCACTTCTGTTGTATAGAAATATACATAGATATATAGGTTATGAGAATGAAAAAAAATGACAAGAAGATAAGGAAGGAAGGAAGGAAGAACCCTCCAGCAAGCAATAATGCATGCAAATGGTCAAACGTCATCTGGTCACATTTCATAGAGTACATCTACCTCTGCTATCAAATGGTGGCTAATAGCCATCAAAACAAATTCTAAATTGATTCAATTACCTATTTACTGTCACTGAACACGGTGCTTCGTTAAGGATTTTCAGGAAGTTATAGGATATCCCCTACACTAAAGAAAATACTTCTTTGAATTCTTAAAAAACCAACAGAGATTAGCTGTGTGCTACAGCTCAAGAGCAAGAAGTATTTCCGTTTGCCTAGGATTTAATTGAAAGTGAGGATAAATTTGGTTGTCAACAGCCAATAGCTATGACCTTGTTGTGAAACTTCACAGGGATTAAAATATCAGCACAGTATATTCAGTCTATTCAAATTTCTTCTTTTATCCACAATCACATGAAGAATTGAAACCACCAGTGGCATGCATGAATAGTAGCTATATAAAGAAAAACGTAAGAGGACATGGATTATTAATAAAAGACAGCTGAAAGCTCTCCTTCAAATGAGAAATATTTCCATGCACTTAATCATGCAATGGTCTTTGTACAGCCTAATTGTGTAGAGTCATCAAAAGCAAGAAGTTTCAAAAAGTGCTCTTTTAAAGCTGCCATTTTCATGGTCGAGAGCAAGGAAGAATAACCGAAGTTTTGCAGCAATCTGAGTAAATAAATGGTCAGTTCTCTGTCACAGCAGATTTTCATCTTGGAAGAAAGAGCACAAGTAAAATGTTATGTAAAACAAGCTTGATGAAAACTTCTGCCAAACTGGTAAGACAGAGAAAGTTCAGAGTGGAACACATACTATGCCTAGCTAGCAAGATGCCTGCTTCAAACTGTGGGCCTCCATATGACCACTCCTAAAACAAGCGCCAAGGGAGGAGCAGAAAGGTGCTCCCTTCCATCATATACTTTGGAGCACAGTGTTATTTGCAGAAAATGCTTCCATTAGACTGTGCTAAGGCACCCACTGAGTGCCTCACACCCACCAGGAGCTTCCTGCATCTGCGGAGGACTTTGGGGAGAGAAAGGCAACAGAATATGGCCACGAGGGAGATGCGAGCTCTGCCTAATGATGGGGATGGTGGTCGCTGCTGGTCACCACAGGGCTGTGGCACACTGAGGGCACTGTGAGGACAGGCAGAGGCAGTGCTGCTGAGCCAGTGCTGAGAACAAAGCACAAGGGGTGACGATAAAAGTGGCGCACAAAGGTTAAAAAAAAAAAAAGACAACACCACAGCATGGGCATTTTTTAACATTCCATTTTGACTCGGAGTCCAAAGAGGCAAATTAAACCAGGAGCATACTTAAAAATCCATAACCTTGAACATAAAATGAAAAACAAAATCCAACCTTACTTTTGTCAGTTTATGTAACGCAGCACTGTAACTTTTCACTTCAATCTGGAACAAGCACAGCTTTCAAAGTTTCTGGCCTAAAACCTTTCCACAGTGAGGCCTGATGGGCTCTGGGAATTACTGACAGAGTGCCACCCATTCAACTTGCAAGACGCATGCAAGAGACAAGAAGGTGCACTTCTTTCTGTAAAAGACTGACAGAGCTGCTTGAAGACACTGAGAGGACAGGCTCTGCCCCTCACAAAGCTCCCAACCACAGGCACACGCAGCTCAGCCCAGAGCTGTTCCCCCTCAGCTCCAGTGCTTCACATCTCTGCACTGAAGCACTTGCTGATTCCTTCCCCTCCTCCCAGCAGAGCACCACACAAAGGTCAGGCAAAAGCCTTGGAGATTAAATTGTAAGTGATTAAAATTTCCATTATTTTGTGAACTTGTTCCACATATTAAAAAGCCCTAATGGAACTTGCACACATTTGTGCAGGTAGAAAGGCACATGATGACAGGAATTAAGGAAATTAATTCCTGTGCTTTGGACTGAAGTAATCTTCCAGAATGTAATTGGCTTTCAATCATTCACACACAACATGCCCTTCACCTTTAAATGGTAATTCATTTTACCACACAGTTCTGAATTCCACTTGTGTCAGGCGCTAGGAACGCTCCCATCCCTGCACTGAACACAGAATGTAGGTTTTGTCTGGGAGCAGACGATGTCAGGGCCTAACAGATTTCTGATATATGCATCTATACGAAGTTTTTCTATTTCTGGACGTCTTAGTGGGGGAAAACAGCAAACATTTCCTAGCCAGAGACGAAGCACCCATTCCCTACGCAATGCATGACAGTGAGTGCTGCCTCTCGTGCAATGCTCTCTATTTTCTTGCTGCACGCAGTTCTCTATGGGGCACAGCCAAGTGGATACGAGGCTACAACTCTTCCCTGGGCTGGGCCTACATCACAGCAGAGCTGAGCAAAGCGTAAGTGACAGTAAACATAGCTGTGTCTGCTTTAATAAAACTACCAAAATGTGGAAAATCACTCTGCAGAGCACTCGCCTGCTTCCTTAGCTGTGAAAGACTACAGAGGAAGTACCTGGGAGCACCAGGCTTGGGTTGCTCCTGGAGGGTCAGCCCACCCTCTCCAGCTGATACAATAACAACTTGTTATGGGTGACAAAGTGTATTTTGCTGATGAAATGGCCATCTGCAGGCCAGGTGCAGTATTTAAATCTATTTCTTCTTGCCCGTAGTTCCCTTTTGCACATCACATCCTACTGCTCTGTGATGTTATATCTCCTCACACTACTGTCAGCCCTGGCTGACAACCAGGGAGTCCACAACGCAAGCACCTCTACCAAATATTCAGGCATATTCTGGACACCGACAACAGATGTTTACATTTAAATTGGGACTAATTTGCATTTTTGTGTATCGTGGATATTTTAATGCACTGTGTTAGTGATGAAAAGAAACGTGTAATTCTGAAATAGTAATACTTTCCTTAGAAAAGCCAGGTTTGCTAATGGATTGCCATCTGTTCAGCTCTTTGCCAGGAAATAGATTTGTCCTGCTTACTGAAAACAGTATTAGGGTGAAACTGTAGATTACATAGTGGATTTCTGAATAGTTTAATTTCAAGCGCATGCCAGCACTTTGTTATTTCAGTAAGAATAATTTTAGATTCACCTTTTCTACAAATGTTGAAATTAAAACTATCCAGCAAACTCTACTTAGTGTCAATAGGAAAAGGTTCTTCACCAGAAGGTGGTCAGGGACTGGAACAGACTCACCAGGGCCGTGGTCATGGCACTGAGCTGACTGAGTTCAAGGAGTGTTCGGACAATGCTCTCAGACATAGGGTTTGATTTTGGGTGGTTTTGTGTGCAGCCAGGAGTTGGGCTTAATGATCCCTGCGGATCCTTCCCAACTTAGACCTTCTGTGATTCTCTGAAACTCTTCAGACTGGTTTGTTCTCGGTCAGATTCCAGTAAAGGTGCCTGCATCATCTTTCTCACCTTGAAACTGGGTTCATCAGGCTTCCTTTGCATAGGATTTACAGGAAGACACTCTCTATCTTGCTCTGAAAGCCTGTCTTAATCCTCTAGAAAGAGCATGTTAAAGAAATAAGCAGCACTGGCCTAAATTGTGCTTTCAAGAGTACAAGATTTATACATGTTCGGAGCCACTCAGGGCTCCTTGATGGAAGTTAAGAAAAGAGATGCACCTGCAACTCAAGAAACTGTTCTGGGAGCTGTGCGACCTCTTTAACTCACAGAACCACAGAAGCAAAACAAATCAGACATCAGGTTAAGTCCTTCTCCTCTGTGACCACAGAAACTGAACAGCATTTCTGCTCAGCCTTGCAAGCGGCGCAAATGCATCGCGAGGGAGCCGTCCAATTTTCACAGCCCGGAGGCAAAAACTGAATTTAAACAAAAGTTCGTGATTTCAGCACCGCTTTTCGTTACCTCGCTCAGGCTGCTGACACAAACTCAAGGCTAGCAAAACATCACTGCTCTCTCTCCGCGGACCGAGCAGCCGCCTGCAGACACACACAGCACCCCGTCAGAGTAACATCACCCAGAGTAACACCGTTACCGTCAGCGCGCAGCCACAGCACCCCCGCACCGATCCCAAAAGCCGCATTCCGCCGACACACGCACCCCTTACACGGCGACCCCGGGGCTACCGCCGGACAGGTGCTGATGTGCGCCGCGCCCCGGCCGCGGCTCTCCCGCAGCAGCGAGGCGGGGGGCACCGCGCGCAGCCCCTGCCCTCGCCGCGCAGCCCTGCGCGCGTCCCCCGGCCGCTCCCCGCCGGCGGGCAAACTTTCCTCCCGTCTCCTCGCTCCGGAGCCTCGCGGGGAGACACCGCCTGCCTGCCCGCCTGCCCGCCCACCCGCCGCCTCCAGCCCTTACGCCGCGGGGACGGGCGGGCCGTCACGGCAGCGCCCGCAGCCCGCCTCGCACGGAGCCCCGCGATGCTCCGTCGGGCCGGGCCGGGCCGGGGGCGGCGGGCGCCGCGCTTACCTCTGTCCAGCGTGAGCGGCTGGACCGCGGTCAGCGTCGCCATGTCTGCGGCGGGGCTGGAGCCCGAGTGACGCGCGGCTCCGGCACCGGCGTGGAGCGAGGGGAAGGGCGGGGAGGAGGCTGGCAGGGAGAGGGGGCGGAGGAGGAGGGTGGCTCCGTGGGAGGAGGAGGAGGAAAAGGAGGAGGAGGAGGCGAGCGGGGCGGAGAGGGCGCCCAGCGGAGGGCGGCTCAAGGCGGACGGGGCGCCGCGGTGCAGCGTGCGCAGGGCGGCCCGGCGGGGCCCGGCGCGGGCTGCCGGCATCGCTGCGGTGCGGCTCCGGGCACGGCGGGAGGCCGCCGCGCTCGCCTCGGAGCGGAGTCTCGGGGCCCGCGGCCCTGAGGGACGGGCGGCGTCGGTGACGGCTTTCTGGGGCCGGGGGCGGCGGGCGAGGGGCGGTCCGTCTGTGGCCCCGCCGCCCGGGGGTGCCGCAGCGGAGGGAGAGCGCGAGGGCGGGGAGCGCCGCAGCGCCGCCTGCGGGAGCTGCCGGGAGAAGCGACGGCGGAGTCCTTCGCGGGGCTGCGCTGCACCGGCGCGTCCCCGCACCGCCCTTCGGACGGACCCGCGGTCGTCAGCCCCGTCTTCAGCCCTGAGCCTCGTCCGGGATGCTGCTGTTCCGGGCCGTCCTCGGGATGCTGCACGGTATCTCGTAGAACCCGTCCAACGCAGTTCCGCAACTCGGGGTTGAAAGGCAGAAAGGGAGACATCGATCGTGGTCACCTCGTGCGGGTGGACGTGCTCAGCCCGTGCGAGCCTGGGAGCGCTCAGCCTTCAAGCTGAGCTTAGCGCTGGAGCTGTGCGGGGCCGGCCAGCAGCCGGCTGGGTGCGCTGGCCGTGTACCCCCGTCCTCAGCCCGGAGCCCAGGGAAAGCCGTTCTGCTGCCTCTCCAGAAACGGAGGTGCGGTTGTGCTGCTTTCCACTGTGGGCAAGTGTGCAGAGAAGTGACAATGAAGTACTGAGCCCCCTTTGACTGCTGTCTTCTGCGGTACCTGCATTGTTGCACTTGCCCAAGAAACGCCAAAACTGGCAAAACTAATCCAGAGGGGAACATAGCACTGTTCCTGTCGTTCACTGGAGAGCTGACAAAATGCAGAGGGTGTGAAAATACAGCCCGAACAGACCGTGCATTGGTAACAGCTGTAATTGCCGGGGTATTTAAGTGGTAGTAGAGGTGATTAGGGAAGCTGTGGAAGTGTCACTAAAAGTTTTAAGAGATCAAAAATCCATATGGTAGTATTAAAATTAGAGAAATTTAAATAATAAATATCAGCCACCCACTTCTTTTGCTCAACTCAAATCAGCACAAGTTTCTCTGATGAGTAAACAATAAACAGTAGCTCATTCAGATTTCTTGACAAGAAAACGTTTTGTTTGGCTAAAACACTGGAGTCAAGAAAGCAGTTCCTGGCAAACAGTCAGTTTTTAAAATCAAAATTAATGTGAGGATTTTTACTGTGTAGACTTTATGTACTTGCGGAGCAGCTGGGTCGACATAGAGGGCAACAGTGCCTCTTACGCAGTCACATTGCTGCACACTGGATTCACCATCCTCAGCGGGAAAAGAAGTTCATGTCTGAAGCTCTAACAGCCCAATGTGACAACTCCCAAACTGTTCTGACGCTTTAAAAAAATGTGGTGCATGTATAAAATTATGTTTAAATAATAGTGAAAGCAAAAGTTAATTGATTGTTTTTTGTAGGGAATGTCGTAACCCTCAGGCTTGCTCTTTTCAACTGCCATGTTGTGAGCAGACTTCTTGAAGCAAAATGCAGCTATGACAGTAACTTTTCTGTTAATATCTGTGTAACATTAATGCCAAATATGTTGCCTTTTAGAAATATACATGTTTAGCTAATACGGTGTTTGTGCTTGAACAGGTTACCTGTGGAAAACAATAAGCTTATTCCAGCTTCATCCTTTTTTATCTACTCCTGGTCAGATTTCATGTGCTCTGCCATAGGGGCTAATTGGCACTCAGATGAGAGACTTGAATGGGAGTATTATGTGCACTCAAGGAAGATGAAAAGCAGCATTTGCTAAAATTAAACATTTCCTAATCAGCATAGCTGCACAGTTAATGCTCAAGGCTGTCAAATAACTAGCCCAGGGATGCTTAAAGCAGATGTACAGGGAAGATTTTAGAAGTTGTCCTGCAGAATTCCCTAACTTGAGAAATGGGTTGGAATGAAGCAGGGAGCTGTGGCTCTTGCTTTCCAGCACCGGTTCCCAGGAGAAGTAGTGGACTAACAGCAAAAGTCAGCAAGAGTAGTGCTGGTCAGTAGTCCCACCTCACTGAAGGTGGATGTTTTTAGGTGAAAAGCACTGGTCTGCTTCCCAGCCTGCATGCTGATTCCTTAGCCTGCACTGGAAATTTTAAATCACTATCATGTGATGTTTACTGAACCAAGGAAATGAGATTGAATTAACAGAACTTTGAGCATGCAAACTAGAAATGGGCTTACTGACAGGTTTTCAAGACTGTTTCTCATAGGATGCCTGCAGACTTACTCTGCCAGTGTAGTATTTTATTCTAAGATCTAAAATGGGGATACAGAGGTGTTGGTGGCCATGCTTTGAGGTTGCATGAGTTATATTAAAACATCACATTGGAAGTGGGTAAACCTTGAAAGAAGTTGTCCATGAAACAAGGAATCTCTGTCCTTTGAGGTTTTCCAACCTGACTGGGTGAAGATCTTGGCAACCTGCTTTTGCTGTGAAGTTAGCCCTGCCTTAAGCAAGGGGTTGGACTGGATATCCTTGAAGTCATTTTCAGTGCATATTATTCTATGGTTCTGTAATAAACTGTCCAAATAAGTGGTGAGAATTACCTGAATAATTGCTGTGAAGAGTTACATCCCCAAAGTAAGTGAATTTTAATGCCGCTGCAAGCAAGTGAGGAAGAGTGTTCAAGGAATGTTTGGACATTGTGTTGAGGGACATGGTTTAGTGAGACCTATTGGTGATGGGTGGATGGCTGGATTGGGTGATCTTGTGGGTCTTTTCCAACCTTGGTGATTCTATGATTCTGTGATTCTAATGCAATGGATACTTGCAAGACTGGAGGTTGTTTTGGGAAGGGGTATTCTTATGTGACAGTCTCAACGTTGAGTTCTTTGTGTGATGTCGCCAAAAGTGCTAACGTGATCCTTGGACATACAGAAGAGAAATGTCATGCAGAACTAGAACAGTGATCTTCACTTTGCACCTTGTGTTGGTAAAGCAACATACTGAAGTCTGAGATCTGGTGTTTGCCTTTCAAGGTAGAAAATCAGCTTTGACATAATGCTTTAGGAACTCAGTCAAAGCTTATCAAAGAAAAGGGTAAAAAGGAACTAAATCACTTTGAATAGGTCCATGTATATGGACGAGGCTTAATGGTGGAGGGATTTATAGTCTTAAAATTTATTGTCTTACAACGTAAGGTGGCCCCATGGCTGGAAGTTTCACAATTCAGCCTTGAGTAAGATACACCACTGCAGCAATAAGGATAACATAGGGACCAATTACTCACTGTTGCCTGTAATCTTAACAAAAATTAGAGGTCTTTTGAAAAGGCTCGCTTTGATTTAACTTCTAAAGAAAAATAGAATGGCCAAGGCATTCAGAAGGTTAGATGAGATAATGATTGTGATCTATTACTCTCATGACTTTTATCACCCTTTGGCTTCCCTCATGAATTGGTGCTGCAAGGGCCAATTCTCCACAGCACAGTGCAATGGAACATGGAAGAATAAACAGAGTATATCTGAATGTGCTTGCTGGCTGCCTGAGTGGCACATCTCCACCTGTCCTAAGCTTGACATGGGATAATTAACTCACGGGAACTGAGATGCTGCCACATAACAGGAATACTGCAATAAGTGAAGCTTTTCACTTCAGTGCCAGAGCCACATTTAACTTCAGGTGGAAGCCATGTTTCTGATGGCAATAGAGGTTTGTGGCAAGAGGCTGTACCACACACACTGGTATAGTTAAATCTGTGTTTGGGTTACACTGCATTATATTATGCCTTTTAGTCAAGTTCTGGATGTTAGTCTTTGAAATAAATGTCTTGTCATGACTAAACTTCACCCTGGGTACTTACATTTGGGTTGCTACTTACCTTTCCTGTGATACTTCGGTTTGTTGCAGAACTTGTCTTATTCAGGTTTACATAAAAAAGTTTGTTAAGCATTTACTTTATTTCACTAGAGGCTACAAAATAGATTATTTCTATTATATGATATAGTTTTATTTTGATTATGCCCCTCTCTATTGAAGTGTTATTTCACCATCAACTTGACAATATTGAGTAATGCTGCATATTGTAGTTGCAGGATTTGCAGAGAAATCAACTTTTACATGTGTAGATAGTGATAGGACAAAGGGGGAATGGTTTTAAACTAAAAGAATGGCAATTTAGATTAGATGTCGAGGGAAGTTTTTTACTAAGAGAGTGATGGGATGCTGGAATAGGTTGCCCAGAGAATTTCCGGATGCCCTGTCCCCGGAGGTATTCCAGGTAGGTTGGATGGGGCCCTGGGCAACCTGATCTGGTACTTGATTTTGTGGCTTGCTACCCTGTCTGTGGCAGTGGGGTTGGAATTTGATCCTTGAAGTCCCTTCCAACCCAAGCCATCCTATGATTCTATGATCAGCTGTTATCAGGCGTTTCCCCTTCAAACACAGTTTGATTGTGTTTGCAAACTGCATGAAACTCCAGGTTATTTCAGTGAAGATTCTAGGTACAGTGAGATTTCAGGATTATAAATTTAACCTTAGTACTGATTCACAACATGCATTCAGGCTTTTCTCTTTTTCATGTTGACCAGTCATTTCAATTCTACCTTGCACATCAGTGCAACTAAAAGTAGAGATTTCAATAGTGTCCCGAGTTTTCAAAAGACTGAGGATCTTTTTTATCATTCAGGTTTTCTTTTTGAATGTCATTTTTCCTTTATGGGGAAACTTTTTAAAACCCATTAGTTATTTTCAAGCAGTTTCCATGCAGAACTTACTGTTTGAGACATCTAATGGTTTAACAGCAGCTTGTTTATTGGGCAAAGAATTGCATCGATTTCCCATAAGAATATCACTTAGTGCTTTCTGAGAATTATATGCATTACTCACATATACATTCTAATATCATGTCATGGATTACATTCAATAACTCAATTGCTGTTTTCCTAAACACTGAGACCAATCTGGTCTTTAAACATACTTTTTTAATTGTTATTATTCTTCTGCTTTTGTTTAACACTCAACTCCAGGTGACTACAGGGAGAATAGGATCAAGCTTTGCTGAATGTTCCTGCTTGTCCCCACTGTAATCCAGGTAGAGGGTCTACTCCTCAGTCCAGTGAGTTTCAGCATGCAGTCTGTAGCAGACAGCTTCAGAAGCTAAGATGAACAAGCCTATTGTGCAGGACCCACCCCTTCTTTTAGTCTTAATTTAAAAGCATCTACAAATCAGACTTTTAATCCTTGATCACATTTGGATATCCATTCATCTTTGATTCTGATTCCCTTTGTTACCATGACTTACTGTAAGGAATAGGTTGCTACATGAAGTTTGTTTATACTGAGGCCCTTTGAGTAGAGTGTAAATTGCCCTCTATGAGGCCACAGTTAGCTGGTTCAGTGTCAGCTTAGGCTATGCCTGCAAGCATTGTATCTTTAGTCTTGGCATACATGAATTAACACAGGTTGTTACTGATGTTTTTGGTTATTTGAATAACCGAACAAAAGCATTATCCACCTACCTTCTTTGTCCAGTCTATTAATGTGTATTGTGGATTGAATTTTTGAATCAGTGTGATTTATTTTAGAAGAACCTATGAGTAAAAAAAAAAAAAGAGAGAGAAAAATTACACATCTCTGTAGGAGCATGTTTATTGATTATACTCAACCAGGTTTCTCAGTGTTTATATCAAAAGAATTCTGCACAGGATGCAGATGGAGAAAGAATACATAGCGATGAAATAGACAGTCTTGCCTTTAAAGGATGCTAAATCATCCATTTTAAATGTTAACATAAATGTTAACATTTTAAATTGTTCTAGAATTATCAGTGGACATCTAATATGAAGTGACTATGGAGTGGTGCATTGTCAACCACAATTCTGTAGAATTGCTGTGACTTAATTAACTTAGGGATGTGAACAGAAGAAGTCTGCGGGGTGACCTCATTGCAGCATTTCAATACCTAAAGGGAACCTACAGAGGGGAGGGGAATCAACTCTTTGAAAGGGTAGGTAACTGCAGGACGAGGGAAAATGGTTTTAAGTTGAGGGAGGGGAGATTTAGGTTGGAAGTCAGGGGGATGTTCTTTACAGAGAGGCTGCCCAGAGAGGCTGTGGATGCCCCGTCCCTGGAGGTGTTCAAGGCCAGACTAGATGGGGCCCTGGGCAGCCTGGTCTAGGATTAAACGGGGAGGTTGGTGGCCCTGCATGTGGCAGGAGGGCTGGAGATTCTTGATCCTTGAGGTCCCTTCCAGCCCTGGCCATTCTGTGATTCTGTGATTCTGTGATTCTGTGTGATCTGTGAACAGTGCAACAGTCAGACACTGGCTATCAGCCTTCTGCTCACTGAAGCTGTTTGCCCTGTGTTCATTTTCAGGTGAAATTGGAGACATTTTGAGATGCATCTGAAAATGGGTGGGACCTTGATTACAAGGACTTATTGTAATTAACTCTGATTTTAGTATACTCTGTAATGCCTTTTTGAGGCCTAAAAATTAAAATATGATTGAAAAACCTTTTTGGAATCCAGAGCGTCTGTTCAAATTTTAATTGGAAAGTTAGGAAAAGCAAGGTGTTTGCAAAGCTGATGTGTTCAGATATATGAGGTTCAAGTTAAATAATAGCTGAAATCATCCATTACATAAGGAAACTATACAGAAAACCAGGCTTGTCCCTCTGAGTGTTAAAAAGCAGAGACAAACCAGTGAAGAATAAAAACCTCACCACCTGGAGAAAGTGTTGTGACTGAAATGAAACTCAGTAGTATTTCTGTTTTAAGCCTGCTTTCTATCGAAAAGAAGAAAGATTATTTTAGCTTTCAGAAAGCAGATTTTGATTGTACTGAAGGTCTGTCTGCCTTTTTTAGTGACATGCATGGAAGAGATGGTATTTAAGCTCTGCTGTAAATCAGAATGTGAGAGCTTCTTATGATTGTCGTTGGGAATAATACTTTGTCTTCAGAAGGAGTGAGAGCCAAGGGGAAGAAAGTGTGATTAAGTTGTCTTGATCTAGGAAACACTTTAGTGGCTTTCCCCAACACTCAAATCAAGATCATTTCAAGGCTGATCTGTATGGCATGGCAAACAATTAAATTACATCTGGTCAGTGCAACATCATCATCTCACTTGCTAAATTATTCTGTTTTCTTGTGTATCCCAGTGGCAAAACAGCTTCAGGATCTGTGTGGATTTTAGATATGTACAAATCCTGGTATGTCTATTTGAAGTCCCAGTATTTTAGTGAAATTGTTTTTCTACCAACAGTTTGAAGTTCTGCATCCTGAGAGGGAGAGTCTGCAAGAATAATCCTGCATCTGGGAATACTTTCTCTGCTCTCATCTGTTCACATGGTAAACTTTCTTGCTTCGGTGTGGTTGATTTGTGAGAATATGGGGCTGAGTCTGTTAATAATCTAATTAAATGGCATATACAATATTTTCTTCATGGAAGGCCTACAGGGAAACCTGAAATGTACAGATTAAAGGTTCCTGGCTGATTTCTGAATAACTTCTTTTTAATATTCAGAGGAACATTTTCTCTTGGCGCTATAGGAACAGCATTTTCCAGCACATGCTGTTGTCCATCTGCTCAGAGCCCTCAGATGACACCATTCTGGTAAATTTGCTCCTCGTTCACATTTAGAGCCGTCAAACTTGTCTTCAAGTTGACCCGTGTTTCTTTCCAGGACAGAGAACAAATTCTCAGTTTCTCCATGCTGCACTGTCAACAGTTTTTATCTAACATTTTCTTTAAATAGAAAGATGCTGCTGGGATTAACAGCAGGGATTAACACCAGGTCACAGGGGTCTTGTGACCTGCTTTCTCCCAGTCACTGATGATGATCAACAGTCCCTCTAGCAGCACTCCAGGCCCATTAACAGCTATCGTCAAGCAACAATTAGCCTCGGGTTTTTCTCCAAGATTGTGTTAGTTTCTGCAATGACAGTCAGAACCATCAGTGACCGCAGTGAGCCTCTGAGCACAGAGAGTTCTTCCTGTTTGAGCTGAAGCTTGGCTCTGTGGTGCCATCTCCTAGTGTTGGCACAAGAAGCTACTTTTTGTTGCATCTCTTTGCCTAGTCAGGCAAATTCCTTTATGGAAGTATAGTTACTTGTGCTCTACTGGCTGCCCTTGGAGCTGTGTCTGTGATTATGATGACTACTGTAAAATTGCTAGCTTGTGCCTGGTGTGATAATTTTTGTGAGGAAAGCCCAGGCTGCACCCTGCCTGTGTCTCCCCAAGTAACACACTCCTGTACCAAACCTCTTCTGCTTCTTTCCATTAATGCCTTTCTTTCCACTGTGATCTACTGCGGGACTAGATTACACACACTACCTGTGTAGAGACATATATAACAGAGTAATTACTCCTGAGTCAATGATTATTTCCTGAGTTGAGCAGTGGGCTCAAACTGCAGGCATAGGGATTGACTTGTCTTTGCCTCATTGCCTCAGGAAGGTATCCCTAACAAAGGCTTTTTCAGAGAAGGAGGTGGCAGAGTAGGGAAGGCAAATTATGAGAGAGAAATCATGCCCTTGTTTGATTCTGCTTCACCTATTTTTGCTGAATCCAGCTTTGTCCTTTGACTTAAATAATCCCTTACTTTGATAATCCCCTCCTATATCTTTGCACTGGCCAGTATATGTATTTCATGTACTGAATTGCCCCAGATGCATTAAGGACCTGCCCTGTGTCTACTGCTGATCCAGCCTCCAAGCAAATGAAATCAGGTAATAAAATCAGTAAAGGTACAGCACTGAAACCTCACAGTCCTCTAAAGGATTCAACTGAAATACAGAAGTGCTGCTTTCCTTTACTTGGAAAATTTAATGCCCTGAAAGCAAGCCTTTCATATCTAGTTCTTGCCCAACACCCTTCCTGCAGTTACACTTGCATTCACTCATCTGCCTTGGTGTAATACTTTCATTTTGGCTGTCTAAGATCCTCCCTGATAGATAAACCCACTGACCTAATCTATCATATGCCAGTGAGTACTGGAGGAGTTGGGGCAATGAAAATGTGGCAGAATGAAACCATATATGCGTATATGCATATATATACATTTGCATATAGAATACACTTGGACTAGCTATGGCCTATTACTGCAGTTCCTCCTATTGTCATGGGAGCTCCTCTTTTATCACTTGATGATATCTCATGTGCTAGGAAAGAGGAAAGATGTTTAAGAATCTGGGTAATGAAAAACCATAAATTTGGGTCTGTCAGCTCTCCCTGCTGCCTTAAGGCCAGCTTTTCTGTCATGCCAGTTGGCGAATATACTCCAAAGTTCCCTACCATCCTGGGTTATAAGCCAGTGTGGAGCATGAGTCCTGTACAATGTCTGTAATTTACTAAGACTGAAGTAATAAATGTTTTGGAATCCAGAGGACTTTATAAAGTTGACTTTCTCTGTGTTGCACTCTCCAGAGCCCTGTGTGAAACCTGCTTGGGCAGGTAGGGCTTTATTTGATTATGCATGACTGAAATAATGCAACTGGATTTCCATCAGAACACACGACAGTCCAGAAAGTAACTAAGCAAGAACAAGAGCAAGAGAAGGGCACTGCTATCAGCTGGCTGTGGGATGGGAATTTGCTGGACTTGTCATTTTTGTCTTTTGCTCTCTGTCCTCAAAAGGTCTCAATTTTGCAGTTCATTCATTTTTTTCTCCTCCTGAAGTGAGACTGAAGAGACAGTTTTGAGCTTAAGTTCTCTGACAGCAAGAAGGGAAACTCTTTATCTCACAGATGGGCCAGTGAGAGATTTAAAGTCTGTTTTCTTTTTTCCCTCTAGAGATACCTGTGAATTCTTAGTACTCATGCAAAAGACAAGCTGTGTCTGTTTTCCTAGCTTGTGAGGGATTTAGGATCTGTCTTTATGTAAAACTGCTGAACCTGGCTGTACTCCAAGATGTTTTCAGGAGAGAGGACTATTATGAACAGATAACAATTGCAGAAGAGCAGGGGATTTGGGTTCTTGGTTCAGATTCATCTTTTGATATGGGAATTAGAGCCACGAGGTATGGTGCTGGAAGGATTTCCCCATTACATTCAGACCTTGCAATACCATCCTCCATTACTTACATTTTAAATTTTTTCTGTGTAGCTGTTAAAGGAGAAGCTTTTCCCAGAACATGGTGTTTGTCCCTTAGGGCTGATAATGTAGAGGCAGTGCTGGTGTCAAATATAAACAACCTGAACTACAAAATGCAGAGAACGCCACACAGAGTATTTGGTGAGGCACTGGAAAAGTGCCCAGAGATGTTATGGATGCTCCATCCATAGAAGATACTCAAGTTCAGGTTGGATCGTACTCTGAGCAGCATAATTTAGCTGTGGATGTTCATTTCGTTGCAGGGAAGTTGACTAGATGATCTCTAAGAGTCCCTTCCAACTCAAATGGGTCTATGTTTTTTTATGATTCTATTGCAGCTGGATGTCTGCCCTGCTGAGTGCTGCCAGGTCAGATGCCAGTGCTCCCTGCTTGTGGGGAACACTGCCACATAGACTGCAGTCTTGGTGGGACTCTGCTGGTCTGTATGTTTTATTACAAGGTGCTGCCAGGTTAGACCCTTCCTTCTATAAGTAGGAGGTGCATCGCTACTGATAGCCTGTGGAATGCAGGCCACTTGGGCCTACATTGGCCCCCTCCAACTCCACAGCTGTTTCTCTCCAGTAAAACTGAATGTTGTTGCAATGCTGAAAGCTGGAGACATCAAAATTCAAAAACTTTCATCTGTGAGCAAGCTCTGCATTGAATGCAGTGGCTTGGTCTATTGTATCATGGTAGTAAGTATACGGTCATATCATAAGGCTTTATGCAGCAGGGGGCAGAGCTGAGCTGCAGTGGGGCTCCTTGCTTTTGGTTCTCATTGACAACATCCTTAAATTAGAAGAGAATGTTTATAAAGGATTTGGGAAAGCCCACAGAGGTAATGAAGTAAGCAGAAACGCTGGAAACCACAGAAGCTCCTCAGCAGAGACCTGACTGAGAAGCCCAAGAAGCAGTGATAGCCTCTTTGCTTTATGAGGTTCTACCTCATTTCCCGAGGCCACACTGCTCAAAACAGATGTGCTGATAGGCCTTCCTCTCTATAAGAGATTCCCACCTCTCAGGGAGAGAGCTGTTAGCCTTCCCCTATTTCTGCTGTACCACCTTTCAGGGAGAGGAGTAGGATGGTCTGTAGCTGCTCTGGGTGTTTGGTTTGATACAAGGTTTGGTAAAAGGTGCAAAATTTGAAATATTTGAGAGCTTGGAAAGGAGCTATGACCCAGAAAGCCCAACAATAACCAGTGAACTTAGAAACAAATGCTTCTTATATATGCATATATATATATGTATATGTTAGTCAATTTTTGATCTTTTTTTTTCTTTTTTTTTTTCTTCTGTAATAATAAATGTCAACTCTAGCTCTGTCAGATCTGACAACTTGACATAATAAGACTGTATCTCTGCAGACAATCTGTAAAGGCTTAAGTTCCTCCCCCACTCTCTTTGATAGTCATGCTATTGTTCCTTGCTCCCCTCACTTCCGTTAAAATGCCGTGTTTGATGTACCGCAGGTCCCAGCACTACAATTCTGTATTCCTGTGTTAGTATTTCTGATAAAAGCTAAAGGCTATTTACATCTGTGAATCAACTACTCTGTATTCAATAGAGTGTTTAAATGGATGTTGTTCTGTGAGACTGGCCTTCTAAGGGACTTTGTTAATAATAAGTGAGGAAAATGCTTTTTAACTGTGTTTCTATGGCATTCAACCCCTGAGAAATGAAGTCTAAAACCACTTTCAGTGATACACACAGGAAAAGAGTCTCTCTGTACATGTACACTCATCAAATGAACCTCAGTGAGGCATGAAGGCTATTTTAGGATCCAGGGCTGCATGATACTCAGCTGTGCTAATTCCCTGGAAAGTTGAGTAGGGGAATGCTTCTGCAGAGAAGCCCCAGGCTTTAAAATTGCCTTATTCAAAGGCACTCCCCCTATGCTACCATGCAAATAATGACATGGAGCACAGCTGAAGACAACACAACAGGCATTATTTTACAGGCTAGCTCGACAAAACAGCATTGTGGACAAGCTAAGAAGAGTCAAGCTTTATACTGAGGATAACAAGTACACTTTAAGATAATTTATCAATTGTGTGCATTAATTTATAGGGCTTATGTTACTATCAATGAATTAGACAGTCAACATCACAAGGAGAGCAGAAGAACTGAAGAAATCCAGGGGAATGGGCAAAGCAGGGATGTATTTTGTCAATCAGTGACTCCAAATATTTCATTACAGAGATGGTCAGTAATCTAGGGCAAAGCTGAAATGCAGATGTTCTGAATCTCCTGAATGAGGCCTCTATCACCAGCTGTTAGACATTTTAAAAGGATTATTTCTTTTTTTTTACTAACTCATAAATGAAACATAACTGGCACTAGAAAACATTCTACCTTGACGTCAGTGAGAAAAAAAAGAGAAAAATGACTGTTTTGTTCACACAAAAATGATTGTGGCTGAGCTCGTTAACATCAAGTTTCGATAATTTTAGAAGGAACGATTTAAATATTTTTACCCATGAGGTCTCAAGACACTGTAGGCATTAACCCACATTCACCAGGACTTGGGCTCAGTCTTGTAGAGCAGCACAAAGAAAGATGGGCAGTGTAAAGGGGATTTCTACCCCCATTTTTATGAAGACTATTTTCCTCATATAAGTAAATCAGTTTCAGAGAGTGGGATTATGAGTCAGCCACAAAGCTGGCCCTGTTTAGACAAGTAGAGAATATAAATATTCTAAAGCTTTAGAGAGCAGATGGTGAGAGATTTAAGAAATGATTAACAGCTTTCTCCTTTGAACTGGTCAGTATTGGGCCCAGAGGTCACAATCAAGTGTCTCCAAGTTTTCCTGCAATACCTGGATCTAGCTCAGTTCTTCTGTCTTGTAGTGCTGTTAGGATCCATCCTTGATCACTCAGCAATTCAGTGTAGTGTCATGGTGTTGGAGGGTTGTAATTGCAAGTGAGTGCTGCTGCAGAGAGCCCCAGCACATTGCTGGCAAAGGAAGGAGATTGCTGAATTTTCTTCGCCTTGGTCCTTCATTTCTGTGTGAATTGCAGGAATGAGGCTTGGTTATCTTGACTGCCTGCATCATTGGCATTGATAGATTGTAGTAGTTTACTCATGTTTTTTTTTTTTTTTTTTTTTTTTTTTTTTCTGATTGGTGGTTGGGGATTAGGAAACACTGAACGAATCCAAAAGAATTTTTTAGATGTAGACAAACTTAAAACATGACAAGAGAGATCATCAGTAGTGAAGGATATTTTACAGTAAGCAAATTCTTCAGAATGATTCCCTCTACACGCCACAGAGCTTCAGCTTTAGCCAGCTGCTGTAACATTTGAAGTTGTCAGACTTCAAGAATTATCAAGAAATGTGAATGCACTGCTGTCACATAACTTATATGAAGCAAGAATAGTCTATGAGAACCTGAAGTATTTTATCCTTTCAGCAGTCTGACTAAGTTCCAAAAATGTGGAATAGATAGGGGAAAAATTGTGCAAAGACATAGGGAACTCTGAAAGTAAAAGAGACACTCAGGAATCATTCTGAAAGGATGTGAATAATTCCTGAAGCCTCACAGAGAAAAAAAGAGAAGTATCTTGTGTCTTGTCATAGCAAAAAGGAAACAGAAAAGCAAGGAAATGATTGCATGGCTTTCTCTAATTATCTTTTGACTATCTGTTAGTTATATATATATATATGTGTGTGTGTGTGTGTGTGTGTGTGTGTGTGTGTGTTCCTACTTACAGGCACTAGCAGGTGGACTGGGTTTATGTGCCTTTAAAACATCTTTTGTTTTTGTAGCCTGTTAGCACAGGATGATGTCATCTTACACGTGGCTCGTGACAACAGCTTCCTGAATTAGAGTATATTCTTTCATGCTCTGCTCTGTTCTTGCAGGCAAGGAAGATTCATTATAATTAGAAACTTAAGTCACTGCTCTCACTAACCACTCATGAGATTGGAAAAGACAACAACAAAGACATCAATTATTTAACTGTAATTTATGTTATTGTGTCCAGACTAGCTAACTGCAAAGAAAATGCCATTTATTTTTCAGTAGCACAAAGAATAATTTATGCATTGTAGTTGAAGCATGTGAACTGCGATGATAATTTAGCATAAATATTCAGCATTTCAGGAATCCCAGCAAAGGAACAAACTCTTTGTCCTTACCTTTCTCTGCCTTTAATCAGCTTTCCTTGCTGGGTAAATGCTGCTATTCTTGGTGTCTGGCAGAGCAGGCTGTGAAGCTGACTGTCAGCAAAATGACACAAATTATGTTATCACCTCTCCCATCCTTACAGACCCTTTCATAATTTATAACTTAGTTTTGAATGTTGTTAATAGGTTTGATTCTTCTTTCTCTCCAATTCTTAAAGAAAAAGAATGTATAACAATGTCTTGGCACAATGTCTTCCTCCTTATTATGGGTGTGAATATATATATATATATATAAAATTATACATACATTTATATGAGCAATAAAAGTTATTACTGTGAGTTTGAAAATGGCAGCTATACTTTCTTCCTTTTGCTCTGTAGTGAAGCACTGACGTAATTTATCTTCCAGCCTTTTACCCCTTCACAATTTCAGACCATCTCAATCTGTTCCCAGTCTGTCACACATACGCTACCTATTTTGAGATAAAGAATAGGTGGCTTGAATTTATACAGTTGTATGAATCTTAGCAAAAGCTAACAGAATAGTCATCATCTGGTATTCAAGTCAAAGCCTCAGAAGACCTGAGGTCTGTGTCAGTAGCTTAGTGAGTTGCCTCTGGTCTGTTACAGGCAAGGACATCCCAAGTTTTCTGGATTAGAAGGCTGCAGGTTTGAGCCTCCTACCCCAAGGTTGAGAATAGAGCCAAGGGAGCATATGTGCTACTCCAGGAGGTTAAGAGTGGCTTTTGAGCATCATAAAACATAAAGAGTTCCACCCTTGTTGAACTTTTCAGGTTCAGTTCACTCCTCTTGATGCTGCCTCACAGCTCACAACTCATTTAGACTGAAGAAGACTCCCAGGTCAGATGTGGGTTGGCCTATCTCCTTCATGGGACCAGTTCTGCACATGTATTTTGAGAATACCTCTCAGACTGAGTATCAGGCCAAAGGCAGGTGAGAAAATGTGTCTTAGGATTTGGAGAGGACTGACTGTATAGCTCTCTATGTGTTAAAACATTCCAAATAGGTACTCAGTGTCTGAATAATTTAAAGATTTTTTTTTTAATCTATCATTTGTAAATTCTTCTTTAACTACGGATGTTTTAAATAACAAAGATCACAGCTATTCTGAAATGTGAAGATCATAAAATGAGTGGATCTCTTACACAAAATATCGTGGTATTATCATGGTATATTTTCATAGTTTTATGTTTATCTTGCATGGGTTTTAAAGTAGAAGTTCAGTGGTTGTATAGATTAATACTTGCTTTCTCAAGTAATAAAGTTCTAATTTTTTTTCAGATCACATGTTTATTTCATTAACATAAATATTTTTATTAAAATCAGTAAGTTGATAACACCGAGCTGTTTAATTTTTACTGCTTTGTAACTTTTCCTTGGCTTTCAATATGACTTAGTTTTAGGATCAAAGTTACTGGAAGTAGAAGCTTAGTAGCCTTTTCTATATTCATGGAGTACAGGTCCCTCTAAGTCCTAACTTTCAATTCAGTCCTCGTTACAAGGGAGAAAAATATCATTTTCTTATGTATCCTATTTATATTATTTCCTCGTAACAAGTAGTTGTATTAATTATTGCAGTATTTTTAATCTTGGATATTTCAGTTGAATGCTTCATTGAACTATTCCATTACCAAAGTATTTAATTTTTAAAAGTACAGAAATATATAATATAAAACCTTTCTATGCTGTCTCTGCTTAACATTCAGAACCTGCGTGATCCTTTCCTTACAGAATTTATTATAACACTAAAAATGAGGCTTTTTTTTTTTTTTTTTTTTTAATTATAATCAAAGCTACATACTAATGTCTGAAGAAAACTTTCTGACAGCAGGGAATTATCTGGTAGGAATATAAGTCTGATAGATGGCCTATATGGCCCTGAGATCAATATTAACAAACTGCTAGTAAATCTGTCTCTTGAGCATATCCAAATTCTTAGTTTCAGCAAATATTGCTCTCATATGAAACTGACATAGTATAGAACATCTCTTCAGCACAGACAGGTTGATACAGTATGTATTTAAACAAAAAACTGACAGATCTAATCTGAAATATGTAACATTCCAGTTTCACTCTTGCTGTGTTAACTGACACGTTGCTGACAAAGTTTTAAAACAATGATCTAAATGTGATACAAATCAGCTAAGCATTACTGAGTGCTCTGGGGGCACAAGTCAGCTTAGGTGCTTATAGCTGGCAAGAGGATATTGAAACCCTGACTAATCGTTTTAGGATGATTACATGTAAGTGCGTATCATGTCCATTTGCCTAGGCATTTATTAAATGACATGGATGCCTGACAGCAGTCCTCAGAGAAGACAATTCCAGTGCTGTTTGTTTTTCAGATCACTTGCTTCCCAATAATTGTGTAATACAGGGCTTTCTTTGGTGGCTTGTAGTGAAAAGAGTTAAGATTTCTTTGTACACAGATGTATTTTACTTACCAGTTTACAGGTTAATCTTGCGAGCTTTCTTTAACTGTGTCCAAGAATTACTAAGAGACCTCTGCTGTGAAATGCAAGTGTAAAACAGGAGATATACAAACTCAAGTTAGTACAGCATTTTCTGGATCAGCAGAAAAAAGATCTTAACCGGTCTCTCATAGGCCTTTCCTTGGAGTTCCAGATATGTGGTTAAATAGAAACAGTTGCTGGAGAATGGATATGCCTGAAGATTATTCAAGTAGTCAATGACATGAGTCTTGTATAAAATGAAGAAATCCAAAATGTTAATATCTGGAAAAAGTGTCTTTACAGGAGAGGCAAGGGAAATTATAGGCATGGTTGGCGTGACCACTAGGTAAAAAAAGCAAACTAATTTCTCCAGCTAGGAAGAGACTTACGAGGAGTGTAGCTGTTTGTCAGATGAGAACCTAATAGAAGCATAAATGAAAGATCCAACAGTGAAAAATATAGTGTTGAATTATTCAACAAAAACTTAAACCCACTGGTAACATAGAGCATGCATAAAATGACACTAAATTGAGGGTAACTAGGGTCTTCTGAATATATATTTTCTGTATGAAATATAGATATGTACATAAATACAGAATTATATGTGATAGGTGAATATGCCACACAGTCTATTTTATTGAAATAACTGCTGTCAATTTATCAAGTACAGTAATAAAAAAGAAATATAGGAAATTAAATTTTAGAAATACTGATCTTGAGATTCAGAGGCACCAAAGCAATTTCTTGTTTGTACCACTTCTGCTCTGCAAAGGATGCTGGTACATGTTTGAAGTGTAAAGTACTGTATGGTGACTCATTTCTTCTCTACTAAGGACTGATGAGGCCACACCTGGAGTACTGTGTCCAGTTCTGTGCTCTCCAGTACAAGAGAGATACACAGAGATACTGTAGAAAGTGTAGCAAAGGGTCATGAAGATGATGAAGGAACTGGAGTACCTCTCGTACCAGGTAGAAGAGCTGAGAGAGCTGGGACTGTTCAGCCTGGGGAAGAAAAGACTCAGGGGCATTATCACCTTGGGAAAGTGTATGGAAGACAGAGGTAGGCTTTTCTCAGTGGTGCCCAATGCCAGGAGATTCCCTCTTGAACATGAGGAAGCACCTCTGTGCTGTGCTGGCACAAGCTGCCCAGTGAGGTTGTAGAGTCTTCTCTTTGGAGATTTTCAAAAACCACATGATCCCGGGCACCCTGCTCTGCGAGTCCCTGCCTTAGCAGGGGTTGGAACAGATAGATGGATCCACAGGGCCCTGCCAACCTCACCATGTGATTTCACCTGTTAAGCATAGTTAGAGGAGTATATCTGTCAAATGAGTTTGCTTATGTTCCCCCGAAGAGCTATGGTAATAGTACTGCTAATGCAAATTTGATTGGCTTTGCACTGCTGAAGACACAAAAAACAATCAGATAAAGACTGTTAAATTGGGGGGAGCATCTCACAGTATCTGGATGTGACTTTCAAGGGTAAAGTGATGAAAATGGACAGTGAGAAAGAGGGGAGAAATCTCCAAGATTTCAGATTGAGGGAAATAAAAAAGCAGAATTTCCTAAACTAGGAGACAGCAGAAAATCCATGTGGGAATGGATTCAATCCATGTTGAATTTCAGCATCGTGCTTAACTCAAACTCTCCATCGTCTGCTCTCGTACCAGCTGAGAGGCTTAGTGGTTGAGGCATTAAAGGAAGAGTATTGGTTATCAAACACTAGGAGATAACAAAGAAGTACATATAGTAAAATTTTGAGCCATGAATAGTCAAACCAAAGAATTTCTAATCAATAACAGTGACTGAAAAAGTACTGGATAAAGGCAGTGTAATTTAACATACACATTGTGGGTGTTTTGAAAGACACGTGTGATTAGATGAGAGGACAATGTAAGAGTTTTTTAACTTTCTAAGCAAGTCAAAACAAAAAGGGAGAATAATAAAATCATTTCATTAAGAGACAGCTGTTGGAAAAAAGTATTCGTCACACAGCCAACTACCTCACTGATTTGTCAACTGGCCTTTAAATAACTAGGTGGTGGTATTATACAGCAATAAGCTTCTGAAGTCCATAAGGGCCTCAGAAACCACGGTAATTTTCTTGAACTGTGAAAGAGATACACCTACCCGTCCTTATTATTAATAGACATTTGCATGTCTAATTTGTTTTGTACTGTGCTGAGGTTTCACTCTACTGGAGTGGCAAAGTGTAAAAATTATTTAACTGTATTTTGGAAAAAAAGATTCTAAGGCTGCTCTGGTAACTCAAGTAAAATTTTCTCAGCTTCTGAGTAATAGGCTCAGTCTGATCCCAAAGGCTGCATTTCACTCTTTTGATTAGCAGAGCTTGAGAGCACTTCTTGGCTGGCAAATTAAGTCACCATGGAACAAGCTTTGCATTCTGACTCATAAATGCTTTTTGCAAACATCATTAACAGGCTTTAAAATAAATCCTGCCTTGGTTTTTCGTTGCATTTTTAACCCCAGAGAGGATTGAATGTAGCAAGATATTTGGTACATATTATCAGTTATTTGATATGGATAATTTCCTATGAGATGCTACTGTCTTGCTGTGTCTGATCTGCTTTTCTGAATAAAATAGAAAAAAAACCTGTATGGTCTAGAGAGGTTAGTTTTCAGTGTCTTTTCTTCATGTGTGGTGCAGGACAACTGCAAACCAGACAATCTGAGTACTACAGGAGCAGGAGACCTGCTCCAGGGGCAAAGCCATTTACAGCACATGCTAAGTCTAGAAGCTTAAAACTATCAAGTATAATCAAAATATACAATGAAAACAATTAAAGGTGAATGCTGTAGGACTGGCAGATTGGTAGATTTAATTAAATAGATGCAGGTTCCTGCCTGCTTCATTATGTTTTATACAACACGTTTACTCCTCTTCATCAAAAATCTAAGGGTAACTTTGCAAATCCTAGACATGAGAGAATTAAGGACTTTTATAAATAAACACCCTAATTTGTATTTCTTTAATGGAGAAAAAGTCAAGTAATAAATGAAAAAAAAAAGTTAGTCTTGAAAAAAAAAGCCAGTTTTTTTCTGCAAGTTATGAATTTCATTAATTTCTTGTCAAGCTTTTATTTATGTAGTACTCAGTTTTACCTCTGAGTGGGTGGCTCTTAAGATGAACAGCTGAAATGATTTAACTGAGAGCCTTGAGCTTGAAATTACCAGCGTAAACTATAAAAGAGGTTCATAGGGAGCAAGAGTTCAACAGAAGTGCTGCTTGGATGCACAATCCCTTCGAATTCCAGATAATCAAGTTTTCTTTCTGTGGAGAGTGTTTTGTTTCTAAGTAAAGGATTGGAACAGAAAATCACATAGGGGTGGTAGCTACATAGAGGTTATGTCTCTCATTTGCCTCTGATACTGTAATTACTCATGTAAATTGGCTTCCTTATCCTGTGTGGTAAGGAAGATAGCGTCAGCGTTAGTAGTACTGTGAACCATCATGTTATGCAGTAAAGTTGCATGACTGTAAGAGCAACCTAAGGAAAACAAAAATCAGAACATGTACAAAGAGTGACATATGGTTCCAATTAAAGCAGTTTAATCTTCCTGTTTGGCAGATTACAGCAGCCTTTTAATAACTATACCATTAGGTGGACAAATGCTGATCCTAAGACTAGACCACCTCAGTGATACTAGGCATATCCACCTGCTGCCATGTGAAATAAAGCAGAGTAGGAAAACACCTTGCTTTCTTGTCTTCCAGGGAAAGACAAAGGCAAAGGGGTTGCCAGAACATGCTTGGGGATTCTCCCATTGTAATTTCCCACCTTGCTCCTATTGACCCCCTCTTCTGATGGGTTTATACCCTGATGGGTGCTTTTGATGGGTTTAAACCCTTCTGATGGGTTTATCATCCCTGTGGAGAAGGACTTGGGGGTCCTGGTGGACGAGAAGCTGGACATGAGCCAGCAGTGTGAGCTTCCAGCCTAGAAGGCCAACTGCGTTCTGGGCTGCCTTAAAAAAGAGGCAGCCAGCAGGGAGAGGGAGGTGATTGTCCCCCTCTACTCAGCTCTTGTGAGGCCCCATCTGGAGTACTGCATCCAGGTCTGGGGCCTCCAATACAGGAAGGATGTGGAGCTCTTGGAACAGGTCCAGAGGAGAGCCACTAAGATGACCAGAGGGCTGGAGCACCTCTCCTATGAGGAAAGGTTGAGGGAACCGGGATTGTTTAGCTTGGAGAAGAGAAGGTTCCAGGGAGACCTCATTGTGGCCTTCCGATGCTTGAAGGGAGCATATAAACAGGAGAAGGAATGGCTGTTTACGAGGGTGGGTAGTGATAGAACAAGTGGGAAAGGTTTTAAACTGAGACAAGGGAGATTTAGGTTAGATGTTAAGAAGAAGTTTTTCACTCAGAGGGTGGTGATGCACTGGAACAGGTTGCCCAAGGAGGCTGTGGATGCCCCATCCCTGGAGGCATTCAGGGCCAGGCTGGATGTGGCTCTGGGCAGCCTGGTCTGGTGGTTGGTGAACCTGCACATAGCAGGGAGGTTGGAGCTAGATGATCATTGTGGTCCTCTTCAACCTAGGCCATCCTATGATTCTATGATTCTATGATACTTGCAGATCACAATTACTTCTAAAATCTAGCGGATAATTTAAAAATCCTTGTCATGGAGGAAAACCCAGATGAAATTATTTTCTTTACTTTTTTGTGTGTGTGTCTGGAAATTCAGCATCTGCAATGCCTTTCTTGCCTCATTTTTTTATCACAATCACTTGTGCCTTTTTCATATTGTCTCAAACCTATTTATGGTTCACTGCAGTTGTAATCAAGATCTGACTGTATTTGAATTGACATGGAAGTGATAAGAAAGAGAGAATTCAGCATATTATCTGCTCATTGCACTAAATGGTGTTACCTTGGCTATCTACAGAAAATAACACTTTCCTTACAGCCTTTCTGAGAGTCATTCTCCTTTCCCTTAGTATCTTCTCTGAATGAGAAAGCAGAGGCTTCTGTTGCTCTACTAGAAATTCATTCCAGTGATGCTCAGACATAGCAAGATTTTCTCCAATGGATCCCCATGTTACTCTGTATGTTATATGAATTATGCTATGCTCTCCTTTATATGTTTGTTCTCTATAAACAGTTACTCCTTCTGTAATGTATGTTATTACTGATGTAATACTGGCTAAATCACCTGGAACAGCTAAAGACATATCACACACAAGTTCGTAAGCTTACAAGACTCAGAATTGCATTTAAATGGAAATTAGGGAATATATTCCATTTATGGAAGAGCCCCAAAACATAAAACAGAAAAAAATTACATATTTCTAACAGGTGATAAAGATGGGGATGATTTTTTTTTTATATAACACAAGCAGAGAAAATCTCTGGCACAAAATTATTATGGAAGTCCAAATGGAGATCTCTCAGAACAGAGGAAAGAAAGGCATTACTTGAAAAATCTCTGCACTGAAGGAATATGGCAAACTTTTGCTTACTGGATACTTTTGCAATGAGTGCTTGAAACATTCCAAAGGAGTAATAGATTGTCACGCAGGTAACTTTGTACTGATACACAACTTTAAGTCCTTGTCACACCCCACCCATGAGGGTCCCTCCAGTTAGACTACAGTGAAATGATACTCAAGGTCTGTACATAAGAGGAAAAAAAAGATCAACTTTAATAGGAGATTTCTACAGAACAGTTATCCTATATGCATTTGCCCTCCCATGATTATATTCACCCAAGCTGTGCACCCAAGGTGACAGTCAGATATTTGAAGCAAGTATACTGTGGCTATCTGAGGCTTATTTATCCCTTTTATTGTTATGATTGAAAATCATTCTAATTAGAAAAGAAGTCATGACAGTTTTTGAACTGAAAAACAGTTTTTGTGTAAAATCTTGAATTTCCTGCATTTATATGTTTTCAGCGGCCATGGAATTCTTCTTCAGCCTGTATCACAGCAGATTTGTCTAAGCAAATGGATGAGTAAGCATGTGCCATTAGGTACTGAGTTACTTAGCACTTGTCAGCAGCACTGCAACCTCTGCCTTTGATGCATTAAGGAGTATGAGTTCTTGCTTGTCACATATATACATCCTGTCAAGGCTGACAAACCCCGTATCTGTAGTCAAGACTGAAAGTGTTCCCGGAACAGTTGGAGAAAAGTAAACTTTGCTGCCCTGAATAGGCACTGCTTAAAATGTTTCTCTTCTGTATGCAGGCTGAGGAACAGGCACAATTGAGCTTGATGAGGGTCTTTCTGTGAGTAAGTTCTGCAAGCTGAAAAAAGAACCTGTAATGGAAATTTTAGAAACTGCTACCCACTTAGCCCAGTGGCCTCCTTGGACCTTCCTTTTTATCTTTTTATCACCTACATGCTTCCATTTTCTTTTCTTGATTCAATGAGAGAACAGAAGTGCCTTGATTGAGTTATAAAATCTTATATGTGTGTGGCAGGGTTTGAGTGTGGTAAAAGGTTTAATGTTAGCTCTCTGTCTTGAAGTTGAAATATAAATCTTCAGGGGCAAATGGTTTCATTTTTCTTTAATTTCTAAACATACAAATGTCATTTATTCAGTCTCCTTTTAATACTCCTTAAACATCATCACCATAGCACATTGCCATCTGTGAAAGGGTTGAGATTCATTTGGATGGATATTGTGATGTCTGGAATTCTTTCAGTGAATGAATGCAAATTCAGTGGGGTTTTTTTGTTTGCTTTGCATGAACTTGCTTCCCTGGGAACCTTTCAGTATAATCTTAATGCCAGAAATTATTTAAGGCTTATCTTAGCACTGTAAAAATATGCAGGAGGTTCATATGTTTGGTTATTAGTAAGATGAACCGACCAAATGTAGAAATAGCAGAATAAAGCAGCTGAACTGGTTGCATTTTTTCACTGGAATAATTTTATTGCCTGAATGTTATTATTAAAAGTTGCCTGTCTATATGAAGCTGCCTCTTTCTCATGAATCCCACATAACAGTCACAACAGCAAATACATTAGCATCCCATTTCAGGTGTAATGCTAGGCACCAAAATTGCTTTGTGGGTCTGCATTACAGCTCCTGTCCAAATGTTCCCTTTCATTCCCTCCGTATTGAATACTTACATGCTCAAACAGAGCTAAAGCTGTTTGTGGAAAGCCTCCACAATGAGACACGAATTGCTGTGTTCCGAAGAGAGAAAATTTGTGTTACATTCCATTTTCTCTTTTTCCAGCTGAGAACGTCTATTAGCAACACTCCTGTTGGTGCTTACCACCAACAGATATATCTCAGTTCCAAATAACCTACTTGCTTCTCCTGCTTTTCTCCCTTATGCTTTTAATTTTAATAAATTGCATTACTGCATAGGCAGTAGGGTTGTTTAGGATTTTTTTATTATTATTATTATTATTTTTTGTAACTGAGGTTAAAAAATGTTTTCTGCTATAAAACCTGAATTCAAATAATGATTTTGTCACTCGTTACCTTTTGGACTGTAATTTTCTATTTCTCATTTCTGAGCAAAAAGAAAAATCTTGCCAGTCAGCATTGAAGCAGCTCAATTATTTTTGAGTGAAGGCCATGTAGGCAGAAATTCTGTCTCTAAATATAAAAATCCTTCCAAGTGTTTGACAGGTGCTACCTGGGGCAACCACTGTGCTATCACAGTGTGAATATGTTAACTGGATTTTAACTGTTATGTTAATATGTTAAATATGCTAACTGTTGAAAAACACAGAAAAGTGCTTTCTTTTGGTGTTTCTTTTTTTCAGTTCTTTAACAAAAAGCTGGAGAAGACCACCTGAAGAGTGTTATGGTTGAGAGCTGTTCAAAGCCAGGTGAGCAGTGAAATAGCTGATCCTCAGCTATAATTTAGTCATTCAGCTCTACACACTGGACTAAAGGGTTCCTTGTGCCACTACCATTGCTTGACAGAGATCTCAGACAGGTGCAGAGAATAGCCCTTTTACTGCTAAGTCTTTCATTACTGTCATGAAGCAGTGGCAATGTATAGGTGTGTGGATGAGACCAAGCACTGAGGCCCTGGCTTTGCAAAAGTATGTGAAAAACAGGCTGATCATAGAAATTCTTCTGTTCTGGAAAATAGTTCTTGTGAAAAAAGTGAGAATAAAATGTGTCCTTAACAAGATAGGTGTTTTCTTTCATTTTCAACACCTATTACTCATGCCTATACTGTGAAAACACGTCGGGATTTCTATGTAACCTACTTACACTATTCTCTTTTATACTTAACAATTTTCTTTCTTTCTGAATTACACAATCCACATCTTTCTAGGGCACACTGCATCCATATAAATGTCTTTTGGTGTTGCTGATGTTGCACGTGAAAATGTATGTTTTAATTTATTATATCTATACATTAAGGCAATCTCGTTCTTAGTATTTTATATGTTTATATGAATCTCCTGTGTATGTGTTTTATGAGATAAAAGCTTTGTAGATAAAGATGATGTCAAGCACTTTCCTAGGATATGCTTCACAGGTCTGTTATGCTTACCCACCTAAGTGAATAAATGGGAGCCCAGTTAATGGGAGGTCAGGGCGGTGCATGAAAAGCAGTCTTAGGTGCACACATGCAGTATTATTTCGATAGAAACAGAGAAACAGTCTGAATTCAACAATGCAAAACTGAGCATCCCTCCCTGTTGCAAAAGACATTACGTTTAAGGTGCCAGTAGCCTGGAATGGGCCATGCCTGTTCTGATGGACCTTGTCTTCAAGGCTTACACGGATCTGATAAAAGCATGAGCTGTGTGGAAACCTCCTGTAAGGAAACTGTGCTGCACCCTGGTGGATGTTCTGACAGGGATGACAGTCCAGGCTGCCAGGGAAGACACGTGATTTTGTCACCTAAAACAAAAGGTACGAGGGCACAGGAGGTAGAAGGAACTCCTCCACATACAGGATCTGTAGAGGGAAGATCTAACTGGTGTCTGTCCCTGTGCTGTGCAGGGCTTCCAGCATTTGAAGAGAAGTAAAATTTACTCACTATCTATTTTTCTTTTTTTATTCCCTTTTCGCATCAGAAATTTTATTATGTCATTTGTTGTAAGGCCTTTCCTACTGAGGTCCTAAAAAATCTTGTACCATTCTCTCCTCCCCACTCTGCTCCCTGGAGCAGAAGATTCACATTTGTAAAAAATGACTTATTTGAAATTAAGTTCTATTTTCAAACAGGATATGGGAAATAATTGACCAAGTGCAGTACAAAAGATTGAGACTAGGAACCGCTGAGTGATAACGGTGAAAATGGGAAAAAAGACGAGTGTTCAATATTTTGCTGTGCTTGATACAAGGAAGCCCTCCTCACCTGCTCATCTGAAACACTCTAAGTAGGTTTGGCAGGCAGACAAACCTGGACAAGCTGAAGAGAATTCAGAAGACAGCAGTGAGAACAAAAGACTTATAATATATGTATCAATTCTGTATGATTTCCAGCATGGTGGAAAATAAGTTCTAAGTATGATACGAGGGAGAGCTTGATGGGTTGTAGGAACAGACCCCAGGGAAGACCCTTGGCCCAGTGTCAGTGGGTGCTCCTTAGGGCAGGAAGGGTCCAGGCACACTCAGACTTTGTGATGACAGGATGGGCTGACTTCCTGAGACCTGCAGTGCCATTACATTTCTGTGCTCAAGATTTCCCTCTTGCAAGGCTCTGGATGGAGCTGGGAACAAAAGGGAAAAATCAGCATACATGGCAGCAACAATACTGGTAATCTACAGAGCATTACATCCAGGAGGGAAACTGACACTAATTCTTGTCTTTACCATTTTACCAATAAAAATTAAGAAGGTCATTTGTTTTTTTATGAGCATCTAGGCATCCCAAATGAATCAGGAGACATGGATCCCTGCATGTGTATTCCAAGGGTATTTAGAGGAAATCTTGTTTGAATTTGTCAAATAAATATTTTGTTACATATTTATGCTATGCTTTATTCATAAAATAAGGCAGAGAACATAAATGTCTAGAAAATGGAGTATCTTGATTTTTGCCCTGATGACCTTAAAGAAAACCCTGTAAAAATAACACAAAGTGCAACATGAAAATTTATAATTAGGTCCAGTGAGTCCCAACCAAAACACAATACACAAGAATAAGAAAAAACATAGGAAGAAAACAAATAGAAAATTGTCAAATACTACTAAATAGAAAGAAACTACAATGTTATGAACTGAGTTTACTTTGACTTTTCTTTCTTTAATGATCTGAGAAAACTGATACATTTCTATATTACTTTTCTTGTATGTCTTTCTGGATAATGCAGTATATTTTAGAAATATGCAAAGTCTACTAATATTTTGATTTGTTTTCCATTTTATTGCTGTATACACTGAAAGATTTTGTGTAGCACTCAATTAAAATCAGAATATATGTGTATAAAAAGTGATTACACCATTGGTTTTAGAATAAAAGTTCTTAAGGCTTGAGTTCTTTGCTCATGATAATACTCTGAAGCAACATCAAAGCAGCAGGCCAGTCCGTCTTTAGAAGTGTTTCAAGAATTTCAAATGAGAAGAGCACTATCTCAAAAGTTTTTGTTCTTTTTAAATGCAAATAAATGAAAATCTAATTAAAGATGTATGGTTTGTCGACACTTTGAAATAAAAAGTTAGGTTTTATGCTATTTTTAAATGGAAATTTTAAATAATGCCTGTTTTTTTATGATAACTTCATTTTTTTCATAAGGAGGATGTTGATTATTCTCCTATGGACTTAGTATGAATAACACTAGCATAAAGTACATGACAGTATTCTATTTAAAATAGAAAAGTGCTTTTTTCTATTATAAAATATGTTGTCAACAAATTTTGATAGGTTTGTATATGATAATATTTTAAAAGGAACGACAAATGCACAATTTTTGCTTTTAAGAGGAAATACCAAGCGTGAGATCCTGCACCTGGGTCAGGGCAATCCCAAGCACAGACACAGACTAGGCAGAGAATAGCTTGAGAGTAGCCCTAAGGAGAAGGGTTTGGGGGTGTTGGCTGAGGAAAGATTCAACATGAGCCAGCAATGTGCACTTGCAGCCTAGAAGGCCAGTAGTATCCTGGGCTGCATCAAGAGAAGCACGGTCAACAGGTAGAGGGAGGTGATTCTATCCCTCTACTCTGATGTCATGAGACACCACCTGAAGTACTACGTCCAGTTCTGGGGCTCCCAACACAAGAAGGACATGGAGCTGGTCCAGAGAAGAGACACAAAGATGGTGTAGGATGGTACTATACTTCTTCTGCAGACAAGAACACCTAGTTGCAGAGAATGAACCAGTGGAGGACCCAGAATCTGACACTGGTTGTCCTAAGATGACCAGTGTTCCACTCTGCCCTTAGTGGAGGGATGTGCACAGTGATCCTCACTTGTTCATGGACAGCTCTTGAGTTGTCTCATTTCAGAACTTTTGCACAGGATGTATGCATTTTATGATTACTTGGTTGTGAATTATTTTTGGTTTCTGGTTCAGAAAGATTTGTTATATTCTTTGTAGTGCTTGTACCAAAATGATCATGGGAAAGAGGAACTTTTGACTGAGATAATGCAATGTATTGCTGTGAAATGATGCAGGGTGCTCAGTGAAGAATTGATGGGAGATCTAATTTGATGAGAAAGGCACAATACTATCTCACTTTCACACCAGCAGAACTCTACAAAGCAGTATCCTATATTCTGATAGTGTATTGGGCATACAAGAGAGTATGCTGAAATGCATTAACAGTTGTGACTACTACCAATGGATTTTAGAATGCTGAGCCAGAACAGAACACCCTAGGCCTGCTGGGAAGGGAGCTAGTGCCTGGGAAAGTAGACCCAGCTTTTAGGCTGGGTCTGAGAGATGAAAGATTGTGAACTCTGATTCTTTACATTATGGAGGTGTTTACTCAAAAGTCATATCTGACTTACGAGTGAATGTCATGTCCAAAGTAGAAAAAAAAGAAAAAAGGAAAAAAAGAAAAAAAGGAAAAGATTACTTGTAGATTGCTTAAATTAAGTGAAATCTTGCCAATACTAGCCAGAGGAAGTCTGATTACATACATATTCTCCTGGCCACATCGCTTCTTCATCAGGGCTTTTTTTAAGGAATAATAAATGCTTCAAAGATAGCCTGTAAAAATGTCACAGAGAAAAAAAAAAAAAAAGTAGCAGATGATTTAATGTGAGTGAAATAATTGCAGTGATTGGCTATAAAGCTATCCTAATATAACCCTCAATTTTGCAGTTAAGCATTTTCTTCACAAATACGAATCAAATTGCATCAGCTTAGATACTAAAATCATTGATTGCAACAAAGAAGTCCTTTCTTCAAAAAACTTTCTCAAGCTTATACTTCTGTTTGAAAGTGTTCTTCAGGAAAAAGAGAGATCTATTTGTGATTTGTGCTAATTTTCATTGTGCTTGGACAGATTTTTGTAGTACATGCTGAAGGGTGACTAAGAGAGTCTTTAATTTCTTCTCCTCGCTTTGCTCTCCAGAAGGGTAGGCAGATGTGCTCTTGTTCGTGATAACACAAGATTCACCAAGATTCTCTTCTGTATCAGTCCAGCTCAATATATTCACTTATTGGTTTTCTTAATTACCAACTTCTCAAGCTTTAGCTGCTTGAGTTGTCAGAAGTTCTGTTTCTTGCTCCTTTGCCACTTTCTTTTTTTATTCTGTCAAAACTAGTAGGGATCAACTTCTCTCTTGCTTCTTGCATTGTCTAAAAGAGATTGTATCGACACTGGGGAAGCCATCACTAGCTCTGTTACTGCAATGACCGCTGCTGGTTTATATAAAACCAGCTCAGTATCAGTAAGCATGAGGAAAGTGGAGATAAAATAAATGGCAGGAAAAGATTGCCTTTTGTTATCTGGTTCCTTTTAAATAGTCACATTGAAATAGATTTTTATTGACTCGTGTTGTAATTCATGTTAAACAAATAACAGAAAAAGCACTCTAAAATTAGGAGTTGTTTTTATCTTTTGTTTGTCCAGCCATAAAAGTATTTCTTAAGCAATCAAAAAACAATTCAGCATACTCGAGTACTTCAATTATTTTGGCAGTGTGCCTTTTTGTGTTGCATTCTTGAGCAGTGACTGAGCACAAGCAGGCTGATAGTGCATCTAGCCAACGTGTATGGCCAGGGACAGCACTGCTGCTCTGTCAGAGGGAGAAGAAGGCTAGTACCACAAAGCCTTTCCAAATGTTCTTTAACATTTTATGCGAAGCTACAAACTGAAGATCAGAAAATCTGCAACATACTCAAAAAAAAAAAAAAAAAAAAAAGCAGCATAGCCTATCCTGTGCAAGCAAATTCTGTATTTACACAGAAAAGAGCAAGACCTTAGCAGACAAGCAGAATTTGACTTCAAGTGATGCTAAAGCAAAAGGCATGGTCCAAGGAGCCTTAATGCATTTCAGTTGTTAACAGCAATTTGGACCAGGGTGAAGGCAATCAAAGTGAGAGTACATTTTAGCCATTAAACTTCTCAGCACTAATGTTTTCCTTCTACATAGGTCACATTGTAAGTATTGCCTCCTATTTATTTCCATGGAAACTACAACAGATGCAAAGAGCACAACAGCACTATTTGATAGAACAAATCCTCATGTACAAAATACTATTTTTCATCTTAGTCACCACCATTAGCTACAAATTTTTGCCAGCAGTGATCAAGAGCCTGCATGCTAACACTCCTAAAAATCTGTACCAGTGAAGGTGACCCACTGTCACTGTCACCACTGCTGAAATGCACCACTCACCACCTCACTGCACTCACATCCATTTGGTTGGTCTCCATAAATGTTCAGCAAGTGACAGTAAACGTCCATAGGTGTGCTTTTTTTTTTTTTTGCACAGTCACATTCAATGCCACACCTTTGCTTCACGTGCACTTCCATGTCATCTACCATTCTGTCAGGCTGTCCCTCTGCTGTCATCTCTCACACAGCAACAGAATGTAAAAGAATACTGTCCAGAAGGGTCAGTCTCTACTGTCATCAAAATCCAGCTCTCATTTTGTGGGCCAACATAGCAAAATAGGAGATACTACTGTCAGAGTGGGCCCTGTACATATCTAGCACCTATATTTAAATATAGCCCTTACTGCTTGACACAGGTTGCCCTAAAAACTATTGTAATACTGGATTGCAGTTTGAGATGTTTATATGCGCAGCATTGCACACATCTTATGGCTTGTTCTCCTACAATTGAAACAGCTGCAGTTCCAGGTTGTGCTTGTATTTTCTCATATCACTCACTTAATATCTGTTCAAACATCCTGAATCTGAGAAAAGAGAGAAAACTGAATCTTGTAGGCAGGCTTCCTGTGAAGCTCTCCTGGGCTATGTAAGCAGAAGGCTGGGTCCCTGATGCATTTTCACTTTGTGTTATTTAATACAGAAAGTTCTGGGGAAAGTGATTTATCTGCCACCCAGTTTATGATTGGATCTTCTTGACTTTGGTTCTCTGTAGACTGCACTAACTGCTCGCAGAAGCAAAAGCAGTTAATATGACAAGGACTGAGTTCTTTGCCATCATGGTTATACCCAAGTATGGCTACATTGATGGAAGTAGTGTGGAAGGACTGCCATGTCAGAAAGCACCTTCAATATAAAAATAGCGTGAAGCCAAGCAGCCAGACAGGTGCCTTAGCTTTTAGCATGATCTTATTCATAGTCTTTATGGCAGTGACCCATGGCAGCTTTTAGCTCAGGGAACTGGGAAAGACAAGACAGAAACTCAGGGTAGGATCATGAGCTGACAGCTGTAGATGGAGGGCACGATGATCTCCTGCAGTTTTACAGACGTGATGGTTAATAACTCAGATTTTACCAATTTATCTGAAAACACTCGCAAGGGAGATAACTGTCAAGACTGCATTTTGTAGAGAAAGAAGCAAAAGCACAAAGTTCAAATGACTTGCAAGTAGCTCAGTGGTAAACACTGGTCTCTTGAGTCCTACTGATTCTTTCTTTGTTATGCTACTGACATTGCTGTGCCTTGTCTGGAGTTCACCAAAGGCTTACCACCATGACAAAGTTATTAGGTATAGGCCTGTTAATAAAAAGCCCTTTTCAGCAATGTGTCTCACACAGAAATTTTCATGACTGCTTCCAACAGAGGTAGGGAACCCTGGGGTTAAAAACGTTTTTGCATTCTCCCCTTGCAGTGCAGGTTCTCCAACAGCCTCTGAATTACACCTCTTAAAAAAACTCTTGAAAGGACTTCAGGAAATGAGGTGGTACACAGGGCCCTCCATATTGTGCTTTCCTGTTCCCAAGGCTATGGTGTCTCTATTTCCTTATCTATGTAGCACCATGATCTTTTCCAGCTTCAACATACGTAAGTAATTTAAGTATTTTATTTAAGCAGTTGAGAAAAAAAACCCCAGCATTTTCCTTAACAGAAGCAATAGAGGGAAACAAATCATGAGATCATGCATCTAATTATGGCAAAATTACATCAGCTGTCCACTGAGAATGGGAATCACCTTGACAAAACTGCTGAGTTTTCTGAAAGTGAAAGTCAAAAGCCTGCTAAGACATGGAACTGGTAAAAAAAAAAAAAAAAAAAAAAAAAAGATACAGGGTAGGAGCAACCATTTCACTTTTGGGGTTAACCTTTGGGGTTAACCTTCTTGAAATGTTTAGCTGCAGTGTGGTTCATTTAGAAATATTAGGTAAGGAGATAGTGTAGAAATGAGAGCAAAAGTATCTTATTTGAAAATGAATTACATCATGGGAGATCTATCCATTATCATTTGCTTGGAAGGTAGGTTTTAGCAAGTAGCTTACATTAGCATTCAGGCACTTGTTTTATATTTTTCCTGTTTTTATAGTGCTATCCCCTTGAAACTCATTAAACCTTTTTCTGTAGCAAGCTAACCACTCATGCTTGAATAATCTAAGGGGTGAACAGAATATTATTATAAATACACAAGTGTCCGTGATAAGAAGTAGCAAATCTAAAGATGATTAAAAAACAACAACAAAGCGCAAATACACTCTCAAACACATACTGCTATCGCATAAGCAGTATGCATTTTTCTTGTAAGGGATTTATTAGAACATAAGTCTTGGAATTGAGTGAGATAAATAACTCATCCTGATTAGTGGGTGAACATTAATCATCTCTGTATCACACTCTGAGAAAAAAAAAAAAAAGGATTGATTTGTTATTGCTTTGTGCTTTACTTAAGCACAAGAGACACATGCAAAATAGGCATAAAAATGCTGTACTGTGTATAAATGAGGACACATCCTAACCTGATATTTTTTATGCCTCCTTACAGGGCTTCTGAAAGCTCCAGTTGAACACAACATCTCAGCACAAATCCCTCTATTGAGAAGTCCTCAAGTTGAACTGACTGAAGTGCAATTGCGTATAGATTATATAGGCTTAAAAAATATAATAGGTTTAAAAGTCTGAATCTGTGTCTCTGTAAATGAGACAATTCCATACCTTCACACTTCTTCCACATAAGGGCTGGGGAACACTGGAGTTGTTGCATCTTGCAAAGTAAACCAACGTATCTCCTGTACACTTCTCACAAGCATGAGTGTGTCTTTCTTGGACAAGACAGCAGGTGGGAGATGGTAAGTTGGAGATGGGTTTGTCCCTTCTCTCTGTAATCAGTGTTACGTAAAGATCACACTTCTCCTACCCTTGGACAGCAAAACCGGGGTTTTATTTCGTCCTTTCCCCCCTGTATTGTGCAAAGATCAGCATCAGCAATCAGGATGCTCCCCAGGGAGAGAAGGTGTGGGCTGGAGCTGCTTTGCAGTGCCAAGAGACTGTTTTCTTTTTTCTTTGAGGAAAACCAGGCTTCTTCGATCAACAGCATTCTCCTTATATCTTTCCTTTCTTTAGGCAACCACAACAAAAATGGCTCCAACAGGAAGCCAAAAGGAAATAATGAGTAGAAAAGTATGTCTCAATTCCCCTTTCTTCCCTGTTTCTGGAATTTAGTCACCCAAATCAAGGCTGTGGTCCTATGCTGACTTTGGTTTTTGACCATCAAGTCCTGTCTTCAAAATGAACATGTGCAAAAGTTCTCTCAAGTAGCTAGCTGCACAGTTTACCTAGTGCCTCTAAGAATGGTGTGGGTGTCCTATGCACCTAGTGTCATCAGTCACCATACTGAGCATATGTGATTGCATAGTTTTTGGGCGCTCAGGGTTTTCTTTGATGGCTCTCTGGAGCAGAGATGCAGAAATTCTGCCTAAACATTTATTTGGATGCATATTTAAATGCCTTCTTAGACATAATCCCTCCTGTTTGATTTTGGCTGAGGAGCAGTGCCTGATTTGTTTTAGTTTGTGAGGGTTATAAATTGGGAAAAAATAATTACGCCAAGTGGAGTCATATTCATATAACACTACATTATTTCATATTTTACATTTCCCTCGTGTAACGTGTTTGTAATGCATACTGCCTAACTCATAGGGTTACTGAGTAAATAAATTCAAAATTGTTTACAGGTTGGTTATGATCTCCAAATGGGAACCATTCACAATAGAAAGTTACTGTCTGAGAGGATCTTGACATTTAAAATTCAGCTGACAATATTCCAGCCTGTCAGATTGGCAGTTAATTTTGAATATATGGGAAGTTTTCAGAGGCATATTCACACCTTTGCATTTTTCTCTGCACTGCAGTGGTGACCATTCACAATACATCAAATACTGAAGCTCCAGAAGGGAAACTGACTCATGCAAATTTAAAAGGAAGAAAACAGTTTGGATTTGACTATAAAATGTTCTAAAGAATAATGCATATACTGGTTCAGTGAAAATGAATTGGTCTTCAGACCCTTAAAGTACAAGGAAATAATATCAAAAGCGATCCCTTTTGGAAGATAATATCCAAAAGATGAGGGTAGCTGGGAAAATAAATAAATAAATAAATAAGAATAAAACAGATTCTGTATAACTGAATGGGTGAACTTTGATCAAGAACAATTGTGTTGTGTCGATTCTGTCTGTAGCTTCCAATATATAAGGAGAATGGAAAGATCAATTGAAATCTCTTTGATTTGTTGGTAAGTTTGTGACAGAGAATGAAATTTCATGTTAGGACAGCTTGTTACACTGAGGTCATACTAGAGTCTGATTTTTATTTTTTTTATTGTGGTGTGACACTGGCAAATCCTTATGGTACAGAAGCACCCTGAGAGAAACCGTAATCTGCTAATCTGCTGGCAGGTATCTGTGAAGACAAGTAGCAGCTGAGTAATTTTTCCTTTGGCTCAGATGCAAATAAGGTATTAAGAAAGCTAATGCTTGTGATTTTTCCACTTCTTTTTATGCTATATATTTGAAGCCTTCTATATCCTCGTTAAAATGTGCTTTTGTAAAATGTTCATAGATCTGGAGGTAAACTTCATGTAAATGATTCTAAAAGCCTTTAAAATAATGCAAAAATATTCAGCATATAAAGAGAAAGGATTTTGTTTTCAAATGATAGTTGCTGCAATTAGGCTAGAATTACTATGAGCCTTTATACTGGGGAATAGGGCTGAAAGTACTGTTTTCCAGCTGTTTAGTTTAGGCCTGTTCCTTGAATTGGTTTTACAGGCACTGAGAAATCAGAGACAATCGATCTCTGCCTCATCAAATCCTTGATTTGATGACTGTCAGTAAATCTGTTGGTTCATCTAAGTGAGTTTGTTCTGATGTTTGGAGCTGTCAGAAATCATTGGACAAAGTTTATGAAGAAGTATCTGTTTCTCTGATTATTCTTTCTAAAATATGGATTTAGTTATTTACATTCATTCATATATTTCACTGTTCTTTCTGTTCAGTCAATTCTATTACTAAAATGAGGTATGTACAACTGGAATGATTTCCCATACATGTGGATTCCTGGATCTGAGGACTTTAAAGGCAGGTAAAACCCAGTAGCCAACTAGGCAGTGAAACCAACCTCTTATTGTCCAATACAAGTTAACAGATACATGCATGCTGTTAGCTTTGGAAGGAAGGAAGACCATTTTTTCTGGTTTCCACATGGAAATGAAGAACTGATCAAATTAGATTCAGAAAATATTCATCATGTTTTCATCTTCTTCGTAACAAGCTATTTCTTACTATTTAAAAGGTAGCTTGGATTGGTCGGGGATTGTGCAGCTCATGGAGTTCTGATTGTTTGTATGGGTGTTAACACTGAATCTTTTGATATTTGATTATGGTGCAGTTAGTGAGTAGAAATTGGCAAACTTTTCTATTTATTTATTGATGATGCTTTTCCTACCATCATTTCTGTGTTAGTGACAGAATGAGAGAAGACGAGAAGACAGGTTTTTATCTTTGGCTTTCCAGATGTACCTGTACTTGAACTAAAAGGAAAGAAGATATTTAGTAGCAGATCATGAGTAGTGAAAAAAAAATAAATACTGTTAATGGGAAAAATGGAATCTCATGATTTAATTTTTCATTAGATTTGTTATCTGTCAAGAAAATTGGTTAATTTTTGGGGAATTCAATTTTAAAGAAGATGCAATCTGGTCTTTCCAGTTGTTATAAGGCTTTTTGTTGTTTTGTATTAAATACAATAGTGTTCTATAGAGGGAGAGCTCTTCAGTGTGGCTCTTTACAAGAAAAGAGATGTTTAAAAATGTCATTAAAGGAGTTAGTGCATCTGAAAATGATTTTCAGCTGTTAATGAAAACAAGCATATCAAAAAAAAAGAAAGAAAAAAGAGAAAACTTCTACTCACAGCACAAAGTGGAAAGCGTGGACATTGGTTTTGCTGGCCTAATTCCCAGAGGTCAAGAAGTCAATCACTGGACTCTCATTTGTAGAGACCTTTGATACACAGGCACAACAACTCAAATGTGCTCTTTGGGGTTTGACAGCTGGAAGAGTGATCTGTTTTGATATAGTCCATAAGACTTGGCTTGAAAATTCTTCACACATTTCCAACCTCATATTAGATGCTGAAGCTGTTCTCCGTAATGCATATCTAAACACTGCCCATTCACAAAACCTAACAATTCATATTCATTTCACAAAAGCTGAAAAAACAACCATATGGCTGAAGAAGAGTCCTCTAGAGATCTAGGCCTTCAAAGCGTCTGGGAAACTTTATTATTAAATTGCACAGTTAAAATACAAATTGTATACAAAATTTCAAATACATACACTGGATAACTGAGCAAGACCAACAAAATGTCTTTCAGATTTATAAGTAATCCAGCTTTTCCAGTGAGCAGAAATATTGAGTATAATTCACCTGAAGTTATTACTGATAATTAAATCCTAAAGATTCAAAATTGTGCACACTTTAAAGAACGTATCTAGAAGTCAATCACCAATTTCCCCCCCCAAAATATTTGAGCCTCTAGAGGGGTGGGTTGAAATTCCTTGCTTTAACTCTGAAAAAAACAGAACTGTATAGATGTTTTGAGTAAACTTCAGGGTGCTTGGAGAATAGGATATCAGTGAGAAGGCAAATGACCAAGTTTCAATGTCCACTTTTTTTCAATACTGATTTGGTAAATAAATTGTTTTTTCTGCCTTTTTTCAGACCCAGGGAGCTTACATAAACATATTAGTTGATGGCTCTCTCTGTTGCCTTTTGCCTTGTGCATCTCCTTAAGTAAGGAAAGTAGGTGTAGGTGTCCATGAATTTGCTATATTTCTGTTAGACTAGCATGGAAAGCAATAGAGATTGAAAAATAATAAAAAAACACAGTATCTTGAAGCCTGGTATGCTGCCTAAGCTCTCTTATTATCTATGACTTTTCGCTTCTGGCTTTATGAAGTCTAAATTTGTACCCTGAGCATTTCTGGAATTGTATTTCCATGGGTGAAATTGTGAGCGGTACTTAAAGATGTAGCAGAATGCATTTGGGCCTATGGTTTTGCTACTGGCTTACCATTAAGAGCTTTTTTGCTCCTTATAATGAATTTAGAGCCTGAATTTCCTATTTTCCTTATTTAGATTCTCACAGAATCCTGTGACATGCTAATTTTCAGTATGAGCTTTAGAAAAAGCTATTTCCAGAGCTTATTACTGGTGTTATTTGGGGCAATCTGAATGACTGCTACTATTTCTTCCCAAAGTTACTGTGAAATTTCATCCATTCTCTACCAGTCTAAGCTGCTGAAGACTGAGATCACTCAGGACATTCACAAAATTGATGTATGGCTACGGATGAACTCACATTAAAAAGATAGCACTCATTAATAAATGAGAGTTATAATGGAATATGTTATTGACTTTGCACTCAGTCAGTATAGCTGACCACTTCCGGTTTCCTTGCAAGATAATTCTGCAGATGAACTAAAAGAACACATGGCCACAGCGTTTGAACATTAACTTTTCTTGTCGTGCAATGAATAAGTTTTTGTAAAGTATAAGGAATAAGGATTATGAAATATATCACAAAGACAAAACTGAATAACAGTTGAGAATGAGATTGCAAGAATGAAACTTGGGAGATAAAAAGAAATGGTACAGACTAAGCAAATGCCAATTATATGAAAATGGGTCCTTTAGTGTATGTTAAGATGCTGAGCCATAATTTGTCACTGGTCAGGCTCTGTGGCAAGTTTGCTACTCTTGCAATCTGACCAATAACTTCTTGCAGAAGGAAGAGACAGGAGTCCGAGTAAATACTATAGCTGTGGTAGCTCCTTGCTCCTACCAGCCTGCCTCTTGGAAGCCTTTAGCCCAACCAGTAACAAAGCTCTGCCCTCCCTGCATGCACAGGTCACACACACCAAGTGTGCAAGCAGTTGAGGACTAGACTTGAGGGTATGTTTTCAAAATCTCAAGTATGTCTTTTTTTTTTTCCCATCTTTAGCTACAAACAATCCATTCTGAGCCCTGTTCCCCAGAAAACCTCCAAGAAAGGATACTGAATATCTGTACCTTAGGCCCAGTTAAGTCTCGATATTCTGGGGAAAAAGAGCTTTCCAGTGTAATTTTAAGCAAGGAAGGCTGAAAATACCACTTATAGCAGATACAAATTTAAGCTAGATTTAGCAAATTTAAGTAGATACAAATTATATAGTTTTTCAGGCGCAGTATACTCCTTGGGCCATATACTACTTGGGCTGTATTCTCAGTTTGAGAAGTATAGAGAATGTGCTGATAAGAGCTATCAGTATTATCAGTGATTTTAAAATGCCTTAATTTGTATGCCACCAGTGACATTAACACTCAGACCGAGGGCTCACAGACTCCTCCTTAGTTCTGTGAAAACAAAAAATTTCTCAATAAAAATATGGTTGCAAAATCCATGGCTATTTATGTTTAAAAGCAACATCAACAAGAGTGCAGGTACCTGAAGCCCTTTTGTCCCCCTCAAACAACATATAATGAATGGTAAACTGTTTTTAATAACTGAGCTTTTGCTTGTGATGGCTCTAATGCAGTGATCTGAAAAATAGTGGTAGAGCCTATCAAAAAAAACAGAATGCATTTGGATAAAAAAGCAGATTTTAGTCATGTAGAAACGATCAATAATCTGCAATTTCATGAACCTGGAAGCTCAGGGACACGGATTACATAAAAATCAAAGTTCAATGCCAATCTTCATAAAATTACATCATCAACTTCTCAGTTAAATCCACAACAACAGAAGCGCAAAGCAGAAGCTAAAATTCTACCTATCCTCCATAAAATTTACTGTGAATTCTTTTCCTCAAGCATATCTAAAGACTGAGCATATCATGAATAATTTTGCTTTTGCAGGAAATTGCTTTTCTTTCATGTGTTCGATTTGTAAGTTTGTTTTTTTTTTTAGTGTGTATGTTTTTATTTTTTATTTTTAAGATGATCCCTGTAATCTCTATTTTTTCTTCTCTCATTTCCAAAGTCTTCTTAGAACTAAAATATAAAAGTTTATTGCCAAGAAGTGTTTTATTGAAGCTGCCTGAACATAGTTACTCAGATTAAGTAAGGTCTCATGTGAGTAAGATTGCTCACATGAATAAAGTTAAGCATATGACTGAACTTAAATCTGGAAAACTATGGATGAAATACAGGTCCTCCTGAGCTGTGAGACCTCTCTGGGGAGAAATCAAGTGATAATATTAGTAATAATTGATACTAAAATTGCATTTTCATCCCAGAGGATCTCTAAGTCATGTCATGCCTCATTCTCACCTGGACTGAGTCACAGGCTTTCATTTCAGCACTTCCCACAAGCCTGTGAAAAGTGGCTTCTCCCTGAGGATACAGACATTTTAGCATTTTTATAAGTTCTCATTCTCTGTTTCCCAGAACACTTCTTGCGCTCATTTTTGGAAGAGAGAAATAAACAGGAGGACATGAAATTCCAGTACTTGGTGAGCTGACAGGTGCTCCACCATGGACACGCTGATGTAGATGTTGATTCCAGCACTGCGTCACTGTTCTGAGTGCTGAAAAACTAGGCAGACCAAAGACCCCTGACACAAAGGTAGCTTTAGGTTAGAAAGCAGCAATCAAAGAAAGAAGAGTGGTGAGTACAGGTTTTTCTGTGGGCCATTGTGATTTTATTTCCTCCTCTATGGGCACATTTTATGATTGCAGAAAAAGCCGTGGCCTCTTTTGTGTTAACTAACATCAGCCAAAATGTCTGCTTGAAGAGTTCTGTCCAAATAGGTATTTTTTCAAGCAATACTTTTATTATATTGAATTCTGTGTAAGATTTTTAGTGCATTTTGACTAAAGCTATTCTATGCTTAAGATGGGTAGAAAACTGGAAGAATAACTGTACATGTTCTTTTGTGCCTAAAATGTACTACTTTCATCATCTTTCAGGAAAATGGAGAAGTTTACTTTGATTTGAAATTAGTTCTGTTGACTAACACATAGTGTAGAAAATTGTGACTATCTCTACTTGTCAAACATTAACAGCATGAGAGACTCTGAAATTTATTCACATAAGACTGGCAGTTCTTTGGGAGAGATGCAGCCTAGAATTGGACAAAAGGTGGTACAGAACCATAACAAAGGGAGTTAATATACATCCTAATTCTTTATCTACAGTTCTGCTTCCCGCTTCCTAGTGGACTCTCCAACCGCAGTTCGAATTAGCAAGGTTAGAAGGTCTGGTTTATGAGAATGGCCAGAACATTTCATACACAGGAGACAAAATTTATAATACTTTTCAGCTAATCTTTTTTCAGTATACGTATATTTTCAAACATGCATGCCTTGCTTTAAAGGATACTGGTGTAGAAAATTTGCTTTTATAAGCAAAATAAAGGCTTCAGATAAATTATTTTGAAATGGAAGAAATATGCAGTCCAAGCTTCCTACTTTGTTCATTGCTACACCTGCACCTAGAAACAAGCATATGTTTTACAATGAAGTGCAGCTACAAGGGTAATTGCTACACACATCACTAGGCATTGCTTCAAAAATCTGTGTTGAGCGTGAGTTTCAGGAGCATCAGTTCATCAGTTTTTGCAAAAAAAAAAAAAAATCCTTAGAGAGGGAAAATTCAACATTACAGAAATCTGCTATAATGGCATTTGTAAGTGAACCTTAAATTACTAGGATGCAATTGGGAGAGCTAGCAATCCCTTCTTCGCCCCTCAGATATCAGTATGAGATGTGAGTAGTTTAATTAATGAAGTCTATTCCACAGATACTCATTTCAAACATCCCTGTAGGAAACAGATATTAGAATGTTACCTAAAATAGGAATTTAATGTACTTCATGTTCCGATTAAATTCATTTGTCTCCTCTGTTTCTATCTCATTTCTACTAGGACACATTCTCAATATGAATAGCAGAGCACTTACTGTTTCAAAGCTAATTCCTTTGCCAAAAGCTTATACTTTGATATTAAATGTATATAATGGGCTGAGTGGAAACATTGCATTGCTTTTCAATACCACAAAAAGTACTAGGTACTGTGTGACACTACTCATGTTTTAAATATCAGGATACTTCTTTTAGTGTTAGTGCCTACAACTAACATGTTATAGAACACAAATTAAATATTTCAGCTAGTCTTTGGCCTCAGCAGTTTTATTTGCAGCAATAAAAAGGGACATATTTCAACAGTTTTTTGTCATGGACACATTGATGGCTACATACAACTGCTATCGGCCTCCTGCAAAGCAGTGGAGCATCAAAGTGTTGGTGATGTGAAGAATAAAGCACATAAAGTGGTTAATCAGTAGGGTTACTCCTTGGGAGTGGATGTAATATACACCTCTGATAGTTTGGTTTGGGGGAGCAAACTTTGCAGACTGTGCTGAGGCAATTATAAGGCCCAGGCTGGGTGCCACAGGTAAGCAGAGTCAATGTGTGTGACTTGGCCCACAGTGGGCTTGTGGGCACTGATGGGACTAAGGCTGATCTTCCTCACAGGAAGACAAACAGTCAGACAAAACAACAAAAACAAAACCAACCATCTAAAAGCATATTTCCATGTTCCCATGACAATTTTCAGTCAGACTGGTTATTTTCAGTCAGAATTTTCAGTCACAATGAAGCTAGGCACCTCATAGGCAGGAAATACAAGACAAACCTCTGGAAGTCTTTTTTAAATCCTGAGAGCAATTGTGTGTTTACCACAAAGTAAGTGTTCATTTGTACAACACATATCACAACACATGCCATGCTGCCAGGCATTCAGCACTGACATCTGAGTCCAGGGCTGTCAGGAAGTCACAGTGTTTACAATCCCCATAAGCTTCTCTCTTTCATTTATCTTTTAATTTGGGCTTTGTGGACTCTATTGACAGCAATTGCCCTGTCACCATGGTCAAAATGTATAAGAAAGCAATGTTCTCAAAAGTAATCTCTAAACCAGAAATGCATTTTTGATGTTCTTGCCTTGCTGGCCTGCTGCAGCCCCTTCCTGGCAGGAGGGAAACGTTCACCATTTGTCTGCTTAGTCCTTCAGGTGCTTTAGGTGGTTAAATTTGTTATAAGTGAGTTTTGAATGCTAATGTGCGCTCGGGGCTGTGTTACTGCAGTCATGGGGAGGGAGCAAGTGGCACTGTGTGGCATGCAGTGTGGGACAGGCCAGCCTCACTCACTGGGCAGAGAAAACAGGCTCAGCAGGCCATGGGAACATGGTGAGCTCCTTAGGTCTCCCTCAGAAATGAAAGGAACAATCAGCCTTCATGTTCATGAATGTGGAGATGACCTAATAAAAGTGGAACGACTGTAAATCTGTAAATCAAATTCTGCATGCCTCTTTTTCTTTTTCTTTCTTTTTTTTTTTTTTTTTATTGGAAGCAGGCAGTGACATTGATTTCATGTATTAAATCCACTGTAGTAAGTATTCGGACTAGCTCTAATCTAATCACTGCTGTGCCAGTAATGTGATACACTCTTACCTTCCTTTTGTACTAACTCAGCAGTAGCCCCAGCATATGTCTGAGAAGCTGGTGTATGTTTTAAGTGCCATACAGTATACCTACTTTATCACAGTCAGCTTTTCTCAAAGCAAGAGTGTATTTCAAAATAAACACTCGAATTTTATGGCCGTATGTCACACGAGTTATTAAGTAAGAAATAATTTATTTTTCTGTCTCTTTCCAGTTTATTTCTGTGCAGAATACTAAGTTCCTTTTCACTCAAACAAAACTCAGTGGTGGTTTCTGTCTGTCTGTCTATCACTTATGGATGTGGTTTTGGAAATGTATTTGCAGTAATGCTGACTTGCTGCAACCACAAAAAACAAAACAAAACAAAAACATTTCAAGGAAGAAAGAAAGAAAAGCAATAAACAGGAAAATCTTTAAATTACAACTGCTTTCTGCAGAAGAATTCTACTTAGAAAAAAAAGTTCAGATGTGGAAAAACGGACAACGACTGCGTCAAGAGACCAGGAACCCGCAGTGCCTGTCGCGTGAGGTAAAAGGATCAACATTCCCGGGTTCCTCTCTTTCCACCGGCCTCTGTACAGCCACGGGGCTCCGCTCCCGGACAGCGCCGGCCCTCGCCCGCCCCCGAGCCCCGCAGAGCCGCGACCCCAGAGATGGCGCCGGTCCCGGCCCGGCCCCACGGGGCGCAGCCCCGGCCACCAGCCCGCCCCCGCTCGGCGGGGTCCGGCCGCGTTGCACCGCGTCGCTCCCGAGCGCGGCCGCTCGGCTGGGGGACGTCGGAGCCGCCGCGGGCCAGGGGCCGCTCCGAGCGTTAGTTAGCGAAACCGTGCCGTGAGGCCGCGCCATGGGGCTGCTGGGCAGGCTGGCGGCGCTGGCGGTGCGCGGCGGCGCTGCCCCGCGGTGGCTGGGGCGGCCCTGCGCGGGGAGCCGAGCGCCGGCCCGCGCCGCCGCCTCTTCCCCGGCGCTGGGACGGTACGGGGAAGTGTTCAGGTCCTCGGTGGCGGAGCCCGAGAAAGTCTGGGGAGCTGCCGCCGAGCTGATCCAGTGGTCCAAGCGCTGGGACAGGGCTCTGGAGAGGCGCGGCCCGGGCGGCGACTCCTGGTGAGTGGGGGGGTGAGTGCGGGGCACGGCGGGGAGAGCCGCGGGCGGGCGGGGCTGCGCGAGCCGCCTGGGGCAACCGGCCCGCCGGCGGGGGGGGGGGGGGGGGGGGGGGGGGGAACGGCCGCGGAGCCCAGCGGAGATTGCGGTTACGCCGGCTTAATGATTGAATCGCAGTGGAGGAGTACGTTGGAGCGAAGGGACTTTGACACAGACCTGTGTGTGATACAGGTGGCTGCGGGTGTGCCCGCTACTCCATTGGGCTGCGGGAGCACGGCAGCCTGGCGGGCAGCAACGTGTGCGAATACTTTCGGGGCTGTCCGACGGTAGGAGCTGGCTGGGTGGGTCGTTGCTCTGACGACGTGGTTAGGGCAGCGTGTTCGTAGTGTGCTGTGCGTGGTGAATGGCAGCCTGATCCAAGGCAGAACTGACGTCCTTCTTGTAAAGGGCAGGAAGGGGTTTTCAGTACTTCTTCAAAGGCAACTTGCCCGTTAAAATTTTGTCACGACCGCCAATAATCTCTTTTTCAGCAAGTTTACCTCATGCACTTCGATCTCCTTTCAAGGAGAAGCTCACAGAAGATAAAGAAAGCAAGGCAGGGGGTCATCTTTTTCACATCGATGTTCTTGGCTTTTTTCCATGTTTTTTTCTGACTTGATTTTAATTTGAAAATACTAAGCTTTCTCAAAACGTAATTAAAACTATTAATCGCTCTAAAATCTGTCAAAGTGAGGAGATGCAAAGCTGGCAACGTAAAGTTTACATTGGTTAGCAGCTCTCCCAATGAAAATTGTTTCTATCTCTTAAGCTGAATGTTAAGGGGCACCCAGCCGGGATAAATCTCCTTAAGTCAGCGGGGCTACATAACAGTCAGGAGTCTTAAAATGGGTGGATAAGGAGACCTGTGGTCCACTGGCCTGGGTTTTTGAGGCCACGGTACTATTCCAGAAGGGCAAGCGGGGTTGCCTGCACAATTAAGAACCACTAAAGCTCCTTGACATGCCTGGATAAAGTAATGAAAAAGTTGTTGCAACAGTTACTTTTCAAGGATTAAAGAATATTAGCAATGCTGGTGAGCACAGTTCTATTGTCAGGTCCTGTCAAACTAATGTAGCTTGATATGGTAAGCTTGCTGGCTGGAATTGATGTGGTTCAGTCTTTTTAAAGCATTTTAGTTTCCCAGGTGGGGGTAATTTGTTCTCATGACAGAGATACCTGGATTAAGTTATTTGGGCTGAGGTCAGATTTATCTTCCAGTGGTCTTTACTGACTTTCAGTCCCGCTGGCATCTTTATCTCTGTGGATGCAGATAGCCACAGACTGGAATCATCTCACCAGTGTATGCAAGTACCTGAAGGGTATTAGAGTCACGTGGTGCCCAGTGCCAAGTCAAGAGGCAGTAGGCAAAAACTGGAACACAGAAAGTTCCCACTGAACACCAGAAAAGAATTTTGGGCTGTCTGGATGACAGTGCACTGCCACAGGCTGCCCAAGAGGCTTTGGAGTCTCCTCCTTGGAGATCTTCCAAAGCTATGTGCACATGGGCTTGGGCATGCTGCTCTGGATGTCCGTGCTGGAGCAGTTTGGGGCAGGTGCACCCAAAGGGCCCTGCCAACCTCAGGCATTCTGGGATCCTGTGGGATTTTACAAAGGTGCACATCACTGAAGAGTCAGTGTGAGGCCCATAGTTATTGCTTGGATGTCAGATATCTGGTAATAAACCATGACATCAATTTTTGTTTAAATTTTTTATTTTTAATTCCCTTTATCAACTTAATTCAACTTAATGCACAACATCTTTTTTTTTTTTTTTTTTTTCCCTTTATGTTAAGAGATACTGGGCTGCAAGGGATCCCAGGATATTCTGCCTCTGAAGACTCAGATGGTTGCCAGCAGCATCCTGTGTGCTCTGCAGGACAAAGGATAGATAGGCTCTTCGTGGGCAGGACTGTGTTTAGGAGAGAAAGAAGATACAAGAGCCTCGTTGAGAGTACTTTCTGAAGAGAAAACAGTTAAGACATAGCAGAACTGAACACAAGGCCAGGCTTCAGAGAAAAACTGTTTGCTGATCTAACAGAGAAAAGATGTGGTTCTGGTTCTGTACTTTGTCTGGGAAGCAGTTTATAGAACTTTGAAGTAGCATTAAGAAATTCTTGTATGTGCTTCTTGAGTTAGAAAATGTGTCGGATGCATGTTATTAGATCAATTAATAAGTGTGCTTAATTTTCAATATCATTGTGTTTTGTTGCCAAGCCTGACAGACAAAACAGACACTGTATATTTGCTGGTCCCTTTTATTTTGCTTGAAGAAAAGTGGTTAGTGCAGCTGAAAATAATCCCGATTCTGCTTCTCTAAATGCTGTAAGAGCCTAACAGAAACATAAGCATGGCCTAGCTTGCTTTCTTTAGACTCCCTTATTGCACGCTCCAGGATTGTGTCAGTGGCATTCCAAATGGGAAGAAAAAATCTGTTCAGTGCGAATGGTTGTGAAACACTAGAACAGATCATTTGGGGATCATGGGGAATTCCAGTTGGGTTAAGCAGGTTTTTTGTTAGGAGTGGTAGAAACAGTTTTCCCTGACTAGTGCAGGCAGGGGGCAATTTTACAAGCTGTGTTTTTCTGTGATTCCGACACATAAACGTAACATAAAATCACCTTTGAACTTCTGAATGCTACCCAGATGACTATTTAAATGTTGCTTACAATTGTTAAAGTGTGGCTAGATCGATTAACACACTGTTACTTAAAATATCTGGTGCTGTAGAGGTTTTGTCTGTCACTTCATTCAGCGTCTGTTCTGCCTTCATCTAAGCAATTTAAAAGAAAAAAAGAAGTCCATTTGATGCCTGGAAACTCAGGCTGGAGAAGTGCTGGTGCCCTGCACGATGTCACAGGGTTTTAGCATAACTTTTTTTTTTTTTTTTTTTTTTTTTTTTACAGTCAAAGTGCAATATCATTAAAGTGTAGATTTTTCTCTTGCATATGTTGTGGGTTTATTCAGAACCTTTAGTGTGCATTTTTTTTAACTATCATTGCTTCTGAGCCATTGAACAAAGACTGAAAATTCTCTGAATCCTGTTGGATTCTGAAGATAGCAGATACTACTGGAAATTAAGACATACATTTTGAGAATTTGAGTTAAGGGATAATTATGTGTGGCCTTCTTCAAGACTATACTTATGTCATTACTATTGACAGATGAAAACTAATTTTGAATGCAGTAAAAAACATTCCCTGGTCACTTATGGCATATATTGTCATATATTAAGCTCTGTGTAATTGAAGACCTGTTACAGAAGACCTAACTGACTTGCCCAGAGTAGAAGGACACAAACAGAACTTTCTTGCTCCCTTCTATGAACCATAAGGGTTAATAGAGGCAGTCATGTTCAAGTGTAGTTAAAGGAGAGTTGGTATGTGTTCCCAGCAACAGAAGCTGGGAGGAAAAGAGCACCAGGCTCCAGGAAACTGCAGCAGCTCTTCAGGGGCTCACAGTGTCCTAACATGGTAACTGCTGGAATCACTACACGTGTATTTTTTGAGGAAAGTTATTTGTCATGTGAGTTATCAAAGGCTACTGCTTTCAGGGATCATAGAAGCATAGCATTGCTCAGGTTGGAAAAGACCTTCAAGATCATAAAGACCAACCACAATCTAACCATACTACCCTGACTGTAACAACCCACTGCTAAATCCTGTCTCTGAGCACCACATACAAACAGTTTTTAAACACATTCAGGTGGTGACTCAACCACCTCCCTGGGGAGCCCATTCCAGTGCTTAACAACCCTTTCTGTAAAGAACTGTTTCCTGATATCCAGCCTGAACCTACTCACACAACTTGAGGCCATTTCCCCTCATCCTGTCACCAGTGAGAAGAGACCAACCCTGCTCTCGCTGTAAGCACCTTTTAGGTACTGGAAGAGAGCAATAAGGTCTTTCCTCAACCTCCTTCTCCCCAGATTAAACAGCCCAACTGATGTTGCTACTCATCAGGTATATTCTCCAAGCCCTTCACAAGCCCTGTTGCCCTTCTCTGGATCTGCTCCAACACCTCAATGTCCTTTCTGTACTAAGGTGCCCAAAACTGAATACAGTACTCGAGGTGAGGTCTCACCAGGGGCAGGATGACTTCCCTAGTCCTGCTCACCACACCGTTCCTGATACAAGCCAGGATGCCACTGGCCTTCTTGGCCACCCGGGCACACTGCTGGCACATATTCAGCTGACTGTCCTCAGTACACCAAGGTCCCTTTCCATCAGGCAGCTTTCCAGCCACTCCCCAAGTGTGTAGGCTTGCCTGGGGTTGTTGTGACCAAAATACAGGATCTGATGCTTGGCCCTGCTGAAAATCATGATGGGCAGGAAGAATTATTAAAAAGAGGTATATATTGGCCAAAGCCAAGTTAAAAAAAAAAAAAAAAAAGTTGTTGCTGTGAAACAAACAGTTGCATTGTTACAGCCAACATGTAAATCCTGCTGTGGTGTTGCCATTTTACTGCAGAAAGGGGCAGCAGGTGAGCCCTTCAAAGAGCCTGCAGCCAGTCTCATTTATGTCTTAGACTCGTTACTTTTTGCTCTTTTTATTTCTGTTTTACTCTTCCCGGGCTTCATTTGCTGAATGTTACTCAATTCTCAGCACTAGGAATGTAGTTTGGAGGAATGATTTTTGATTGGGAAATTCAGTTTGCATGCTGTGTTGAAAGAAATGTCTGCTTAGCAACAGATTAGCATTTTACAGCCTTATGTGTTATGGCAAAATTCACTCGCAGCTCTTTTACCCATCCTGTAGATTCATCCCATATCTTTCTGCAGTCTATTGGAATATTGCATTTTCTGTTCTAGAATTCTTTTTCAAATCAGTGCCCTTATTTTCAGGACTGTGTCCTGTTTTTATGCTGACATTGCTTTCCTGCTAGAGCTCATTCAGAAAAATTTATGTGGTTGGACTTGTTGATCTTTAAGGTCTTTACCAACCTGAGCAATTCTGTGTTGTTCAGAGATGTTCATCTCTTTAGGAATCACTGAATGAACAGAAATTTGCAGCAGCACAGTGCAGCTCTTCAAGGCCAGGCAGTTTATTTGCCATACAAAATGGAGTGCTCCAACATGGCTCTGTGTGACCAGCAGAGAAGCAGAAGAGCTGTGGCTGTGGCCATAGCAGGTCAGCTGCACACTGCTGCCTCCTGGACCCATGGCAGCCCGAGCTCCTCCTTCCCTTTGCAGAGCTCTCGTCACACCATCTGAATGCCATGGGATTGCTTTCAACCCTCAGCCTCGCATTTTTCACAAGCAGTCATTATAAAACACTGCAGTGTTGAACTTGTCATGTATCTTCCTGAGAGTCCGAGCTCTTCTACCCCCTCATGTTTTCACCATTCTTAAGTAGTTACGCATGATAACCCAGATGTTATGCTCTCATTCCATTAGAATGATGGAATCACCAGGGCTGGAAAGGACCTCCAAGACCATCCAGTCCAGCCATTCATCTACCACCAATATTTCCCCACTAAACCACTTCTCTTACTGCAATATCTAAATGTTTCTTAAACAGAATTGTTCCTATCATCCTACAGTGCTTTGATATAAAAATCCATGGATGACCACTACTATTATGACAGTTATACAGAGTTTCTCTGTTACCCGAAGCAACTGACAGTCTTTTATCATCCATCCGTTCTTCTTTTATGGGGAGAGCTTTATGGTACAGCGTGTTTGTCTTAGTTTCAGTGGAACAGAATGGATTTCTTCAGAGAGTCTGGTATGATGCTGCGTTTTGGTTCTAGGAGAGAAACAGTGTTGATAACACACTGATGTTTATAGCTGCTGCTAAGCAGTGCTGTACAAAGCCAAGGCCATTTGCAGTGAGGGCCCCAAAGAGCTGGGAGAGAACAGAATTAGCACAGCTGGCTTAAACTGGCCAAAGGGATATTCCATACCATGTGACATCATGTGGAAGGAGTTTTGAAGGGGGTGGGAGTTCATCTGACTTTCTTTCATTGCTCAAGGGGTAGCAGGGCATTGGTCCGGGAGAGGTGAACATTTGCTTGTGCATCACTTGTTATATACATTCACTTATATATATATATATATATATATGTATAGAGTCATAAATATTTTCCTTTTCTCTATCTTAGTAAATAGTTTTATCTCAATCCATGAGTTCTACTTTGCTTTTCTTAACCTGATGCTCTCCCCCATCCCACTGGGGAGGGGAGGAGTGAGCAAATGACTGTGTGGTGCTCAGCCACCTGCCAGGTTAGACCACAACAGTGTTTTTGCTTCTTTCTTGCTCCTCCACTTCTCCTTATCAATGGCATTATAAACAAGTCTCAGTAGAAGATTGTCCTGACATCCTAATTGGTCTGAGCTTAATAATTACCATTCTTTGACAGTAGGGACTAATCTGTGCATAAGGATGTATGAATAGTACATCAAATATCCTACTTCAGAGCAGTCCTGTACTATATAGGAAGGAAAGTAGGAAATGCTCTCTTTTACTTAGTAGTGGGTTACCTTAGGCCATCTGTTTCTCTTTTTTACGTTACAACAAGACATTATGGCAGTGAGCATCCCCATAGCATTTTTGAAAACTTGGCTGTATTTTTTTTTCTGTTGCTCTTCGTTTTGCTGTAGGCAGATAGAAAAACACAAAGGACAGCATTGTTTTTTAGTAACTTCAATTCTTCTGTGTCGTCTTTGCTAATAGTCATTGTAGTATGTGGTGCCTTTTGTGTTTTCTTGAGGATTGTGGCACACTTGAATTTTTGTTGTAGAATTGCAATAAAAGTTAAACGTGAGTTTGTGCAGGTGACTTTTTTTTTTTTAATTAGAAAAGATTTTTTTTCTAAATGTCTGGCTGTTGAAGAGACCATGACTCACACTCATTTACAGAGGCTTTTAAGTCACTGATGCAGACCATGGTAATGTCAAGTACATTCAGAATTTCTGACAAATTTATAAGCTTTTATGATTGTTGGGGTCAGTTTCACTTGGATACAGATGTGTGCATGCTTAATTTTTACTGCCAATGTGTGAATTAGAACATTTTGTGTCTTGAGCTGGTTCTTCATAAAAAAGATACACATGCATGCCAGTACAAAGTAGTGTAATAAGATATGTTCATAATGTCAAACCGTTTTACGTGAATATGTGTCTTGTTCCCTGAAGTCTTAGCTATAAAAATCAAAATGATTGATGCAAAGGGAGTTAAATCAAGATCAAGTATAGCAGATTCTTAGTTAAGTCAGTTAAGGTGAAAATAGTTCACTTTTTTTTTTTAAACAAATGTCAATGATAGGCTTATTTATTTTTTTCAGTAAATGGGGTGATTCAGTTCAGGTAATTCCCGAACTGGGTGTAAAGTTTTGATCTCTACTTCCAGAATCAACCCTGTCTCAGTTCTGCGAAGGTTGCTTGCTATATTCTCCCAACTTTCTTTTTTAGGTTTGTCGGTGGAGAACTGAATATCTGTTACAATGCTGTTGATCGTCACGTTGAGAATGGACGAGGAGACCATGTTGCCATTATTTATGACAGTCCTGTAACAAATACCAAAGAGAAAATAACTTATAAGGAACTCCTTGAACAGGTACGTTTGAGAATAACCTTGTTACTGGAAATAGGCTGGAAATACTGCACAGCAGGTGTATATTAGGGAGGTAAAAATGGTCTATCTTTCTAGTTTATTCCTTTTGCTATGTTTGCTATTGATTTGTAAGCTTCAAGGCTTGCATCAAATAATAGTGTATCTGAGAGGTTCTGATCTTCCTCTATTTTTTTTTTCCTGCAGTTAAATATTTTTTGTTCTGGTTGGTAACATCCTGAACTTTTCTCTCTTGAATTTCTTTTTTTTTCTTTTTTCTTTCTTTCTTTCTCTTTTTTTTTTTTTTTTTTTTTTTTTCTAACAGTTCTTATTTTCTGTGCATGAAAGAATGCGAAATATTTGTCAAGCTGCATAACAGTTAGTTGCTATGATGAACAAAAATGCCACAATGGCAGAGATGAAGGTACATACCTTGACTACATGATTGAGTGTAAAAACAAATCCAGTGTTAGCAGGAAGCAGCTCGAAGGAGAGCTGCATTGCATGCCTGCTTGAGGCTGCAGTGGGAGTGCTCATGGCCCATGCTGGTTCTCTGTATGGTAGGTCTGAGGGAGCCGACCCAGCTTACCATTACACTGTCTAGGTCACTTACTAGGTACACTAGGTCACTTACACTGACCTAGAATAATGGGATAACCATCAGATTCTATCCAGAAAAGTGTAATCAGACATACGTGCAGAATTTGGAATTCTGTAGCTTGTTCTCTTTAATTAAAAGGGATTGTTATCATGAAAGGAAGGATTTAAGATTAATAACATTTCTCACAGCTTTCTGGTCCGTTCTTTTGGAACTTAACTTGGTTCATCTGGTACATTCTCTCAGAATGGTCAGCTCTGGATACCAGGAAACAAACATACCCACAAAGGTGTTGGCTGAAAATTGCAGATATATTTGCTCATGTGTTTTGTGTTGTAGATAATATAGAGACGAGGAGAGACTTTGGGAAAAGGCACAGCAAACCACTGAGGATGTGGCTTACCTTGTTTGGCTCACATCCCTCCATCATCACCTGTTGCTGTGTTTTCAGTCTGCTCAGCACAAGCTAAATGTACTGTATGTTAGAATTGAAATAGACTTTCAGTGCTTTGCATGTTTCATTACAGATGGGTGTAAGTATAGACCATACATATGAACAGACCAATACCCTGGAAAGAAACTTCATGCTTTCTGTCTTGAATTTCTTTCTCAATTTAAAATAGGCTGACAGTGTAAATCTGTGTGCAAACTGTAGTCTGAACTGTACCCATCCAATGAATGTTTAGTAGTTTGTCTAGCCATTAAGATGATATTTCAGTAAGAATATCTCATCAGATGGGCTGCCTGTTCAGAATGTCCATACAAGAGACATTTGAAGCAATGGCTTTTGCTAAAAAAAGAGGAATTCATAGGTGGATTCACTAGAAGATATGCGGAGTAGCTGTGGGTCACAGGGTTGGAAGATGCAGAACTTTGTAGCAAGTTGGACAATACATCCAAGGATCAAACGCATGTTAAGGATGGAAAAAGAAAATAGGTGCTTGCTGGAGATAATGCAGCCTCTTCGGGAGGGTAGGATGGCTTGAGCTATGTGCTCAGGATGCCTATTGTTTTCACGTTATCCTTTTTACTCATTGCACAATAGTTCAGATATAAGAGCTACAGTGATGTTGCAATTAAAGTCAAGCATCACTAAATTATAAGTAATCGAGAGAAATTTTGGAAGCTTGTGGTTGTTTAGTGTCTGACCTGTGGAAAAGTTTGTGCTTTGTTTTTTTCAAGGCAGAGCTAGAACATAAGAATCCTAGGGCATTTTCAGCAGTTCTTTGTTGTTGTGAATGGCAAGATCTGTTGATACACTCTACAGCTGCACTTGGAATGCCTTGGCACTGTCACAGTTTGTTGAAGTGAAATTTTATTGAATGCATACAATCATATTGTATTAATTATATGTTGTTACAGATGGAATGCTGCAAATGCAGAAAGTAGGGCTTTGGAAAATTGGAGATGTGATGGTCTCTGAGAGAATGTACCAATTTGACTTATTTCCTGTACTGGTGCTTGTTAGAGGTCTTTAAATGAGGATTACAGTGTCAGACCACTGCAATGGGGATGAAAGTTTCAGCTTTGTATGTGACTTGGGATATTCTCAAATTCCAGTAGTGAATGCCTGGAAAAGATAATGGAGACATGAATTGTTTTAGAAATGACGCTGAATCACTGCAGTGTTAGTTACCCAGAAGAAATAGGGAGTGATGGATTCTGTTCATTTAAAAGTAAACTTTCTAATTGTGTTGGAAAATGCTACCATTTTCAGGTTAAGGCATAGGTTGCTATGTGTATGGAAACAGACCCTTCTGTTTACACGACTGATGCCTCCCTTTCTGAAAAACATCTCAAGAATTTGAGTACCACATTTGCAGATGTTGACACTTGACAGATATTTTACACAAAACCAGTGTGATTTCTCTCTGTCATTCTTTTCAGTAACAATGCACAGTTAGCGTGCTGAATTTGGTTCTGTAATAAATAATTCCTGAGCGCAGTAACCTGACAGGATTACTGAAAACCAACCCTCCCTCCCCTCCCCCAGTCTGAGTCCCTCTCAGCACTGAATTTTACAGAAACATGGATGAGAGAAGGGTTTCAGGGTTATTGACATTGGGTTAGGATGTAATTTATTCTGTAGGATGGATCTTTTTTCTATAATTACCCACTCTAAAAGCATCTCCTTTTGAGATCGCTGTATTAGCCATTTTCAGGTTGTAGCTGTGTCTGTCTTACTTTGCATTTCCTGTATATATGACTGAAGTATCACTTAGATTGCTTTGCTTTCAGTAGCCTTTCTCATTCTCCATGCTTTACTCCATGTTCTTTCTTTGCTTTCTCCCTGCAGAAATGACCAATTCCTTTCATTTCAAGACATCCATTCTCAGAAGTACTTAAAGATCAAAACTGGAATATAGAAAATCCTACTGAAACTGTCAGTCTAACTTCTTATCCTGATTGTTAAAGCAAAATTATTTTGACAGTATTATGTATTAGTCTTTTTGTTTAATGCTGTTTTTCATTTTCTTACTCAAATTTCAAATGTCATTCTTCAGTGGATATCCTGGGAAGATTTAACTGTGCTGTCACAGAGGTAGCTCTTCAGAAATACCAATATTAGTATTCTGTAAGGGATGAGACTAATCAGACATTTAGAAAGAGTGGTGTCTTGGGTTTTTCACATTCCACACAAAAGGCTTCCAAATCGTCTTCAAAGTCCGAAAAAGTAGGAGGAACTTGATCTCCCTCGACTTAAGATAGCTATACAGGATCATGTCAACATCGATGATGCCTGCAGTAGTGTATAATTTGGTGCAGCACTGGCAGATGAATGTAGCAAAGCCATGCTGAATTGATTGCTGAGGCTTCTGACATTTCCTCTATATGTGGTTTGCTGGCTTTACTTTGGAATAGGTTTAGTTTGAACCAATGTCCCATGACTCACTTCAAAGCAGTCTGAATCTATCTGTTCCACAAATCTTTCCATCCTTGACTTGTAGATGCCTTTAGAAAGCTCTGTGCTTTCCTTTCATCTGTCTCACTGCTTCTTAATTACTCTCTCATGCTGTGGATATTGGCCAAATAATGACATGTAAGGGAACTCAGGTGCTGTAGGAGTTTCACAGAGCACTATTGTGTCCCTCAGTATTCCTTCTGAGGAAAATGTTTGTCTAGAACTCCTCTCTTATGTAGGGTGGATGCTGTGGCCTCGCTTCTGATCAAACACAAAATCCGTGCTGAGTTGGTAAGTGTTACAGAATCTCCATTTTCTCCTCTTCCTCCTTCCTCTAGGAGGTATGAGTTCCACAGCCAGTCTCCCAGACCAGAAAGAAAAATGGACAATAACTATGCTTGTCCCCAAAACTCTCCCTTGATCGAGAGAACATGGTGACATATGAATGAAGGAGAAATTACTTCAACTTACCAATTGAGAATTGCATGGGATTTACCAATCCCAGCAGCAATTTGCCTGCATTTGAAAGAAATAAAATCATCCTGACTTACATTTTTTTTCTTGTTAATTGTGGACCAATGTACGAGTACCAGTACAGCTACTAGATAAGTCCCTGCTGTACACCATTTGAGAGAAAGACACTGAGGGAGAGGCTTCTGTGCAGAAACCTGGGAGAGTTGTGTTATCATAGAATCATATAATGGCCTAGGTTGAAAAGGACCACAAAGATCATCTACTTTTAGTAGCCATCTTTTTTTTTTTTTTAGTAAAAAAAAATAGCATTTTTTAAACCAGTAAGTTTTCGAATTCCTCTTTTAACCATTTGGAGTGAAATTTTCATTTTAGTATCTTCTAAACAGAATTCTTGTGATGTGGACCAAAACTGCATTTTGAACCACTGGGGACAGCCAGCTGGTTTGCTTCAGAATGGCACAGTGTTTCAAAACCTGAACTACTAGTACAGATATTATTTGTTTGGTGGCTGGGTGAAAATAAAACATGCTCACTAGGGCTTGTGTTTGATGTAAGTGTAATTTAAGTCCAGATCTTCAAATCTGAGAGTCTGCTTCAGTCTCCTCTTATATCACTTGTCGAAAGCGATTTTATTACTGAAGTGTCAAATATATTAAGGCAATACAGTAATCTTAAACTTTGAAGCAAAGTAGAAAAACAGCATGCTGGTAGGGAAATAACAAGTGCAAAATCATGAGTGATGAAATAGGCTTTCTTTATGTGAGCCATAAATGACAACATACTGTAACAAACTGGGAAGTTTCATGGCTTTTAACAGTTTTATGAAATGTTCACTTTTTTTTTCTGTTTTAGAATGATTGCTTGAATGTTTCAGGGTTTTCACATCAGTCCTGAGGGCAATGTAAACATGTTTTATGATGTTCCACAATCTTCCAAGAAGTTGCAGAAGTTGCAGGTGGAGGCAGTGTTTTATGAGGTTTGCTCTGAAAGTAGTGCCTCATATTTTATTATTTTGGCCTGTGATGTCAGAGGTGGATGTTGGTGGTATTACAGTAGAGATTGAACCTTCCTGCTTTGTCTAGAAATGACTAAATGCCAGTGGTACGGCTATAAATTCTGGCTGTGTGCATGTCTAAGCCTTGTTTATTTGTTTCAGTGTATTGACAGGTATTAATACATCTAGAACTAAACGTATTTATTCTGATAATGAACTGTATTTAACATGAGAGGGCTATTATGAATGAATTGCATACATTTATGTGTGTTTGCAACTTGGCGTCTGATGACTTTGCCTTACACACCCATTCTGTCTTGTGGCTGAAAATAACAGCAGGTATTTATATGGTGTTTATAAAAAAGGGGGGCTTCTAATGTAAGTATGCATACTTGGGTCTTCTCTGTTTCTGTTTTCTTAAATCCTCATGGCAGAAGTGCGGAAATATGCAGAGTCTGATTGTAGCAGACTCTGAGCAGTGTATTTAATGTAAACACAGCTCAGATACATCTGGAGCTCTTGGATGTTCCTATCTCAGGCCACAGAGATGTGTGATTCCACTGAACAGAGAAGCAATGAGGTAATGCTCTGCCCTTCTTCAGTACAGGATGTAATTGCCCCACATTTTCCTCAGTGTGACCCTAAAAGAAAGCACTTAATGCTTACAGGTCATTGGCACTAATAGTGATACTAGTATTTAAAATGTTAAACTACATTAAAAGAACTCTTTAAATAGAGAAATTTGGAGAATAATATAAATGAAAGTAAAATGTTTTAAGGCAAATCTGCTCTCCTGGACTGTACATCCTTCAAAAAGAAAAAACTTCCTTCCACTTTTACATATGCAAGATTGGCCTAGGCTGTTCCCATTGCTTATGTTATTTGCTGTGTCACTGAAAACATGTTTTTGCTTGAGACTCTTGGAAGTGGGTATTTTTCATTCTACAGGGAATATCCCCTTGCTGCTCTCAGAAGTCTGTGTTACCCTTCTTTTCTTCCCAGTCTGATAGTACAGAATGGTAAAAGTCTTCCACAAGGCTGAACTTTACTTAAAGCCTTACCTGTGTGGTATAACGAATACAGAAAGAATAATGCATTATAGGTCAGGTGTGAGATGTTCATATATGAGTAGATTCACATTGCATTGATAGTGAAACAATTTAGAATCTCATAATTTCTAATATTTACTGTGGTATTTTGTAGTGAATGGCAGCTTACTAAGGAAAAAAGTGTTGCTATTGAGTGAGAGTTCCCTTGTCAGACAGAGCAACTGCTTTTCTCTGAATTTAGATTTACATTCTGTATTCTGATACCCCAAGAACTTCCCAGACAATTTAAGTTTTTAGTCTTGTCGCTGGTGTTAAACCACTGTAAACAAAACTCTTTTTCCTGTTACTTCTAGTTGGACTGAGGATTCCATTGTTCATCAACTTTCTGTATCTTACTTGCTTGTCTCCTTAATGTGCCGAGTCTGTTGATTGTAGGAAAAACTTTTAATGTTGTGAATGTTTTGTCAGTACAGGTGTCCAAGTTAGCTGATGTCATGGTCAGACATGGTGTGAAGAAAGGAGACCGAGTGGTCATCTACATGCCCATGATTCCACAGACAGTATGCTGCATGCTGGCATGTGCAAGAATAGGAGCCATCCATAGCCTGATTTTTGGTGGATTTGCATCAAAAGAACTCTCTGTTCGCATTGATCATGCAAAGGTAATACATACCTGGAACAACAAATGCCACTGCATTAGTTATTCTTGCAAACCAATGTCAAAAACTTTTTTTTTCCAGAAAGGGAAATCATTTTGTGTGACACAACAGCTTCAATTTGTCTATAATACCTTACACTGAAATGTGACCACTGTGCTGCTTTTGTGCGGTGATAGTTTTATTACAGCAGACATTGAAGTACGGTTTTTGATTTTTTACAGAAATCATGACCATTTAACATACTGTTCTTGGCTTAGAAAATAGCAGTCCATCAATCTCTGCAAAACATCACCTTAAATTTGGCTTCTTACCCAGCATTTTTCTCAAGTGTATGAAAATCAACATCACTCAGTAACTCCATTGGTTTACTTCATGTTTATACATTTAAAGTAGTAATTTTTTCAGCTATATGTCTACTTCATCTAACTTGTACATGAATTAAGACAGCCAGAGCTAATTGTCATAAGTGGCTCTGTAGAGAACATGGATAATAGAGGCAAATGCTTCAAAGGCTTCCAAGTTAGGCACAGGTTAAGCATGTTTCTGAAGCATTATGTAAGTCTTTTGAAGTGTAAATACAAATAATTTAATAACCTGCTTAGTAGTTTTTATTGGCATATTAGTAGCTTGTGTATGCACTAGTTTCAAGCCAACTAACATTTGTATTGGAAATTTCTGTTCTTGTTTTCTACCAGTGAACAAGACAAAACTTTCTGTCAACTTTACTGGGGTCACTTGGGTCACTCAGCCCCTCTGCAGCAGCCATTGTCTCTGATTCTCATTGGCTAGGCTTAGAAGCTGAATACATTCTGCAGGGTGAAGGATTGAATGAATACATTCTGCAGGATTTGTGGAACATGTATGTAGATTTTTGTGCACAGAAATGCTCCTCAGATCCCCAAGGTTCAAATTTTATGAATGTCTGTAAAACAAAAACAGTGCTTTAAAAAGTTGAATGCATCTCCCTTCCCTCCTCCCTTCCTCCCCCATTTGTGTTTTAACAAAACAAGTTAATGAAATAACTGAAGTACTTTGGAATTGTGAAAAACAGCTGGAAGGAAAGTAATGACAGCTCAGATTTTCTTCCCTCTTGAAGTGATTTTCTTCACTTCTTGAACAAGCTCTAAAATTAATCTTAACACAGAAGTTTTTGATTAGGGAAAAACAATGTAGAAGAAAAAACTTTAAGGATTGAAGTTGTTACAATGTGAATCATTTAGCATGTTTACTTTTAGACTGGCACTATTTACATTATTTACTCAAGGTCATTTAGCAAGTCTCTTTAATGGTTAGCTATAGAATCACTACCTGCAGGCCCTGGAATAAATCTTAATTTATGTTATGTTGCTTTTTTTTTTTTTTTTCCCTCTTTAAAAGACAGATCTAAATACTTTGGATTATTTTTGATCCATATTATGTATAATGAAAGTAAAGGGAACAGGCACACGCTCAATCTAAATATTAAGGCTTCTCCAATTTTGCAACACTATTGAGATTATCTCGAAAGTACGAATCTTAGTGGCTGTAACAGGTAGTGTTCTTGTGAACTCAGAAGTTAATTTAAGCATTCTCAGCCTCCCCCGATCTTTCTATTATTCTGTTTCTGTAATCTGGGTGCTGCAATACAGGACCTAATTTTGATAACATTAACCTGAAAGGACTTGGAATAGAAAGTTGGCTCCAAGGGGCATTTTTGGAAGCAAGGGCAAACTTGAAGTTTTATCAGAAGAACTAGATAATAGACACTTGCTAGTGACTATGGAAAGGTACGTACATTTACCAGCTTGCCTTAATTTATCTTGAATTTTAAATAGGTTGGGGAATGCCACAAATTTCTGTAGCTGATAATTTCTACTCTTGTCAGGTAGTGGCAGTATTATAAATATTCTGTGGTGAATTGTGATGAAGTGATATGGAGTGTGAGAAGAGGCATTTCTTGTCATCTTGTATTTCATCTGAATTCGAGAGTGTATAGTTTGCAGTATCAAGATAGTAGGTACTTTTTCAGAACATTAACTATATTTTGAGAAATCAACATAACACTTGTTTAAGGGCTTTATCTTAGTAAATTAGGAAAGCTGAGAAGAATGCTTTAAGAATAGTACACTTCTCTGCCTCTTTAATAAGGTAGCTGCTCTGTGTTCGACAACCAAATTTTTTATAGTAATACTCGAGGGCTTTTTAGATTTTAAGTACAAGTCCTCCAAAATAAATATATGTAATGGCGTTCTGCAGATATGATTTTTGAAAGCTCTTGAGGCCTAAGCAGTGTTATGATTTGCAAGTGAGCAACAGTTCTTGAAAATGAAAAATGTAAGAGATACTTAGGTTATTCAAAATTATCCGTTGTTTTCCACTGAGGTCAGAAATACTGTATTTTTCACTCACAGTTGATACATGTGGGGATATTAATAAGGCATCCTTGTAAAAATGAGTAAATATTTTGTAGTAGTTTATTCTGAATGCAGTTCCTATACACAGATATGGCTACGCATGGTTACCTCTATGTCTTGTCATAATATGATGCATACAGCACAATCAGGTGACCAGAAGCAGACAGCAGAAGAGCAGATCTGCCTGACTAACCTGGCCTCCTTCTATAACAAGATGACCTGCTTAGTCATCTTGGATGAGGGAAAGGCTGTGGATGTTGTTTACCTCAATTTTAGGAAAGAATTTTACCCTGTTTCTCACAGTATTCTTTCTGGAGAAACTGAGTGCTCGTGGCTTCAATAGCTGTACAAAGAACTGGTTGGATGGCTGGGCTCAAAGTCGAAGTTGCTAAAGGGAAATTTTAGACTGAGTATTAAAAAGAATTTCTTCATTTTAAGGTTGGTTAAGCATGGGAGCAGGCTGGCCAGGGAAGTGGTAGAGCCTCCATTCCTGGAAGTATTCAGGAGCGATGTGTGATGCTTAGGGTCATGGCTTAGTGATGAGATTTGGTAGGTCAGGTTGATGTTTGGACTGGATGATCTTGAAGGTCTTTTTCAGCATAGACAGCTCTTTGATTAGACAGCAAGCTAAGCTGCTATTACATAAGGTACATAAATGCCTCACAATGTTTGCAGTTCTGTCTTGTGTTGTCTTGAAGCACTTTTTATTTTTGTAGTATGTGTTTAGAAGTACACTGTAAGTTAGAAGGCAGTATCTTTGTGTTTTTGTTTTTTTTTTAAATTAACTACTAATACATTACAATTCAGGTCCCTGTGTAGAGCAGTGTCCAGTGTCTGACAGAAATCAATGTGCATGACCATCTGACATTGGTTGTATAGTGATACAGATCAGTATCAGCAGGTGCAGAATGTGTATAATGGTCACATGAGCACTGAATTTCTCTAAAATGTGTGTCACTTTTTTAAGGAGAAGGAGGTGTAACAAAAGCATAGAAAGTTTGAGTTTATTGTAAGATGTGTGCATCTGTGGTGAGAAGAGGAAAGAGCTTCGTGTGTTGGACAGCTGAGTGCTTGAGTGCTGGCTCTATCTGTAAGCTTCTTCATGACAGTACTGACATTTTGTTTCCAAAGCTTGTCTGTTTTCAGCTTAGGCTTTTTACAGTGACCAATAAAAAGTTGACCCAATAAAAAGTATTCATTATTTCTTCTAAAGCTTGCCTTGCACCTACTAGATTCAGTAGAAGGAGCCTCTATAGGAGAACAATATTGTTTGATACTGTTTGTACTATTGGGCCTTACTTTATCTTATTTCAACTAACTTTTTTTTCCTACAGTTCACTATCTCTGGCATTCTTTCTCCACCAAATTTTCTTGTTTTTCATTTACAGTCGTTTATTTCTATCTAATCTATCGTGCAGGACTATGTAGAGCCATAGAAGAGGTTGCAAATGAATGTATAAAAGCAATATAGGAGCAGATGTGCAGAGGAGATACTATCAGTAGACAAAGAGGTAAAACACTGGAAGATAACCAGTGATGAGCCTTAGATTTGCGTGGAGTGATCTGTGATGCTTTCAAGCAGTAACCCTCATGTGAGCAAAACATCACCTTAGACAATTTAGTATTTGGAAGTGGAAGTCCAAAAAAACCTTAGTGCAGGTGATGTAGTTGATGAGCAGAGGGGGCACTATTTATAAATGACTGTAAACCTGGCATTGACTGAAGTCTTTCACTGTAACAATTGAATAGAACTGTTCTAATAAATTTTATTAATTACAGTCTAGATTCAGAATAGATTCTAGTTGAATTTTCAGTTTAACTGCACTGTATTAAATCTTCTTTAATCAAAATCACCACATTCCAAAAGGGAAAGATGACAAATGCTGAAATGTTAAAGCTCATCTGAAATCTGTATTTTGAGTACGAGATAATTAGAAAACTTCCTTGAATGGCAGATTTGGAGGAAACATTTTATTACTGCACAATCAAACAATTTAATCTGTACTTTCCATGCAAAGCTTAATGCAGCCTTAACTGTGGCACTGTGATTTGTGCCTACCTAATGAGATTTATGCTAATACATCCAATTACTAGGGTGACTGGATCAAACTGCACAAGATGCACAAGATAAATATGCTTCTAAAACTCTAAAAGTAAAGAGGTTGAAATCTCGCACTTCTGTGATTAAAATATCTTCTAATACATAGTACCAGAGAAACTACCTTTTATTTCCTGCATAAAAGAAGTAGAAGTACTGGTCTTGGGATTTAACTCAATATAGTTTGTATGCGGTGAGCTGAGGCTTTTTGACTTAAGAAATCTTACATAACATCTGAGGTTGGCTTAATGAAAAAAATGCATCTTCTAAATCCACATTTTGAAATAGAAGCTTGTCTAAAAATAACACCCAGAGCAACAGAAATCTGTTTTTCAGTGGATTTGCATCTTGGGTCCAGAAACCATTACTTGAAAGACTCTAAATTTCCTCATGTGTCTTATGACTTTAGTTTATTCTCTTCTGGTATTTCTAGTTTGATTTCTTCTTTACCTTCTTTTTCTCCATTTTTTCCCTTTTACATTATTTATTTAACTGCAGGCTGAAAAAGCTGTAGCTAATTGGGTCCAGGTATATATGCAATTAGAAAGCAGACTAACCAGGACAGATTACTTGACACTATGCTTTTCCTTTAGTGGAGGGCTACATGGAGATGAGGCTTTCTCTCTGTTCAGTTATTTTTTGCAACTTGCAAGAACTTAATACGATTGATTTATTTCTTAAATTTGGTTGAAAATGGTGAAGTTATTAATGTGCTGTGGGAACAAATAATAATAGTAGAGGCATGGACTGCAAGATCAGAAATGCTTTGTTCTTTAGAAAATGGATCCAACCCCCTGGTACTAATTATGTAAAGGTAGATTTCATGCAAAACATGTTATTAGATTGCATTTATATTATAAAAATATATTGCAAATGTGTATATGAACAATTTAACTTGTTTATTTTAGCCCAGACTTATCGTAACAGCAAGTTTTGGAGTAGAACCAAAAAGGAAAGTGGAATACATATCACTCCTAGAAGGAGCACTGGCAATGGTACAAAATAAACCTGAGAAAGTTCTCATTTACAGGCGACCAAACTTGGTGAGTATACTGTTGTAGTGCCTTAATGTTAGGTTTCACATATGTATGTAGTTGTGGAAATGTTAAGTCATGGCTTGAAGCAGTGATTGAGCACCTTGTGGGAAGGCAGGGCCAACCCAGGGGATAACAGGTGCATGCAACGCACCTCAGTGACCAGAAGAGGTAGAGTCAGGAACCGTGTCTTCCCAGACCTCATGTAAGGATTGGCAGTGGAGGCAAGGGTATTTCTCTGGAGATTCCTGCATACCTCAGGCCTTCTGAAGGTAAGCAGCTTCTCTCCTTTATTTCTGTGCCCACTGCTGCTGTGTTTAAGTGAATCCTCACTTGCTGCACCTGAAATCTTGCTACTCTGCTGTTGTTGTTCTTTCTATTGGATTGCAGTAGTCCATTTGCCTTTTTTCTTCTACAGTTAACATTTTTAATGTATGTGTTGTAGTTTGCTTTAGTATTTTATGGAGAAACTTTAAATGTATAACATTTAAATGGAAAATAGAACTAATGCTACTGTACAGAAAATCAAATACTACATGTTTTTGACCCACTCATGTTTTATTCTGTTTGGACACTTTTCTGTTTTTCTACCTTTAGGGGCATGTTCCTCTAACCCCAGGTCGTGATCTTGATTGGGAAGAAGAGCTCGCAAAAGCACAGTGTTACAAGTGTGTCTCTGTTCCTTCAGATCATCCTCTTTATATTCTGTATACATCTGGAACAACAGGCTTGCCCAAGGTAAAGGACTATCTGTAGACTAAATGTTTGTGACCAATCTATTTGCAGTTCCACTTGAGAAAATGTTAGGTTAAAATGGTTGAAAATATCAACCACAGCACAGCGCTGAAAATGATGAGCATTGTTAGAAATACTTTAATCTCATTATTCATATTTCTCTACTTCAAAGTCAGTGTCTAGGAGTAAATAATGCTTATTTAAATAGCATTAATATAAAAATAAACTATTTAATTCAAAATGTTTGTACAATATAAACCTTTGAAAATAGTAGAATAACTTCTATTCATGAATATTTTCTGTATTTTAACTGAGATACAAGTAGAGTAAGCATTTAATGGCAAGATTAGTTAATATCTTTTCCAAGATAATATTTATTGCTGAATAGTCTTAGCTTATTCATTATTTACGTATTAGCTAGTCTTCCCATAGATAAGATGTTATGGATGACATTACAGATTAAGTGGAATTAGGCATCTTCTAAAGGCTTGTGTTTCTGAACAGTTCTGAGGATATAATTCCCATGAAAATGAAGGTTTAGGTTGGGTAGAGCATTATTTGAAAATCTTTGCTTTCAAGTGTCAATTAGTCTTAATGATTTATTTTTAAAAGCAAACTCTGCATGTTTGTTTGGTTCTTACAATTCTTTTTGAAGCGTAGAAGATGATCTGAATACAGTCCACCAGCAGTGATTTCACCGTCACAAATTCAGAGGCAGTATCACATGTCCATAGATACGAATTAGTTCTAACAATCGCACAAGTAAAATTATTCCCTCTGAACAAAACTTTTGTTAATCTCAGAGCAGAGAGTAAGTTTGAAACTGCGACTAACAAAGGAAACATGCTTTCTGAAATTCACATTAGTTAACTGTTATCTGTGATAGCAGTCTCCATCTTAATGAGTTAATGTGTCTCTTACCTCCCCAGGTTATTGGATAAAGCTTGAAAGAATCAGTAAAGAGGGGTGTATTTCCACAGAGTAATTTACCCTTGATATTTAAGCAAGTGCCAATACATACAATACAGGCACAGGTGCCAGTGGCTCTTGACATCACTCTGTTGATTTAGGGAGACTAGATGATGACTTTAAAGCACGTGACTAATGTTCAGGTGGCCAAACTTTAAGAGAGGTAAAGACTTGATCTCTTACTTTTTGTCAGCATATACTGACTAAATATTTGTATCCAATTTAAATGACACAACTTATGTCTTTTCTTAGTTGTCTTCTGAAAACTATTATCATAGCACTTGGGTTTTTCTCTTTTTCCGAAGTTACTTCTTCAGTGAAAATGTTAGCAGAAGCATTTATATGTAAGAATGAATATTTTTATTGAGTGTGAGGTATTGGAATTTGACAACTTCAAGTCCATTCAAAATTTAATTGAAGACAGACATACTAATGCGTTCTTTAAATGATCTTAAATGTTCAAATTATTTTCATTTAGGGTGTTATCAGACCAACAGGTGGCTACGCAGTTATGCTGAACTGGACAATGTCAGCTATATATGGACTCAAACCTGGTGAGGTAATTCTGTTTAAATGTCATCTAAATATTTTGAAATTTGTCTCAAAAACAACAATTTTCTCATATTTTTATTTCATTTTAGGTATGGTGGGCAGCTTCTGATTTAGGCTGGGTAGTTGGTCATTCTTACATTTGCTACGGGCCTCTTCTTCATGGGAATCCTACAGTTTTGTATGAGGTAAGTGTGTACTGTCAACTTGGACTTTTTTACAATGAGTGCAGTGTGAAATTTGGGAATTTTGTTTTCCTCTCAAATTTCTATTTTCAGCTTATGTCAAAATTAAGGTATTTTAACATAGTATGTTAGGCCTTACCTCTTCTATTACTGGCTTACTGTACAAATGTAGTTGTGAGCCATTTCTAATAGCTTTGCGGGCAGCTTAGATAGCGTGTAGAGGAGTAATCTCATTCTTGATTGCTGCAGTGGAGAGTAAAAACTGAGTACTACAGATTCCAGAGCTTATTGGATCTGCATCAAGGCAGAAGATGGTTCCTGAACTGGAGATAGAACAAGGAGTCTGCATTCCCTGCTTGAATAAGCACTTTCTGGACCTGGACTTCACCACTGTCACTTCTTGGCTGGATAAGGAACTGGCTGGAGGGCAGGGCCCAGGAAGTGGTAGTGAATGGAGCTAAATCCACCTGGCAACTTGTCACAAGTGGTGTTCCCTAGGGATCGGTGCTGGGGTCTGTCCTCTTCAATATCTTTATTGATTACCTGGATGAGGGCATTCAGTGCACCCTCAGTAAAACTGCAGATGACAGCCAGCCAAGTTAGCTGGAAGTGTTGATCTGTCTGAGGGTAGCAAGGGCCTACAGAGGGATCTGGACAGGCTGGATAGCTGGACTAAAGCCAATGGGATGAGGTTCAACAAGGCCAAATACTGGGTCCTGCACTTTGGCCACAACCCCAGGCAACACTACAGGCTTGGGGCGGAGTGGCTGGAAGACTGTGTACAGGAAATGGACCTGGGGGTTTTGATTGATGCTTGGCTGAATATGAGCCAGCAGTGTGCCCGGGTGGCCAAGAAGACCAGTGGCATCCTGGCTTGCATCAGAAATGGTGTTGCCAGCAGGAACAGGGAAGTGATTGTCCCCCTACATTCAGTTCTGGTGAGGCTTCATCTCAAGTATTGCATCCAGTTTTGGGCCCCTCACTGCAAGAAAGATGTTGAGGCCCTGGAACAAAGAAGGGCAAAAAGGCTGGTGAGGGGTCTGGAGCACAGGTCTTATGAGGAGTGGCTGAAGGAGCTGGGATTATTCAGTCTGGAGAAGAGAAGGCTCAGGGGAGACGTTATTGCCCTGTATAACTACATGAAGGGAGGTTGTAATGAGCTGGGGGTTGGCCTCTTCTCTTGTGTAATGAGTGATAGGACTTGAGGGAATGGCTTCAAGTTGCGCTATGGGAGATTCAGACTGGACGTTAGGAAATACTTCTCTGAAAGAGTGGTCAAGCTCTGGAATGGGCTGCCCAGGGAGGTAGTAGATTCACCAACCTTGGAGGTGTTCAAGGAATGTTTAGATGATGTGTTGAGGGATGTGGTTTAGTGAGAACTGTTGGTGATAGGTGGATGGTTGGACTGGATGATCGTGTAGGCCTTTTCCAACCTTGGTGTTTCTGTGATTTGGTTAAAGTGGGGAGCTGTGCCTCCATGCCTCTGTTCAGAGTATGGTGCAGGAATGTTCTGCTGTCCATTGGGAACATGTTGCTGAAAGCACAATGATTAGTGGTACAAAAGAGAGCAGAATCATAGAATCAGAAGGTTGGAAAGGACAAGATCATCTAGTCTAACCATCTTCCCATTACCCTTGCTACCACAAGCCACTAAACCACATCTTGTAGGTCCTCATCCAAACACAAGATTAACAGGAATGTAATAATGAATTAAAGTAATAGAATGCATACAGAGACTTGCTTGCATGTGGTCGTTAGGGTTATTAGCTGAAACTTTTCTTTCTCAGAAGCTGAGGTCCTCCCCAAAAGATGCTTTCTATGGAGCTGAATGTCTGATGCAACTCTAGTGAGGCTGTGTTCTCTCTTTCTGAGAAGTTACATTTTCTATGTTATCTTTTTCTTCCTTATGTAAGTCAACTTTAGTCAAATATGAAAGGTGGAAGTAAGAGGGAATGATAAGTTGTGACTGTGTCATTGCTGGATGCCCCATACACGACAAAGTGAGTAGAGAAATGGGCATATGTTTACTGCAAAAGTATTTCAGTCTCAATGAAGATCTCAGTGATGTCCTCAGAGAGATTTAGGCAACAAGCGGTACCCTGAATTCAGAAGGTGTTGGGAACATTTTCACAGTGTTTGTTCCACATAGCCCAGTGTCATTCAAATGACTAGACATAGATTGCATTTCCACTATGCATTCAGTAAAATCACAGTTAAATTAGATGTGTTGGATTGTTGTCAGGGTTTATTTTCTGGGTTGGAGACCAAGGGTATGCAGTGTCTTTCCTGATACTTGTTGGCACTGAGAACATCAGGAATGATTATATATATCCTTTCTCAGCATGAAGACAGTGGTACATGCTTTAGCTTTGTGACCAGAGCTGTTATAGACAAGGGACACGCAAACTTTATGGCAGTACCTGCTGGTCATGTGAACTGACATGCTACTGTCATGTGGAATAAACAGAGGGAAGAGTCAGCATGATACTTCCTAGAAGATCTTTCAGCCAAAGGAGTGAAGATCTGTGGGATAACTTTCCATTAGAGTGTTTGGAACTGCATTTTTGGTCCAGTGAACAAGGCTAGATCTAGTCTAAAATAAACCTCAAATAACATATAATGGAAGATGTAAAGAGTATTGGCATTAAGTAGTATGATCTACTGATCTAGTTTAACTCACCTTACTGCTTGCTGTGTAAACAGTCTGTGGCACCATATGTGCTCACATTATTCATGTTATTTCACATAATGGTAAATTTATTTTTACAAGTGCATGTTGTAGGAAGAAGACTGGTAATCTCTCACAGAACGATAAAATGCTTAACTATGAACCCTGGTGGTTTGCTCTTTCATTTATCATTTCTGTGATGGGAAAATGTGATGTAAGGAACAAAATACAATGTTTAGAATACAAGTACCATTTAAGATCTTAAAAATGGAGTTTGATTTTTGTCTTTGTGGTCATAGGAATTTCTTTTCTTCCTTGAGAACCTGTAGGTAATGTGTTAAGCTGTTCTATGAAACAAAAAATTTTTGTCAGAATGTTTTTCTTCCATATCATGTTGTGAGCTGTAGGATCTGGGGCGACTAACTTTGTTTTTTAGCTTCTAAGCATTGAATTGATTTTTCAACAATCTCATAAGGAAGTAGGCTTGAAAAACAAGTATTTTTTTCTAAACTTTAAGTTTCTTACCCTAAACAACCAAGACGTAGAAAATCTCACAGACTTTAATATTCTCAGCCAATTACTGTAATGACCGGAGGAGACTTTAAAAAAAAAAAAAAATCATTCTTAATTTCCAGCTCAATTTGCCTTGTGGGCAGAAGTTAACTGACTTTCTTACTTTGTCAGCTTTCAGCATGGAAGTTTGAAGCGAATGCATTACTGAAATACAATGCATTGAGTATCAACAGTGGCAATAAAAATGAGCCATCTGAGTATTACATATGTCTAGATCTTTCTGGAAGAGTCTTCAGTATGTCGTCCTTGAGTTTACAAATTGAGTCATGTTGGAACTTCTGAGAACTTTCTAGTCAGTGATAGATGTCAGCTTGCTGATTGAAGGAGTTACTTTTGGCATGTTTTGCACGATAAATACATGTACTGGGGCATGGGTTAGGGTGGAAAACACTTGGAGGTAAGGATTTTTCTAGGACACTGTGAATTAAAAGGAATTAGTACTTTTGTCATTCTTTTTTTTAAAGAGGACTGAGTTTGTTTCAAAGCAGTGGGGCAAAATTCTAAATAAAGAAAGAGAGGAAATTTAGGAGGTACGTTTTAGTAAGAGAGTATCATAAACTCATGTGCTGGACTGGAATTAGACAGGATTCCTTAGTAAGTAAATATGCCCCTTTGTGGGAAAGGGAAAAGATTAAGTTTTCCATAATTCATATGTTTGTATCTATACATATGTCCAGAAATAACTGTGTACCTGTGTACATAAGCAAACTTGGAAATAATTCTGGATGCAGAGATGGTTTCATGACATTTAGCAATACATATGTACATACTATACAGCTATTCCATGCCTTTTGCTCATCCCAGATGTGACACTTGTCATGTTGTTCTGTGTGTTGCTGCATATGTTAAGAAAAAAATTACAGCATCGTTATGGATAAAAAGATCATTCTTTCTTGTGTAGAAGACAGTCTGGACCCTCCTTTGACTACTACGAGTTGGCAGAAAGATCACTGTGAGCAAGGGAAGCCAGTTTTGGCTCTGAAAAAGTAGCTAGAGTTGAAGCTCTGCATACAGACCTATTCAGTATACAGTTTTCAGTTGTGTTTTTCTCAGGTGGAGAGGTGAGGAAGAACAGTCTGTGTTGTGCACAGAAGTCCCACAAGATTCTGTTTGTTCCTCTGCTGCATGGTGGGTAATTCTGTTATGTCCATACACTACATAACATCCCTGTAAAAATCATATAAGTTCAGTATTAAGTAGAAAGCTGTTGCTTATTTTACCCTTATCTCATTTTCTGAAAATGAAGGTTTCAAAGGATGTGTAGATTACTGGAGGCTATATTTAAGTATTGAAAGGCCATCCCTCAGTCTTGAATCTACTTTCCCAGCAACTGAAATGATTTGTGTAGGCAATCTGGGTTAATGTTATGTTCAAAATTCATGAAGCAGAAATAAAATCTGGACAAATGCTACCTATTTTGTACTGAACTTTCAACTGATAATGTTTCTTGTCTTGGGAAGAATAGATCAGTGTATGAGGTTGAATTTCTGGTATATTGTCTCTACACAAGCTAGAAATCTTTCTTTTCTCTATCCAGAAGTGTAGACCTTCTGGGCAGAGTTAGGATGTAGACAAGCAAACAACTTGTGGGAAATGCTAGCAGCACTGGTGCTAGAATTCATTATTGCTGTCAGTAAGAAAAAAAACATATGGTATTGATTAAAATACCTCATATTGAAACTAAGAGGATAAACGATCTCATGTCCCTTTAGATGCTTGAATGGTGAAGCATTGTAGAGTAAACAATTCTCGTAAATACTGCTGCTGTTAAACAAAAACGTGCTCATATGGGAATGTCCAGCTTCACTCTGAGATAAAGACAAGGCCATTCTGGTGGCCAACATCAAGTGGGAGCTGCCTGCAGACAAGCTCCTACGCGAGAAGTAGCTGACCAAGTTTGTCCTGCGGCCAAGGGATGAGTTTTATGTGCAGCACAGTACAGGCCTGCACATGCTTAGGTCAGCTCTTATGTAGGTCACTACTTTATGATATGCAATAGTATTCTGGTAGGATTCTAGTTCTGCAGTATGTGAAATAGTCAACAGTTGACAACTGTTTTAACTAAAGATTTTGTAGACTGATTTCTTATTTGTAAACTTTGTAGAGTAAATTCTTATTTGTGTGTGTATGTGTGTGAGAAATGCCAGCATATGCTTCTAGGAACTAGTCCTTCTAATGTCAGCATGTGTCATGCAATTGCATTCTCCTATGCAGATGTGTGTTCATAAATATACCTATATTGCTACTAGTCTCTTATCTTCCCTGTTACATATGTGTTGCTTACAGTTCTAAGTGTATTTAATCAACTACAGTTTTCAGTTATGTTCACCTTTTCCATCCACTACTCAAGATGATTTTTAATTATATTTGTTTACATTTTTAGAAACTTAGTTTATGACCTCTTTTAAGCTCCTTGGCTTTTTAATAAAGAAATTTTTGTGGCATATTTTGAGTGAACACATAACTTGTGTTCATACCTCATCTCCATTTCATTTCATTTCCAGATGCTCATTTGTTATGGGATATAATTTTGGGGTCTTTGGGATCTCTACAAATATTTAACAGAGAATTCCAGTTAAAAACGGCTTTCATTAGATAAATAGAAAGAAAATTGAGGGGAAAAAAATAAATAAATGATTTTCCTTTTCATGTTTTATTCTCTTACAAGAATTTCATTTTCTAGTTGGAAAACAAACCTATAGTGATTTCCAACAGGACTGATGCAATTTTAAGGCTTGGAACCACTGTGATTGGCTTTTCTGACACTCTGAATAGCAAGGAGCAAAAACTTTGGCTAGCAGCAGAAATGCACGTTTATAGAATTAAATATTATATTAGCCTGAATATTAAATTATTATACTCTAATTAGTGTTTAAGCACCTAATGCATGTTAATTAAATTCTTTATTCTGAAGGGATTAACTCATCACTGATGCTCTGCTGAAGTTGAAGAGGAACGTGATGTGGATAAAATGTTATTTTTCCAGAGATAAGGAAAAGACTTAAATAGTTTTACAACATCGTTATCTATGTGAAATGTTTTCCGTGCACTGCCGGAAGAGAATAACAGCAACAAAGAGGTTTCCATTCTAGAAGATACGGAGTAATACAATAAGAAATGGAGAATTAGGTGGTTTTTCAGTTGTCTCTTTTACGTGATGATCTTACAAGTGGAGTTTTATCACTGTGTGAATGTACGGGGATCAGGATGATTATTGTAATTATAAAATTACCTTTGAATTTAAAGTGTGTTCATTTTGGAATACAAAAAGGGTAAAAATTGTATTCTTTTAACAATAAATATTAAAGAAAAAGCAGTTAGTATCCAGTTGACCTATGCATGTCAGTTTGTGGTCTGCTTTTGGTTAGATCATTATGACACAGTAACAGGACATTTGGATTTTTTCTCTAAGATGCCACCAATCAAGCTTTCAGAGTAACATTATCAACACAGTGGCTTCTTTTTGAGGATTGAAAATAGATAGGAATAAAAAAACAATTGCATCCATAGTGGGAAAAATTACATTTATGGAAAGGGATACCATAAAATTTTTCTTCAGTTCAGAAGACTGCATTAATAGTGAATATTTATAAATGGTTGTGAAAGTTTGTCCTGGCCTAATGGTAGCTTGTGGTCTAGGGAGTATCAGCAACATTCTTCAGATAAGGAGAAAAAAGGCCTGAGCACGTTTGCCCAAGGACAACCACTGTTGAATATAGATTAGACTGACTACTTAAAGTGATTGTTTATTTTTAAATCACATAGTAGGTGACAACTTGTTATTTTAATGATTGCTATGGTAACTACATGCTTTCAATTTTTACTTTTCATAAAGCCATTGTCAGGAATGTGAGAACAGTAATGAATTCTGTCGAATACAGCAAGTACTTTCTTTTTTTTTTTCTAATCTGTCCTGGATTGTTTTTCTCTAAGGCATAACAAACTTTAGGTATAAAAAGCTCCTTGAAGCCTCCCAGCCCACTCTGGGTTGCTTGTGAGCATTGTATTATATCCCAAGCTGTAAGCAACTTTTCCCTTTTCCCAGAGAGGATCTGTGAACTTAGAATTAGGATAAGAGATAAGAGGTTGACCATACCTGCCATGGAGCTCTGAAATCAAGTAAGAACTTGATTTCAGTGGTCTAGGACAGGGGGACCTATAGTCCAACACAGAGTGATAGCTGGATGAATGTTGCTGTGCCTGCGGAACCTCTTCCTCACAGTTCTCATGGGGCTTCTTCTAGTCACTGCTGTTGCAACAAATCTACAGCCTACACAGCAGTAGCAGCAACAGGGGGGCCCAGGATTACATTTACTGTCATTTAGCATGTTTCTTAGCTATGTTGGGGGCATTTCCAGCCATTATCATCAGCTTACAAAGCTCTGTATCTGGAGTTCTGCTGCTTCTGTCATCTCTCTATCAACACCCATATTAATTATAATTGTGGAATGAATTCAGTAGGATGTATCAGGCCCTTAGTTGGGGTTTGATAATGGGGCCAGTAGCAGCAGAAGTTCCTCAGAATGTTTCCTTTTGAATCCTGATTTCTCTGGTATCAGCAAGTTTTAGTGGCAATGAGTTCCATGTATAATATTCACTGCACCGAGAGAATTTTCTCCTCGTAAGTTGGAATTTCTCTTTGAGTAGCCCCTTATTGTTACAGTTGGCAGAAAGGGGATTGCCGAGCTGTTATTGATGTGGAGTTGGGTACTTTATTATAACTCTCAAGTGTCTTTTTTTCCTCAAGTAATCCATCCCAATGGCTTCTGCCTTTCTCCACAGGAAAGTTTTTTTTATCCCCTTGATCATTCTTGCTGCCTGTGAATCTTCTTTCATAATCGCACATTATCCATCAACACATTCTTCCTGAGGATGACTGCTCAGTTGGTAGACATTTGATAAATTACATGCTCTAACTAGGTACTTCCAGAAAGAAAGACATTCCTATCTGTCTATCTTTCTTAGAGTCTCTTGGTAGGTTATTAAAAGAAAGTCTTTTCTATGTGAATTCTCCTAGCTGATAAAAGAAGTGCCTGTTGTACTTCTTAAATCAGGTGAGGCAGATCACTCTCGTTCTGACTGCCTTATTCTTGATTACTGTCATCTTGGTTCCTGCCACCCAGTTACTATTGACAGCAAATTTCTAATAAATTTTCATCTGCAGTATTGATGCAAATACTGAACAGTACGTGTTTGAACTGATGCCAGCAAATCTGATGGAAGCATCTCATCTGCTAACACTCTTCAATTGACTCAGCAATATGTCACTATATTCTGAATTCAATTACCCTCTGCTTTACTTTTTTTTAATGCTTACTTTTTTAAAAATCAAAATTATATGTGGTAATAAGCCTCTCGTGGCATCCTGCAGTGCTTACAATTTTTGTATGATAAATGAGAACTTTCTTTGGCAATTTTATTTGTAGGTTTTTGTGCTCTGAAATTAATTTGCAGTCTCAGATTTGTTTTGCCTATGTCAATTTTTGTTTATGCATTTGCTAAGCTGTTACCAGCTGCCAAGGCACTGGAGAGCTTTTTCTGCAGAATCAGTAAGAAAATTTATAGCCAGGCCAGATTTTTTTTTCCTAAATGACAATTTTGTTTCCTTATTGGGAATTATGTCTTACTGGCTATCAGGAGAATTTTCTATTCCTTTCCTTAGGAGGTTCTTGTTGTTTTATTTATGGAGAATTGCACTTCTTTAAACCAAACCTTTAAACCAAAAGCCAGGGTCTGGAACAGATGAAACTTGCTGGAGGTGCAAGGTCTGGGCCTGAGCCCAGCTGCAGCAAGGCTCAAGCAGGGATCAAGGGAGAGGGTATGAGTGTAAATTGCCCCTGAAGAAAAGGTAGGCTGCTCACAGCTCTGCTCACAGTTCTTCTGTTTTCCCAGCGCTCTCACTGGTGGTCATACAGGTGTGTCATAGTGTGCCTGGCCTTCAGCACCCGCAGCCAAACTCATAGGAGGCAGTTGGGTACTTGGGGTCAGACACTGAGCTCTTAGGAAGTTTACATTTGCTTAAAAATTACAGACTACGTTATTACTGGCAGAATAACCAATCTCATGTCGCCCAGCAGTTTTTGTATTTTTTTTCTGTCTGAGTTCATTACAAATATTACTACTGCATTTGCATAATTAGTTAGTGAGATGTTTGGAATGTTGCAGTCTAAGACTAGTTGTGTTAGCGATGTGGGGTGAACTTCTAAGCAGATAGTAGACCTGCAGATCTGCAACTGAGTGTTATATGGAGATGACATGAACTTGAATAAAGGGGTTCCTCAACAAATGCTGAACATTTGAATGAATATGTGAAAGCTGCAGTGAAGATGTGTGGAAGGAGGGAAGGCTTAAGGACAAAAAAAATCTGATGATATATATTTCTTTGGGAACTGTTACATGAAAGGAGAAAAGGACTTATTTTTTCAGTAAGATAATGCATTCTTTTGCACGCCTTTTTTGGAAGCTCAAACAGGCTGTTTAAAAAAAAAAAAAAAAGAGGTTTTGTCATTGATGATGTCCCGGGTGTGTTTTGTTTATTCTCTGTTTGCTTCTCATCATCTCTTGTACCCTTTAGATGAAGGCTCAGTTGTATCTTCTGTTTTTTCTTGCTTTTTTCCTTCTATAAACATCCTTTGCTTCCTCAGCAGCACTCTCCTACTGGTAGTTCACTGCAGGGCAGCAAAGCCAGTGGGATATAGCCAGCCTCAGCCATCGTGAAGTCTCAAAAGCTGACAGCTGGCTTCTCAGCACTCTTGCATATGGGCGCCAAGCTAGCATGGAAGAGTTTGCAATGGGGAAGGAATTTGGGAGTGGGAAAAGGACAAATTCCTGAAAGTCTGCATCACAGCAGAGGGTGGCTTTCAGTTTTGGGATGGGCAACAAACTTGATTTGTGTGCCCTTCTGTAAAAGCATTTACTGTGTTACTAGTGCTTTCTTACTGGAATAAAAATTCTTTAAGATATTCACATGCCTGTGTTCTTTCCGTATCTTTGCAACTTGAGGTATTAATTAGAGTTTTAAGTGTTACTTTTTTCACTAGACCTATCAGTCTCTTGTATTGTGTTTGTCTTCTTGCAAATCTGCAGTTTTAAATGAAAAAGTAAGTGTAGTTTCTTGAAAGCTGATAGCAAATGTCAAGACTGTACTGCCTGTGGCTGGCTAAGAATCCAAAGTTGTGCCTGCAGCTCTTGAAAGTAATGAAATACATGAATGTGAATGACACTTGTTAAGGACGCACTCCAAGTTTGCATTTACATGAGTAGTGTGGAGGTATGGATTTATTTTATGACTGGTGAACGGCAGTGAAGTTGGTGATGTTTTCAGTGGTGAAGCCTTTTTTGTATTGATGGCTTTTTGCATAAAGCAGTGAGGAAACTGGGTTTTGCAGTATGAAAAGCATGTCTCTCCTATGTTGTTTATATGCTTTATATTTGGAGCACCACAGAAAACTATTTTTATTTTTTGTTATTATTTACCAGTGGCCAATTTGTCACTTCCAATTACTTCCATTTACAATTTTCCTGACTATGTCCTGTAGCTAAAACCAGTGTTTAGTTTTTCAAACCCTATCTCACTTCCCCAAAATAGTCTGATATCAAACAGTAAAGGGTCTTTGGCTTCTCTCTGGTCTTCATTTGCAGCAGCGCTACAAAGATGCCCAGAAGCCAGTTGTAAGCAGCTGAATGGGGATTTCTCCAGAAATAAGAGAAAATTTCTAGGTAATGACAAGTTGGTGTTATGATGTGTAGTTCTGTGCATGGGGGATACAGCTGAAATGCCACTGCATCCAGAGACTCATTCTCCAGTGAGACTCAGTGTTTTAACAGATGTAGACATGACTCCCTCTGCTGCCAGTGTAGTAACAGCTATTTGGGCTGTCTTTTCATTTGCTTGTCAGTTCGTCCTGTTTTTCTCAGTAGCAGCTGGTATATCCTGTACTCATTCAAAAGATTGTTCCCAAAGCTTGTGAAATTTATTTTTTCAAGTGGATGCACATACTATATTGTTATTTTTTGACAAATTCTGCTTTAAAGTCTTATTTGAAATTAGTTCTGTTGCTGTGCTACCACTACAATTACATGTGCAAGCCTTGAACTGTCAAGGAATTATGTATTTTTATCCTGTGACATTTTAAATTATTCTCTCCATAGGGGAAGCCTGTGGGAACACCAGATGCTGGTGCCTATTTCCGCGTGCTAGCAGAGCATGAAGTAGCTGCCTTCTTTACTTCACCAACTGCAATTAGAGCAATTCGTCAGCAGGACCCCGAGGCAGCCCTGGGAAAGCAGTACTCTCTAAAAAGGTGAACTAAGGATACACTGGAAGCAGTTTCTTACAGAAACAGACTGGATAAACTAAGAATAGCAATGTCTGGGGCTTTATCCACCTCTGTATAGCAGAATTCAAATGTAGTCTTGACAAATCAGGTGTACACATTTGGTTGTGAATTTCTGTTGATAGTTTGGTGGAGAGATGAGCTATTGAAAGCATGACTTTAATTACCATTAAAAAGATGACTGTAAGGTTAAGAATTTTTAGTGAATTAAGATTGCTTACTCAATTTTACTCCACTGTTCTTATACCCTGCAATACTGTCTTGGATTACATGATCCTGTACCATTTTCCCATGTGATCTTTCACTTCACTGAGTGCACAGGATCTTCAGTGTTGATTTAATCAGAAGCTAGTCAATATCTTTCCATTATTTAGATTCTGGTTACAGTTATGTACTGCTATTTCATACTGTTTTTTGAAGTGTTTATCACTGTGCTACCTATGTGCTTCAAAACTGTGAGTGAGTTCATCCTTATAAATCCCTTGTGAGATGAGAGAGTGGTATTAGCTGTGTTTTGCAGATGGGAAGCTGAAGCACAGGGAGATTAAGGTCAAAGTCTTCTATTAATTTTGAATACTCAATCTAAGCCACTAAAGTACTACTGTTGGAGAGGTTTTAGAAATTTATGATTAAAATACATTATTAATGTTATGCGGTTAAAATGCTTCGCATATTGACTTCATGTACCTGTGATTGTTCAGTAATTCTACAAATCAAGCTAAGTATCATATAGCAAACATTAAGAATGTGCTGTTTTGGATGACATCTAATCTTGGAGTTGAATCATTTGCTCATCATCAGATGAGGGCCACGTGAGACGCTAGGCAGTATTCAGTCATGGAAGCACCTTCTATCACAGTTGTCCAAAGAATAAAGGAAGATGAGAAGCTGTATAGCTTAATTATACCTTCACTTTCTTAACTACTCTGAAAAGTTTTATGTATCAGTAAGCTGGATTTATTCCTGAGGTATTCATTATAAGTTTTCTTCCGTCTCTTTTAAGTGCTATCATCAATTGTTTCCCTTACATGAAATGAGGAACAAAGCTATTTTGAGACCCTAAAGCCCTATTCTTCTTTGATGTTTCATAGTAAGAAGGTGGCTCACATGCTAAAAAATTTAATTGCCATTCCTCAGCACTTCTTTAGGTGGTGACTAAAATGAGCCAGTCCATACAATTAGAGTAATAATTAAGTAGAAAATCTGCTAAGCTACTGTGTAAGTTGTTGAATTTTCTTGCCAAAGAATTCCAGGCAAATAAGAGTCCCCTTGCTGATATCAGCTGTCCCAGATGTTAAAAGGATATTTTTGTCATTCCTGTTCAGTGCTTATGATGAGCTTCTCCATTTGAGCACAATTGGATTCTGCTCATAATTAATTCAGCTTTGGGCCACATCATTCCCTGTTAAATCATTTCTCCTCTAGTGCAGCATTTAGTATGTAGTATTCTCTTGAATTGTCTCAAGTTAGTTAGATCCAAACTTTTTTTCGCTTATGGGTAAAAAGCCCATACCACTGACAGTTCTCTGACTACTAGCATGGTACTGGAAGTTTGGTCTTCAGCATGCCTCTCTTTCAGTGTTAGACAACAATTATCTGTAATATATCTGGCATATATTACTGAATTTGAAAGGGTATCTAAATAAGTCTGGCTATTCTACAGTGATTTCAGTATTAACATCCAGCTAGTTATAGTGTGTGTTATTTTAAAATTAAAACTGCAGTTCTTCAGAAATAAGGTCCAGCAAATGACTAAAATCTCCTTTCTTGGATGGACTTTTCCATTGAAGGTCAAGAGAATTTCCTTTCAGTTTGAAACCTGTCCTATGTTTACTTCATACACATCTACTTCATACGCTATGATACTTTATTATCCATATTTCTTTGTATAAAGATGTAAAGTGGAATGTCTTTCTGCCATCTGGGATAAAATATCCCCACTTATTCTAGAAACTCAATATCACATGGCCAGGAATGTATTCTTGAAAGAGGATTCCCCACGGTGCATTTAGTTCCTGAGAATTATTATTATTATATTAAAATACGCTGTGGATTAAGTGTTTTTGTTTTAAAATCCTATTTAAAAAGAACTTCCTGATAAGATACGGAGAAGATAGGCAATGCCAGCTTCCAGTACACAAAGGAGTACTCGATTTACAGGAGTAAACTGAATGATAACCAGAGTTCTGTTCTTCTGAACTGACATAAATTATATAAATCTCTGTTAAAAACGGATGTTGTTAGCATCACTTACAACTAACTTATGTTGTATGTTCCAAAACTTATAGTGTGCTTTATTCAAATTCCATATTGGCTTTTGGAATCTTAATATTTGCCTTTGAGACAAAACATCACTTACTTTTTAAACATGGGTTATGTTAAACAGCAGAAGAGATTTTTGATTTGCAGGACTGTGGGATAAAAGCCCTATTCAACCACGTATCTCTGTGGCGTCTTTAAAGACTAGGTTTTTGATAACACACTGAGCTGCTAAGCAATCCATCTGATCTTACTGCTGTCTGTTGTTTGAAAATCAACTAATACCCAAATTCCATGACCTGCAAGTTACTTGTGTGTATTCTGGTTGGCTTTTGGAGTCAGTTAACATCTTCATGAGGTAATTCTGTAGTATCGAACTATTTGGAATCACAATCCATCTTTTAATCAATTTCTGTGATTTGGTTAGGCCTGATTTACAAATGATTAACAACTGACAGCTATACATGAAATTGGGAAACAGTTTAATAGATTAAATTAAAATATGAGTAGCAGTAATCTGTAGCTTCTGTTCCATAGCCTACTTGGTGTTCTTTGCTTTAGGTTAATTGTCAGTGTTCTGTCATTTTATTATATAAAAAGATTCTGGAGACTGAAGGATGTTTGTTTGATACCAGATATTAATGTGCTTGCTTAAAGAAGAAACTTGAGACTGTCTACTTAAAATCCATTCAGAAATAACAGATCTAAAGTTGATTAGTAACTGTTAGTTTCTCTCTCAAAACACAGGAACAAGGGGAGGGAAATTAAAGCAGAAAATTCAGAGCTGTTAGAAATTCTTTGTCACAGAATTCATGTCTTGCACATGCTACTAGAGATGTGATTAAAGCTCAGAATCTGGGACAGCTGGAGTACGTTACTGAGTGCTGTTTGCTACCACCTACCTTGTGCTACTGTAGGTCATGTATGGCTATTTCTCATTGAATCTTTAGCTGAGTTCTTCAAAAGCTTTTGTGGAGCTCCCTTTTATCTGCACTGGGAAAAGGAGCTGAGCTGCTTTTGTATTCTGTGTCTTTCACTCGGCCACCCAAGCATCAAGTTCTTGAATCCTCCTGAAGAGGGTAAAATATGGTTGGGGAGGGGAATGGGCAAGGACATCAAGGGAGAAAAATGGGATGAATAAAATATATATGTTTTACAAGTTTAAGTATCCACAGTCTCCAGAGGCTTTAAGAATTAGTCAGAATTTTTTATTTCCAGATTCTGGAAATAAATTAAGCTTCCTCACTGGTGTGGTCGTGTTTTTTTGGGTTGTTTTTTTTTTCCCCTCCAATAAAGACAAGTTTATTTAACGTGATGCAGGGATTTTCTTTGCCAGGAAAAACTGGCAGACTTAAAAACACTTTTACAATCTTTTAATCCAGAAGAGTTTAGCTGAGATTATTACTCATGTGAACACTCCTGCTTTGGGATAGTGGTTTTGATATGTGGTTTCTTTTGTGTTTGGAGTGACACCAAAATGTGCATGCTGTTTTGAATGACTTAGATTGCTGCGGGACCGCTAACACTCATCTGTCCCCTGCATGAGGTAGCACTTCATATCCACTCCACTGGACTAATAGGGCCTAAAATCTTGATTTTCTGAGTGACAACGTAGGACATATTTACTTAACAGAGAGGTTTTAAGATCTTTCTACTCCATTAACTGCATTGCAGTGGTAGATGATTGCAGTAATAGGTGCATTGACTTGCTTTGAAGTTTTAAGTGGATTGGTAAAAGATTGTTCACAGTGGGACACTTTATAACCATTGCCATCTCTCTTGTTATACTGTTTGAAAGGAGAAAATAATTCTATGATTCTGTAAGTTCATAGCTCTTATGCTTTATTAGGCTTATGGCACTTTGCTCTTGTATTCTCTTTGGTAGGTTTGTATGGTAAGTTGTCCAAATGCTAGTCCCAATTCTTCCCACAACATGGGATTGCTCTAAAGCCTGTGGATACAGGCCTGATTATTAAAGCTGGGAATTCAAAAGGAGGAGTTCTGGTTCTGGCTTAAGGAGTAGCATGCTGTCTTAACTTTTTAGACAAATCTTTAGAGTGGTTGGGCTATTACTAGCTCTGTTTTTAAAGCAAGGGCATTTATCAGAGTTTTTAGAAGCTTATAATGTTAATACAATCATAAATTAAATTTTTACATCTGAGCTGAAATTCTGTGTTTAGTAGGCCTAGTTACAGAACATTTAATACCATGTAGATTGAGCAGTGCTTAGGAGAAGTGTCCTGCATGTAAACACAAGTCTTAACAAGCTTTTCAGAAAGTATTTGTGGGCTTTATTTATTCAGTATTTCGTTCTTCGCTATCATGAACTTTTAACTGTTTCAACTCCCAGTTAGCTATTAACTGTAATTATCAGCAGTAGCTTGTGCTTTCAGAGAAAATACATTTGGGATTCTAATTGGGCACACACTCATTAAAACCATCTTAATATGGGAGATGTGCTCAGAAAGCAGTTTGCCAAAATGATGCAGATTTCCGAGTACAGAAAACACTATGCTTCCTTGATGTGAAAGATGCTTGCTTACACAATTGCTTTGAGGTTTTATCTGTGTTTTTTTTCATCTGTACATTGTTTGAAGTTCTAGAGTAACTTCCAGTCTTGCTGCATTTAATAAAGATTGAAAGACTGTGCCTTTCAGCAGGAATTTTGACTAGCACAGCATCAGACTTCCATGAAGTCACTTTAAGTGCTTCTGCTTTCTCTATGTGTGAGTGTCCTCCAGTACACTCCAGTACACAGTACAATTGGGAATCAAGGAAAAGACCATCCCCTTACTGTGATCAGACATCCATATTCTTAGATATGGTCTATATACACATCAGTCCTAAGTGTGGATATATGCTTAGTCATGTAAAACTGTAGTACTAAGACATCCGATTTGCTTGAAAAAGAACTTGCTTTCTGCCCTGTCCTATATGAGGATATGACAAGTAGCCACTCTCCTTCTCAGCTGTTAGCTATTCAGTCTGACATAGCAGCAGGGGTTTGACTTCCAAGCTTGACAGCAAGTTAAAATCTTGCTGTTAACCCACCTGCTTACTCTGTACCTTTTCCAAAAATTATCTTCAGCTTTGAGAGCGCTGAATTCTTATTTCTAGCCACACCTTTAGCATTGTGTGCAGTTCGGAATACTACAGTATAATGATGTAAAACTATTAGTGCCCAGAGGAGGGCTGCAGCGGTGGTGAAGGGTCTGGAGGACAGGGTGTATGAGAAAGAGCTGGGGTCCCTTGGTTGGTTCAGCCCAGAGCAGAGGAGCTGAGGGGAGGCTTCATGGCAGCTGAAGCTCCTCACTGGGAGTGGAGGGGCAGCGCTGAGCTCTGCTCTGTGTGACAGGGCCTGAGGGGGCGGCACGGAGCTTCGTGGACCAACTAAAGGTCAACCAGGGGATCAGGCCCAGTCAGCATAGGTTTATTAACAGTAGATCCTGTCTGACAAACCTGATCTCATTCTACGACAAGGTGACCCACTTAGTGGATGAGGATCAGGCAGTCGATGTGGTCTACCTGGACTTCAGAAAGGCCTTTGACGCTGTCCCCCACAACATCCTCATGGAGAAACTGGCTGCCCATGGTCTGGATGGGTGTGTGCGCCGCTGGGTGAAGCACTGGCTGGATGGCCAGGCGCAAAGAGTTGTGATCAATGGAGTTGAATCCAGTTGGCGGCCGGTCACAAGCGGTGTCCCCCAGGGCTCAGTGCTGGGTCCGCTTCTGTTTAATATCTTCATTGACGATCTTGATAAGGGGATTGAGTGCACCCTCAGTAAGTTTGCAGACGACACCAAGCTGGGAGGGAGTGTTGATCTGCCTGAGGGGAGAAAGGCACTACATAGGGACCTGGATAGACTGGATCGATGGGCCAAGGTTAACAGTATGAGTTTCAATAGGGCCAAGTGTTGGGTCCTGCATTTTGGTCACAACAACCCCAAGCAATCCTACAGGCTTGGGGAGGTGTGGCTGGAAAGCTGCCTGATAGAAAGGGACCTTGGTGTACTGTTGGACAGTCAGCTGAATATGAGCCAGCAACGTGCCCAGGTGGCCAAGAAGGCCAATGGCATCCTGGCTTGTATCAGGAATGGTATGGTGAGCAGGACTAGGGAAGTCATCCTGCCCCTGTACTCGGCACTGGTGAGGCCTCACCTTGAGTGCTGTGTTCAGTTTTGGGCACCTCAGTACAGAAGGGACATTGAGGTGCTGGAGCAGGTCCAGAGAAGGGCAACGAGGCTAGTGAAGGGCTTGGAAAATCAGCCCCATGAGGAGAGGCTGAGGGAGCTGGGGCTGTTTAGTCTGGGGAAGAGGAGGCTGAGGATTGCTCTCTTCCAGTACCTGAAAGGTGTTTACAGTGAGAGCGGGGTAGGTCTCTTCTCACTGGTGACAGGTGACAAGACGAGGGGAAATGGCCTCAAGTTGCGCCAAGGCAAGTTTAGATTGGATGTTAGGAAACACTTCTTTACAGAAAGGGTGGTTAAACGCTGGAATAGGCTCCCCAGGGAGGTGTTTGAGTCACCGTCCCTGGATGTGTTTAAGAGCTGTTTGGATGTGGTGCTCAGAGAGATGATTTAGCGGAGGGTTGTTAGAGTTAGGGTACTATGGTTAGGCTGTGGTTGGACTTGATGATCTTTGAGGTCCCTTCCAACCTGAGTAATTCTATGATTCTATGATTCTGTGTCGGGGGAGGGGCAGGTTGGGTGTTTGGAAACAGTTCTCTACCAAAGGTTGGCTGGGCCCTGGAACAGGCACCCCACCACAGTGGGCATAACCCAAAGATGCTGGAGTTCTCTCAGACATAGGGGTTGATTTTGGGTGCTCCTCATAGGACCCAGAAGTTGCACTTGGTGATCCTTGCAAGTCCCTTCCAGCTCGGGCTGTGCAATGATTCTGTAAATCTGTGTCACATTCTAGTCATGATGACTCTCTGTTACATGAAATAAGTTTGCTGCCTTGAGATCAGATATCCCTGCCTTCTTTTTTCAAGTGGTATGAGAGCAAGATAAGAAATCATTCTTTACTTTTGAAACTTTTTATAAGACAATGATCTTTGGCGAGTGTTGTGAGCGTCCATGAGTTTAAATGCAATTTAACATTGTTTTAATTTGCATATTACAAAATCAGAAATGCAAAAATTCTGCCACAAAAGGAATAAAGTTGCTGTGCCAGTGTTATAAAGATCAAAGCATTTGCAGCTTGCAGTGATGTACTGTAATGTCCTAATTCTATGTAGTAATAGTCATATTTAAGAAAGCTACAGTTGACAGAGGACCTTAGCATACTAAACAAAGCGTGAAATCAATTTGTGGGCTTAATGAAGGATAACAGTGTGGCAAAATCTGATGAAAGGTGATGATTAAGACTGGGAGGGGGTTATTGGCCAGGTATGTAGCACTGCCTGATTTAGTGGTGTGAAAAGGCTCTGTATCTGTCTGGATTGCCAGGTGTTGCATTTTTTTTTCTGCCACAGTTGCATCAGAGTATCCAGCTAAATAGGCTGAATTCCAATACCATTGTTCTGAAATTGTTATCTTGTAGGATTACATGATTTATTTTTTTATTTATATGTAAATAGTCCCTGTCTGTATAGGAAGAGGTTTTTAGCCCGTGTTGTTTCTCTACCAAACTCATTTCCAAAGGCATATAAAAAGATAACTCACAAAACATTAAGATCTATTTAAATGGGACACTGATAAGAAATTAAATCTAAGATTTATGCTACAGGTATTTTGTATTACTTCTGCTTATTTCTTCACTAATTTTTCTGTTATCTCTTTTTTTGTATTTTGTGTTTTTGTTTTGCCCGATGGATATCTACCTAGATTTTGTATAAATTATTTAAATATTCCTTGTTTCCATTTACAGTTGGCTGTCACTAACCTACCAAGATCTCTGAATTTTGAAAATAAAGCTTGTTTTACATGATGTGTCAGTTTGCATAAATTAGTATTGCAGGATTTTAATTGTTACTCAGTGGGATGGAGTACATTCATCAGTATATCATACAAAGAGTAAGAGACTTCCCTCCCTTTTTCTCCTTATCTTATCAGGGACACAGACCACAAGTGTTTATTGAATTAATTGAATTAATTTTTGTGTTACTTTCCTGTCCAGATCAGGATGCTTTTTTTTAAATTATTTTTTTATTATTATTTTTTTATTATTTTTTTATTTTTTACTATTATTTAAAGGTTCAGGATGTTGTTTGTAGCTGGTGAGCACTGTGATGTGGACACACTAGAATGGTCAAAAAAAGTCTTCAAGGTACCCGTCTTGGACCACTGGTGGCAAACTGGTAAGTATTTTAACATACTGTTAGTAAAATATGGTGATGAGGTGTTTTCCGACCTTGTTCTTGAGTCTGCAGGTAGATCAGCTATGTGTTTCCATTTGTATGGTCAGGACTAACTATGAAAACAAACAAAAAATTTGGATTCATTTAATTCAACATCAGAATGTGGAAATGTGGTTGTTTTAGTGTTGTTGTTTTTTTTTTAATTGCATGAAAAATGACTTCAGAATTTTTAATAACTGTAGAAAAACAGAAGTATCTGGATCCTGTGGGTTTTTTAGTTCTTATTTCAGTGTTTTTCCAAGTGTAATTTTATGTTAGCATGTGTGATTAATTTATAATAGAAAAATTTGTGTTTGGAGAATCTTTCAGGTTTAAGTTGTTCTTTTTTTTTCTTTGCACATCTAGTGTAATTAAAAACAAATGAATGGAGTACTGGGATGAAGGCCATTGGCTGGTCAGGAGGGATAGTCAGGACAGGGGAGGTGGAGGTGCTGCACTGTACTTAAGGGAAGGATTAGACTGTACAGCCTTATAGTTAAAGGTGACATGGTAGAGAGCCTCTTAGTGAGGATTAAGGGTATGAACAGCAATGCAAATGTTGTCGAGGGTGTCTACTATCACTCATCCAGGACAGTAACAGAGATGAGCAATAAGGCAGTAGGCAGTAAGGAGAGGTTTCTGGATTGGTTGCTCTTGTGCTTATCACAGAATCACAGAATTATCAAGGTTGGAAAAGACCTAAAAGATCATCCAGTCCAACCATCACCAATACTCCCCAGCTAAATCCTATCCCTCAACACAACATCCAAACATCTCTTGAACACATCCATGTTCGGTGACTCCACCACCTCCTTGGGCAGTGCATTCCAATGCCTGACCACCCTTTCCGAGAAGTAATATTTCCTAATGTCCAGCCTGAATCTCCCCTGGCGCAGTTTGAAACCATTGCCTCTAGTTCTATCACTGTCTACACGAGAGAAAAGGCCGACCCCTAGCTCACCACAACCTCCCTTCAGGAAGTTATAGAGAGCTATAAGGTCTCCCCTGAGCCTCCTCTTTTCCAGGCCGAACAATCCCAGCTCCTTCAGCCGTCCCTCATAAGGCCTGTGCTCCAGGCCCCTCACCAGCTTCGTAGCCCTCCTCTGAACACGTTCCAGGGCCTCAATGTCTTTCTTGCAATGAGGGGCCCAAAACTGAACACAATACTCGAGGTGCGGCCTCACCAGTGCAGAGTACAGGGGGACAATTACCTCCCTATTCCTGCTAGTAACACTGTTTTTGATGCAAGCCAGGATGCCATTAGCCTTCTTGGCCACCCGGGCACACTGTCGGCTCATGTTCAGCCGGAACATGGGAGATTTCAACTCCTCAGTCATAAACTGGGAAGAGCACGCTGACAGAAGTAAGGCTGGAAATTCTCAAAGCATGTTGAAGATAAATTTCTGTCACATGTACTTGGTGATCTAAATAGGAAAGGAGCCTTACTGGATCTGTAGTTTGAGAATAGGGAAGATGTTGTGGGAGAGATGATAGTAGGTGACCATCTTGCCTACAGTGGTCGTGAAATAGTTCAGTTCTATACTTCTGGTGTAATGAGGAAAAAAGTCAGCAGAGTTGCCTACCTGGAGTTCAAGAGTGCAGATTCGAGGCTTTTTAGGCAGCTAGCTAGCAGTGTCCACTGGGAATCTGATCTAGATGGTTTAGGGGTACAAGAGAGCTGGTCGTTCTTCAAGAATCACCTTTTAAAAGCTTAGTAGCATGCAGTCCCACTGCATTGCAAGCTGAGCAAGCAGAGCCAAAGACAAGTTTGTCTGAAGAGAGAACTTCTGGAACTAGGACAGAAAGAGAAAATACATCATATCTAAAAGGTCAGGCTTTACAGGGAGGCTGATGACAGGTATTCAAATCTCAGAAGTAAGCATTTTCGGTAATGTTTCTAAAGGATAAAAAATAACAAAAGCACAGAAATAAAAATCCTAATTACTTGTAGGAGGAAGGGATCAAGACAATTAACCATATAACTACATTTTATAGAGAGATAGTAAGTTTTTTAAAAGTCTTTTTATTATTTATCTTAAAGCAATATTTATTTCACAGTAAAAATATTAAATTTTATGAAATGCTTTTTATTTTAATTAAATTGCACCTGGGGGTACATGCTGCTGTTTTGTTATGCCCAGCTGAAAGCCACTGACCTATTTATATATGTGAAAATTCTTTTGACCTTTAACAATCCAGCAAATCCCTACATGTTCCCAGATTTGATGTTTTTTGGGGGGATCTGTTTTCTTTTAAAGCAGGAGCATCATGGAACTGTGAGGAAATGTTGACATCTTACTGAATGACATAGTCTTATTTTTGTAATTTTAAATTAGTCATTGACTCTTTCAACTGAGGCTAGAGCAGAAGATGTGGAGAAGATTAACTGAATTGCTAGTGTTTCTTGTAAGATGGAGTAATTTCTTCCTTATGACTGAAAAAAGTAGGAAAGAAATCAGCTTTGCAGAACTGAGAAGTAACTGAATCCCTATGCGGAGACGGAAACGAGTGACAGGAAATAAAATTTTGAAATGTTATTATAAAAAAGAGAAAAGGGAATGTAAAATGTTTACTTGTTTCATCTTAATGATGTTTCTTTGAAGCTATTGGTTTGTTTACTGTGCATTGAGATTAGAAATAGATGAGTATGGCCAAAAAAATGAATATAGTTTTCTTTGATTTTTGCCTCGGGAATATATATGGAATATATGAAATCATTGTGAATTGAAACAGTACTTTGAAAGGGAAGAAGGCTTTAATTAGGGGACTTTAAGTAGTTAGATCAGTAAAACCTAACTGATAACATCTTTGATTTGTGTCAGTATGCCTTCATCAATAACGTTTTTTTTAATTTGAAATTTTGTGTTGCAACTGTAGTAAGGACATTATAAAATATGTGAAAGGTATGTCAGGACCTGCAAGTGGCAAGTAGGGTTTGAGGAAGTAAGGACTGCTAAGCACTTGCTCTTTCCTCTGGAGACATGGCAGTGGATGAAAAAACAGTACCTTCAGATCCTGTACTCATCTATACATAAGGAGAGAATAATCGTGTTTTGGATTTACACAGGTGTTTTTTGCTTATTTACATAAAATGACACAGCATTTAACTACCCATTTTCATCTTCAAAGTAATTGTGCAAATGCAAACACATTAATTCTTTTAACACACTGGAGAAGTAAATAAAGTTATTCCTATCTGACAGACATTAAATTGAGAGAGACGAGTATCTGGCCCTAAGCTAGTCAGGAAGCCACTGCAAATTCAGTGTTAGAAAACAATTTTTCCTGCTCAGAAATAAATTCACCTGTCATAATTACCTGTTTTGTGATATTTTGAGTGTTAGTGAAGGGAAACAGACCATTTCAGACCTCATTGTAAGTCTACTTGTGTACTGATGTTTTAAGAAAATGATGCAGTTGCTGTGTTTCAGTATTCCAGCTAAATACATCACCAGGAACTTCGCCAAATTGAATTGAAATAACCTAAATAATGTGTAGGTAGTACCCACTGTCATATTCTTCGGAGAGTGCTAAATACACAGTGAAAGGTGAGTTTAGGTTACCTTGGCTTTGGATCTAACTTTGAGTTTGGAAAGAAAGAAAATACCAACAGTGAGAGAGTGAAGAGCTGTGGAAGCACAGACTCTGAAAACTTCTGTTAAATTTCCCTAGCTGCTTTCATGGTAGCTATTCAGTATTTGTAGTAGAAATAAATAAAATGAGTCTTCCACGTCTTCTTTGAGATTTTCAGATGTTAGCAATCTAGATTTTCATTTCTTCATAATAAATATAGGATGTGAAGAGGTTTTTTTTCCTATTGATATTTTTAGACAAAAATGTTTTGATACTGAGGACGTATGGGAAAACTCAGGTGAAAGACAACCAAATCTAAAAATTCAGGTATAAAATTTGAAGTATGTAAAATCCGACTCATGAGACTTGTTTCACTTTTTTTTTGGTTATGTACTTCTTATATAATTGGAATCTAAGTTAGTGAGCACGCAAGTGTAGGAGGTTCAGGTTAGATATTTCATGTTAGGATGCAGTTACCTTAACTGTCCTGACCATAAACTCACTAACAGACAGAAATATGAGAAGATTATTTCATGGAAATAAGCTGCTTTATCTAACAGAGAATGGGTGTCTGCAGTGGGGGGTTATAACAGAAATCACTTAATGCTTGCTGCATTGTGTGCTGAAGTTAGTGTGTGAATGCTGTAATGAGATCTTGGGTACTCTGTCAGGAATTCCTGAAATCCTGTAGCACGCTTAATTTCCTCTATCACTTCTGCCCCATCCCTGGAAGCATTCAAGGCCAGGCTGGATATGGCTCTGGACAGCCTGGTGTAGTGTTTGGTGACCCTGCCTACTGCAGGGGGTTGAAACTAGATGATCTGTGAGGTCCTTTTCAACCCAGGCCATTCTAATGTTGTTCTTATTCCGTCTGTGTGTATTCTTTCCAAAACATGCAACTGCCCTGTTGGTATTATTTTTATTAATATATATTATTTTGTAATTTCACAGAGGGTAATAGTTTTACTGTTATTTTATTAGGACTTTACAAACAAAACGATTACACCATTGTCTTCAGTATAAAAAATATGAATCATTGTTAAGTATACTCACTGTAATATATTTCAATGAATTACTTCCTACCACAGTCATGTAAGGAGAATAGGTTATTAACGTCTCCAGGCAGCATGTTCTGGTCCCCTGTCTTCAGTTTCCATTGCGTTGTCTTGGCAACATCGTACAGAATCTTATTGTGAGTTTCCAGAAAGGTGGATTTTGCAGCTGAATTCTGTTAGGTAATCTCTCTAGGTTTCCACTACAAAACTGTTCTTCAGCTGCATAACCTTCTCTATCCAAATTTAATCTCCCCGCATTTGACAATTGGATTCCATGTTTTGTTTTTCAGTCATCTGTTTTGTATGAATATCAACTGTACAGATTTGCTTTCTAGTCCATTGAGTTCCTTAACATGAGGTTTTTTTTAGAGCAAAAGGAAAGGTAAATTAAAGAGTAGCTGTTTCCTTCACAGCAAGAGTCAATTCTTGGATTGTTATTATATTTTTTAATAGCTAGAGATGCAATTGAGGAGTTATGGAGCCAAAGCAGAATACGAATGAAAGAGGTGGCTTTTAGAGTTCAGGCTGTTGTTTTAAGGTATCAGTACCTCCTTGCAGATGCAGTTCTTGCTCTTTAGATATGTTTGTATCTTGTAGACAGGGATCATATTTTTCTTTTGATGGAAACTGGTATTCTACAGAGCAGTTGTTTAAAAGTGGTAATTACCGTGCCGAAAGCTATTCATCCCTGGGCTGCAGAGGCCTTAGAGTATCATGTTCTGGATGACTGGGCTTGTAACAGGTGTTCACATAGTGAAAAAGAAGAAATGCGGCTGTTCTTAATGTCTCTGTATAGAGGTTTGTATTGTGTCGTTAAGAGTATGACTTGTTCTATTGTAATTTAATGCAATTTCAGGAAGTGATATGGATTTAAATTGGCATCTATTTTCTAATGAGCCAGGTAATTTGGTATGTATTGTTTTGGAGAAGCCAACTTGTGAAAAGCACTTGGTGCCTCTCTTTCTTTTTAATATTTTCTTTTCTTTTTAATATTTTAGTAATATTACCACTCAAACATGGAGGGGGAGAGAGGAAGCAACTCCTCTCCATCATAGAACGTAGGAGACCAGAATCCACACATATATCCCAGGCTGCAAAACGGTACTGGTTCAGTGAGAGGAAGAAGTGTAGTGGCTTGGATTTAAAACAAACAAAAAAAACCCCAAATGCTTCTGTTTTTATTTATGGAACTGACTGCAGGTTGGGTGTGGTTAGCTAGTAAGCAGATGATCACAGATTTGTAGGGGTTGGAAGGGAACCTCTAGAGATCTTTTGAGTCCAACCCCTCTGCAAAGCAGGCTCTGTATAGCAGGCTGCACAGGTCAGTGTACTGGCAGGTCTTGAATATCTCCAGAGAAGGAGAATCCACAGCCCACCTGGGCAGTCTGTTCCAGTGTTTTGTCGCCCTTACTGTGAAGAAGTTCCTTCACATATTAGTGAAGAACTTACTATGTTCAAGTTTATGGCTGTTGCCCCTTTTCCCGTCCCCATGGACCACTGGAAAGAGACTGGCCATGGCCATGTCCCTTTGACACCCACACTTAAGATACATATAAACAGTAGTAAGATCTCCTCTGAGTCATCTTTATTCAAGCCTAAACAGACCCAGTTCACTCAGCCTTTCCTCATAGGGGAGATGCTTCAGGCCCTTTATCATCTTTGAGGCCCTCTGCTGGACTCTGGAAGATTCCTATCTTTTTTGATCTGGGGAGCCCCAAAACTGTACAGTACTCCAAGTGAGGCCTGACCAGGGTAGAGTAGAGGGGGAGCATCACCTCTGTTGACCTGCTGACCATGCTCCTTTTAATGCACCCCAAGATCCCACTGGCCTTCTTGGCCACCAGGGCACACTGCTGGCTCATTGCCAGCCTGTTGTCTGCTAGGACCCCCAGGTCCTTCTCTACAGAGCTCCTCTCCAGCAGCTCATGTCCCAACCTGTACTGATAGTCGTGATTATTCCTTCCCATGTACAAGACTCTACACTTGTTAACACTGTTGTTAAACCTCATCTGGTTTCTTGCTGCCCAGCTCTCCAGTCTGTCCAGGTCTCACTGAACGGCAAGCGCAGCCTTCTGGTGTGTCAGCCATTCCTCCCAACTCCGTATCATTGGTGTACTTGGTGAGGGTGGGCACTATGGCACTATCCCTTCATCAATGTCATTGATGAAGATACTGAACAAGATCAGACCCGGCAACCCCTGCTGAACACCGCTAGGCATAGGTCTCCAACCAAACTCTGCACTGCCAATCACCACCATATCAGTCAGTTCTCAACCCACCTCACCCTCCACTCATCTATGCCACACTTTCTCAGCTTCATTATCAGGATGTTGTGGGAGATAGTATCAGAAGCCTTGCTGAAGGCAAGGTAGATGACATCCTCTGCTCTCTCCTCCTATCTACCCACTCAGTGATGCCATTGTAGAAGGCTATCATGTTGACTGAGCATGATTTTCCCTTGGTGAATCCATGCTGACTATTCCTGCTGACCTTTTTCTTTTCTGATTGCTTGGAGATGACATCTAGAGCAAGCTGTTCATCACCTTTCTGGTGACAGAGGTGAGACTGACTGACCTGTAGTTTCCCAGGTATACTTTCCTGGATTATATCCTTCTATTAGAAAAACACAAGCATTCACCTTTTTTAAATTTTTTTTCTTTTTAAATTGCTGGGAAGCCTCTCTCCTCCTCGTGGCTGTTCTCTTCCCACTGGTCAGCCCCTTCTGTGCTGATAGAAATTCTGTATGAAATGTCCTGTCTGAACTACAATCTCATCTTTATGTCTTATATACGCAGACACTTTCTAATTTAAAATAACTAGAAAGTATGTATTAAGCTTTCCTGTTCCCATTTTACGCCAGTTTCTCAGTTTATTAATCTTAAAAACTTCAAATTGTCTTTCCACGTGCAGCCAGGGGATGTGTGTTAATATGAATGAAGCATATGTGTTTTCCTCCTTTCTAAAATTTTATTTATATGGTTGAAATGGTTGAAAATAGAAGAACTGTAAGGCAGTCTTTAAGTTACAGAGCTCATCCATGAACAATGTTTAGTGTGCACTGGATGGATGAAGAAGTGGGGACACCCTTAGAATATAAGTGAGAGTAGTGCAGTCTCAAGTGCCTGAAAGCGACCAGCTGTGACAGGATCTCCAGTTTATATGTGAGTGAAGATGTTACAGGTTGCTGATCGTTCTTGTTGCATGGCAACTGCTATTTTTTTTTTTGTTGCTCAGGGAATAAAGCCCTCATTAGTGTACAGTAGATGATTTATTATTTTTTTTTTCTGATTATTTGAGAACAGGAATGCTAGAAGTAAGCTGCATGAATCCTGTGCATTTTGTGAGATCTAAGGCTGTCTAGTGAAGGCAGGGAGAGGAGTTTCTTAAACGTTAAGCCCTAATATAAAAAAAAATAGCTTTGAGTTTCACAGTGCTGATTTTATCTGACTTCTCCATCTTGGTAGTATTACTATGCATACAATATATTAAGATTTCCCAAAATGATTAAACAGGAAATGGTTAGCACTGAGATGTGTAATTACTTTTTATAATCTCCATGTATCTCTTAGTATTTCATCGTGTTATCAGTTACACTTTTGCATTAGGAAGAAAATAAAAAATCTGAAATTCATTTTTAATCTGAAAGTATATTTCATTACATTTCCTGACACTTTTAGATATGCTATCTGACATCTTCAAAACAAGACCAAAAACCTTGTCATTTTGCTATTGGCAAATTATAAAATGTACATTACAAATTACTGTTTGGAGGCGAGGAAGCCTGATGTGTTTACAGAATGAATGCATAAATTTCTGGTATTTTGTAACTAGCCTGCCAGTTCTCGATAACTAAAGTTATTTCTTTCTTTGGAAGGCTTTAATAATTTTCATTATCTACCAAGCTTTAAGTGAGCTAATTAGTACATATAGCTAATTATTCCAGACGCTTTATATGTGCTTTGATATCTTTAGAGGACTTTTATATGTATACAGTACCTCACACATCACAGTTCATAAATGTGTTCTGTATTTGGATAGAATTGTGAAAGGAAACCTTGAGGGAGTTTTACTGTTTTGGAGGTTTGATTTTGTATTTAAATGAATGGATTGAATATAACAATGGAATTGCCATACAAGAAATATTTGGCCTTCACAAGTGTAATATATATTCAGGTAATAGATGCATTATGCCCACAAGTGCTTTGAAGCATTTAGAAAATACTGGAAAATTGCTTGTTTTTCATCTGACTTGAAATTCTAAAAATTAGCCTGAAAACTCGGGCACTTCAGGCACTTCATAAGAAAATTATAAACAAAATCAAAATGGAGTTTTTTGTTTTTGTTTTTTGCTTTTTTTGAGAAATAGGCTTCAGATTTTCAAAAAGCTTTAGTTTTCTAATTCTATACATTTGCAAGAAATGGGGGAACTATTCTCCTTCTGGTTCACTGCACACAGCTACTGTTGTACAGGTGTGATGATGCATCCACAGTTAATACTAACATGATAATTCCCAAATTGTGGAAACAGTCTTGAAGCTGTCATTCTCAGCACTGTATATGTGCCTGCTGGTATGGGAATGCCTCCTTGTTCATTTTAAGAAAAAGTTGATTAGTGCAACATGGAATATAATACTATATTCACTTATAAAGGTTGAGAATTGCCTCCCAGCTGAGGTGGGAGGCATTCATCAACACAGCTGGGGGTTGCAATCGGATATGAAGTGAAACCAAGGAGATAACTACCTACATGAACTTTGGGAAAGCTAATTGTTGCTAAAGCTCTGCTCCAGAGAAATGGCTCACTTAGTGAAAGCACTTAAATGTGTACCTGTGTTGCATTTGACATTTAAAATGTAAAGTAATATTCTAAGCTACAGATTAGACTAAATGTAGGATTGTGGGGGAGATGGTAGTTATGATCCTGTTCCTGTTTTAAATTGAACGTGCTGGAAGAAATATCTTTGCTCTGTGTAGCTATGTGTGTGGTATAATGAACGGTAACTGCAAAGTGAAAAGAGAAGCTTATCTCTAGCCGTGTTTGCAGCCCTTCTTTTAGACCAGACCTAGCATGTATGTGGCTGCGCAGAGAGCAGGTAGGAGCTATCCTAACTATTAGGTCATCCAGTTCCATATAAAAGCAGTTTGTGCTGGAAAAAAGAAAGATAGGAATGTACAGACATGATAACGATAGAATGATAATGAGACTATTTTTCAGTGATCTGCACAGTTGTGTATTTAAATCAGCTCAAGTCAACTCTGCAATTGATTGCCCAGTTGTGCACTTAAATTGCAAAGTCAGCCTTCTTCATGTGTTGGATAATTAAAATGAATATGAATATGGCTGTCACGTTGACTCTTCTCTCTTTTGTGTTTGCTGCCTTTCAGGGAGTAATTTCTTTTTTTGTAGTGTCTGCCAAGTATGTCTGTGCTGTTGATTAAGCATCCTTGATGTTATTGTAAAGTAAGGAATGAAAAGAATGAAGAAAACTTAATATGGAAGTGAATAATGAACAGCAAGTTGCCATAACCAGAAAAAAATGCAAATTTTTGTACTAGGCACTGGTTTTACTGTGAAAATTTGTACTGGACTATCTCCTTAATTAACAGGCCTTCCAGTTTTCTTTAGCTGTACTTCTAGAAATGGGCTCATTTCCTATTTGTGTCTTTTTTTTCCATGAAACTTTCTGGTATTTTATACGTGACAGTTTGAGTAGAGAAAGTAAAGGTTAAGCAGAGTTTTTAGGTTTCTACATACAAATCAACATAGTTGATTAACACAACTTGGATTTAATTTTATTTTTATAAAATAAACAACAGAGTTGTTTTTCCATAGGGGTTACAGTTAACTTATGGAAGTGTTACCCTCTGTTTTGTAGAGTAATAGTGGAATAATCAATCATGTTTTGCAGCCATTCCACCACAAGGTAACAAATTGTCCATTCTGATCAGCCAAATGAATGTAATCTAAATGGCCAGCAACCTGATGGAAAGATCATGCTTTCAGTATGGCTGTGTCTCTGAAGTTAGAGCAAAAAAGTCTTAGCTGAATTTTCCTTTCCAGTTGCTTTACTGCATATGTACTTCACCCTAGCTTTGCTCATACTTGTAAGACATTGAAAAACTCCTTATAGAAAAGGATAACTATACAGATCTTTACATATAACTCAACTTGTGTACCACACCTAAAATACAATATTTCTTGTGCATTTTGATTTTAGGGTACTCACCATATTTTGACATTCTGTACGTAGCTGATACGTATTGCAATGATTCTGTATGCATTTAATTCATAAGGAATAAGTTAAGAATACAGTCAGATGGAGGAGAAATAAATTATAGTTTCTATCACAGTTCAGGAGTTTATCTGCTGCATCCATCATACTCCTCAAAATACAGTTGAAATTAAATGCAAAACGATGCTCAACTGAGTTTTGAAGCTTCAGTAACAGACAGCAAAGCCTTTCACGGTTTAAGATGACAGATCACTGTCTTTAGTGTAACCTTGTTGTGCATAAGGTGTGAACTGAAGTTAAGTTCATGCTTTATTTTTGACACTTGGTAAAACTGAATCAGGGCATCCTTACAGTTTACGGTTCTACAGACTGTTCAGTTATTGTTGTTCTCCTGTGGCTTTTCTCATTTCTGTTATAATTTGCTACAGTACCCAGCTAAATACATTGGGAAAGAATAGGATTAGGATTTCTGTAAATACAAGTTTTGTCTTTAAATTCTATTTCATTTGATGGCAGGGTAACACAAAATGAGAGAGTAGGTAAAAGGAATCCAGAATTTCATTATATAATTATCAGAAATCTGAAAAAGTAATTTCCACCAGCTTTTACGATTAGAAGGTGGCAAAAATCATTGCATATCAGTGTTCATGGACAATATGGATGCATCTGTTCTGTGTACTTCTTTGGCAGTCCTGCAGCTGACAGCCAAAGCATCACATCACACTTGACTGGGATCTTCCAACCTGCGAACATCTTCACCATGTTTTGTTCTGGGATAAGAGTAACCTGGTGTCATCTCCTTGTTTTAGTGCTGATGACTAATTAGGTTTAGATTATTTGCAGTTAAATGTCCCAAAACCTGTTGTACTTGGTATATCTGTGCATGAATGCTTCATTGTATCTCAAGCATTGACCTGAAGCTCTGCAGGGAATGTATCTCCTCTAGGGAAAAATGAAGAAAACTTCTTGGCAGTTGTCTTTGAGTCCCTTCAGCAGGGACTCAGCTTTACTGTACAAAGAGTATCTGAAATTCACTTGGAAGAGCAGTAAACATAAGATTGAAGTGGTGTTTGGGCTACAAGCCCTGCAGCGTGGCTATCTAGAATCTGTTAAGACTTAATCACACTTAATTAAACATCTTACTGCTAATGAGTTGCAGATGTGGAAACTTGCTTAGATATTGCTGATGAAGAATCACCTGAGATACTGATATTTTTGCAGAATTGGATGCTTAAGGATGAAGAACCTGGATATTTGATGATCTGCCCCTTGAGTCATATTCCTCTCCAGTACATGTTTTTATGATGCATTAGGTTTGTTTTTATTATACAGAAACAGTATGGCATGCTGTGAGGTAGATTTTGAGTGCTAGCATCTGTCTGGTACAAATGACAAATTTGCCAGAAGAATGGCTGAAATGGCTGAAAACAGCACTGCTGCAGTAAGAATTTAGTTCATTACATGCATTGTGTTTGTTCAGGTGCTGATGTATGGCAGTTGCTTCTTTTTCTTTTGTCTCCTGCTCTATAAGAGCTGCTCACCTCTTCTGCATGCTTTGTCATCTCTCTCTTGCAGCCTAACAAACCAAACCAGGTAGCCTTATGTTAGTCACTTAGTGTCACCCAAATTCAAATGTCAGAATGCAGTGTATTTTCCCTAAGTTCATCCTTTAGATAATGAAATATTTCAGTAGTATGACAGTATACTGTGCTCAGGAAAATGAGACGCAGTTTAGGAATTGTAATATATCAGCACTGAAAGCTGTACAGGACGATTTTCAGCTTGAAAGTTGTGAGTTAGTTTGAAACACTGTTTTGTTTGAACTTGAACGTGCGCTGCAAATGAGTAAGACAATTTTGGGCACAGAACTTAATAGCTGTACCTTTGCATCACTTGGCTGAGCTTGGCTTCTTCAAAGCAGGCATGGGGAAGATGGACCCATTCCTATGCAAGAAGTCAGGTGTACCCATACGAACTTCCCTTAGTACTTGTAAGCAAATGCACTCTTTGTTTCTGCATCTGCAGCACTTTGTCTAATGTAAGATTAGTTGTCAGAGATACAAATGCAACAGAAATGCCTGTATAAAACTATCCATTATCTGTCCAATATAACTCAGTAATACTGAAATCTCTTTAGGTCATTTATGTTCGTGTGGAGTAGGATAAAATGAAGAGTCAGTCTTTGAAATTTAAGAGTGAATTTCTTTAGATCAGCCCCTATGCTGAAAATAAAAACGTAATGAGGGACTTGGGACACTTTAGCAGCTATGATTTTAAGACAATCTCTCAGTGATTCTGTCTTTCGAATTTCAGTGAAGTGCTTTTCATTATTCTCAGAGGTAGATACATTTCCTCCATTATAATTCAAAGCAGATGTTGAATGTAGTTACATGCTAGTTGTGAAACATTGCTCTTCTAAATAGCTGTTTCATTGTCACATTATAAGGTGTTATGCAAAAAGGAAATTGGTTTTATGGTCCAGTCGTCCTCAGAAGCCTTCTCCAGCTAGAGGATTGCTGACTTGCTTGCACAGGGAGTGGAAGATTTGCTCCTTAAATGTGTGTTGAAAGGACAGATTGGAAGATCATCTGTTCTATTTGTAACATTGGAATTATGCAATTCTCTAAAGATTTTGACACTAGAAATCTGTCAAGACACTGCACACTAATTTCAGAGAATCTGCAAATATAAACAAGTGATGGGTATCTATTACGAAACCTGGTTTAAGAGGTGGAATTTTACTTTCTGATCTGTGCCTTGTAGATTCTAAGTTGACCCAAATTTAATTCAAACCAAAGACTTTTAAGCAGCCCTGCTTATTGGAAATATTGAAAATAAAATAATAATAATAATAAAACAAAAACAAACAAACAAACAAAAAAAACGCCCAGGACTTGTATTACACATATCTGATAAGATTCCTCATCAGTAGTTATTTTTCTGTTTTCTTTTGAACAATGTTGATTTTTTTTTATTTTTGTTTTTTTCCGGCATGATTTTCAATTCAGTTTCACTTTCAAGTCAGGCTGTTTTTTCCTTGATGAAAAACACTCTCCTGGAAAGAAGTTGCTGCTTTTTGATGGGTTTGGGAAATTGATATTTCAATCCAACATCCTGCTTGAAAGATACACTTTGATTTCCCAAGAAATGTACAGCACAAAGATCCATGCTATGCTTTGACAGTATTCCTTGGTGCTTCTACTTTGTAAGGGAATGTTTAGCATTCAGAAACTGTGAACCTAACACAAAGAATAGATACTTCTGGGGCGTCTTTTCTTAATTAGTGTCTGGTCTAAACACCAACAAAGCAGTTTTGTTTTTTCTCGTGTGTATAGAAATACTTAATTCAGGCATGGGAATTGAATACACAGCATAGAGATTAGAGCACTGGTAAATATGAAAATGATGTATTTCCACTGGTAATTGAGAAGACAATAGAAGACATAGCAGCAATTATAAAGACGTATTGAGAAAGTTTTACAACTTGTGATTCTTGTTTAGAATAAACGGATTTATATGCAGTCCTATTCACTGTTTTCAAAAAGCAGAAGTGCAGACACAGTAGTATGACAATGATTTCCATTTTAGTCCACATAGTTTTCATTAGCAGTGTACCAGAGAGCCAAGCAAATCCAAACTAATTTTCAGAAATTTCACAGATTCTCCCTTTCTCCCAAGTTCTGTGATTGAGAGCTCTGCAGTTAGAAATGTTTGTCAATTCCTGAGCTGTGTTAAATCTTACTGGTTCTCTGGAGTAGGCTGATCCTTCTCAGCAGAATCTAATCACTGTGCTTTGGTTATAGAATGTCTTTCTCACCTACTCTGTTACAGTATGGTTTTTAGTTCCTGACATACAGTATGTAAAGAACAACATTTAGGAGTCTTTCTTTCCTCCTCATGCTGTCAAAAAATAAACTGGGCCCTCTACTTTCTTTTCCAGTTCACTGTACACTGAGGAATGTACTCTTCATACTCTTCCTTTTTCCTTCTTATCTCAGGAAGAAAGAAGTTGAGGTCAACAACTTATTCAGTATTGAGCAGAAAATAGAGCTCTGAAACAGCTGAATAAATTGTGGGTTTCTCTTCAGCATGATCATTGACTGGCTACTTTAGATCTTGCTGATGTGTCACCTCTGTAATTGCAGCTTTTTGGAAGAAAAAACAGGATGGGTGCTTGTGTGGGAAACGTGCATTGTGTAGAAAAATAGACCAATAGAAATGTGAAACAACCACGTCAACTTTTTAGCCTACCTGTGCTGGCATTGAAGGTTGTTCCACAGTTGAAGTTAGGCCCTAGTTTTGCTATGCGATGTTAATACTGATTTTCAGCTACCTACTAGCACCTACCTTAAAACTACAGAAACACGTGGCAGTTTTGTTCTTGTTCTTATAGGAATTGAATGGTCATTAAAGAACTTCTGAGATGGCTGAGGAATACTGTGGAAGCTGAGAAAATGCACAGCAAATACAACTGTAGTGACCTCTAATGCAAGAGAACTGAGAATGTCTTTGGCTGTGCTGATCAGAGATAAATACAGAGGTCAATACAAACCTGCTTAGTTGTGCTGAAGCTTGAGCTTGATGTGGGTTATGAATTCCAGGTCAAGTGACCTGAGAGTTGTGACATCTCCAGAATTATAATGCTACATTTTTATAGTGCTGGTGCCACGCTGTGTTCCTGCTAATATTTACAGCCACCTAGACACTTTTATTTTTTCCTCCAGCTCAGAGTTACAGAAACATTTAAAAGAAATTTCTCTATATTTTTTTCTTACAGAGAAGAGAAGGATAACAGCTGGTCTTTCTTTACACTTAGACTCTACTGTATGACTTAATTGTTCTTTATTCCTCTTTCTTTAATAACTCTTGCAGTATAACTGCATCATGTGAAATTGAGCTTTCTTAAGGGAGAAATAAAAAAAGGGCAAGTGAGAAGGGAGGGCTTTGTAGCTGCCTAACAGTGAGGATAATTAGGAAGGTGTAGGCATACCAGGGGATATTCATGCTGTGTGAGGAAGGTATTTTGTGTTAGCTCTGCAGCAGGAATTGCAGAACTACTTGCCTTCTGTGGGCGCCTTGCAGGGAGCAAAGGTACATAGTGCAAATGCTTAATTTATTTGTTTGCAATGATGGGAATATCTTTCTGAGGTTCAAAAACTGGGAGAAATTTGTCTTCTGGCAAAAAAAAAACAAACCCACAAACACAAAACCTCTAATAACACTGCAGAGAGTAAAACTTTCATGTTTTTAGATGCAGGAGTAGAAAACAGCTGGACTATGATCACAAAGTCTTGCAGCAGTTTGATTCCTATTCCTTAGAGTATTCCTTTCAGTATGCCTTTATTTTTGCAGCATGTGAAATTTAGGTCTGACTTCTGTACCTTATTTCTTTTTGAACCTTTTCATTATTTGAAGTAGTTCTCATCAAGAAATTCTAATTATAGCTTCAGGATTATAAGAGAGGTATTTCTGACTTATCTGAATTATTTACAGTACGTTTTTATGAGGGGCTACCTTTTCTGTGATCATCTTGATCAATACTGTCTTGGAGATTCTGCATTTATTAACCTTCCAGACCTCAGAATTGATAGAATTTTTCAATTCCACAATAGAACAACCGATACTTTGATATTGCCCTACAGTGATAAGATAATCAACCAAGAATTGGTTGTTGTTTTTTCTTGAATAGAACACTGATTTGTGAAATAACCACTGAAATGCATCTATCACACACAGTTTTTATCATGGCTTTGCTGTAGGCAGTTTCCTACTGCTGTGGTGTAAACATAGCTGAATAAGGCACAGGTGTAATGCAGAAGATGTTAACTTTGGATTTTCTACTGTGTAATGGAAGAAACTTCCCATGTGAAGAATGCAAATTTTAAATTTTTTAATTGTTATATGCTGAACTTAGAAAACTTGGAAGCAGTAGATACTAAATGATAGTAAGAGCAATCTTACCTAACATACTTATTTTCTTTTAACAGAATCTGGTTCTCCAATAACTGCTACTTGTGTTGGTTTGGGGAACTCAACAGTGCCTCCACCCGGACAGGCAGGAAAACCAGTGCCAGGATACAATGGTAAGGCGGTACTAAGTATGCTGCTAAAAAACCATATTGCTTATGTGCAATTTAAGTGCACTTTACTTTTTAGACTTCATAGGGAAAGCATATTACAGTCTTGCTAACAGATTTTCTTCTTTCTTGTAACAAATAGCTCTGCTTTTTTTGTCTTGTGAAATGTGACTGTACATAACAAATTCAGAGTAATTATCAAAATCATTGATCAATTACTTGTACCATTATTATATAAAAGGGATAGCATGTATTTCTAAAGTGGATGTAACAAAGATACGTAAAGAATACTGTGCTTTCAGGTTTTGTCTACAATTGCACAAATTAAATGAGAAGCAGCCGTAAAATGTATTGGCATGTTGGGAAGAAGAATGTTAATAATAACCATCAGCAGAAGAGGAAATGATAAGTAGACATGTAATTGCTTTAACTTGTACTCTGAGCGTTCTCACGCATCCATATCATCAATTTTCAGAGCCTAAATAGTTTTGTTTTAGGAGATGTACATCAAATAATTATGTCTCGGAGACTCACTTATCGTTATTTTGTTTTTATGCCACTATTTCATATGAGGAGTATCTTGAAATGCATAAAGAGAATTCTTAGTCAATCAATTCTTCCACTGATATGTCACTAGTGAACTAACAAGCGGCTTGTAAAATTTTCTATTGGAAAAATTAATTTTCTTATTAACCTGTTTAATTCTTTTCTTTTTTCTTCTTTTTAAATCAAAGCCAGTATGCTGCCTATGTGTACAGGTGTGTGAACTCATTTTTGAGAGAGGTGCTCAGCACAGTATCTTCTAGTAGTTGTGGAGCATATTTATTTCCAGCTGGGAGAAATAGCAGGCTATGAACAAACATTAAAAGGGAGAGAAGAGCATGCATTGTCGGGAAGCTATTTGCATGTAGAGAATGTGGCTACAGGATTAAGAATGCAAAAATACTTTCATACCTGGGAATTCTTATGTTAACACAAATTTCAAGAGTTCCTTGAAGTCCAAAAAGTAATTAAATTTCTTAAAGATCAAATTATCTTCCAGAAAGATTCTCACATCCTTGGTCAGAAAAAGCTTTGCTCTTTTTGATTCTAATAGATACAAATTGAAATGAGCATTTAAGAAAATAACCAGTTTCAGCAGATCCGTGTTTTGGCATTTACAGCATGAAGACAAACTACAGATTAAAAACAGCATTAAAACAAAGCCATAAATTTAGGGAAGAGTGAAAGAATGTAATTGCATTACACACGCTAGAAAAAATGTTATGCCAAACAAATGTATGAGGAGCAAGAACATAAAAATGTTTCGTGTATTTTTGAAACATGGTGTCAAGTGTAAATAAGGAATTCCTTTACACAGAACAGAGGAAATACCTTAAAACATGCAATAAAAAGGAAAAAAAATCAAGTGAACACTGAAATTCACTGAAGTTTTAGGATAGAACTGTACCATTTTCAGTCTTTGGTTTGAAGCCAGTAATGCTCAGTAGTGCAGCCATTCATGAAATAGTGAATCTTGAAATTACTGTGTACTGACAGCTGTCACCCATGTCTGTTCTGATGTTGTTTTGGCTGCTGTTACTGTATCAGTGAGAAGGGTTCTCTGTGCCATATAGAAGGTTTTGTATTCTTGAAATATATGTGTAACTTGTGATGATTTTCGGATGTTAATAACGTTTTATTTATGCTATGACATATGCAGAAAGCTACAAATCTACTTCTTTTCTTCTGAAATACAGCCAAATTCTTTGAAAGCAGCATTTATATTTATAATTTCAAAGTGTAATGGTGCAAATGGCATTTAAATGTGAATGGAGATAGCATAATAATTTCTAGCATTGTTGCTTTAAATCTGACATTGAGTTGTACTTTCCCTTTGGTCTACTTATACCTTTTTCAGATAATTTTGTAGCATTGTTCACAAATTGAAGCAAGTCTCACATTTTGAAGCATTAAGTCTGTTATTCAGTTATTCAGTAATTAAGTAGTAAACAGTATAGCATCCACTTTCCCCAGATTTTAGTACACTGAAATGCATTTTTCCAAGAAGGGGGAATAAATACTGGAATTCCTATCCTGATAAAATAAACTGCTTACATTCTACTTTGATATAATAAAAATAGGAAAATAAGCTGATGGGGAGCACTGAAAGATACAGGGTGTGTATCGCTGTATTCTGAGTCTAAATTTTCAAAATGTAACATTTCCATGTTCTTGTGGCATCTAATAAGATGTAAGAAAAAAAAAAAAGCTTAAAGATTTGAAGTGGATTTTATTTACAACAGTCTGCTGTTTTTCATTGAAGTGTTTTTTACATTTCCATTCATTCTTTTGATCTCCTACCCCTGTTACTCCTTTCAGCTCACTGAGCTGAAGAATTGGTGTGACCGACTTGCCTGTCTACTGAGCCCTTGCTTTCCAAGGGCTCTTCAGTTACTTAAAAAATACCATCCTCTGAAGGAGTGGCTTCAGACAGAAATAGAGCAATTACAGGTGTTTGACTTTCAATGGACAGACAGATAAGATATGATATAACTCATAAAAGTCTCAGCAAGATTTTACTCAGAAGTCTGTCATCCTCTTTTCCTCATTTGCTCTTTAACTTCTTAATACAGAATGTAAGATTATTCATAGTAATTTAATTCCAGCTGAACATAGCTTTATTTGCTTGGGCAGGCTTCAAAAAGCATTTTTTAAATCCATGTCAGCCCAATCTGTCAAAAACACTCCTCTCTGTTTTTCCATCATTTAGTCATTTCACTTTAATTCCACTCATCTAGGCCAAATTAATACTCTAGTTAAGAAATACCATAGCCAATCTACCATTCCTTCCTTATGCCTGTGCCTTCAGATAGAATGGGTGGTTATGATGGATTTTCCCAGATGACTGCACTGAGGAGGCTATTTCAGGTGTTTTCCCCCAGAAAACTACATCCTCCATACCAAGATATGATCTGAAGGTGATGGGTCAGTGTCAGCCAGGAAAGTCTTCTGTTCCAAGGTCTGAATTTTCTGGTGTTCTCTAGTATTACCCTGCTGTGTGGCTTTGGGTTATTCCCAAGTTACTTTATTTCTTTGTGCTAGGCTAGAGTAACCCTTGTTGGTGGGGGAGCATCTTTCAGAGCCTCCTGAGAGCCTCTGAAAAGCAGGCACATTTATTTATTGCTAATAACATTTCTTGCGTTTGCTAGATGAGCCCCTAGTAATCTTAGTTATTTTTTACTTGTCTTATCTGAACACTTTTCGCTCATATTTTTCATGTATCTGAAGGATCCTTCATTATATGCAAGCTTGGATTGTTCAGTATGAAGGTGCCTTTTACTTTCAGTTCTGTATTTCTCCCTTTTTGACTTTGTTCTGTGTCTACTCCCAGAACACAAGTATTCTTTAAAGATTCTTGTACTTAAGGCTGAATGTTAATAATGTCATGAAGTCATCCGGTATCGTACTCCCAAATTACTTAATACCTTTTGTTGCTGGTGTATTATTGTTCTCAAGTGTGACATAAGTTGATATTTGTAATGAAAAACTCTTTCCTCCACCTAACTTTAACAGGAGTTTTCTTTCCATATTACTGTTTTACAGTGATGATTCTGGATGAAAATAAGGAACCAGTGAAGGCGAAGACTTTAGGAAATATCGTGGTAAAGTAAGCAAAGTATCTTACAGTTAATGGGATCTTCCTAGGTGAAGTGGTTGTCTTTTGACCAAAATTCATATATTCAACAGTAATTGAACTTTTAAGAATTGAAAATAAGCCAGCCTCTAATGTTAATTGCAAACTGCTGGAATGTTTAGTGTTAATTAATCTTGAAAAACTGCAAATGAAATTATGTAGGTGAATGAGTGTGCTTTCTGGGGTTTTGTTTTGTTTTCCTTAAATTACAGCAAAGTTAACCATTTTCTTAATTGCCAGACTGCTGGCACGGGATTAAGCATTGTTGTGGTGAGCACAGTATTAAATTAATTATTCCCTATGCTTCTTCATCTTTCAGTTCAGGGAAATAATAGAGCAGTTGAGATTCACGTGCTTTGGTGTACTGGTGTGATACTACCTGCCCTTTCACTACCTCCTAATTCCCAGTGAAGTGTGCTCTTAAAGAGAGAAGGTGTTTCCTGATCTTTGCAAAAAGAGCAAGATGTCTCTGGGAGTACTTTGCATGGAACAGACAGTTCTGCTATGGCAGCATTCGGACAGAATACATATAGGGAAAGATTGCAGCAAAAATCAAGGAGAAAAAAAATCAACCCCCCCCAAAACAAAACAAACAAACAAACAAAAGCCCACCAACAAATCCATAGATACATCAGCTAGTTGTTTTTTTTTAAAGTGCAGTTTATCAGAATCTTGTCAGATGAGTTGCATAAGATTTTTTTGAAGCACAACTTTTGTAGGACACTTTCTTAGATATGGGTGCCTCTGTTTAATAATGCTGTGAACATCAGCTACATTTCTCTTATCTTATTTTCTGCAGTCCCCCTGTTTCCAGAACCTTTCTGTACATCTCTAAGACTCAAAAGGTTATTGCTTTCCATAGCATGTGCAAGCTGTGTATTCTGAATGTTTCACATGTGTTTAAGCAAAAGGGATTTTCCTCAACTAGATAGCTACAATGTGATTAATGTGTTATCTCTGGCCTTCTCTATTTTCACTCCCAGAAAATACTTAAGTTCTGAAAACATAACTGCCAGCAAATGCAACTCCCAGTAGAAATGCATTAATCAGCTTCTGTTCTGGTAAAATTAAGGGGAGTAGTGGTGACTCACATTCTTCATATTTGCTTAGATGAATGGAAGGAAATAAAAAGATAAGCATTAAATCTCAGGGAGCTGAAGTTTTTCAGAAGCCAAAAACAATGGGACAGATGTACCGATTCTGATGAGTGACTAAGGAGAGAAATTAAATGAGGGTTGAGGCAGTGGGCAGGCGAGCTGGAGATGAGATGCATGTATACACTGGAGCATGCTGTAGAAGCACAACACTGAAAATACAGGCTGTCTAGCTGCATGGTACTTACCTGGGAGCCTGAGTTTCTAAATTGAGGAGTTTGCTCAGACGTATTACTGTCTAATGTAACTAGACCTGTGTGGAGACTGAGGTATAGTATCATAGGAGGTTGTAGTACTGCGTGACACAGATGTATTTTCAGATGGAAGTCTATGCCCCGTCTAATTTTGAGCACCTTAGGCCTAGCCACCAGGACTCACAGACATATGTTGAAGTGCACAAACAATATTTCCTGAATCAGCAGATTTAGGTTGAGACATCATTTTTCTGTGACACCCATAAGATTGTGCATTCATTCCACTGTGGAGTATGAATAATTTAAATTGCTCAATCCTTTAATAGACTGTGCTTTGCAATGTCACTAATGTAGGTCAGAGTGAAGGGCTATCTTCTGAAGCTCCTGTCTCTTTAGTGCCTTACTATTGCCATCATAAAACTTAGGTTTGTAATCATTGGATACAGAAAGATATTTTAAAAGAAAAACCTGTCACAAACATTTAACTAGGATGGAATAAATACACTTCCAGATATGCTTATGTTTCTCTGCTGACACAGAGCTTAGCTACCTAAAGCTAAGTGAAATGAATTCCATCCTTAGCAGCTCTCTGCTAAACAAGCTGAATTACATCTACAAACAGGTAGATACCATTTCTGAGTTGTAACTTGGTATTTACATGCATGTCAGAAGGGGATATTGTCACATGAGGAGATCCTATTGGGGCTATTGCCAAACTCAAGATTTATCTTTCCTGACACTGCCCCATATTTAAACACTTTTCTTGAGGGATTAAAAATATGTTTGATTGATTGATTTATTTTTTTAAATTTTATCCTTCTTGGCATGTTTTTTTGCTGCAGTCATACAAATCAAGAGGGTAGTAGTGAGGAAATTTTTCTTTCTTTGTTGTTGTTGTTGTTTTCTTTTGTTTTTGTTATACATTCTATTATTTAAGGTAGACTGTTGTTACAAGGTAACTATTATTTTACCATATCCTTATTTGTTTGTAATAACCATTCTGAAATAAAAGGAAGAATAAGTGAGAAATTATGCTATTTAAAAAAAAAAACAACTATGAAACCAGTTTTTAGTAGGGTAATTGTCATCCTTCTTTCTGTTCCAGTGTTTTTTCTGACACTTTTTCATGACAGTAGAACCTCCTAAAATTCATTCTTCAATTTAACTGTTTAAAAAAAAAAAGTAAACAAATACAAGGCAATGTGCTGAGGAGCTCTAGGAGACCGATTCTGTATGTTTTATCACTTACAACATTTGAACATCCAGTCTGTTAACAGAAGTTGGTTTTAGAGTATTATGGTATGCAGCATGTTAATATTTTATTCTAGGTTTCATTCTAATTAAACTGACGATTTCCTGTCAGTGTTTAATCATAAGAATCTGTGGTTGTTATGTTAATAACAACATATTTTCTATCTTCTGCTGCATCCAGCTGAATTATTGTTTAGCATTAAAAACTTTTTTTCTTCTTCTTTTTTTTTTTTTTTGTATTAGGGCTAATTTTCATAAAGCCCTCCTGTAAAAGAAACCTTTTTCATGTTCTTTTGTTCAACAGACTTGTACTCACACTTAAAACAGTGGGGATGATCCTTGTTTCTAGCAGGTTTTGCTTCTCACCTCACAGTCATACCCATGTGTCCTGAAGACAGCTGGGGAGTCAGGCTAGTTTTGGCTATTCCTCCGTCATATACTCAACAGCAAAATATAGTTTACTGCTTTAGAAAGAAACAAGCTTGTACAAGTGTTTGCTTTATCTACAGCATATATGAACTGAGAAAATATTCTTCAGTATTTGTTGGAGAGGAGTATGACCACACAGTGCCCACAGCACAAGCTGTGCAAAAGTGGTATGATGCAGCTCTTGGTTATTTTTAGCCCAGTGTAACTGCTGGTAAGGAGTGTTGGGGGCTGCCTGAAGCCTGCAGTGCTCATAAGTATAGTATTTAAAATGTCTGTTCTTGCAATGGAGTCTTAAAAATATATCCTGGAAGAGTCAAATAGTTTAGACAGATAATTCTTATTACTCTATCTTCCTGTTCCAAGTATATTACCTTCTTTACTCATACTCACCTGATGTTTTTTTTTCATATAATCATCATCTGTGTGCCCTCTGGGGAGGTTTTTTACTGATGAGAATGTGCATAGAAGCTAATTTACCTGGACACTGCAATAACATTTTGACTTCACAGTTCTTCCAGGATAAAGTAATCAAATGCAGTATCATAAAATTTATGATGAAAGGAGAAGAGAAAATGAAGACTACTCCAACTTATGAAGATGGTTTTGTACGAAGTGATTTTAAATGTACATTTTTTTGAGCTAGAATCTCTGATCATGAAGGGTAGTTAACCTATAACTTATTCTGAAGTGAAAATGATAGCAGCAATGGCTTCTGTATCCTTTATTAAGACCAGTCTGATTTAGTGGCATGGTGCTGCTTGTGTTGTTTGGACCTGTGTATAACTAATATACACCTGAAAACTTGTGTATGTTCATACGTGTAATTATGATAAGCAGTGAGAACTTTCCATGTTGTCTGTGTTTGTAAGGAATGTTAGCATGAAGAAATACCATTCAAATTCTAGTGCCTTGCAAAGCTCTTTTACATTATGAGGATCATAAACTCATTATGTTTATTTAATGAGACGGTTGTCGGCATTGTCTCATTAGCTAACATTATCTTCATCCACGACAGGAAGAGGACTACATTTGCCATAAACTGATTTTATCCTGAATGTAATGTCTGCTAGTAAATTTTCCTCTAGATCCTTTAAGGAGTGCCTGTACATTTTATGCTTCCTCTAGTGTTTGTATAGTTAGTTTTGTGCCACTACCACAGAGTTTTTTGCAATATATATTTTAAAAAGCAGTTTTACCATTCTCCACAGAAACAGATAAGAATTTCTGTTCCATATTAACACAGATGAGAGGCACTGTACTTGCATTGTGCAGTAATTCTGAAGTATTTTTGTAAGAATTTAAGATTGGTAGAGAAAGAGAAAAGACAACGATAATGTTCTGTCAATGGTTGCACTGATTTTAGTGATGATCCACTCCACTATATACAATCACACAGAAGCTGTAGCAGGATAAAACATTGACAAGGTTGTGTGAAGAATAGGTCATGGTAAATGTACAGCTTTGTATAATTTTAAATTTTGTGTTGGCTGGATAGAAATATGGCAAATACCATAAAATTTTTATTCTGGAAATAGAATAGTGGAAAAGGTAGTGCAAAAGATATTCAGAAGTAGGCAACCCATTCACAGTTTCACGGTTTGTGGTACTGTGTTCAAACCTTATGCAGAGCAAACAGTTAGATGTTCAGTAAAAAGCTTACTCATTTAATATCTCTCATAATGCATTTAAAAAAAAATCAGCATGGCTGTGGGGGTGCATTACAGCAACAAGCAGCCTGAAGCCAGGAATGCACTCATTAAGATGCACAATAGAAATGTGCTAACCAAAGCAGGGAAAAGGGGAAGGGGGAGGAGAGGAGAGGAGAGGAGAGGAGAGGAGAGGAGAGGAGAGGAGAGGGAAAGGAAGAACATCTAATCTTTCACAGAACACCGGTGTTTCAGTATCCTATTAAGGAAAATGAAAAAAAAAACCTTTTAATGCTTGATGAGGAACAGTTCAGTGTTCTAGCTTGGGATAAGCCCATGGAAAAGGCTACCCATCTTGCTTGTGCTGTGCCCCACTCCAAGAAGACATGGAGGACGGGAGACAATGGCAGTGTTTTTAGGTTGTGAAAGAGAAATTCCATCCTAAGTGAAGAGAGAGAGAGAGAGAGGACATTAGCTGAGAAGACAGATACATACTTTTATCATTAAATTTGATCTAATGATAAAAAATGATGCTCATTATTCTGAAATTTCTTTATATGGATGTAGTAATCCTCCAAATTGAAATATTTGAACACACTGAGAAACATTTATCTTTCTCATGAATGACTGTGCTGGAGTACCTGAAGGTGATTAAGCAATACCTCCATTGGTTGAGTTATCATTATTTTTTTTTGTTTGTTTGTTTTATTGACATACTCTACTATTTAGGAAACATTATTTCAACTTTTCCTATTGATTTTTTTTTTTTTTTCATATAAGATACCTAATTATTTCTTAAAATAGCAGAAAATTAAAGACAGTGTGGACGAGGGCATATTCCAGACCTGTCTGCACAGCTGTCCTCAGGGAAGACTGCTGCAGAGAGAGAAGTGTTTCTTGTAGAAAAGTATAAAGAAAGAGTGTCATCCTACGCAGACCCCTTCAGACTGTACACCAGAAAGTAAAAACTTTCTAATTAGGTGCTTGTGTTAGAGTGGATGTACCGCTGAATGTGGAAGTCTTAGAAGGAAGATAGCAGGTAGTGGACAAAGCAGGCATTATGATCCTTTGTTGTTTAGTAGGGAAACTGAAAAGGAGCTGATGTCATCTGTGGTGATATCTGATGTGATATTAGTAAAACAACTAATGCATTATTTTGCAGTTCTGGTTCTGATGTCTGTATTGCAAAAGACTGCTGAGAAACTGGGTTTTAGAAAAGATGTGAATGAGACTGGTGGAGAGCTTGGCTGAAAGAAATTTGCAGTCTAACTTACATAACTTACTAGAATATAATTTATCCAAGATCTCTCTTCCAGCTCACCACATGTTTTTTTTATCAGCTTTGTCTTTTCCTTTTACACTTTCAGTGTGGGAACATTCAAAATTGAGCTGAATACCTGTGGGTAACATTCAAACTTTTTTAACTCGTTCCAGGCACTTTAATAATTTTTTTTAATGTTTTTCCTTTTCCTCACTAACTTGTAGGGTTTTTTCCTCCTAAATCCACGCTGAAACCAACTACCGCCTGTGACCCTTTTCAGCTAAGGGAGTATTTTATGCAGACTGGTAAATAAGTGTTCAAGATCCTCTCTTCTTTACCCCTTCTCCACCTGTGTTCCAGTACTGTTGTTTCTTGTATCTGAAAAAGCTTCAAGATTGGAGATGGTTTTCAAAATGTAGAATCAAGGATTTTTTTGAAAGAGTAATGTTTACACACAGCATTACATAAATGCTGAGTAATAATATAGCTGCCAGTCAAGATGACTTAGCTCAATTCACAGCCTGAATTCTTGTAAAAATGGCATACAGTTGCTTTGACTGGCTGTAATGAACAGCCTGTAACTGCCATTGTCTACCGTAAAATAAAGGGATGTTTTTTTTCTGAATCTCAGCAACATAGTGTCTTTAATAGTTTTGACTTCCATTTGTACTTTTCAAAATCTGTTTTTCTCTTGAAAAGAACTTTTAGTGCTGTCAGTAATCTTTTTTTTCTTTTTCCACCAACAAAAAATCTTGCAACGTTTAGTCAAGTGGCATCCTGAAATGATGTGACACACACAGCCAGTTGTTTCTGGGCTAAGTTAGAGGTGGGTTCTTCTGTGCAAGGTCAGCTGCTGCTGTGTGAAAAGCAAATGAACTGTGAAACAATGCTTAAAAAGCATGCAAGCGTGTGTCATGGGCCCATTGCTCAGGAATTATTTTGCCTAAAAGATGGACACATGCAAGATGGCATTTGGATTTTGCGTAGGAGATGGAATGCAGTCTGAACTACCAATAGAGCTTTATAAAAAGCAGTGACGGAGCATTTTCAGATTGTGTATTTTGTGCTGTGTTTTGTGCTGTAGAGATACCTGTGGTAGTCTGTATTTTACTTTTCCCACTTCTCAGCAATATGCACTCTGGATGCACTTATTCACTGCAATTTTCCTTCATACAAACCAACCAAGCAGTGGTGATGGGAACAGGGATTCTATTTTTGGTGATATATTTCCACTTGGTTTAGATTTCAGAATGATTTTAATTACAGAAAACAAAATGGTTTTTTCCTCATTTCAGCATTAAAACTGTTTCTTCTGTTGAATGAATAACAACTGAAAACCACTGAGTAGAGCTGTGGAGAAATTAAGGATTTTGTCAACATGAATTATCATTTCTCTCTTATCACATGGATGTTTCAAACTTAAATTGAAAGTTCAAAATTTGCAATGACTGAAACTTCTAAGAATTGCTGTGCTGTCAACAACCAGACAACAGTTATTATTATAGTAATTATCATTCCCTAATGGATGTTCTTGAATGTGAACAAGATATTTTTATTTTGAACTCAACAAACACAGGGATTGTTACATCACTTTTCTAATTTTTATTTTATTTATTTATTTATTTATTTTTTTGAGGCACATACTCTGTCATGCAATGATAACATATTATTATATTGCAAGGATGCTTAAGGTAGGCTAGTGCATTTCTACCAGATGGGCAGAGCCAACCTGCCCTCCTGAAACCAGGGTGCCTAACTGGGAAGTGTCTGGCCTGTTTAGCCTTGTCTTTACTGTACTTTTAGGGAATGTGACTTAAAATAGCCAGAATTCTCAGAGATAATAGTAGTACTTACAGTAGTATATTCTATTATGTTACTTCAACTGAATTAAGCGTAAGGTAGCTGTGATTGTAAAAGTCATATATCTTTCTTAGGTAGAAATATATAAAACTTACAAAAAATATTTTTACAGTTGCAATGTTAGAATTGCATCTCACTGAGCTGGAAGCACCTGTTCTGTGACCTGAACATCACAGAAGACTTGTAAGAGTATCAGTATCTCTGCAGTACTGAGTGCTTCACTGCTGGAGAATGTTGCCTTTTGGGGTCATAGAGACACTGTCAGAATGAAAAATAAAATACCTCTGGATAAAGATTTGCTTGTTAGGAATGAAGGCATATGCATTTTCTAGAAGGCATTTAGAATTTTATCTGTATAAATATGTTTGCTGGCATGATCATGCTAATGCTAGGGTTAAGCTTTATAAAATTTGTGAATGTTATATATCTGAATAGGTTCTCTTAGGATTAAACACAGTTTACTTGAACTGCCAATAAAAGATTTGAAGGAGAAAAATGACCACTCCTTTATTTTCTGAGACTTCTGTAGCTTCTCCATCTGGCAAATAGCGATGTGAAATGTTCTGTCTTTTGTCATGCCCCAAGCCTTGACTGAAGAGTGGATATATAGTATGTATTGAAAGCTCAGCTAACAAATCATTCCAGAATTTTTATATTTCACTACTTTTTATATATATATATATATATATAATATATATATATATACGTATTTATACAAAAAATAAAATAAAAAAGATCCAGTTGTTTTAGAATGCTTTAAAATTGATTTTTTTTTTTTAACAATATACTTCAAAGAACTCTTCAAGTAACTGCGATGAGATAAGGCACAGCTGAAGTAAGGAAAATATTTTGTTTCAGATTATTGTGGTCAAGGTTGAATTATATCTTTTTACAGAAACTGAAGATGTATATACCTGATAATTTGCATGACTATACATGGGTTTGTATGCTTTAGAGAGAGAGATACCTATAATGAAGTTGTCTGAATCATAGCACATATATACACACATTTCTGACAGATACTTGATCTGTTGAAATGTTGAAAGCTGAATGCTGGTAGTATTTATAGTATAGTAGATAGTATTTGCTAGACCAAGCATCATTTTGGTGAATGTTATAGATGCTTATGCTATCTGTAAGTTTTGATTTAGATATAGTTTAGTGTTATGCTGTTTATAGGTTAAGAGTTTTTTTAATAATATATTGATCTTATTCCTTCTCAGGGATTATTTATCTTAATGTAAACTACGAATGGAGAGCAGTAGCTGTTCTTTTTGGATATTCTAACTGTTTTACCCAATCTTTTCAATTTAAGGTTACCTTTGCCTCCTGGAGCATTCTCAGGACTTTGGGAAAATCCGGAAGCATTCCACAAGTTATATTTCCAGAAATTTCCAGTAAGAATTACAAAATGAATTATATAAACTTTTGGTAATCTTGCAGCACTGAATGACGTGAAGTCTTGGTTGGATAACATAAATATATATATATATATTATATCTTATATTAATGGCAGATCTTTGATATGCTTCTTCACAGTATTGAAAACGTTTCAAAATAAACATTTCTTCATAGTTCTCCAGCTTCTGGGGATACTGAATTTTTTCAGATCTGAAACAAAAGTAGTAAACATCAAGTTTCCAAACCTAAAAGTTTTTTTATGTCATTGGGGCAACCTTAGTCTAGAATAGCTTCAGATATCCTTCTACTGTTGATATGCAGCCATTCTAATTTAATGTCAGTCCAGAATATGCACTTGTCTGCAATGCATTTAAATACATAGGAGGCTCCTCACTGAATATCTCCACATCAGATGAAATATCTAAGGACTTGCCTCCTTTCCACATAGAAATTGATTGACTGGTACAGATAGGCTGTCCGGAATGGTGTGTTTGGTTCAATAAAAGTAAATGAGTGACCCAAGCAGACAGATTGTACCAGCATGTTGAGGGTGTATAGACTGATACAGCAAACAGGAGTATCTTTAGGGTCAGTTTGACAACTGTTGTTGTGTTGAAACTATTCCACTTTTCTTGTGTAGATTCAGGCAGTATTCTTCTCTGGGTTGTCAGGGATTCAAGCTGGCAGAGTGGAAAAAGTTCAGGTTTATTTATTCCATCTTCTGTCTTAATAAAGGCTGCAAAAACCTGGAAAGAGAGCTGTAAGGCATATGATGACATAAGAATTGTGAAAAATAACATGGAATTAAACCTTTCAGACATCAACAACTTCATTTGACACAATGTTTTGTTTGTTAGTTTCATGGGAAATAGATGGCTGCTCTTACTAACATTTTCTGAGGTTTTGGTTTTTTTTGTGTTTTTTTTTGATTGTGTTGTGTTTAGGGATATTATGATACCATGGATGCAGGCTATATGGATGAAGATGGCTATTTATATGTTCTGTCTCGAGCTGATGACGTGATCAATATTGCAGGACACAGAATTTCAGCGGGTGCAATTGAAGAGGTGAGCACTTCCTGGAAGTAATATAGAAGAGTGAAAGATGCATAAAGTAAGCCAAATTTATGGAGACAGAAAATCTCAGAAATTTCTCTTTCTGCTTTTCTCAGTTGCATTTGCATTAATACTTTTAGCAAAAACATTCATTGCTTCAGGTCCTTCCTATAAAAGGTCTTTCCAGAGCCATATAAAACATTTAATACCATAGGCTTGATATAATAGGCATGATTTGACATATGAAAGTAGAGTTAAGGGGCAGTATGGTAGAATGGAAAATATTCTGAAAAGCTCTAATGTAGGCTCAGCATGTCAAGTCCTTGCAATAGCTGCTGTAGTCACTTTAGGAGTAGAAACATTTACTCCTAAAATAAACTTTTCAGTTGTGGTTTTGTTTGTTAGTTTTTTAAAATGTTTGGTGTTTTGAATTCTTTTAACATAGACTAACATTTGCTGTTTTTTCTTCATTTGAAGAATTTCCTTCTCTGTTCCTTGAGAGCTTCTTTGTATCAGTCTTATTGTATGAGAAGTACTAAATGAAGAATGGAAATTTCTGTTAAATCCCACTGATAAATTAAAAATCATTAATGTAATTTCTGTGCAACTCAGAAGGTTGCAAATATCACAGTTCATATTTCTATCTGAATTTCGAGTCTTTTATCACTTCCTTCTTCACAAGTGCTGTGATTTCTAGTTCCAAATGATATATCAGTTTTTTTTTTTTTAATTCAGGGGAACTATGAAAAGGTGTGTTAGATATGTTCAAGGAAAAATCCTTTTATAAACCTCTGAATTTATTAACTGTTAACCGAATCACAAACCAGTTTGATGTGCGTTTGGTTTTTGTTTTGCTTTGTGATACTGGTTTTAGCAATACATCAATTATTACATTGTTATGTTTTGGTGACTGCAGTGGTTCGGTTTTTTTAAGACTAGATAACTTGAAGTATAGACAGAACTCTGATTGCATAGAAGTGAACAAATTCTGATAAAAGCAGGCAGTCCTTCAAAGGATCAGTCAGCCAGAGTTGAACCAGCTGCAGTGCTGATACGGGATTGTGAAGACATGAAGATGGCTTTCAGTCTGCTTAAACTTATTTCCCTTTGAAGTGAGCTTTTGTGTTGCTGTGCAACAATGGGGAATCTCATCCCTATCCATTACTGCTCTGTTGCTCAAGGGTATTGTTTCCTAGCTTCAGGCCAGATCTGAAGCTGTACAAGGAACCAAATTATCTTTTCATCAGTGTCATCTTTGTATCTGTCTGAAACTGGTCCCCAGGTAAGCATTGCTGTTTTTACCCTGTTAGAGCTTTCCCCTGAAGCAGTGCATCATCACTGCGAAATTCCAGATGCTTTTCTTTTTGTCTTTTGAGCAAAGGTAAAAAATAGCATTGTTAATACATTCACAACAAATTGCTAGTTAATTGGAAAAGCATTAACAAAAACACAGCTTTTCAGTAAGATCAGTAAACACAGAATTGGAGATTTAATGAACAGTCATCTAATTAAGTGTCAGTTACCTTGTTGAGCAACTATATTATCTGTGTTTACATTATAGCTGCATTACAAGCTTAACAAGTATATCCTTAGTGCTTTGGCTAAGAATTTCAGCTTCACTATGTTTCAAACAGTTAGTTTCTTTATCTGTTAGTATCACTGGAGCTCCATCTTTACTGAGATAAGGTAACTCTACTGTTAACCATGCCAGTCACTGATGTTAGCCAGTACGGTAAGCTTAGCTTGTGTTCATCTGTCCATCTCTTTTGTCTATACATCTGTGATTCCAAACTTGGCTTGACTCTTTCTGAATTTACCCACATTAAGTCTTGTCTGTCCAATGCAACAGATGTGAAGTTGCCCCTTCTGACAGTGGGATTTCTGACTGCTGCTACATTAGAAGTCCATTGTGTCCAGTGATCATATTCAAGAAATGCTCCTTCGTTTTATCTTACTTGCCACTCAAAAATTGTTTACTGGTGATGATTTTGTTCTCCGTTCATCTTTTCAGCCTGTTTTAAGAAACTGATACTTTTAAAGTTAGTATTTACAGTTCCAGTCATATGAAATTACCTGTCCCAGTGTCAATGGCATATTAATGAGATTTTTTGATAGGCCAGTGAAGGAAATTAATATAGATATTGCCAGTCCACTTTCCTACAATTCACTGAAAAGTAGATGAAAAGTAGTTTCATCTTTTTCTTTCTTTCTTAGTTCTGTGGCAGTCAGGTTGCTATTGGCAGGGTCAAGAAGTCAAAGTAGAAAAAGAATGGGTATTTAAAGCACAAAATTGAATACTTCATGGATTACAGGTGGCCCAGGCTAATAGGTTTATATCACACAGTGAAATATCACTGGGATCTGGAGTTGCATGAAGAAGCTAGGTGCTTTGGAAGATGATTCTTGGTTACTGGTGTCTTAAGTCCAGCTTAGCCCCTGACTTAGTGACACATATCTCAGTATCCATTGAGACAACTTGGTGATTTTCTTTCAGGAAGTAAGAATCTCAGCTGGCTAACTGAAAACAAAAGAGTAGCTCTCTTTCTTTTTTTCTGAAAATAGTTCCAGATATTGGTGTACTGCTGCCCATCATTTGTCTAATTGCAAAAGTGTTTGTTAGGAAAGAGGAGGCTGTGGTTTAATTCCTTTTTCTGTCTATTAAGGTTGAGACCTCACGTTTCCAAACAGGTCACCTGAGCACTAAGTTAGAAGCAAGCTGATCTAGGGCTTATATTTGGCTTTAGTTCAAATTGTCTTCATGAAGCAAAGAGCTGAAAAGATACAAGGCACCAGAGAAGATGAGCCAAATTGATTATGACTCCATAGCCCTGTAATAGGAGAGTTCCTGAGGTTTTTGTCCTTAACTCCACAGTATCCATAATGTTAGAGTAACGTTATTTTTTCCAGGAGAAAGCACACTAACAAAAGCCTGGATGTGAGAGTCTTGTTTTTCTAAAACTACAAGGATACACTTTTGCTGTGTTCAAGCCCAGATTATTTCATGATTCTATGATTGTGCATTTATATCTTATGCTGCCAATATTTTTATTTCTTAAATTTATTTGAAAAATACACATTGGCACCTATGAAAGTATTCACACATGCATTTTCAACATGTGTAATTAGAGTCCTGAAGTGCACTGACTAAATATTTAATCAGCCAGTATTTAATCAGTAAGTCTATTTTTGTGTCCCTCCTTAGGGAATTTCATAGTTGAAATGTTAAAATTATTATTAATCTAGTTTAGTTTTGTTTTCTGTCCCTCAGTGTGTTCTCCGCCATCATGCTGTAGCGGACTGTGCTGTTGTAGGCCAGGAGGATGCCTTAAAAGGGCACGTTCCCTTTGCGCTGTGTGTGCTGAGAAACGGTGAGAGATTATTCCTACTGGTGTTACTAAAACCTGCAGGAATCCTAGAATAATTAAAGGACATGAACTTCTTCACTAGGTGTAAAGACAGAAGAGAAGAAGATTTTGGAAGATATTGTTGAGCAAGTTCGAAATAACATTGGTCCTGTGGCAGCTTTCCAGAAGGGGGTGTTTGTGAAACAGCTACCAAAAACACGTTCTGGCAAGATACCACGTTCAGCTCTTTCTGCATTGGTCAGTGGAAAACCATATAAGGTAAGTATGGGCTGTATGCCTGAATGAATTAGGCACATGTACACATCCAAAGATGCATCATCATGGTTCTGATTCTCTAGACCATGCTAGAGCTGGTCCATGACTTCAGATACTATATTGTATTCTACTCTGTTTTAGTTATAAGATTTTCCAGATAATTTTCCCTTTGCTGTTTTTGAATACTAAATTTAGAAGATTCTGAAATTCTGAAATAAAAGTGATTTACTATTGAAGGACATCAAGCTATTATTAAATGCTTTTGCATATTCGTTCTTTTCAGATAACGCCAACCATTGAAGATGCTAGTGTGTTTAAACACATAGAAGAAGTGCTGAAGAAAAAGTAAAAGGAATAATGGGATGGTAAAAGCATCTGTTACTGAAATATGGAGACTTTCTATTAGGAAATACATATTTTAAAAGTGAATAATAATAATGATTGGGACTACTATTTTTTTTTCTTTTTAACTTTTCTACAGATACTGTGAACTCTTACCATATTGTCATAGCCAGTGAAGAATGCTGAAGATTCTGTGTGTTGTCATTGTATGCTGGATATAAGACTGCTAAGAATTTTAAATAGAATTCATACATTTCTCTAGCCTTCAAGGGAGTCACTCTATTACTGTGACAGAATTGTGGAATCACAGAACAGCTCGGATTGAAAGGGACTTCAAAAGACCATCACATCCAACCTTTCATAGGAGAAAAAGGGTACCTAGAAGAGATTATCTAGCACCCTGCTGAATTGCATCGTGACAGCCTTCAGTGATGTGGGTTCTGCGCTATCCGTTATTGCATAATGGTATCAGTAACTTGAGTGTGACTAAAACATCTTTCAGCTAAGTTTCAAACTGAAGACAGCAGAAAGTAGGAATCCTGATGTGAAAGTCACTGCAGATATAACTTGTCTTCACTTAAAAATTATAAGCCTTATGCCTTTTAAATTTTTATGAGCTTTAAATTTTTTTTTAAATTAGTTTTCTGGATTCCACTGATTTTTTATTTTTTTTTTTCCTAAGACTTTCTGTTATAAATTAGATTCTTCTACATGCTTTGTTCAACGACTTTTTGAAGTGTCTTTTTTTTTTGTAGAATAATAGATGATTTCAAGTCTGTTAAATCTTGATTTATCCATGGTAGTGTTGAATGGAAAATATGTATTTTAAATAAATGCAGGCATTTATGCTTTGGATTTTTTTTTATAGTTTTGTTGTGATGGCTTTTATTGCTGCTTTGGGGAAGGACAATCAGGATGTGCTTTCAGGCATAATTAGATGAATATATAGCTAAGAATTATAGCAAATGCAGGTACTAGGCAGCCTCTTTGTGATGATATAGCTTGTTTCAAAATACATTCAGGGTACTCAGCATACCAGGAGATGGAGGATACATGCTCTAAACGCATTACTTCTCAGTCTGTAGCTTTTAACTTAACAAGAAATGTAAAAATCCTTGCAAAAATACATGAATTGCATGTAAAAGCAAAGGAAAAGTTTAAAAGTAGAAAAGTTATTCATATTCAGCATTGCTTTTCAGAGGGCTAAACAGTAAGCAGTTGCCAAATTCAGAAGCTGTGAGCATATTTTAAGATCTTTTATTCTGGAAATCATTCAAGATCAAGACTGAGAAGGAGGAGAGGGGCAAAGGGGTCAGGTGCACTCACTACTCACTACTGCCCAGCTCGTGCAGACGTTTCCAGAAATACCAAATGATTTCTTAGTCAGCATTTAGAAAACCCAGTTATAGAGCAGCAACAATGCACTATGGAAAAACATTCTTTTTGTTTCCCAGAGGAGCCTTTTTTTCTGAGCAACTGTGATTGCAGAATGTTTTGTTTACAGGTTTGGGCAAGTGCCTAGCTGGGGAAAGGGAAAGAGGTGGTTATTCCTGTATGTGGGTCTGTTGCTGCCCAGCAACATGGTTGTACAATCAAGGAAGAACAATTGCATTTAACAAGTGATAGGAGATTACTGTTTCTTCTTTATTTTGTTTTTCTAAGAAACAAATGCCTTGGTAGATCTGAATGGCCAGGGATTTGGATGAAAGAGATTGGTGCAATCCTTATTCATTAGTTGTGGATTGGAGCTGTGTAGATAACATTTAGCATAGCCATAACTTCTAACTGTTGGGAGTAGAGCCTTGGCTCACACAGAGGAGACAGGGATGTACCAGGAGTTTTTATATGCTAGCCTTAGATCACAACTGGACTTCATAATAGTACATTTTTTTTTTTTTTAAAGCGTTCTTAAATATTCTGGTCTGTTTTTTTTCTCACTGTGCACATAAGTTGGGGTTACTTCTAGGGCAGTATGCCTAGAGCTTACGTTACAAGAGCTTGCTTACACTTTTCCCTAGCATATCCCATTTTCCTCTGCGCCCCCACCCTGAATTGGTGTGTGGGTTTTGATAGTGTAGGCTGGAAAGGAAATACTGGAAAATTGGAAGTGGGCTTTAAATAGCAAATTGTATTCAGATGATACTACAACCTTTTCCAATGGTGTCTGCATTGCTTTACTTTGTGACATTCTGGACCAAAGTAGCTCGGAGGAGGGCTGATGGAGAAAAGTAAGGAACATCAGCAACATTGATTAAGCCCAGGAAACTGTATGTGGAGGAGCCGTCCCTGTACAGCTGTGTTCTTTCCGAGTCCTATCAGCCACATCATTAAGTTCTGTGCTCCCTCTTGTGGCAGATTATGGCCAGTAAATTCACCGTAACTCGTACCTGTTGGTTGCAAAATGTGCTTAGGCTTTGTTAGGTACGAGAGGTATGTGGCATCCAAACTATTTTAATGTGACTATGTACCAAGCTTAATAGACTTATAAGCACAAATAGCACTGAATTCTTTTTTATTGACATCGGGGGAGAAAAATCTTTCACCATCTGATTGACTGAAGTTTGCCAAATGAAAATAGACAAAACAAATGTTTATGTACGTGCAAACATTGCAGATCAAACTGCTAAAAGAAATAACTAAAAGACAGGTCTTGAGCTAAGATCAAGCAGCAGAAAAATAGCAAATAGGTAAATGACTATTAAGTAGGTCTTACTTTGAAACTTCCCATTTAAACAAAGAATAAACAACAATAACACCACCAAATAAAGCCACAGCAGGTAATAGTTGCTCTTCTAAACTTTTATACACTATATATTAATCACTCTGTCTTTCAGTTATTTCCTCTGATAAAACAGACTTCTGTGAAGTCTCAGCAAGGCCATCTTGGCTAAAAGCGTAGCGTTAGACAAGAGCCTGTCTAATGCCCTGTTGTGATGAAGAAATTGTAGGGTTTAGCTTTTCTTTCATTTTCTTCATGGAATATGTTCGGAAATTTGAGAATCTCATTTTATGCAGTCACTAGATTTAATTTTCCAATGCTGGCTGGTGTCTGAAGATCCTGGAACGAAAAGGTGGCTCTTGGTAAAGCAAGATTCTTCTTGGTCCTCAGGTAACATAGAAGAAAGTTTTTGGTTTTCATATAAATCGTGTTTATTAAATTCCTTTTTTTTTTTTTTTCTTTTTTCTTTTTCTTTTTTTCTGTAAACAGTTCTTCTGGGTTTATGTGTGTGTCTTTAAGAGGGGAGCCATCATGGTGCTTCTCTATAAGTATCTGTGTTTCCATTTTGTGTTTTGAGGTCCATTTTGGCTCCAGTTCCAGGTTATGTCATTCTATTATACATCATCAGAGGCAGGTGTTCAGCTTTAAATATTGACAGATTTTTCAGTAGGAACATGTTGAAGCTTCTAACTCTGCTAAACATATTTGTTTGACTTTTACAATCCAAAAACTGTAAAAATGGTGGAATGGAAAGATACAAACAGTATTATTGACACTGTATTTTCAAATGTTTGCACTGAGACCCCATGTACCATAGATTTTATTTTTAAAAAATCATATTTATAACCATTTACATAAGACTTACACATTTTAAAAGAAATACATACACAGTAAATACGTAATGTCTAATATTTTACAGTAAAACAGATGGAACAATGTAAAAATGAGTGGCTTCATCTGATAAAAGCTTTGGATGTGTACTACTGCCAAATTTCTGATGACAGAATTGCTGAGAGGAAAGGGGGAGGTTGCTTTGTTCTTCTCTTAGTTCTTTTTTTTAAGCAATTTAGATTTTTCATTATTAGTATTCTTGTTTTAAATTAACCAAAATGTGAAAAGAGCGTCAGATCTGTGAAACTTTGTGTTCTCTTCCCTATTACCCTGTTCTTGCAGAGAGTTTTAATGTTCTTTTTTCCTAAGTAGTGGTAGTGCACTTCAGGTAAAGTAGAAGAAAGAGATGACATCTAAAGGAAAAAATAAACAAACATTAATTAGTGAGGTTCTGTCATGGTAATTTGGTTTAGGATACACTTATGCTAGGTAAGCTGTTGCACATTTTACTGAAACTTCTGAGGGAAATGTGTATTCTTTAATTTTAGATCTATAACATAAATCTATTAATGAAGCATTTTAATCTTTTACTAATACACACGTAATCAAAACAAACTGCTGTGTGTGTTCACTTCACTTCACTTCATAGCTGAATTTTTTTTTTTTTTTTTGATGTTTTGTTCGGTGTTGGTGGTTGGGGTTTCCTGCTTCTGTAGGCCTTTGACTGTTTGGCCCAAAGCTGAACATAGCCAGATAAGCATGAAGATTTCTCTTCATAGAATCATTAAGGTTGGAAGCGACTTCTGAAGTATTTAGTCCAACTGTTTACCTACCACCAGTATTGCCCACTAAACCACGTCTCTTCTTCATGTACTCCATGCTTCTCCTTGCTCACTGCAACTTGACAGCATTTACGTTTTTGACCCTCATGATTTCTTTGCTGTGGACCAGCTATTTCTGGATTATCATTCACATCTTTTCGGAACTTTTCTTTTCCATCTGTCTTTACAAATCCTCTTTGGAATCCTTCACTGATGAAGTACATAGTTGATTTTACAAATCCTCTGACATTTGATCAGAATAAATGTGAAACTGTGGTATGCACTTTGCACCAGCCTGTGACAGTGAAACTGTCCTGACTGAGCCTTTGGCATTGGTGATGACAAGTATTTTATAAGGCAGAAGTGCAGGGAAGGCTGCACAAGTGACTGCCAAATGCACTGCCCACAGACCTGGCTTCCAGGTGCTTTCCTGGGTAACAGCCATGGCAGCAGGAGTGCACCATCCTGTATGCAATGTTGAACTTCTGTGCAAGATGAAATGGCTTGGCACCAGTAGTCCTAAATGTACTTAAATTCATGATCTTAAGAGTATACTCAAACTGTGCCATGTAGAATCTGTTCTTGTAAACTGCTGTGAAAATATCAGTTCATGTTTTATGGCAGCTCATCATGGTGGTTTCAACAAATGTTTAAAAAAATACCTGAAGTACAATTTGAAGGCATGAGGATTTAACCCATTGTGAAGAAACACCCGGAGACACTGGATGATTACATCTGCTTGCTATTGTTGGCATAAACTATTCTGAAAACTAAGGCTTTGACATATTCTGTGAGAAATGTGGGTAGCAGAATGCAAGAATTGCAAGAATGCAAGCAGTCTGCTGTCATCACGGACCATCTCATTTGTTCCACGTGCAACCTATTTACAGCTCTCTGTTCAGGCTGCTTTTAATATGCATAGAGCTCTCTACTGTTTTAATAATACACTTGTACTGCTGTTGTGCAACAGCTTATGCAGGTACCCAACTCCTCTGCTGCCTACTTAGAAGCAGTCCTACGTGCAAATAGATCAGTCACTGTAGTAACACGGTTACTGATGTATTTTACGCAAGGTGTTGCAAGCCTGGGTCTCAGTCTGACTTGGATCTGAAAAAATTCAAGAACATTATACTGAAGGATTTTTGTACGAACATCCATCAGTTCTTTCTGTGAAGAAGCTGTGACTCAGGAAACGTGATCCCAGAACCCTGAAAACTCTTCTGCAATCCTTCAACCATTTTCAAACAAACTCAGCATGTTTAAGTTTTCATGCCTGATATAATAATGAAGGAAGTCTCTCTGCATCATTTTTATATAATTAACTGCAATCCAGAATAAATTTTACTTGGTACTGAATGCTGGCAGTTTGGAATTGCACTGATGAAGTATGCATAGCCTGAGTTCTAGCTTATATACCATCTTGTTGCTTCTCTAAAAGCACTCTGCAGTAAGTGAAAAGAAACAGCATATGTTCATTCAGTCATCCTTACGTAACAGCCTCTACAACTTAGATCAAATTTGGTGTACTGGTAAAGATTATTATGCTATTCTCAGCACAGCGAACAAGAAACACCAGCAATATGATTTGTACCACTGATACCTGAATCAGGTGAGATAGTTTAAATTGCTCCTAAAGAAATGGAAGTTCATATATATATATATATATATATATATATATATAGCTTGTATAACTTTATAAACGTCTTTTTTTCTCAGAATACATAACTTCCATATATGTACAGTACCAACAAAGCTTTGCTACTTTTCTGTTTGTGGAGTACTAGTTTTTAGACAATTACTGAAGGATCAACAAAGAATAAACAGCCTGGGAAATCATACGTTAATTTTTATTAACATACCACTCTTCAATTTCTGCCCTTCTTGCAGCTGTCAGACCTGTTGGAAAATACTGCTTTATGTGCCTCACCTGTTACTGGCCTGCTGGATTGGTTAGCATCTGAACTTCAATGATAGGAATCATAGATAGTGATTTTTTGTAGTTCACATGCATATAGGCTAAAAGATATACATCTTTGCTATCAGTTTTTGCCTCCACTAAATCCATTTGGGATTATTGTCATCGATTTTACTGACAGAACACCAAGTCCTAATCTGCGGACATGTATACTTTAAAAGATTTATACAGTGTGTGTGCTCCATAGTTAGCTTTGTATGACCAGCTGCTAAGCCTGCCAGTTTTAGATAAATAATTAATCTGTGCTTATTTTTCAGTGACAGTTTGTTTCTTTTTCTGCTGATTGACAAATTTGTACACCTACAGACTCCTGGGATCTATGGAGTAAGACTGATGTCATCAGCAGAATCCTGAGCAATCTGCATTTCCCACTGGTAATTTGCTGTTCCTTAGTGGTCTTTGAATATGCCCAGTTAGTAAAGTTGTGGTGGCCCCAAGCCTCTCCTGGTTGAAGATCTTAAAAAAGGACTTTGTTGGGAAAATAAGGAACAGCAATTCTTTTCTTGCAGATCCTGGCATGTCTTGTCTTGCCTATGATGGGTAACAGCTATCAAAACATTTTCAGTGCCTTGGTGGGGTTTTGGTGCTGTCCAAATGCACTTTCCAACTCCCCTGAGTAACTGAATGGAAAAAAAAAAGATGATATGTTACTGAGAAAATATTAGCATGAAATGGTGCCGTATTGATGAAAGTGCTCATCATGTTAAGTGTTTTACTGTTGTTTTTTTTCTTTGTGTCCTTTTCTTACGCTGGTCAGTTCTGAATGATTTTGGAACTGAGAATCTCAACAATGGATAATTTTGGATGATTTTGTGCACAGGGGAAGTTTTGTCCTAGTTTTATTCAGCTGCCTGATGTTCTAAATGGAGCCATGGTTCTCATTAAAAGAAAAGAAACATAAATTTCATAAGCTTTACTAGGTTGTTTCCCTTTCTTTCCCCAGATCCTGGTAGAACTATTTCAAATTTGCATGAAGGAAATGAAGTCCCTGCACCTTTTGCTCCCCTGTTCTAGCTTAGAGAACACACTTGTTATGCTTGGCAAGCCATCGCCTGAAGAGAAGTCATCTGGAAACTGTTTTATCTGCTAAGGTGGTACCAGCAGAGAGAACCTGCCATTGGAGACAGGGAAAGAAGCGGTGCAGTGCCTCCAGGACTGAGCTTGAGACTGTTGGTTTAATCAAATGGCCTCCCCAGTGACTCTGAGCTAGGTCCTCTGCTCCATGCTGCCTCTTGCTTGAACAGTGCCAGAGCAATGGGTGCAGTGTACATAAAGAGGTTCCACAAGGGCCCCTTTTGAATACTCACAGCAATTCAGTGCTGGCGTCTTTGCTAGGCCTTGTCAGCATGAGTATGTGCGAACTGTTGAGCTGTCTAACCTCTGCAGTCGTGATGAAGCAACTGCAAATTGCAAGAAAAAAAAGAAAAAAAAGAAACCAGAACCTCTTTAGAATTATGAATAATATAAATAATTCTGTTTCCCACTTGAAGGATGGCTATCAAATTGCTCTGTGAACTTTCTATGACACAATGTGGGTGCAGTCTAGTCCAGAACTCATTCAAAGTCTCTTCATTTCTACTGTTGAATCTGTATTCCTTAAGTAAGTACAGCTTAAACTTAATTTTGAATTTATTTTGTTAGAAGTCCTTATAATGTACTTGCCATGGTGTTTAAATACCAGAGTGTTCTAAGCAGTGGGTGATAGGAAGCCAAATCCTAGATGAAGATATAGGTCTCAAAGCTACCTGCATGTTAGGTCTGACAGGTTCTGTATCCAGCTTAGTAATAAACTGTCTGGAAGACCAGGGTTAAATCAGGTGAATCAATGAATTTCCCCTATGCCACAGTGTCCCATCTGTAAAATGGGAATAGTATCTTCTGCTTCATAGTGAGGCTAAAAGGCAAAGTCTATCCATGCTTATAAAGGTCTTGTCTACTACAGAAAGTGGAAGTGCCCTGGGAGTTTGCCTTGGAATGGATTTTTGTTGTACAGCTTCAACATTACCAAAAAGTGCAGGATTAAAAGCAAAGCGTGCACATGAGCAGTGAAGTCAATGAATACAGTGATGCAATCACTAAATTATTCCATCAGTAACTGCAATTATAAAGAAATATTTTTAAAAGGTGAGAAACTTTAATGGAATTTAGATGTTTGAATTTTCATAATTCACAAATTCATTAAAGAATTAAAAAATGTAATCACCACAGTGTATTACATTACTGTAAGACAAACCTGTTTGTAGACCTAAACTCTCTCACAAGGAAATAAAGAGCTTTGTTAGAAATGGGACATTACTTTTCAGAGCTTCAGACAGGTACACTCACATGGCTTTTATTGTTCACATATCTGATGGAAGAGCTGCAATGGATTTTCCTTTTTCCCCTGTCTTCTTACAACAATTTATAAACTGGACTTCTTTGAATTTCAGATAGGAAAGTAAAGATGACAGCTCCCTGTAAGAACATCTAAGTAATAGAATCGTAGAATCATAGAATGGCTTGGGTTGAAAAGGACCACAATGATCATTTAGTTCCAACCCCCCTGCTATGTGCAGGGTTGCCAACCACTAGGCCAGGATGCTTAGAGCCACATCCACCCTGGCTCCAGGGATGGGGCATCCACAACCTCCTTGGGCAACCTGTTCCAGAGCATCACCACCCTCTGTGTGAAAAACTTCCTCCTAAATATCTAACCTAAACCTCCCCTACCTCAGTTTGAAACCATTCCCCCTTGTCTTATGAAATAAACTGTACCAAATGGAGAGGTTTATCAGCTGAAAAAGTTGTTTAGATCTTGTATGTATTCTCAGATTGAACATCAGCAAATAAATATCTATTTCTTAATGTTTCTTTTGCACTCAGGATGGCCAGTTTTATATTTACTTTCACTGAACAGTCTTACACAAACATGAGAAACATCACTAGCATGCCAAGTCAGTGCTCTGCCATTCCCTCCTTCCCTGTCCCAGACTCCATTCATCCATCCTATGCTAGTAGGTGAACCTGGCTGTTTGTGGCAGGACAGATGTGCACTGAAGTCAGGTTAGCATGCTAGGGGAAGCCTCCTGCTTTCTGTAAGTGCAGAAATGACTTCGTACCGTCAGTTGCCATTTTCCGGGACTGCCCTGAGGTCGTGGTCAACCTGAAGCCGGCCGGCAGCGTTTCAGAGGACCCGGGCATCATACTGATGCCATGGACCTCACGGGGGGGAAACTGTCGTCGCCAGGAGGGGCCGCGCCTGAAGTTCTTGTCGTCGCTCTGTTGAGACACGGAGTTGTGTCGGATAAAGCCAAGGGAACTCTGCCATTGATCACCTGGCTGCCGTCTCGCCCACCAACAGATCTGGTTTGCAACAAGTGCCCTACTTTGCTGCACTGTGTCCAGTGTATTTGAGATACTCTTATAAAAGTAAATGCTTTAGAAATTAATATTAAACACTAGGGTGAAAAGCTTCTCTTAAGTTGGTGACGTGACATGCTGGAGGATAGTTTCTTAGAAGTTAGATCTCTTATAAATATAGTGGTTTGTTACAGTATTTGTTGCAGTGCTTTGTTACTGCAGTTGGAGGCTTAAGTAAAGATCTAGTATGGAATCAAACATGCACAGAATTGGGAGGTATCACACATTTTTGTCAAGCCCTTAAGTGTTTATGCTCCTTGAACATTTCTGCACCGGAGTCTGACCTTGAGATGAATGTTTTCCATAGGTGGATTTGAGAGTCCTAGGTAACTGCCCTCACTCCCACTATGGGACGCATTGATTGTCTTAAAAAAAATAACTGCCAGAAATGCACTTTTTCCTGTCCTCTGTTTTGTCTTCAAATCAAAGTTCAAAGTGGCGCAAAGAACAGGTCGCACGGACCTTTCAGGCCTTTCTCCATTGCCCCATCTACCCTCATCTTCCCACATGCCTTTCTCTTTTTCCTCCATGGAAAGCATTCATCTTAAGTTAAGAGTGCAGTGCACACATTAGTGTCCCATATGCTAAGGATGGATGGATATGTAGCCATATGGAGGCCACTTTAAAAACCTTGATTTCCTAGTTTATTTATTTTTTTAAACACCTGTAACTGACTCTTTTGAACCATGGGTGGATTGACATATCTTCATGCATTGCATTCAACTTTTATGTTTTACTGTGATAGTTTATAAATACTGAAAATAAAATTAATTACTTCCTCAAGTCGTCTTTCAGTTCCTAGTGCTAAAAGGTTGTTGTATTCTCTCTCAAGGATCTGCCGTGCCTAGAGATACCAAAGTCAACAATTAAAATGGTTGAAGAGGAATCAATGGCAATCACGGGTACAGATTAACCAGAAGTAGTGTGAGCAGACTTGCCTGGGTGTTTTGTGTTGGAATCTGTAATAATAAAGCTAAACTGCTGTAATCAAAGTTCTCATCCAGTGCTATAAGGGAACCATGTACACCGCTTTCTAGAATATTGTTTGCGTATTCCCGTAGGCCGATCGCTTGTATCCAGCGGATGACGCGGTCGTTGCTCCACACCAGCACATCTGTAAGAACATGACACTGGGTCAGGGCCTGGTAACTGGTACCTTCCAAACTGTACAGCTGCATGCATTCAAACTGGTTTAATTTCTGCATGGGGAACATCAGTAAACAATTAGCACAGCTCTAATGGCTTCAGTAATTCCCGGTGAAAACCCAAGGTGTGGGAATAGCTTTGCAGTTTTAGCTGCCTTCCCCTTACATGGTTGTTCTGAATGCTTTATAAAGAAAATTGCTTCCCACGCGCCTCCAGAGGGCATCTGCAGAACACTGTTCCTCTCACCTCTTCTAGAGACCCATCGTCCCTTTATCAGCTCTAAAGGAGCCCCCTGGCTTTTCCCAGGAGCAGTGTTCTCTATCACATCCCAAACTTCGGTGTCAGGATGGGTCCAACCACAGCCTGACATTGCTGAACTCAACCCCTGCCTGGTTGTGTCAGTAGGGTGCAGGCTGGAGGGTGATGTGTTGGTGGTCATCCTGCTCTCAGCTCTGCTGGAGCAACTCTCAGATCCCAGACCAAAAGCCAAAACTGCATACAGGAGTCCAGCCACAGCCACTCAGGCAGACCTGATGCCTCCAGTTCCAAGTCTGTCTTAGTGCATGCCATCACCTGCCCTGCCCAAAGACTTTTACCCTTCTGAATTCCCCCACACACCTTTTTCTTTCAGTTCTTCCAACAAGCACTGCATTTGAAAGGCACAAACTGCTGTCACTCTGAGAGCTGGCAATGCTTGAGGAATCAAAGGATTCACTTTCAGCATGGGAAGGCAGAGGGGAGTAACAACCCTAATTGCTACCTACAAAGAGAGCTGTGCAGTGAGGCTGCAACTACTCCAGGGAGCTTTGTGCAGAAAAATACTTCTAAATCAGCTGCTAAATCCTCTAATGAGGTTGGTTCTGTTAGGAACTGCTCCTATATATAAGCATATTGTTCAATCAACTGCCTTGGTGGCCTCCCCCCCAGCAATCTCTTTGCAGTTTGTGCTGTGAACTGGGACATCAATGGCAAAGACTTGTCCAAGTGCTCAGGGTTAGGTGTCCCAGCGCTACCCCACACATCTCACTGACCTGAGGCTGTTTGGCCTTCTGTTTCTGAGTCTTAAAGATGGATATGATCCGTGCCCAGCATCCCATTTAGCAAAAGGTGGACATCAAACCACTGTTCAGAACTGCAGCCCCAATTTAGCAAAGTATTACTGTGCCTAATTTAGGGAGAGGTTCTGTGTTCTGCCAACAGCTGGATTTGTGCAAGGTTTATTTAAACCACATGCATAAATGCTTTGCTAAGTTCCATGACAAGGGGGTTAATAGTGTGAAGCTTCAAAAAGAAACATTCCCAGTGTTCATTCCCAGGAACTATCACCTTTTATTTCATGCTGACTCATTTCTCTTCGCTTTTCCAGTTCTTTTCTATCATAATTCAGTCTCTTTAAACACATGATTCCATATTGCAAACTTGTTCTGTTATTTAAAGAGAAACATTTACAGAATTAATAAAGAAAAATGTGAAGATGGGAACATATTTAGGATGTATTTCCTGCATGTCACATGAGCTGTTTCATGGGGCCCATGTAACAGGTCTTGAGAAAAAAGGGAGAGCAAAATCATTAAAAAAACTCCACAGACTTTAAAAATGAAATGGACAAACCAAAATGAACGTGTTTGAATACATGTTGTAGCATAAGTAACCTGAACATTAAGAAAAGGTCAGGCCTTGGGAGACCAATTAAGTGTTTGTCAAATCAGTCCTCAAAAAGAAGTGTTAGACAGCAAATTTAACAAAATCCACTTCTTGTCACATAGACATCATTTCTCCCAAAGTCAAATGCCTTTATTTCCATATTTCCAATTTAGCTTCCTGACTATGTCCCTAGATGACCCGAGCAACTGCCAATGTGCTTGTTCTGTGAGCAGCTTTCATGTGCTGCGCACAGTAGCTTTCCATTATTACAAAGACTCAGGACTTCCAATCTTAGTCCAACATTTTCTGATAATTTAAGGCCACTTAATAGATTAACTATTAGTTTTTCTGTTATTAACAGCTTTGTGTATACATTAATGGTTCCCTGCTTATTATGAAATTATCTGTACCAGTATCTCAGTTAAGAGAGAGCACTGTGATGCAGTTGCTCCTACTGAAGGAGTCAGTCTCTCTGCTCACATTCTTGACACTCGGCACCAACTCCTCCATGAGGTTTTCCAGGCCAGAACTACAAATAGCAAGCACTCAGTTGCTCTGAGCAGCACTGAGTGCTGCATCAGACACGAGAGGCCTTGCAAGTGCACACATACCGATGGAAGCTGTCCACCATTTTCAAGTGCACACGCAGATCTTTCTTCGTCAGATGATCCAGCATCCTCGCATCGACCAGGCACTCCATGAAGTAACTGCGGTACTGAGGTAAGCCCAGGCTGGGCAGCCATTCATTACCTATCCACTCGTGGTTCATGTCACCGTAGGCCAGGGTCTAAAGAAAAATCAACAACAAAGAAAAGAAGGGGGGCAGGGGGGTTGTTTTCATAAGTTTGTTCTGGGTTGTACTACAGACTGAAGACTATATTGACATACTCTGTTTGGTTCTAGCAAGACTTCTTAGTTTAGAAAATCAGTCTAAAGGAAAACATGCATTGTTTTCATTATTTTGACATTTCTTAATTTGGAGTTGTCAGCTACTCTGAAGTATTTGTTACTAATAGCATGCCAGTACATCATACAGTCAAAATGTGTTTGCTTCATGGTCTTACAGGCTGTCCATTCAACTTCTGGAATACATATGCCAGGTAATGCCAGGTAGATCCTGTGTAATGCTTGGTAACACAAATATGGCTGCAGGGAACAAATTGGAGTTAAGTCCCTTGGAGGGGGGGGGGGGGGGGGGGGGGGGGGGGGGGGGGGGGGGGGGGG
>JAPSGF010000006.1:5253702-5340215 GCA_035772895.1 Perdix hodgsoniae | reverse complement strand
GGGGAGGTGGAGTTATGGTTTCCCCAATATGAACTAATGGCTTTTCTAATTTCTGCAATTCATGCAATTCATGATTATTCCTGAGACTAAACATTAATTTCATTTGTCAGCCAAGCTTACATGAGTGGTCTTCAGCGGGTGACAAAATATGATATTTTCAGCAGTGACCATCTTAAACAAAATATGATATTTTCAGCAGTGACCATCATAAACATAAGTGCCATGTAAGCTTGCTTTTTAAAATGTGAGCAACCCAGATTTCTCACAGAAATGAGACATGAAGCTACCATGTTGTGCAGCTGAGATTTCAAGAGGGTTAGGAAAAAGTATCTGAAACAAACACATGCATGCTGTACTATTTTTTATATAGTTTGCATACAGAAAAAAATAACACATAAATTACAAGATTCACACCTCCCTAAGGGGGTGGTGCTCGGTTCTGAGTGTTGTTTCCAAGTCTAACTGTCTTTTTTAGTTTAGTGTGTCTCTTCTCACTGTGGACAAACAGTTTACAGGGCAGGATAGATGTACTTTCCGTGGGGGAAAATACAGTGCCCCCATCTCTCATTCTTGTGAGATTTTGAAGAGAAGAAGAATGTCATAATAAAGACAGTAAGACTGTGCGTGTGCATTTATTACCGAGAGAAGGAAATTTAAGAGTATAAATGTTTCATAGTCCAACTAACACGAAAAGTGTTGTTCCTAATTATACAAGACTATTTGTAGGTTGGTAATTGGTGTGATTTATACACTTGTGCCTCTAAGTCTTCTAAAAACAGATGGTGTAAGTTTAGAAATGTTGGATCTCTAATTCTTGGCATGTCTCATTGTCTATTCTCAAAACAGAGGAAAATCTTTTCTTGGTTTATCTAGGGGGTAGAAACTATCTCTAAAATTTAGCTGGCTAGAAATATGTAGGCTTTCTGTGTCCCTAAACGTGAATTTACCAAGCAAAAATCATGGTTATAATTGGATGTGTGAGTACAAAGACGTGACCTAACAAGCCTACAACAGTGACCTTACTGGGGGCACTAAGGGACATGGCCTAGTGATGGTTGCTTGATGGTCAGGTTGATGGTTGGACAACTGTGAATGTATTTTACAAACTAAATGATTCTCCTGTATGTGTCTGGATTTGGTGGCACTGCCAAGCATTCCAATCCGCTGTGATGCAAAATCCTGTCCCATTCTGTGTGTCCCCACCTGGTCACCGCACAGGACCTACTCAGAACTGAGCTTGGGGCCTCCATTCATATCACATCACCCACACTGCTTCATTTTTTTTCAGATGCTGTTATCAGGTAAAACAACAACAAAAAAGATCTTTAAACCCATTACAGGTAAAGTTAGTTCTGTAGAGGAGAGTTCTAGAACACGTGGACTGGAACGAGCTCCCTCTTCTCTAATTCTGAGACTTTAAGAAGTTGCCCTAAGTAAAGGGAGTAAGACTCCATATGTTCATGCATATTTTATAATATATATTATATATTATATAAAAGTTTATATAAACTTTTTATCAGGGCACAGAGCTACAGGACAAGGGGAAATGGTTTTAAACTGGAAGAGAGTAGATTTAGAGTAGATGTCAGGAATAAATTATTTGTGAGAAATTCTACTGTGAGAGTGGTGAGACACTGGAACAGGTTGCCCAGTGAGGCTGTGGATGCTCCTTCCTGGAAGCATTCAAGGCCAGGCTGGATGGGGCTGTGAGCAACCTGGTCTGGAGGGTGGTGTCCCTGCCTAATATGGGGGTTGGAACTAGGTGACCTTAAAGGTCCCTTCCAACCTAAACCATTCAGTGATTCTATGATCCTATATTCAGAGAACAAAAATCCTCCATGCTGAATGCAAGGACACAGCCTACTCCATTGAAATGATTGGTAAATGCTTTCTGCTAGCGTTTGGGGCATCCCAAATGTCCTAATTCCATAGAATATTTTGAGCTACCAAACTACCAGCATTCTGGGTAGCAAGACACTTGCTGCTATTTATTTGGATGCTTTAATCCTTTATCATTCTTGGGATATTAACAAATCATAGTATTTATGAGCATGTAAAATAAAGGACTGTGTTGATGCCCTTCAAATCATTATGTTGTTTACCTCACAGCATTTCCTTTTAAGAAAAATATTTACATTTGTATCTGTTTGCATACCTGTCTGAAGAATTTTTTTTTTGTATTGAAGAATAATAGAATGTGCAAGTTACAATTCAATCTTTGAGACATGTCACAATACCATTCTTCTCTTTGACTATTGACAATGTGTTAATTACATTATTGTTAAACCTTACATTAAAAAAAAAAAAAATCATGCAAAAAGGTCATACCTGGGCCCAACTGCCTTCTTCAGACTCTTTCTGTGTTATCAACAGGAAGCAATTAGTAAAGCAGGTAGAAAGACAATAAAAATGAATTAAAAAGAAGATGTGGCTTTCATGCAAATGGCAATCTTACTATGATTGAAAACATATGTGTAAAATGTACTGTTAAAATTTGTAAACTCAAGTTACTTCCAATGCCTTGGGATGAGCTACCAGAAGGATTACAAAGATTAAAACCATAAAATCTTAGCAGGGCAAATCTATCTGTGTTCAAGATACAAAATCTTTACAGTTTAGTGAAACTCTACAGCATTATCTCAAATACTTTCTATGGTTAATGATCAAAACACAGTCATTTCCTCTCCAAAACAGGTTTTCAGAAATGCTATTATTTGTTTCTAGTTGCATCTTGTAATATTCACAATAAAATCTGTGTTCTTATGAATAGACTGAGCAGTGCTTTTTACACAGCATTTTTATGGTAAAAATATATAGTTCTGGTTGACCACTTAAACAGGATGAACTCTTCCTCTAGTCAGTTGAGTGTCATGTTTATTTTTACCAACAACACTAAACTTCAGTGATTTCATTATTTCACTGAGTGAAGTTTCAAGTTGGCAGGGAAAAAAAGCAATGTAGAACTTCAACTTTTAGGCTTGCACAATCTTTATGATTACAACACCATTTGAAATTTCTCTTGCTGAGAAACAACAGAATTGCTTTCTACTGGCATGCTTCGGAAGCAGCCTGCAGAAGCTGCTTTGAGCACTGCAGTAATGCTTACATGCAAAGGGAAGGACTAACCGTTTTAGCTGGAGCAGCAAGATTTTCCATTTCTTCATGGGTCACCCAAACATTGCCTGAGGGCTATGAGCAGGGCCCGCAGGGAGGCAGGAGGGATCCACATTAGGTAAGCAGTGGTAAAGAAGAAAGGCAGCACCACTGTAAGTTAACAGCGTATAGCATCACCATCAGCACAACCATCATCTTGCCTCTACAGAGCTGCAGTTAGAGACAACTTGAGACAATTTGGTTTGTGTCTTTGTTAGAGGAGTCCGAACAGATGTGATGGAATGTTTCAGCTAGCACTGATGGATGAGCAAAGCCACAAAGGAAAGAAGAATTAAAGCAGTATTTCACACACAAGTAGCAAATACAACCTTTAGGTCATGGATTTATCTGTAGGTAAGTTTCATTTCTCAAAGACTTTCCAGACTAAATATTCTGCACACATTACAAGCTCTTATTGTAATCTAAATAATGATTGCTTCCCCCACATTTCTGTGAAATGAAAATGTCAAGCAAATACACTTGTAAGACTGTTTTCCTCTTTGACCTGTTTTCATTTAGACTCTTGCAAGGACAATAAGATGAGGCAGGAAAGGGGTGGGAAGCCTGCTGTGCACACAAGGTGGAATGTACTGCGCTTTCTTAGGAGCTGTAGTAAATTAGCTCCTTTCCTGAGGAAGAGGGGAAGCAGAAAGACTTGGGATTTAGGAATGCACAGTTGAGGGCAGTGCAGCATTTTGCTGCCAGTTACATAAGAAGAAGTCAAGAGCAAATTATTCCCAATCTACTAGCTTGAATGTGTTGTTTTCTTCTTTCCAACACAACAATTCTCTTGTGCTTTGAAATCAAAAATGTCCAAAATGGATTTTGATATAAGAGTATTTTTAGTAATTCAACACTGTATTGTGTCCATAATATACACTCGCATTAGAATTTGTGACATCACCATGGTTAGGTTTCTGTGGGGAGGAAGTATCAGATTGGGAACTATAATTTTTGAAAGCCTCTTAGCAGTGCGAAGGTGAAAGGCCAACCAATGGGAACATTTGGGTCCTTTTGCCCAGTTTCTCAACTGCTTACATCCCTCAATGGTTCTGGGTAAATTGCTATATCCCTCCAAGGTATCTCAGTTCTAATTTCTACCAAAAGATGCTTCATGAATTCCATGAAATTAGAGATTACAAAAGACAATTATTAACATTATTAATATCATTAGAAGTCCAGGCTGCACTATGTAAGCAGTAGTCTTTGTCTTTCACTTCTATGCCATGCTTCCCATCCAATCAAACCTTACTTTTTAACTTGTTCAGGAGTTTTTTTTGTTGTTTCAGCCTCTGTTGCCTTCTTCATAGCCATCACCATCAGCCTTTCAGCAACTCCCCTCTCGTTACCTTCTTTCTTTTTCTCCTCATCCATTTGGCCTGTTTTTCTCCATTTTCCATTTAAAAAAAATCTTTTATCTACAGCACATACATTTTTGCTCTCCCCCAATGCATTTTCAGGCTCTTTTTAATATATTCCCCTCTTTCCTTTCAGACTTATTTTGTCTCTACTTCTTTCCTTCCCACGTGTGCCACTTCTGCCTTCTACGCCTCCAATCACTGCTTCTCCTAAAAGCATGAGGAACCTTCAAGCAGCCAAATCAGACTGTAAAACATTTGAAAGGGTACAAAAAGGGGAAAGGGAACAAGATTCAGAAGAGCTATATTCCTAAACAACCCCTCCTCCCTCCTGCATTACATAACCCCACAAATGATAAAAAGGTAAACAACAAAAAAAGACAATCTGATTTGGCTGGGATAGTTCACCTGAAGGAACAGAAGGGCAAAACTACAAGTAAAATTACAAATAAGGTAAATATATCAGTGATCAATAATCAAGTGAATGATGAACAAATGCTTTTCCATAGGACTGTTCACATTGACTGGGAATTGTGGGTTACCAGAGTCACTCTGCTACTACCAAAGCCTTTCTGCAGTCTCCTGCAGAACAAAGTGGGAAAGAAGTTATCTGAACAGAACTCACTGTTCTAGATGTTGGAGGTGCCGATGGGCTTGTGAGTGATACCATCTCCTGGATTGCTAATCGGAGTTTTAGGCGATGAAGAGGATTGCTGATTCCAATTTCTCTTTGAATCTCGGTGTCAGATAAAGCAGACATGATGGCTCCACTCTTCACGTTGGCACGGCAGGCAGCCACATACCAAGCTGGCATTCCCAGCCAGAGCTGTAGAGACAAAGCACACATTTGTTTCAAGCCCCGCTTCAATTTTCAAATGAAATTAATCACTGAGGTACCTATCAACCTGAATAAGCTTAGTAATACACACAAATGAGTGTAATTATCATAGCCTTTATTAAAATGAAGTTGTTTCAGAAATTGCCATGACTTCACAGGAACTTTTTGTTGCTTCTATTGTAGCCAGCCTTTGGATTATTTTTTAGAGCTATGTTTCTCCATCATCTGGGCTACTTCTTTCCCGTGACCTCAAGCGAGGCATGAGTCAGCATCACTGGTGGTTTTATAGTCTTATCATGCACAGAAAAGAAACAAATGGGAATCATTTAATTTTTTTTTACCATTTTGTTCTAAACTGGTTTTCATTCTCTTTCCATGTTAGTCCCTAAAGTATACTTGTGGGGCAGTTTTATCATTTGCCACTTGTATTTTCTTTATAGAAATAAGCACAGTACAGATAACAGACTTAGTGAGGGCTATGCTTACTGCAAATCTAGGAACAAACTGCTATGGTAGTAACCTGACTGGAAATACTGGTTAGATGTTACAGTGAGATGTGAGCACAACTACATCACCATGGATTCAGAAGATATGTAATTGCCAATTCAGGTTTCTCTACTTAGGAGACTTATTAGACTAGGTCAGCAGCAGCCCTGTGTTTCAAAGTGGCACAGCCTCCTGGTCCTTTCTTCTAAGAGGCGTTCCCCATCTCTAACATTCTTTCTTGGAATGTACTCAGTACAAATTCTGCCAGGTCTTCTGAGCTTCCTCACTGATACGACTATCAGTGTCTACACATCTTTGCTCCCAAAAGAGGTAATTCCATAGTATGGCTACATACACAGAGGAAGTTTTTGTCATGGTGTGGAATACATTATGCTATACAGAAGAGTGTGAGGAGCACATGTAGGCAGCAAATGCCATAACCACTGAGATTCTGAGGATAGCACAATGGAAAACAAAGAACAACTTATCTAGGTACTTAACTCTAGGTGACATTTTGGATTTTTTAGAACATAGTTCTTGCCGCTGGCATTGGGAAGCACAAAGTATAATCTGAGATTTCCTCTGTGCAGCAAAATAGTGAATATTCTAGTCTGAATCTGGAAAATATGATCTAATCTCAGTTTAGTTGCAATGACATAAAAAGCTTCTTGAAAATAAAAAATGAAAACAAGATTTACATAGATTCCTGTGTGACTAGGTCTAGGTATTCCTGCCCATGTGGAAACTATATATAGACCTAAAATATATTTAATACTTTCTTTTAATTTGACATTATTTCTTTTTCATATTTGCGCTTGAAAAGCAGAGATGTGTGAACACTGGGAATTATTCACTCTGCAGAAACAGATTCATGTGTTTGCTGCTCATTAGGTAAACCAGTTCTTTAACAAAACAGCTGTCCCTATCAGAAAATGAATGTGGATGAGAACAGTCCCTAAAAACAGTATACATTCACAGTGTGGAATTCACACATAGGCAGTGAATCCACAGATCAAGACTGATACACTTTTCTTTAGTTAAGAAAAGTCACAGTTCTTAAAATATATCTCAGCTATGTCTGTGCTACATCCAAATGACCAGAATAAATGCTAATGCTGAGAAGTTGAGCCCTGAAAAGTTTGGACATATCACAACTGCATTCACATCCACTACTTCAAATTGGCCCTTTGGCTCCTTTAATATTAATTTCAGTTTGTATTCCCAGGGTCACACATTACATTTTCCCCAGGTGAGTATGGAATGCACACAGAGTCTATCTGACGGCTGAATGCACTGATGCTCACTGAATAAATCCAACACTTCTGCCTCATATATATTTTATAATCAGGACACAGTTTGCATTGGATACTGCAACATAAGCTTTTGCATGGGCTTCCCTGTGCTACTCTCATCACATTTCCCCAGATATTCATAGATATCAATATTTCTTTACATCTCTCTTAGGCATTGGGAAGCATATTTTTCACAGCTAAGAATAAAGGCAAAAAAAATAAAATAAAAAAAAATCAGAACTTAAATTGCCAGAAATATCCTCACATTTTACATCACTGTGGAGGACGTTAAGGGACAAACTGTTTTCAGTACTTGGAAATGCTTAGATCTTTGCATGTGCACCTTACCAGTATATCAGTATTTATTGTAATAGTGAATATTTCTGACTGATACAAATCTGGCTACACAACTGTCATACTTCCCAGAAAAGTCATTTGCCAGCCAAATTAACAAGTGTTCCTTGATAGCAGTTTGTTTTTCTGGAAGAAAGATATCATTCCATTTTCCAAGGTTATATCTGAATGCTTGAACAGCCTTTCTGCAGTTTTCATTTAATCTTTTCTCATTAGGAACCTTCAAATAAAAGGCGAAGTGGAAGTTTTGTAGATGTCAGCTTCTTTCATTCCTCACTCTTTACCTATTCCCTGAACATGCTTCTTTCAAAGCTTTGAAGCAGGGCTATTTTTTCTAGTTGCAGGGAAAAGTTCTGCAGATTATTTCTGATGATCAGACATGAGAATAGTTGGGAATACGTAGAGACACTTGGTGCAGACAAAGAACAGATGCTACAGCTTTAGCCAACAAAGAGCTTGTGTCTGCACAGAGCTGGTGCTACGTAGAAGTGATTGTCTATAATGTATGAGAACATCCTGACATTCTGCCTTCATGTTCCCTCAAGGTCTGGGTAGGTGTTTTTCAAGTAGTTCCTTCACCTTAAACTAAAATTGATTTTTGTCAAAATTGGTAGAGACTTCTGCTGAAGAATTTTCTCTGGATGTACTCCAAATTCCACTCATATACACCCTCAAAATAAAGGATAGCCCTCAGTACCTCGACTGATGGTAGAGATGAAGGAGTTGCCTGTCAGAAGGATTTCAACCTGCATCTCCCACATTTCAGGTGAAAGTGAATAATAAATAATTCCTTCTATTTGGAATGATATTTAGGTAAAGAAGTGGCCCACCAGTGTGAGAAACGCTTACTTCCAGCCAGGCGACCACCGTAGGCCCATCCCACTGGGCAAAAGGCAAACCCTTTCTCCGAGCTTCTTCCAGAAGTTCATGTCTAAAAATGAATCAAAAGCTGTTAAATATGCAGAGCTGTGTATAAAGACAATACAGATGCAACTGTGCCTCATCATTAAGGGGAACAACAGTGAAGCACAATGACACGCATAGAAAAGGCACAGAATTCACAATGAACAGTATAGCTCCTTCTCTTGTTTGAACATATTTCTTATTCTATTCCTAGCTTTTTTTTTTCCTTAGTGAATTTTTATGTCCTTTGGTGCATTTTGACATCTAACACAAAAAGTTTCTACGTGTACTGATCTGAAGCAATAAAGAATTGGGGTATTCCCTATTAGAAGCACCACTCGGACAATAGAAGACATTGGAAAACTGGGAAAATTCTGGGATTCCTCCTGAGCCTAGTTTAGGTGTGGTCTGGTCATTACTCAGAATGTCCCCAAATGGCCAGCTTTCAGACCTTAGCTAAGATTGGATGTAATGCATCAGGATCTGTGGGTTCTTTGTGTTTGAAACACAAAACCCCATTGGACTAGCCATGTACAATTTTGTCGCCCTTGGAATACAAGAATGGAATGGAATAAAATGTTCTGCATCTTAAATAAGACATCCATGGTTAATAAAGAGTTGGTTAAATATTTAGTAGTTGCACATTATTAGTTTTGTCTTGTTTACATACAAAGAAAATGCATGTGGTTTACTGAGGTACACATTTTTATGATTATAGAATTTGCTTTCTCAATTTTATACATATGAATGGATATACTTTTACAGAATTGAACAGATACCAATCCAACTACTGCCTCTGCAGCTTCTCTGGACTGCAATGAATGTGTATAAAAAACTGGCAAAAGTACCACTCTCAAAGCTTAAAATGCACTTCTAATATTGTAGTTTTAAATATTTTGTAAAGTATAGGTCTGTCAGCCACTCTATCAGGAAAATGCTGTATATTCAATGTGTTCAACCACTTGACCAGGCGTCTAACTGAGCACTGGTATATTAGGTAGCATGAATAGAGGTCCCTTTGTGGTGGTGGCATAGCAGAAGTGGTCCTTCTGTAAGTTGTTCCTATTTCCTGATATTTAACAACATACTTTCAGCAGCTTCCTACTGAGTAAAACACAAAAGAATGCTCTCAGCAATAAGCCGTAGTGAAAATAAAATTAGATAGGGACTATGCTAATGGAGTATTAAAAGTTGCTTACATTCCCACCCAACAAGGAAATCTTGGAATTATAGCTCCAGTTTTGCTTTGTCCTCTGTTATTACTACAGCCTTTTGTGGTTCAGTTATCCCTCGGCAATTCTTCGCTGCCTAAGCAGCCTTTCAAGTATACGTACTGCAAAATCACAGCAGATAAAAGCAATTGAGTGATCTTAAAAGGAGCGTTGCTTTGGGGATTTTTGCACTGCTAAGGGGCTAGATTGAGACAATTTGGCTTTAGTAAAAACATGGAACTCAAACAGCAATTTTGCAAACGCGTTTAAATCCCTCACTCTGAGCATTAATAGAAAGACAGCTGCTTTTGTTTCTATGTGGCTGCTGTGGTAATGTACAATACTACAGGTTCTTGACAGCTTTACTGAAGCTTATTTAGCTTCTCCTCCTACTCATCTTTTGCAGCACAGTTCTTTAGCTGATCCACTGCCACTTGGCTGTCCAAAGATACTGAAGAGCTACCCTTGCTTCCTATGATGGCACAATCCTCCATAAGATGAGAAAGACTTGCTACTTGGGCACCCAAATGTCACTTTACCTTCATTAGCTGGAGAGTCCCATACTCCCAGGAAGACCAGCAGTGTGGGCCTATACAGGCATATACTCATTCCTTAGTAAAGCAGAGCTGACGTATGGCCACTATCAGCAAACAACCACATCTCAGATATCTGCAGATGGGGAATTTGGGTTCAGCTTTCCCTGAGAGATATCTTTGCAGGGTGCTTGTGATCTAGCCTGTCCATCCCTCCAACACCCCAAGGGGATGGCAGATCTCCTGGGGCCAGCAAGATTGCTAGTTGACATAGCTGTCCTCAGGGAGAGCCAAGTCTTTGATGCTACCCCCTCCTCATCTCTCTGGATTCAGTATCCCAGGGCAAAACACAGACCCTGCAAAACCCGACAGGAATTTCTCCTTCTCTAAAGCTAGTCCAAGCCCAGGGTGCAGCTCCTTCTCTCTGGCCTAAAGTCTCTTAGAATCACCATCATTAGAAGAACCTGATTCTAGATTTTTCCTTATCTAGGGTATTTCTCTTTACCGATCACATCTGAAAGAACTAGGCTGGCTATCACAATGAATAAATAAGATGGAAATAATGATTTTGAGGGCCACTGGCCACTTGTTTGTGACAGTCTTCTGCTCAGAGCAGGAGAGCAGTGGCATATGGCCTTCAAGGCAATGAGGTTCAGGAAGAACCTGTGGCTTATTCCTTTAATTTGGTGTTAAATCCCCATGTGGCCTCAGGAACCGAGGTGCTGCAGAAGATGCCTTGTCACTTTAAGTTCTCATGTCCATAAAAAAATTATTTTCTTTATATTGGAACTGTAATGTAAGTATTTCTAGGGAGCATCCTGTGACTTTGCAGCATCTGAGTTGGCCAGAGGCTTGTTTTGTATGCTGAACACTACTCAAGTTCACCCTTTATGAGTGGGAAAGCGCTTCTACTATAGAGGCAGTCTGGCTTACTCAGCTGAAGGAAAATATAGCTGCAGTTATTGATTTTGCCTGAAGAAAATGGGACCAGGCCAGAAATAAGACACTATGCTATAGCTAAAGACTACAGTATGATAAACACTATCACACACTAAACACACAATAATTCAAAGGGTCTTGACCTGTAGGAAAAAAGAGTTTTGGCTTGAAAATATATCTAGTGTAAAGCTGAAATTCTCTACTCAGCCATGCACAGGGAATACAGTCACCATAAGGCCTGAGCCTCACTTATTTATGTGGAATACTAAAAGGATTTTTTGTTAATACTTCTTTCCCTTGAAAATAACTTAATGCTTCAAACTTGCATTTGCTTCCCTAGGATGTTTCATTTAAACGCCTCTCCAATATTAAAGATCATTTAAATTATATTTTACTCTTTTAAAAACAGTATGCTTTGGACATTTGTTCATATAAATCAGGAGTTCTGCATCACCTGAACCTACAATTTCTAAATCAGTACTGGGAGTTTCCATCTCTTGACTAAGAGAGATATTCTTTAGTTGTCAGTCATAGCAAATTGTCTTTGAATATGAAGTAATATTGGAAGTTCTTGGAACTCAGTTCTACCAAAATAAGTTGCAAGTTACATGTAGGAAAAAACATGTATTGCTTTGACAAACAGTCCGAATCTTAAGAAAAATGAATTGGGTAATATGCCTATTTAGAACAGACAGAATGAAATGAAGTGCTTTCAGGATAGTCAGTGGCTTTCTGAGCCAAAAAAGAGAAGGTATCTAGATACGACTATGGCAACTGTAGTGCTATTCTCCGTACAAAACCAGACAACTGATCACAGGAGGAGGATAAATTAACCTACATAACCTTGTCACTCCCTCTTTCTTTCACTACAAATACAAAGATTAGAGACAGTGAATAGCATGGTACAGTTTCTCTAATGTTGAAGATGCTTTGCAGGGGAATGTACGGATATTCTCCTAAGACTGACAATAAAGTACTACATTTTATAGTGTGTCCACTTTGCATTGGTAAGAAATTAAAATGTAATTATTTCCATGCACATTTAGTTTCTTGGCAACATATGAAAACAAGCTGATAACGGAAAATTGACATTAATTAAGCATTATTAGAAATAGTATTATTTCACAGATAAGGCTTTAAACCACTTACTTCTACTGGAATGAATTCCAAATTAACTCCATATTTTTCAAGATAACATTATTATTGTTCAAGAATAAAATCCTTTTCCATTGTGGTAGTAACAGCAATATGCTACTTAAAAAAATGCATCGTTACCCCAAGCCAGGTTTTGCAAAGTAAGGAAATTACATGAACATTGACTACATAGCATTTTCCCAAAATTTGAGAGATGTTTATATTCATCTGTTTTTTGAGAGTGTCTCACAATGTGGTCTGTTCACTCTCTTTCTCTCTCTCTTTTTTTCATTTTTTTTTCCCCCAAGCCAGAAAAGAAAAATGCAGCATCATTGTCTTGCAGAGTTGTGTGGCAGAAAAGTGGATTTACTTCCCCAGCACTGATTTAATTCTCTCCAGAATTACTTCTTAATACTTTCACGTTGACCCATTTTCTTTAGCATCACTTGTATGAGCACCAGGAACAACTACATACCGCAGCTGAGCGCAAAACTTTTTTATGACATGAGGACTATGAATGCTGCAACATCCCTCTGGACATGAAGGGTACACAGATGCAGAGAAGGGAAAAATTATAAGACCAAAATTATGTTATTCTTGACATTTCCTATTTCTCATATATTCTTCCATTACACAGGGGTAATTTTAGTTCTGTATCAGAAGCCCTTACCAACTCATCACATAAAACTCAAGGAACTTTATTAAAAATGAATGCTCTTCAAATAGAATTTGTGTGGGAAGTGAAGAAAATCTTGATTTAAAGCATGTCATTCAATGACATTCAATTTTCTTCATGAAGATGGAGCTTCTCACCATGAGGTAAAACAAGAAATAACAGCCTAAAATTTTGGACATGTATAATCCAAACACTCCACGTATTACAGAAACTGGGCCCTAACACTGTCATGAAGAAACTTGAATATAAAAAGTATTTCAACACAGATCTTATTTTTGCAAGTAATAGCACTTACTGTGAAAGTTCTAGTAGGTTCACAAGAAGGGTCTTCAGGGATATTATACTATGCATATTATAATGACTCAGTTAAAATGTAAGCATAAATGTGAGATAAACTGAAAATGAGGCACAGTGAAATCAAGACCAAATAACGACAGTAAAATAGAAGCAGAATTTATCTAGAAGTTTTGGCCAATGGGTGATTTGTATCCCATAAAATGAACTTATAAAACACTTTCTTAAAAAGACAAGTGGAAGGGTTTGCCTCGCAGACTCTTATTATTATTATTGCTACCATCAGTGTTATTATAAAAAATACTACAATATTTAGTTTACAACCAAACACTACACAACTGCTTTCTAGAAGAGAAATGCACACAAGATATACTGTTTGCCTAAGTAATTCTATAATTTCAAGATAGGATTAAACACGTCTGTCTCTCATCTGTACAGCATTGACAAAGCTAATCTACTCACATGCAAGAACACCGAAATTTAGGATAGAAGATTTCTAACAAATTGAAATGAAGATTTAAATTTTATCTTTTGTACTGCCTTTACCTAAATATTTATAAAAGGGACCAGAATCATGAGGGTAGTGTCATCTGATGACAAAATAAGCTGGTTGAGTTTAGCTGCATTTATATAAATTAATAATTGCGTTAAATGTCTAAGGCAAATAAGCTTTTATCTACCTTTTTTTTTCTGCAGGAGTACAAATATTTTTTAAAAATGAAGTAGGGGAAAAAAAGACTCAGACTTGGTATTGCATATAATACTGATTTAATTTAATCTGAAAGGATACATCTGACTTCTAAAGAGTACAGTAGTTAAACACTGAGTAAAATTTTGATGCAACTTTGGCTATTGGGGAACCTGACTTTTAAATCATTTGAACTCCTTCTCATTCTTCCTCCTTTTTGATATTGTGTATAATAGGCGGGCAAAACAATGCGCAAAATTCAATTTCCATCTTTACAAAAGTTTTTGTAAAGAAAACTTTTAAGGAGTTTTCAGCAAAGAATGACTGAGAGATGAAAACAGACCTGAATCAAGAAGCTATTTACAAATAGAAGGTTTTAAATCTATAAAACAAAGAAATTCAATTTTCAGTTTAGCACACAGATTAGGAAATACAATACAGATTAGGAAAGCAAATTTAACTCTTATTGTTCCGTGTATGTGTATATAATAAATCTATGCAAACTAAAGGGTGACATCTTTTAAATGAAGACATACATTAAGCTAAGGGAAACATATTCAGGAATGCTTAATTTGTGTCCTAAAAGTTAGACCTACAGAGAAGGACTATGAAAAAAAAATAAGAAAACACTTGTGAAATAAACAGACTTGCACAATATATAATCTTGCAATCCTATTTGTAGTGCTCTAAATTAGAGATGCCTGGAATTCCCAGGTTGCTTAAATTTTACCAAATCTAATTTTACAAAGCCATTTCATAATCATACATTCTAAGTTAATGTGGTAAACCCTGCTTTCTTCAAGCTTTTCTGTCTTTGCAGCCTTCGGGAAGTTATAGCTCAAACATTTTTGAATGCAAAGAAATTTGCTCCCTAAACTCTGCAAGTAATTCAAGAAGAAATAACGTTTGTATGGAAGATAAAAGAGGTGCTAGAAATTTTAAACTTAATATCAGGGTAACAATTAAAAAAAAACAAAAAAAAACAAAAAAAACCAACCTTAAAAATAAACTGCTAAAAAAGAAAGTAAAGGCATATGCACAAATGACTATATTATTTGAAATATTACTGTACTATATATAGCTATATAGCATGAGAGCTCAAAAAGGAAAAAAGAATGTTTTCTGGATTACTTAAGTGTTTGGGAGTTTGAGTCCTCTGAGATTTAGTTTAGCAGAATATATATGAATAAATGTCTTCAGTATTCTAGGCCTTCTCTGTTGTGATTTTTTTCACTAACTTAAACTTTAAATATCTTTATAATTCTGGGCTTGAGGCTGCCCAAAATGTGTTTAAAAACTTTTACAGCAGTTACCTACAAATAGTTTCTTCATTATGTTAAGCCTTGTAGGAACAAGTCCTAAATTTCTGTATGCTTTCAATACTTTGAGAAGTTTTCTTTGGGTAATTTTTCTGCATGAGATTGTTATACAGGAGCAACAGAAGAAAAATAAAAAAAGGAAAAATAAAACAGAAGAGAAAAAGAAGAAGAAACAAGAACAAAATACAGAATACAAACATGGTGCTGAAAATGAATATGTTCAGCAGCCATGGTGTTTTAACTTACCCAGATATGCTTTTCATGAGATGAAGAGAGATGAATGGAAAAAAAAAAAAGTACATAAATGTTAATGAATATACAGTAGTTCATAAAAAAATCATATGATAGGTAAAATAATAGCATTATTATAATTACCAAAATCTTTCTAAATGGTCTCTGAATATTTTTAAAAAATTATGTGTTCTTTTGAAGAACAGATGCATTTTTCAAAATGAGATTTTTATTAAACTGATGTTGGTTGTTTATTAGGTATCAACTCAGCAAAGTACATCTACAAAACATATTTGTACCAAAGATCTGTAAATATGGTTAACATGGAATAGATTTTTAATGTAAAGTTTGCTGCTTGGTTTTGAATAATTTAATTCTGGTTGGAGTGTTTTTCCCTCTAGGTAACCTATTTTTGCCAATATAATTGATAACAGTACCTGTATGAGAAACCAGGATGCCATCATTGATAATAAAATTTCTTCAACATCCTCTAATTGCCATCATAAAAAGAAAATTATATGCCTGAATGAAATCCAGATATCTCAGAATCATATTATATTTCTATTAACTCATGATTTACAGAGATATAAAAGGGTTTGGTAGGTACAGTTATAGAAGAAAACTTTGAAGTGAAATGCCTGTGCTCTGATTAATTACAAAGATGTTGTATTCATTACAGTAAGTTTAGCAGGGGGCTGGTTCCAAGATCTTGAATTTTGTTCCTGTGTTTGCGTGTGAGAAGCAGAACAGCTGTGAGAGAGAAGAAAAAATACAATACAGAAAAGTAAATGAAAACAAATGACAAAGTCATACAAAGAAAGTTTAAGAAAGGAAAATTAAGAAATGGAAGGACAGTGAAGGTATGGAATACAAATAAAGGACTAGAAAAATTGTCAAGCAATTACCAAATGTGTTGAGGGACCATTAAGATTGAGTATGCACCCTCATGATTTTGGGGGCAAAATTTCTATCATCCTTGTTTTCTACTGAGAAAGAAGTACTAACTGACTTGAACTCTTTTGCCTTTCATTTTGGACCTTCCAAAGTCTATCAAACCATCTCTCTTATTTCCTACATCTTCCTCTGAATACTCCTTTGGATATGGGTAGAGGGTAATGAAAAAGATTAATCAGAATGTGATCAATTTGTTGGCAGCTTCAGTCAGTTGGGAGTTTTCAGCTGCCTTTGTGTAACTTAAGGGACCTGGAGACTGTCTTTCCCATTACAGCAGAGGATCAAGGATCATCTTTTTGTTTCCTGAGCATTTTGTCCGTAGAAAAATAAAATGCTAGAGAAAAAAACTGATCTTTAAATTTGAACTTTCACTTTTTCATAAGCCAACTGTTTCACTACCATTTTATTGAATGAAGATAACAATTTCCCTTAGATATATACTAAAGACATGTAGAAATGTTTTTCTGGTACTGTGTTTAATAGATTTTTCCCTTAAACAGTTAATTAGAAATTATATTTGCATCTGCAAGAGATCAGCAGCATGATTGCAAGTAGATGTTTATATTTGTCAAGAAGTCTCAAATTACAGTTGATACACCTGTGTCTTGATTGCAGTTGATACACCTGATAAGGCAGGGAATTGGGCTTTGTCAGATTTTGTTTGAATAGAAAATGTAAATAGTTTAAATAAGTTGTATGGAGAAAAGAATAAAAAACTCTTGACAGATCATAACAATAATAATAACAATATTATTTTAAAAATTCAGTTTCCTTTTAAAATGAGTTCAATATAGGTATTATTTATAATGTTCTTTCAGACACTATGCGTTGTTTCAGTTTCTTCGTCTCACAGTAACAAGAGTTACTATAGATATAACAATCCTCTACACTCATAACACTACAATAGGAAGGAATTCTCCAAATATAGTACCTAACTTAATTGAAAGATACAATTTTAATGTTGTGAAAGCTTTCATTGGCTATTTCAAAGAATTTTTAATTCAAGTAAGAAGTAAGAATATGTTTGGCAATAAATAATTAAATAAATAAATAATAAAAAAACCATATTTATGTATATCTGAAGGACTAGAACCCAATCCAGCCATGGCAAAACCATGGTAGTTATTGCATATAATCAGTGATTTCATCAGAATGCTGAATATCTGTCCCTCCTCCATTGGAATGGGAAAACAGAAAATAACAGGTACTGAACAGAGTATTGTTTGCTAGAAAGGGAGAAAGTACTAAAGAACCATCTGAAAGCCAACTATATCAGGTAATTTCTGGTTGATGAGAAGGGAAGGAAGAAATTTAATACTAAATATGAATTTTTCTAAAGATTCTATAAGCCAAAAATAGGGAAAAAAAAGGCATTAGACTAAATATATCCTTAAGAGTTACCACTGGAAAATAAATCATGTACGTTTAGAATATAATAGCATTTAATAAGCATTAGGTATTCAAGAACATTAGATGGATGGCATGGAAAAAGACTTTAATTAATTCAAATGGATTCATTTTTTTGAAATGTGTGCAATTAAGAAAGTCATTGGAAACAGCCATTTGTATAATGCAGAGGACAGATATTACTTGTATTAAAAAATACATTATATCAAGGTCTAATTTCAACTGCACGTATTAGACCTAATTAAAGTGGCACTGTGTGGATTAAAAAGAATCTAAATGATGACTACAGTGTTTCAAACTTGTATTTCATTAAAAGACCTACCTTTACATATTTTCAAGTAGCTTACTGATGGGTTCAATTTTCCATAGGCAGATCTAAGCCCCAGTATTCCATCTTATCAATTTTATTGCTTATGTATTCAGCATTTTTAAAAAACATTTAAAAATGAAAAACATCACAAGGAAGGACTTTAGCATTATTAGGAATTTATCTAATTTATCAAGTGAATTAATAAGAATTTATCAACCCTGATTCTGGTTAGAAGGAAACTGATGCTCTTCTATTAATATGGAATATACTGGTGCTTGATATGTTCATTACTGTAGTCAGTTGAGACTTAGTTGCATTGCAGCTCTTTCAGGTTAATGAGAAGGCCATGCATACAATAGATTTTATTTTACACAGTAACTGTACATATAAGAATTACTGAGGTCTTGATTGTACAGAGGTTCATTCATGAATAGATGTATGCATGTGTTCTGGCATATCAAGGCTTTTCCACAGTCTGATACAAGTTAGGAACTTGCATCTTGCAAACACAACCTGTACCTGTGGAGTAAATTTCCCCGAATTAGTTTCATAGGAAAATTTTCTTTTTTGTTTTGATTTTCCTTGGAAGATATAAATCTCATATCTTAAGCTTGTCTTGTGGAATTAAAGGATTTATGTTATTATACTGACAGAAAAAAATGAAAAGAAAATTAAGAGATTCTTATCCAATCAAACAAATACAAAAACCAAAGTTGAATGCTCTGCTCTTGACTCATTCTAACGTAGCCAGATGGCATGGTCATGTCATGACACAGTGAGTGAATTCACTGCAGCTGCAAAGTAAGTAATGATTGTTATACTAACATTTATATAAATATATATCTGGAAATTTAACTGCTTTTGAGCTGGAATCCTGTCAGTATGACCCAGTTAATAGCTAGCTGTCTTGCACATAAATTTTCTTCACGAACATAATTTATATATAGGATTTAGGATAGGTGGGAAAGTGATGGCATAGACAAATTTCCAACTATACTAGCAGCATGCACAAGGTCAGATCTATTTGGCAATCTAGGACGATGTAGCATCTGAATCTCTCTCAAACCTTAACTCCCTTTGCAAAGGATGAAATAAACATAGCCTTCCTTCAATGCTGAGAGCCAGGCTGGCTGTAAGTACAAGCTTAAAATTAACATTTTCAAAAATGTAATAATCATTTTGAATTTGATGATGTAATGATTTCTAGGCAAACCTGTATCTAATCATGTATGCCTTTTATTTTCAGGTCAGGTGGTTTTAATTTTAAAATTTTAAAATGTTCATTTCCAAGCTTCCTCGTTTTTCATTTCTAAGAATCATTGTACTGTGGAGTATATGTGAAACACCAGCAATAAATGATCAATAACACATACTTCTTTGAAATATAAGAAGATACACTGCATATTGTTGCAGATCAAATCAAACACTTGGAAAGGATTTGAGCTGCTGGCACTTTGCAATCTGAAAGGCAAAGCAGAACCCATTCAAGCTTCTGTGCTACCTAAGACTTACAAAGTCTTAGCTAGGCCTATCATGTATTTCAGGTCTGAGAGTAAATATTTATGGATGACTGAAGCATCCTAACCTCTTCTTTTCAGATTACTTGAGGAATATGATGAGGTTATATTTAAAAAAAAAAAATCTATACAGCTTCCTTAATTTGTGCTTGATGCTTTAGGAGAAAAACTTGTTACAGATACATTTACTGCAATATGCAAATGTTGATTCAAAAGAGATTTTTGTTTGATGTCTTTAAATTCAGCATATCACTGAAGCAAACTGATGATTACATTTTAATGAAGTAGTCAATTGAAACTGAAAGAAATGTGACATCTTAATAACATCTCCCAAGGAAGAAACAAGAAAACTTTAAAATTTAGGTTAATTACACCATTATCACTGGTAACGGTTTGGTCTCTGGAAATATCATACTATCTCAGGAAACTCTCTCAAGTGAAATGTATTAATCAAGAATCTAACTAATGCCTACGAATCATGCTAAAATAGCATTAACACACTACAGTGTTTGTAACTCCATGAAGCCAGTGCAGTGTCAATGCATGTGCTTGCTGTTCCAGGAACAGGTAGTCAGGATAGCTGGGGGCCATTAGGACCTACAGGCTGCAGCAGATTATGGATTGAAACACCATGCTTCTTCATCCTTAAATAAGGGGACATACTTACTGAATTAAGGATAGAGGTGAATACATTCAGATATGCAAAATTACAGGTTTAGCATTTTAAGGCATTTTTCACTTAGGAGGTTATTTAAAACAAAATAAATATATTTTAACAGGAACTGCATCTATCTAATTTTTAATTCATTAACTCAAACCTAACTTCAAAATCTGGTAAATTAAAACTTACATGAGTTTTATGAAGCTACTAAGTACTTCGGGGTTAGTTGCAGCGTGTGTGTTGTGTGTGTGTGCAGTTTGGTTTCACATCAAAGGCAGAATCCTAGCTTTCCTGCACCTATGGGTTCTACCACTGAAGTGAAAGAGAAGTTGATTGAGCTGCTAACATAAATGAAAACCATTTCACATGACTTCTGTGTGTAGGGGAGAAATACAAGTTCAATACTGAGGTATTATTCCTGTTTCCTAGAAGAAGCTCTTGGACCACTGAATTTTTTTCCTAAGTAACAAAGCCAGCATGAGTAAAGGTCTTCCAGACCTGTAAATAAGTATGATGAAAAACTTCCTTTCTTTTAACTATTCTTCGGTACGCCTGATTCCTTTGGGACTTTATGTCCTAATCTAAATAAGCCAAAGAAATCCTTAGAAGTCAACACGCTCTGTTCTCTCTGTTCCAGCCTCTGGAATTTGTAGAGTCTGTTTAGCAGTAAGAAGGAATCAAACACTCAAATTTAAATCTTACTGCTATCATAAGAGTGCAAATTGTTCTCACACTCCTCTTATTATTTTTACAAAGACATCGTATACATAACCATCAACTTTAATGTTACTTTTTCAATTGCATTACCCAAATCAGTAATATTACAGCTACTGTATGTAATTGAAAGCTACTTCCAAGGGTAGTTATGCATCATTAAGTGTTGGCAAAATTGAATCTGACCTACTGAGACAAACGTCATTCAATTGACATTTTAGAGAGATTCAACCAAATACTTTTCAAGGTAAGTCATGCAAATACGTGACTGCATTATTTACGAGGAAATGTCAGTTCCCTTCTACCCTGTTGATAATTAGCACTCAGTGGCAATTACAATTCAGTAGAATCCCACATATCTCTCTAACACAAATGTTACATTTTTCCCATACTACAGTACTTCTACAGCTGTTATATGTTAACATTTCTATGATAGTAAATTAAGAGGAATCTTAAAAGCAGTCATAATGAAGTAAGAAGCTATGAATATGGATAAACCTAAAGTGGTGAAAAAAAAATCTTCATGACACAGGTAAATAGCATATACAACAGTATACAATTCAGACCAGATGATCTATCACAGTCAAGTGATGGTCACAAAGGAAATATTCCTTTCCATCCAGCAGAGAATATTTTGTTTACACTTAATCCATAAAGAACCAAGGACAGACAGATAAAAGGAAAAACAAAAGGAAAGTCTTGAAAAGAAGATGGTATAGGGAAGGCTCGTTATGTGAGATTTGACAGAAGTCTAATAACTGGTTATTTTAATACCTATGTTTTCTAGACCAAAAACTTGGTAGACACTATCATGTATTAAGTAGTATGTGTCAAGTGTTAGGCTATTTATGCAGTTTAAACAACTACTAACATATGACAAAGTGAAGACATTTGTTCTTTCAAAATGAACACATTTGTCCCTTTCTTTTTGTGCTGTCTTCAGACCTTAGAACTTGAATAGAAATAGGGGTTGCTGAACAATAATAGATTGCTGAATAATCAATGGAATACTTTCTAAAATTTAGTAAAGAGATGTAGTAATATACCCTATACTTCCATATATTTCTTAATAAATAATGATTGATAACAGATTTACAAACACAAAAACCCTATGAATGTTATTCTAAGTATCTTAATTGAACTGAAAACTTGATTCTTCTCTGCCAGCTAGCCCAATGACTGCTCCTCTATCTTTAATTGCTAAACTGAGGCTGATGTAAACTGAACACTTACATTTGTATGTTACACAGATATGTGCTTTTAAACAAACTCGATACAAAAGTAGCTCTTAAAAATATTCCACATTCAAATTAAAACAATAACTTAAATATATCCTTGGATTGTAACTTATCTTGAAACTTTGCAAAGGAGCATTAAAAGACTGAAAGAGACCAAAAAATACCACGTTTTAAAAAACAGGCTATAAGAATCCAAATAATAGCACTAAATTAGTAATTATGGATGAAACATAAACCTGCTTACTAAATAAATTTTCAACCTCATTTTTAAATATAATCTTTTTTTTCCCAGACACCCTCTAATTACACTGGAACTGTGATACTGCCAAGATGTATCTTTGGTGGTTAAAGCTTTATTTTAACAGTTCTTCTTAGTTCCTGGCAGCTGTTGTAAATCACTGTACTGGTTTTACAAGTAGGTGAACCAGAGACAGTTAAATTATTACATGATTTAGGAGAACAACCAGCAAGGTTGCCATTTGCTGACAGGCAAAAAGAATGTGAAGCTGCTAGGGCTTATGGGAGGCCTTTGACTTCAATGTTCAATGCTTGTTCAATGGATAATGTAAACAATTTTTCCCTGTTCAGAAAAATTCATGTAGGAAGTCACTATAATGGTTTTTTTTTCACTGCCTTCCAATTTTTTTCAGAACTGTAGTTACCAAAAGGCACAAAACTAATTACAATGGGAATAGAAAGTGTCTCCTAATGTTTTACAAATGAAACAATATAGTATAATTGAAAACTATTTTTTTCCTATTTTTCCTATATTTTATATGCAGCTTTAAAAACATTTACAGTAGAAAAAATACAGTAAGAAACTGTAGAAACATAGTAGATGGTCATGCCTCTTGGTACACATCTGCATAAAATCAACACAAAAACTGACTGACATTTGATTTGAGCATGAGACAATAAAAGTGGCATGAACACAGTACTCACTTCTTCTTTAGCCTTCGGTCTTTTTCTGCTTGGGTTCCAAGTTTGCCTAATCCCAGAGACTCTTGTGCTGCCGCTTCTGTTTCAATATAACCTCCTGTGTTGAAAGAGGGAAAAGAAATACATATTTTCCCATAGCTCTTTCCCAGTGGCTCCCTCAACTCTTCAATTCCTATTCCATCCTCCTTCTAAGTCATCTATGGCATCTGGAGTAGTGGAGAACTACTTCTGGCAGGTGTTTATTTTTAGTACATGAAAAGAAGTAGAAAGAAAAATTGTTTCCTCCTCCTTGTGTTCAGTAGAAATGTTTGAGAAAGGCAGCCTGATCTGCTTTGCCTGTTTTTCTCTGCCTCCTTAAGGCTCAGTCTCGTAACCGTAACTGAGCAATGCCATCACTATTTTTTAATGTTAGTGGAGAAATGTGCTGATGAAACAATGACAGATTATCCCAGGCTGCAAAGTATTCTCAGCATAATGTATTTTATTGCAGAGCAAACACATCTGGGTCCGTGAATGACCTAGGGCACATTGCAGTGGAAGCAGTCATTGTGCTTGTCTGTACCTCAGACATGTAGATGGCCATGATAAAAGTTCCTAACCAGTTGCATACATCATACGGACCACCTTTCTGGGATGGGGCTAAATTTCCCTTTATTTATTATTTGCCTTAAGGACTAGAATATTTAAAACATAAAATGTGAAGAACATTTGAATTTCTAGAGTGCTATTCCCCGAAAGAGAGAAGACTGGATCAAGTTAAAATCAAACAAATTAAGAAAATGAAATAAGACACTCCCACCCTCTATAACATTCCTTTCTCCTTCTTCAATAAATAAAAGATGTCTGGAAGAAATTAGTAACAGCAATCTTGATGCTAAGAAAGATACCCCAAGGCATGAAATTTGCCTTTGAATAATGACACAGATGGTTTATCAGAGATGATAAAGATAGCATATTATGAAAATAATTATGAAAAAAATAGAAGTTTAGCAGTAGGAAACTAAACGTTTTGAAGGTAATGTTGAGCAAGGTAATATTTTGAGTGATAGCTTGGATTTGAAGACGCTAGTGATAAAACTGGAGGGCTTGGCGTTGCTTATTTATGTGAATAACTTTGCTATTAAGCTAAAGAATAGATGACACAAAAATTTCATATAATTGCAAATCTTCACTAATAGCTAATATTATAATTTCATGAGCTAGTATTTGGAATTATAAATAGGCTTTGGCCAATTATACATATGTCTTATTAATCATTTTGTGTATTATTATGAAATTAATCTATTGCCAGATTACATTGCTCCTGAGACAATCTTTCAAGGTATTATTATTATTTTTTTTCATACTGAAGATAGTTGCAGGGAAGACAAATAAATTTATTACATCTTTGTCCTCTGTATTCCCAAATTACTGTGAAATCATAGATTATTATTCCTAATCCATCGCTATCAATACAATTGTTTTTATGGAATGTAAATTTGAATTAATGCCACAGTCTAAAGTTACAAAATCAGTGCAGATGGTGACATGCAGGTGTGTTTGGGAGATCTATTTAATGGGATTCTGAAATAAAATGTGAAAATGATTGAACAAATTAATTTTATTCTTCCCACATTGAGGAAAAAAAGAAAGGAATTTAAATTAAGATTAGAAATCAGACGGTTTTCTTTACAAAAACACAAGAGGAAGAGGAAAAAGGTTGGGGTGTAAATAGAGAACAATTAATCCTTCGATTTTACTCTGATACTTTGATCCCAATATTACCTAACTTTATGCTGTAGTATTTCAGTGACGGTTTCATTAGTGGTGATGATAATATATATTAATATAAATTAAGGTGTTTTGTTATTGGTGGTGGTTGGTTTTTTTGTTTGTTTGTTTCTAATTCGGGGCCTATGTATTACTCCACCATTTACAAATACTGAAGACCTTTAAATTTTTTTGCAGGTGTTATGTGGACACCATGGCAGTAAAAATGCAGTGTTTCACAAAATTGTGCTCAGACATCTTCATGTCTAGGAAATTTTACTGACACATCTATACCAAATTTATGTTTGTGTTGACACGTGTATGTATTTACCTGTTTGGGTATGCAGACTATGAGCCTGTGCTGAAGGCTTCACTTTCCATTGCTTTTGCTACCTAAAGGTAGTTAAATAAAATTATGCCATGTCTGTTTTGGTGGGGTTTATTTTGCATATGGTATGGACATATCCTGTGGAACATTGCAGAAGAAAAATTTTGCCAGGCATGAATTAGACAAAGATCTTGGAGAAGTAGAAGGTGAAAAGAAATACAAGAAAAATAAAGCATTGCCATAGGTAGCATAGCTAACTACAAGAGTATGGTGAGGACATCAGTGACAGGTACTAGTAGACATCTACTGGTACGCTGCAACAGGAAAAGCAAATGCACTTTCTTGCAAGGACTTTTATAGCAGATATACCCCTTAGAGTGGGATTATACTTAATACTCTCTTACCTCCTCTTTATTTCAGTTATTTGAGAACACACTGTTAGCATTTTTACTGTGATTTAAGAGAGTACTGAAGCACTAGGCTCAGTGAAGAGAATGACTTGTAATTTGTGTTAGAAGTCTTCTTTCACTTGTGTGTTAAAGTCACAGCAAACTCCTGACATATAATTTCTGATAGCAACAGAGTCTCTAATGACAAGGTTCCATCACAGTAAATGGAAAAAATAAGCGAACTGGAAAGCAGAGAAGAACATATTAAAAAAGGAAAAATGATTGTGAAGTGGTGACCGTGGCTTGGTACCACTAATTCCTTACTGAGCTGTCCAAGTCGAGCCTTCTCTTTTTTACCAAACAAGCGTCCTATTGAGGACTTGATTCCTTTCTTCTTCGGAGCTTTGTGCAGGGAGTCCTGACTGCTACTGACACTGCCAAGACCAATACTTTCTGGCTCCAGTGAAGCAGGTAAACTACTATAAATGACAATAAAGACATAGAACAGATAACATATTAACATATTTTACTTTCTTCTTGCAGCCGTGCAAATAAATGAATTCATTATAATTTAGTAATAACCTTCCCACAACTGAAACAATGAATCCCATCTTGTTCCTTAACTGATTTAGTATTATGTAAAGCAATATATGCAAATATATGTAAATATGTAAATGTCAAGCAATGTAGGGCCAGAAATAAATAATAACATTTGTTTGCTAAGAACAATTGATATAAATACAGGAATCAGCTTGATATTTGTCTTTCTAGGAAATGCAGGATCCCTACTTCTAGTACTTCTGGTAGGGATCAAAACTGTACCTTAAAACAATATTTGTCAGTTTTAGCACTGACAAATACTTTCGTCTTCACAAAGGAGACCAAGGTAAAAGTTTCTTTTTTATGGCAGGGGAAGCAATTTCCAACAAGAAATATGAGGAAATCAGGCCATTTTATAGCGCACAAAAGTTCAGTTCTGATTCATGTTATGGAAATCTTACCTTCTGGCATCATTGTGGTATGAAGAAGGAAGGGTATGAGTCATTCTGATAGCTCTAGGTGTTGGAGGGGGAGAAGTTTCACATTTGATCGTGGCTTTATCTTCACGTCCATCTTCTTCGACTACTGCAATCTGGGGGAGATACACCATTTAGACCTGAACAGCTTTTCATCAACTTTTCAGCATATGCTTCAGAAATTTGCCAGTTGAACTGAAGCATTTATGGATTCAAGGGAGGTTAAAAAAGTAATAATTAAAACTTCTTATTTTTTAAAATGACTATTGGGAAAAAATAAACCAAGATTGACTAAATATGGTAGCTTAAAGTACATACATGAAAGAACAGAGACTACATTTGCAGAAGAAATTCATTTTATGACAGTCAGGTTGATCTAGTAAAGGTCTTAACATGAAAATAACCTTATTCGTGAGCAATCCTCTTGCATTAAACAGGATTATTCATGAAACAAAATTCTAAGGTAAGGCGGAAGGTAAATACAGACATAAACAAGATCAATCCATCTGAAGCATGATAAAAGATTTAGAGTACTTGAAAAGAAGCATAGAAGAAAAGGGTGATTTGTCACAACATATAATAATTTAAATTGAAGATTGTCTCTTCTCATGTAAAGATAAAGGCCACATTCAGTGACAATTTTGCAACTAACTTCATACTGCTCCAAAGATTTCAAGCAGTCTGATTGATTTCTCCTAAAAATGGCCAAAATACATCTGAAGATAATTCTTGTGCCCATGCTTTGTTTTTCACTGTGTAACTTTTAAATGTGTGGTGGGGAGGCTACTCCAAAGTATCACTTGTGGGCCTTGATTCTTGGAGTAGCAGGGACTACTGCAAGCCTCTTTAGGTAAATTTAGAATTATTATGTCTGGGGACTGGGTGACAAGGAGTGAAGGGGGAAAATGGGTGGGAAAGAACCTAGTGATTTAAACAGCAGAGGATTGCACTTTCCTGACTTAAAAAAAAGCTAGAGTCTTACCTTTCTCCGATGTTTCCTCAGATCACTTGGCTTAAATCAGTAACAAAAGAAGCAACAACAACAAAAAAGAATGATTAATATGTTATCTGAGCATAACAATGCCACACACTCTTTCTTCTGACATCCAAAATTTAATACTACCCATGTACTTAGCATAAAAGTAAATATGGTGGTATAATGCTTCACAAATACGCTGTCTCTGAAAGCAGTTACTTTTTCTAATGTTACAATTCCCTTCATTTTCATAAACTTAGCAAAGAATAGGACATTCCAAATTTATGACAGCACTTCATAAAACTTTTTCATATAAAATCTTTCAGTAAGCATGTCCTCTAAGACAGATATATTTGTAGTTTTATGAAACATTACAAACAAATCAGTGTTTCACCAAGTATAAACACAAAATATCATCAGCAAATACATCTGTAAAAGGGGTATTTCTCTCCTCTTACCGTGTCTTACTGAGTCAGTGAATACAAATTCATCCATCTCCTGTATTCAACATTATTTGGCAGTAGACAGTTGCTGGAATGTGCCATGTTCAACTCTTTTTGTTTTCTTTTCTTTTTTTCCCACTCATACAGAGCTGAAGATGTTGCAGAATGTATTCACTGGGTAAACCTGGGCTGCAGAAACTTCAGGGATACTGCTCCTCCAGCTAACCCCTACAGGACCATTTGGTAACTTGGGCTCTAGAGATCAGACCTCTACATAACTCTTTCCAACTCAGTGTTCTCACTCAGAGGATGTCTGATAGTGTATCGTATCTCTCCCCAGCCAGGAAGGATAAGGAGATATTTAATATTCAACTCCTGCTAAAACAACTCAGGGGGAGTGTCAAAGTATGTGCTAGAGAGAGTGAAGTGAGGCTGTGGGGCACTACTTCTGTGGCTCCTGATACATTAAGAATTTGGCTGAAACTCATAGACATCCATCCGAGCTTTAGCACAGCTACATCTGGATGCCAGAGATGAGCCATGCATACAGTCAAAAGCTGATGCTAGAAATATCACATCCAAAATTAGCATGACAGAGTCCCTTACCAGCGTCATAACCCCCATTCTATCCATCTCCCTGGCAGGACTGCGAGGAGTGAGTTTAGGAGTTGAGTGTCCGCTGGGAGGAGAAGAGCTTGCAAGTGATGATGCTGTCACTGAGCCAGTAATGGATGTACCTTGATGGACTCTTGCTAGATTTAAGCCTTCCAGACTCACGCTAGCCACTCTGTTCTCTATCTCTTCAGCACGCAGTTCTGTTGACTCTTTTTCTTCCTGGATTAACCTTATAAAATTAAAGGACATGGCTGGATTTAGGACAACATTAATACTCTGAAAGTATTTGTAGATTCTGAAAGCAAAATTTTCTTCCTTGGTACTTATCATTTTGCACACAGACACACGCTGGCACAGAATAAATACCTATACAGAGGTTACTTATGCCCATTGGTAACTGTATTTTTAATTTCTCATTGCAATTTCTATCTTTGTCTCTTTATTTATTTGCAAAGAGGAGGAAAATGGATGAGGGATCATAGTTTAAATATGACGGAATTTGAAACATGGAAAGTCTGAATCCATGAACCAGGTGACAGGTTTTTTCGCTTTGCTATTTTTCTTAAAGCGTAATGGAGGAAGTACAATAAATTAAAACGTAATACTTTGAAAATAGAAACCAAAAAATCCCTGTGCTATGATAGATTTTCTTCCTTAAAATCTATTTCAAAGTGTCTACAAAATACCTACTGTTCTTTCTGTAATGAGAAGTCTAAGAAACTCAAAGGCAAATAACATTTTGAGAGGGATTCAGAACAAATCTTCATTTATATATATATATATATATACACACATATATATATTATATATATATATAATATATATATTTGTACATATTTAGATATTTTTCAAAATATCGAAATTCTGAATAACCTTGTATAATACAACCAAATCAAAATTAATTTTTAATCTTCTGATATCTCCCACTCATTTGATAAACCCCCTTTTGCCAACAAAAAAAAGACTAAGAAAATGTGAAATGCGATACAGTTTATAGTGACTATCCTTATAAAACCACTTTTTTTCCTGAAACATTAAAATCAAAACTAAATAATCCAGATTATAAAAATTAATTATCTGGATTTTAATAATAATGATGATGGTAAATAGCAGGCTATATCCCAGTATATGAGTATTAGTAAGGGAAATAAATGACCTCCAGCAAAAATGACTATATACAATATGTCTCCTTTTCATTTCCTTCCATGACATAAAACAATACCTACTACCTATTCAAGATCCTATGTTTAGCTGAAGAATGTTCTGATTCAAGATGGCACAAGTAATATCTCATTATGTCACCTTCAGGTACAACTCCTTTTCAAAACCCTTTACTGTATTATAAATTACTTGTTAACTTGTTAAAATGCTAATATATATGTATATTTAAAATACATTTGTTGAATCTACAGCATCCTGAATTGGTGACAGTGCTGACTTCTTTGCAGTAATGGAAAATATTGATGGATTTCTCTTTTACATACTCAAAATGCACTGTTTTAGGGAGCTCTGTCCTCCCAGCAAAAAAATTTTGCTTTGCCTTTTTGTCTTGGTATACACAGGGTTTAAATCTCACATGAATGAAGAAATTCTGGAAGTAGCAAAAACCAAAAGCTACAGATCTATAATAAAAGGTCTTGCCTGGATTGGAAACGTTATCCATACTCAATATATTTCAGTAGAGTTCTCCTTCCAAAACTACCATGCAAAGATTGAGATCTTGAAAAAGTAATCTGGTTTTGATTGTATTTCTAAACATACACTTTCTGTCCATAGAATTACCAGAAGTGACTGATAACATCTTCTAAAGAAATGATGCTTTTGATGTATCAACTTATTAAAAGGTTACTCTGCCTGAAAAGCAGGTAAGAATGTTTTCAGCCTAAAACATGATTTCATGTACAAAAATACCTTAAATAAATTGTTACTGCATTCTCTATCATTCCATTAAATTTGCATAAAAATTTGCAACCCACAATTATTTCACTACCTATTTCCCAGTACTATAAGCTATGAGGTGCATGAAAAAAAAAACACCAACAAAAAAAATTGTGTTCCATAGAAAATCAAAATAATTTCTTGGAAAGTGTGGCTTGTATGAAATGTAACACAGGAAAAATTACCAGAAGAAAACATGAACAGGAAATGTTATAAAGTAGTTCACGTAGGAAGTAATTTGTGAGTAGATACTTATACAGAACAGGGAGAAAGATCTTGAAAAGATTATGAATAGAATTTTGTCAAATTTGCCATGTGTCAGCATTCTCTTATGCATTTCTTTTTAGTTGCCCCGTGGTCCCTTGCAAGAAACTTTTATTTAAAAGTAAACTATTTTTTCCCTACTGTCAGTAAATACAGAAATCAATGTTCTATTCACACAATAAATACAGAATAAATCAAATACATTTTACAATACATGATACCTTTAAATGTATAAGTGGTTTCCAAATTGTTATGAATGGTATCTAAACTCATGCACTGAAAGGAGCCTAAAGCTGTAATCAAGAAATGCACCACAGCTGCTTCAAAGCTACATACCTGATTTCTTTATTGATTGCATCTAGCTGCTCCTGAAGCATCATGGCTAGTGTCTGGGCATCAGAATGGCCGCTTGGTGACAAGAGGTCCATGGAGCTGAAAAGTGTTTCTCTATCATCGTCATCAATGTCAGACATTTCAGTGTCACTTTCAAATGGATGACTGCTCAAAACACCAATCTGCTGAGTCCTATTCCACTCATGATCTCCAAGTGATTTTACCTAAGCAGGAATGAGGATATATATGTCTTATTCCACAGAAAACAATTGCAAAATTGAACTATAAAATGGAGAAGGAAAGTAACTAACATTTAAGAATACTTATTCAAAAATTAGCTCTCCACAAATACGTGCAGTGTTAGAGCAAAAAGGCATTTGATTGGCATTGTGAAGGATGTAAAGTATTTTCACATCACTTCTAATACTGTGTAAAGTTACTTGTTAGGAAAATTTGTGTAGATAATGAAAAAAGACAAGTAGTCGAGTATGCTTAAACTTTAGTGTCTGAACTTCAATGTTTTCTGTCTGCATTTTAGTACAACAGTGATCTATGTATAAATAGAAAAAAAACTATCCTTCATGTCCGTGCTTATTCATTTATTCCATTTTCTAGAAATCTTAAATTTGACAGCCTGAAAAACATTCTCTTTTTAAAGAATATAGGAAAATAAATTGTATATTAACCTTTGGTTCATCTCTGCGTACTCCCATGCGTCCCCTTCTAGGTCGCCTTATCACTTTAGTTGACCGATAGTCAGACTGGCTGTCCACCAGTGAGCCTACAGAATACCTCAACTCTGCTGATGAGTCCAGATGAGGCCTGAGAAAAGAGTCGAAGAAATAGAATGAGTGACCAGTAGTAGCAATAATAACAACAACAATCCAATGACCATCACTCGGGGAACACATTTTTAAATAGATTACTATGTATGACAGAATAAATGACAAAAACATATCACACACAAAAGAAGTGAAAAGTTGAAATCATTGTATAAAATTAAGGGATAAAACAATATCAGCAAAAATACTTTGATTTTTCAAAATGGACTTGGTATGGTAGAACTTGTGGTCTGGAACTTCAACGTGAAGATAATTAGCACAACTGGCTGTGGAATAAATTGTTCAAGAGTGAGGGTATCTGTAACACATTTTTACAGTTCTCCATTATGAAAATATTGGAGAATTGCTCTTTGAAAAATAGCATCGTTTATAATTGATTCATGTTTATTTGATTATATTTTTTAAGAGATTTACTAGAGAGAAATATGAAATCTAATAACAAGTACCTACAAATTTTCCATAAAAGTAAATTTAGGACATGACTATGGCTTTGAATATGGAAGCTCTCTATACAGTAAGAAGAGACAGACTTGTAAGGTCCAAAATTAACCAGTGCAGAATTGTAGCTCCAAAAAGTAAAGATTTTATGGCAGCTGAACACACTTCTTAAATAAATTCCACAGGTAACACAGCTACAGCTATTGACTAAAGCCTCTCTCACTCACAGAGAGTGGAGGGGCAGTGCTGAGCTCTGCGCTGTGTGGCAGCAGCAGGTCCCTAGGGAATGGCATGGAGCTGTGTCAAGGGAGGGGCAGCTGGGTTTAGGGAAAGGGTCTGCACCAGAGGGTGGTGGGAACAGGTTGCACAGGGCAGTGGGTATGGCACCAAGCTGCCAGGGTTCAGGGTGTGTTTAGACAGTGCTCTCAGGCACAGGGTTTGATTTTGGGTAGTTCTTTGTGGAGTCAGGAGTTGGACTAGGTGATCTTTGTGGGTCCCTTCCAATTCAGGATATTTTGTGAATCTATGAAAAGTATTATTTTGAAAGAAAGATATGGTTGAGTTTTAGGGCAAGAAGAAATTTAGGCAAGAATAATTGCCTTTCTAGAATAATAATTAATCGATTTCAGCTGTTAGTAGTGCAGTACCTACAGTACCTGTCTCACTGTTAGGTGCCCTGATAGTATGTTCTCAAATCTGAGTACTGCCTTCAGCTGAAATTGTGTGGTCTTGTCCTACACACTAGGCAAAGCTGTGTTATTTCTTGCTAATAAAAAAGGGTATTTGGTACACTTTTAAAAACAGTGTAATTTCAAAGAGTTCCCTTAATCACTGTAATATTTCAGTGTGTACTCACTACTAGAAGGCCCCATTTACCTATAGAAAAAAAAGTGAAAAACAACAGTAATAATAATTCCATAGATCCTGTAGTTTAAAAGAAATACATGATTATCCGTGGTCTGAATGCATTATTTTAAAGGCTGAACACTTATGCTTACCTTCTCCTTCATTTCAAAATGAGGAAACATTTGGCATTAAATATTACCTTGACAATGTTGGTTCCATTAAAGAACCAGCTCTCAGTTTCATTTGATCCAGTTCAGATCTCAGTTTCTCAATTTCTTCTGCAAGTCTTTCCTGGAAATCAGAATAGGAAGACATACTTAATTGCGATCCAAAATATATTCCAGTTTCTGAGATACTAACCTTATAAGGCTATTATAAGCTTATAAGGTTATTATAAGACTAAAGAACTAAGACAAAATACACTGAATGTAGATATGCCTACAATAAGGAAATGCAGGAAACTCATTCACGCCTCTTTATCGCTAAAGGACCTATGCATCAAAAGGAGACTCTGTCTCCCTGTCATTTTACCACTATCTGCAGGTGATGACAGGACAAGTTTATAGTTGAAACCTGATTTTTTTCCTTTCTATGACACTATGGCACGGAAAATAAAAAACAGCACTGACTTGTGCTCTAACAGGACGCCAAGCATAGATTGGCTTGTGTTGCACAATTTGCCCATTAGAGATTGGCTCCTTGCCTTTTTATTTATAAACAGAAACTCAAAGACAACCAGATTTTAGGTCTTTTGGTCACCTGCAGCTTCACAGAGCACTCTTGAGAGCTTCTAAAACACCAGAACACGGTGCTGATTGTGAAATATTAAAGTGTGCCAAAAAATTGGATTTGGGAATGAAATAAAAAAGCTATGACATCAATGACTAGGGAAAAGAAGTGCTGTTTGTAACAGTTGTCTCCTATCCTTTGCTTTGAAAAGAAAGCCTGCAGAACGATCCTCAACAAAATCATTCATAGACTTTGAAAAGACAGAACAAATGGTAATGGGAAGAATACATCTATGCAGGTGAGTAAAACACTTACTAGGATGCACTTACATTTGAGTAATCTAATATATCAGTCAATAAACTACATCATGTAAAGGTACTACTATTGTAGAGCAGTAGATATTCAATAAGTTACTCTAGAGGAGTTACTGCAGTATAAATTCCCTTTAAGTATGTTCTAAACTACTTCTCTCATTCAGAAAAATATTGGCAGCTGCCAAGAGCACAGACAATTTCATGAGCTCCTTTCTCAGACTTTCTGCCTTTCTAGAAGGTTATCTGAATATAGATTAAAATGACAATTGATTTGAACAGGTACTTCTTTTGCTGTTTTTCTGAAAGTTGTTGATTTTGGATACTGAATTTCACATTTATTTTAGTATTGAACTGAGCTATGTTTTGTAAATTCTTTTAGTAGATTTGATACATTAAAAAAAAAAACTTTTGTGAATCTGAATGCAGATATTGGGTTTGTGAATCCTGCTGCACTCAAGGCAACTATAACTACAAAAGAAACTTTTAATATTTGGGATTGGAATAATATTTATTATTAATTTGACTGATTCACTAAGCAGTATTAGGGATTAATTTGCAATGAACTAAGAAAGGACATTTTCAGTTAGACTTAGCATAATGCCACAGCATCTGTTAAGAACTGCATCATAACAACAAATTCCATTTTTAACTATGAAAGTGTAACCAGTTACGTGCACATTTCTCTTAAAGAAGACTTTTTTTCAGAATTAAATCTAATAGAACAAAAATTACAGAGGCAGTAAAATTAATATGAATTTTAGTATTGGCTTCCTGAGGCTAGGATTTCAACCATGAACTTATCTCAGAAGACTTGTTAGAGACTCTCATTGACTACTGAAAACATCTTTGTGATTAAAGGAATTATCATTAGTACTAGGAAGATTTCACATGATATACATGGATGATTAAGTGTATTTTATGTCCAAATAATAAGTATTTAACTTTTTATGAGAACAGATAAAATAAGTTTTAATAGTACCTTGTCATGTAAAGATTCTTCTAGATTTTTCCGGAAACTTTCAGACTCTTGAATCAATACGTTCTACAGGTAAAATGAAAAAGTGAAATAAAGATAAGCAGAAGGAAATCAGAGAAATATTATATGTCAGAAATCACCAAATGCAGGTAATCTCCATATAGAAGTTAGCAAATTTGAGAAATGAGCCTGCATATTCACTTGATTGTAAGACTAAAATCCTTTAAAGCTTCAGTTTGAATACATAAATTACTCAAAAATGTATGAACCTGTTTTTTTCAAAAAGAGTAGAAACTTTTCATTTTCCTTGAACTGAGCAACCATCGTGCTCTTATACAATTATTTTGTCCATTTCCTCTTTTGGCAGGCTTATATCTTGCTTTTTTACAACATTTTGTTTCAATGATGTAAACATGAATTATATCCCGTGAAATATTTCAGAATAAACATACTGAAAAATTCCCCTGAGGTCAGACTAAAGAGAGAGGGATTAAGAAGGATAAATAAAAAGTTCTCAGAGTTAGCTCATCAGAGAAAACCTGTAAATAGCATTTCTTCTCCTCCTCTGGTGGCAGTATGTTATTCTTCCAGAGGAAGTGAGGTAAAATCAGCAAGCTAAAATTCAGGATTGATGGCATATCTGAAACATAGTCATTTCTCAGTTCTAATCCCCTTTATCTCACTCCGTTGTAACACACTGTGCCCTGGTCCTTCATGAGCCAATTAATCAGGCTCCCCATTGATAAAGCGGGGGTTCATAATACACAGAATTTCCAGTTTAGAGTGATCATGGAAAGACACTTGTGCTCATACTACATGCACGACATGTTGAATGTATAGAATGTAAGAGTTAGATTGTATTTGTGGTCATAATTGTTGTATACAAAATTGCATACACTTCCATCTTGATAAATGTAGAACATCTTTCGTACAAGAGAACCTTTATTGAGCAAAAATTTATTCTTTGTACTGTACCTTTTCTTCAAGTGCTGCCATTCTCTCTTTTAGGTGCAGCTGAAGACGCTCATTGGATTCTGTCAGAAGTCTGTCTACAGTGTCTGATAATCTTTTGTTATGCTCCTCATTCATTTTTTCTCTTTGCCTTGCCTTTTATGTAGAATAGAAGAGACAGATTTGCAAGGTTCAAGATTAACCAGGGCAGACTTGTAGCTCCAAAAAGTAAGGATTTTATGGCAGCTGAACACACTTAAATAAATTCCACAGGTAATACAGCTACAGTTATTGACTAAAGCACATTCATTTTCATAAAAGCAAACTACTTTGAAAGCTGCAAATAGATGTAAACCAGTTTATTAAGATGTTTGAGTAAAATGTGACAATGCTGCCATCACTTCTATAGATAAAACATTTACCAGTGGATAGATTTGTGTGCTGGAGTGCGTAAGTTGCACTATATTGACAAATTAAAAGAGGGAAATTACACAGAAGTTGCCTGCAATACACATACTCTTTGAAGTTCCTGATTCTTCTCTTCAAGTTGAGCTTCTAAGTGTCTCATACGTTCTTCAATGTTTCCATGTCTTTCTTCTGCCTGTAAAAAATAAAAAGACGCTTTCTATAATTTTAACAGTTTTCTGTTTCTTTATCTCAGTAAAGTTTAAACAAAACATAAAGCAAGCTACTACTAACTGCAAACTTAGTTTTCAGAAAAGAAACTTTATTTAAACAGGCAGCTGAACAGCATTGCTTGAAATGTGTCAGCTACAAAGGCCTGTTACATCCAAGCATCAGCAAAACATTGGAGTTATTTATGAGCAATGAAATCAGCCAAATGTAACATGCAGACTGTGCATGGTTTGAACACAAACCTGCCATCGTAAAATTGTAAGCTCCTGAAGCACTGAACTGCACAATGGTTGATTATCAATTAAAAAAAAAAAAAAAGTTAAAGAAAATGAAAACAAATTAGATGGATTCTATTTAGCAATAGAAAGTAAAGTCCAGTAGGACTACCTTCCTACGTATGGAGATCATTTCTTGTAGTTTAGCTTCCATAACATATTGATAATCACCAGATGAGGTAGAAGAGGTTGGATCAGACTAACAAGTCAAGGAAAAGGAGAGGGACAAAATTGAAAAATCAGAACTAAAGACACTGACACTGAACAGAACACAGCACAGAATGCTTAAAAGAAAAGCGTGACTGAAGATTTAATACTTTTAACTGACAGAGTTTTATGTGGAATAAACTACACTGATACTTGGTGGATATGATGCAGTTGGTATGGAGAAACTGAAAAATAATGGAATGATAAAAAAGCTATCAACCTACACATGGAAGTTCAAGGTTAGTGATGGCTGGCTGATGACATATTACTACAGAGTGAATTTAAAGCAATACTGTCTAATCTAATGCTTTTTTGGAATGATGGCAAACCAAACACCAGAACAAGACTCTGAGAGGCCAATGGCAGAAAGTCCATTATAATTTTCTATCATTTTCTAGAAATGAAAACAATGCATTACTATTAAATTTATGGATTGGTCAATCATAGAATTGTGCAATGTAATGGTACATTCCCTGTCTTCCAGGAAACAGAAAGAATGCCAGAAGAGACAAACTCAGTATTTCATCTCAGAATACACTATGTAAGTCCTTTTCTCCAAATAAAGAATATGGTTTTCATCCCTTTGAAAGGATCCACCCTGGTGGATCTTGACAAGATCAAGGTCATCAGATAAAAGAAGAACCTATAAATAAAAATTCATTAATAGGAATGGAAAGTCATTACTAAGTATAAAAATAATAATCCAACCAAAGATTCATTACTACTTCTGACCAAAGGTGACCTTAATTAGGTCAACAGAACGTGCTGCAGAACATGAATATTCATGTTATAGTCATATCAAGTAAGCCCATGTTATTATTGAAAATGAAAAAAAAAACAAACCAACACCCAAAACTTAATAAAAAGACAGTATTGTACTAGACTTTTTGCTATGAAAACAGGAATGTGCATAAGGTGTATAGATAGTGCTACTGATGAAGTTGAATTGTGAGTTTGTGTTTTTCAAATGCTGAATATTTCACTCTGTCAAGTTTACCCTCAGAAAGAGATTCTGAACTCCATCTTTAGATTTAAAAAGCTTTAATATGAGCAATAAATAGTAATTTTACAGCTCTGTGCTTCAATGAGACTGTTTTTGAGTCGCTGTTTTCTACTAATGATTTATAAGAATAATTATCAATAGATGCCAACACAATTCCATCTATATGTCATAACCTGTAATCACACTGAACTTAAGCTTACTACTATTATCAGAACTAAAAGATCAGAATATAAACAAGATTGTGGTCTAGAGCTTTATAAATATAAACTGTAGATTTTGATATGGAGACAATAATTATAGAAAGTCCTTGCATAAATACAAGAATATTTACTAAATTTGAAGATCACTGACACTAACACTCCTTTCAAATTACACATATTCACAAAGTTTAAGCATCTGCAAAAGTTAAGGGGCAGTCAGTAGATTTTGTAACTAAGCTTATTTAATAAGTTCAGTTATTGTTTCTGAGTATGAAGCAGGCTTGCTGTTTATTTGGACTTATTCATTACCTGAAACTGTTTTGTTATGATTTGTACCAGTGACAAGCCCTTTATGATTATTTTATTTTTGAATTTTATGCATTAATTTTCTTCAGCAATCAAATGCTAATGCTCTGTTCTGTTTCCTAAATTGGATAAATAGGAAGAGAGGACTGCAGAAGTTCACTTCCCGTAGTTGCAGAGAACCAGGTCATATTATTCTCTCCATGAAGTGACCAGGCTTCATCTCCATAAGGTGATTTTTTGAGTCTTGACAGCACTACTGATTCAAGGCCTTCCCTTAATGAACCTCCAAGGGTCAGGAGAAGATTTGAAGTCATCAAAGCTCTGAGCTGCTGATGAAGAGGGCTTAAAGAATTCTACTTCTTTTGAAACTGTTTTCATTGAAGAAGATATAGAACCCACTAGGAGTATCACCCCACAAAATTAAAATACTTAGAAACTTCATTAGTTAACTGCAAACTTTAAAACTGAGTTACCTAATCTTGACCGCTTTTTATATTTAATTGCAGGCTTATGCAAAATATGAAGATAGTCTAACTATTACTTCTAGGTTCAAAGGGAATTTCATTTAAGACTCCTGATATATGGTGCTGCCTGTCATAACCTGTCCCTGAGAAATCGGTGTAGCTGGTATATCATACACATTTATTTTTCAATATAAAAAAATTGTTTTTATTCATTACTTATTTTGTGGGTGGAAACTGTCCTCTCAATGTATAAAATAATTGTGCTATCAGCCCTAACTACTACTGGAATAGAAGGATAATTTTCTCCTGAACTTTTTTATGCTTCCTGAACACACCATTCTTACAGTATGTAGAAAACACTCTTGAAAGAAGATCATGATTTTTTAAGATCCTTATAACTATCTAATTCTGCTTATTTCATTACTTTCTAGTGCATTAACAATTCAAGAAGGTGTATGTATAAGATACATTATAAGATAAATACAAATCTTTTTGCATGATAATTTTCAGACAGATCTGAAACAGATCTTCAGACGTTCTTCTTACAGACCTTGCTGGATGTGATCCAGACTACCTGTGTTCAATTTTCCAGCATAAAGGAAAACAGAGATGATCTCCAAATTAGTTCTCTTTAACTCTCATAAGTAGGATAAAGATACCTGAAGATTAATGAAAATTCAGTGTGTCCTAGTATCAAAATAAATGCAATTATTCTAAACACTTGTTTGAGTATTTAATGTTCAATGTTTCCCTTATCTATTTGGATTTGTTTGCTTATTCTTTGCCAATTAATTTTATATAGCCAAATTATTTTATATTTAAGACATTAAACAATTAGACTCCACTGCCTGTCTAAAGCTACTTTGGCCTAGGAAAATAGAAATGTACATACACATTCCCTTTTCCTTTCACTTGCTGAAACTCACTAACAGACAAAGAGCTCAAGTAGGAAAGAGCAGCACCTCTGTTTCTTAGCGTGCTTAGGTGGAATAAGCTCTTAAGGTGAGGCCTTCAAGATCTCTCACTGCCCTTTAGGCAGAAACCAGTCCAAACCTTGGTCTTAAAGAGACTCCTTTCAGATGAAGACCAAACAATTCAGCTAATGCCTAAGGGATTTGCAAATACCTCCTGTGCAGTCTTCTCCAATACTGTTAGAACTGACTGCGTGGTAGCTCTTTTGGAGACTCAGAAGCCTACATGATTGAATGTTTCTAGAATAAGACAAAGGCTGAAACAGCCTTTTTAGTGTTACTCATATTACTATAGCAGGAATAATGATAGTAAGAACAACTGTGGATTCCAAGGTTCATAAGCAGAAAGTGATTTCTTCTGACTTGCTTTGCTAAAGGTGATAGTAAATTAACTTAAAAAAAGTTCTAAAGGGCAACTTGGGTGGTTACTTGCTTGGCAAACTTCACCCTACATTCTTTTTAAAATATGATACGCAAGCCTGTTTTCTAGCACTCTATATAGAAAGATCACTAAAGCACAACGTGGTATTCAGCAATTAGCAGGTAAAGAATTTAGCCAGAACAGTTGGTTATAAATAGGTTTGTAAATTGTAAATTTTAGACAGAATTAAAAACACCTGGACAAGAACTAACAATGTTTGGCCCCATGAAATATCATAATGAGTCTTAATGTTCACTTTGCACTTTACATGCTATGATATAGCAAAGAAATTGCCTGTAAGTCAGTAATAGGATAATTTTTCTTTGATACAGTACTGAAGCAGCCCTTATTATTGCTCTCTAGCCCGATAAAGCTCTGCTGCTAATCCTGCTGCTAATGCACTCACAAAAGAGATGTTGCTTTCACATTAGTTGTTACCGTTAGCGTTGCATTTTTTCTAGGCCTTTGCATCTTAGTTGAAAAAAATGCAATTTCAGTCATACTGATGCAGAAAGCACCTGTATAATACAGGTTCCTCATGCTGAGCTGCAGAAACAAATTCCAACTTTTCTAGTGCTACAAGCCAATTTCCACAGTTTTGAGACTGAGATTTTTGAATATATACTGTCTCCATCTTCTAGCTTCTTCTGGCACATATTCTTACGCCTATCTCTTGAATGAGTGAATTATTCAAGAATAAAATAACATATTATTGAACTGAGCTATGCAATTGGAGGTGAAAGCAAGTGATCATGGTGACTGAGTGACAACAGCTCAAAAAGTTATACTCTAGTTATTACATGCTCACTTCTAGTCCATTACGAATAATGAAAAAACATTTTGGCTTAAGTCACCCCTTTTCTGATACCCAATCTTTCAGCCATGAGATATCCACACATTCTTGTCTCTCCTTTGTCTTGCCACTACCTTCTACACCTCATATGTTTAGTAAGGAATACCTTCCAGATAGCTCCATAAGGCTTGCTTTTCAATTCCTCCTCATATCAAATAGGAAAAAATCTTCCATGGAAGGGAAGGCACAAGAAGAGGAGTGGTTTCAGAAGACAAATAGGTGTTGTAAACATAGAGTTTTCTTGGGCTTCCTTCCCTATAAAAGATTTTCTCTGTTTCCCAAACATTATTCAACTTCCTTCTCCAGCTAATAGATCTTATCTTTCTTAATGTTTCTCAAAAGAATTTTTGACTTAATCACATCCACTGTTTGCAGGAGACCTTCCTCATCTCATTTGAACCCTTTCATCTATAGCCCTTATCTTTCCGCTTTCTTGTAATTTTTTCCCTATCTAATGCAGACCAGAACCCCACATCATCCCAAAATTTGCATCAGGACCCACTTGCCTCCAACTTTCATGTCATTTTTCTTCACTTTGAAATAAGCAGAATGTGTTACTATTCTAAATGTATTTTATTATGATTATATTATATAGAGCTGGTGCCCAAAATCATGGCAGCTAATGAGGCACTGTTGTTATTTCTGGTGACCTGTATACAGGAATGATGAATTAAAATGAATTATATTGCCTTGTCATCAGAGAAGTGAACAGGGAACCCCTGCTGCACAAGCACCCAAGAGGAGAGTGAGTGCTGGAGGGAGTGACCAAATGGAAAAAAGTGGATGCTGCTGTTTCCATTAGACTGTTCCTTTAAATATCGGCAATGAGGAACTGCTTGACAGACTAACCATTTTAAGATGCTATTTGCTACCATATCTATCCTGTCTGTGGGAAATAAACATAATCCAGGACAAATAAATGTTTTAGTTAATGCTGGAGGGTGGTTGTTTCTATTATCAACCGCCTCGTCTCCAGGGCAGACAAACAGACCAATCCTGTGAGAGTGAGTACAAGGTGGCTCAATGAGTCATGGTAGTCTAAACCTTGGGATACATGCTGAGAGCTGTGCTACTTGTCATGACCAGACAGAATGCCAGTGTGATGGCCAGGCAGGACAGCACAGTATATGGTATCATGCTGTTCCAGGTTAGTTTGCCACAGGCTGACTAACCCTCCAGTTGCTCACCCAATGGGCAGAACACAGTGAAAATAAAGCCAAAGAAAAATTTGAATAATTCAGGTAAATTTATGAGTACTTATCTGAGTTCACTGTACAGTCCAAACTTTTGGAAGTTCACTCCTTATGAACTAGTTTGGGTATGGAAAAGTAGCAAAAGACATTCACTAGCCCACATTAAAAAACAAAGAAAGAAAAGCAACTCAAGTTTTTAAACTGACACAACAGAAGGATCTCATTCTACAGAATGCAGAATCCCAACCCAGGTTAATTATGAGGAAGAGTATAATAAATTGAATGCAGAATTGTAACATGCATATTTTAAATTTGAGAAAAAAATATCACATCCAACTCCAGAATATGTTTGTTCTGGTTTATGTCCACATGTAAATAACCAGTCATATTTTACCAACAGTGAATCATTCATGGTTTCCAGTTATCTGATAGTATTTTCCTTTAATAAACATGTAAAATATATTAGGCTTAACTCACCTCATTCACATGATTGTAACCACATTAATCTCAGTGAAGCCACTTTCATTGAAGTAGTACAAAAGAAAGGAGAATCAAAATTTTGATTTTTTTGCAGAGCTGAAAGGGCAGTTGAATCAGGGGACTCATCTTCTACTTAATGCACATTGTCATTGCAGTGACCACAGCTCAGGTAGGCAGACTTAAGGCAACCTGAAGCCAGCTAATTTGAGTACGACTAACAACTTTTATGCTGGAAGAAAGCTCAAAGTAGACAAAATGATCTAGCATTTCTCAGTCCCTCAGATAGGTTTTTCGTCTTTCGAGTAGCTGGGAGGTAACTGTCCCAGTTAGACAACATAAAACAACTTAAGCTGCAGTGACTAGTTCCAATATACCTTTATGTGAGTCATGAAAAGCAATGGGCCTGAAATTTCAGAGCAGTCAATGCAAAACTTTAATAAGTTCTATATTTTGCAAACATGTAATACAGAAGATATATAAACCATAGCCTTATGTGGCCTGTATTCTGACATCCTTCTTCATGGCATGTATTCCGAAAAGATAGAATTTTAAATACAGTTAATTTCTTATTTTTGTCTTCTGTAATTAGAGACGAATGGAATGAGCTAGCCTTACAGTCAGATCTACTCCTTAGACTTACTTTCTTGGCAAAAGCTTTAAAAATGTACATCAAAGTAAAATGGGGTGGGCCATGAGATCTTTTTTCCAATCTCTAATCGCATCCATTGCAGCTTTGTGGTTACAATAACAGCAGTATTTTATGGAAGTTTCTGAGTATTCTGCATAATTGAAATGAGACTTATTTTCACAATATTTGCCAATAATTTATGTTCAAAGAAACATGTAGTTGCAAGAAAAGATGTACTCAAGTCTGGAAAACACTTATTGGTGCATAATTGCTGGAGAAGTTATTCAGGAAAAATTATCTTAAAATAAAAGATAGTATTTTTAAACTGCTAAGGGCATTAGATAATCTGAATATTTGTTGAATCATATAAAACTGAAAAAAAATGTCATGGGATTGGACCTTTGGGCATCTTTCTTTCTGATTCTTAGTTAAAATGCAGTTATATTTTTTAATATTTCAAGTAGTTTTCTTTCTATGCTGCTGTTTCTTTTTTCTTTTTTCTTTTTTTTTTTTTTTTTTCCCCACCATTTTCAGTCTGCCTTTCAGAATCCCACCCATTCATATAAACCTAAAGTGGACAGCACAAAATCTTGATTACTGAATAATGATCTTGCCTTAAGGAAACATTTTAACAAAATTCTTCCAAAGCTTTTCTGTTTCTACTTCTTAGCTAATTTTTTTGTAATCAAGCTTTATTAATGAGGTGCTCTGCACTTAAGGCTTTACTATAAAATGAAATACACAAAAATTGAAAAATAAATCCATTAAATATGAAAATTACTGGGAATATAAATGTCTAGAAACAGTAGAAACAGTCACTGGCAATGGACAAATGATACCTAAGATAAAACAGTGCTACGTACTAATCTCTTAAATGCATTTTAATTTCCTTGATTTTAAAGTAGGAAGAATATGCAGACTGTCATTATATTATATGTCCTTACAGTGCTGGAAATACCTGAACTACAGTATTAAGCAAACCTGAAAATATTAGTGACCAAATATGAAAACTGTCTTACTAAAAATTTGTTTTTACCTTCTATTTTTCTGCAGCAAACTGTCATCACAAAATACACAGTTTGAACTCCCCAGTTATGCATTGGTCTTTTTTAGTTCAAAGAACCATACAAACAAGCCCTGTAAGTATGTACTGCAAGTTGTCATCATTTGTGTTGTACAAACCATCCCAGCTGCCATTATGCTTTGTATGCATTTATTGGAATACTTTTTGTTTCCTACAACTGACGTGTGAAAATGTTCAGAAGAACTGTGTATGTGAAGGAGTATGTCTTTTATTAAAAAAAAAAATCCTTAATCCTTAAATCATTAACTTTTGCACAGTAAAATAGATCTCCCTAGGCTAATTAATGTTTTCATATATTGGAAATACACCATAGGTTATTTTACAGGTAACTACTTTATCTGTTATCAAAAGGTATGGATTGCAAACATGGCAGTGAGACCGTTTCTGGTTAATACAGAACTTGTGGCACATACTTATCAGAAGACATCTATTTTCAAATCAGCTCAACACTTCTTTTGTTTCACCCCTGAGGAATCAAGATGCAAATTAATGTTAAACAATGGGGCTTCTGAAATGAACCTGCTTCTCAGGGCAGTACCTTAGTCAGAGCTGCAATTCTCTGAGCCAGTTCAGCCTCCACTTCAGGTAAGGTTTCTGCCTTCCTCATCGTCTGCTGGAGCTTCTGTTCTGCCAACTCGAGACGTTCTTGCAGCTGTCTGTTTTTGTCTTCTAGCTGAAGGCCAAAGATAGATGAAAAATTATGAACAGTGAAATTAGAATAAAGACTTTCAATTACTTAGGTATCAGGGAAGCAATTAAAACTCATTGTAAAGGCTTAGGTATTCCACAACCTGGGGGAACTTACTGGGAAAGTTTTACCTCAACCATGGAACTGTGTAGGCTGCCAGTTTTATTAATGATGAGTGATTTGAGGCTTCAGGATCGTGTGATGGTGAAAAAAAGGTATCATAAAATGGTACTTAGGAAGATGAATAAAAACCTCCTCTGGTTGATGTGTTGTTTATCTAAGCAAAATAAAAGTATTGGTGCCAGTAAAATGAGAAATTTCTTAATGGAAGTATTTCATCCACCTTACAGAAAAGTTTATGTATATAAGCTGAAGTGGGAAAGAAGTACAGTTCCAGAAGAACTCCCTGTGAATTTACTGAACAAATGCCAACAATGTAATTAGAAATGTTAAGACTGACACTTGTTACTCAACTAATTCATTCATTATCATATAATGATTGCTAGTTACTTAAGGTTTCAGTGAAATTATTCATTGTGAAGCTATAATTGTCTCATTTTACAAACGTGAAAGTGTGTAATATGTGATAACCCTTAAAGAGAAACAGTAGGGCTTTTGATAACTGCAGTATTTTCTGGCCTACTGAGATCTATCACGATTAAGAATTTTCTAATGGATGGATAATTGTTACCTGCTTTCCTATTTGTTCCAAGTAATAAAAGTCATCATGAAAAAGAGTGGGATATGAGATTTTCAGTTCTCCAAAAGCATGAATTTTCATATGAAAATCTTCCAAGTGAACTTGCCTGCTTGCATATATATTCAAAATGTAGTTGTATTGATCACTGCTCTGAGTAGGTAGATCTCTATAGCACAGTATGATTTACTTTACCAGTAATGAAGACTCTAAGGACAGATGGGCATAATTTGCTTTTCCATCATTCCCTTCTAACCTGCCTGCCCCAAAGAACTGAAGATATATCTTGAAGAAGTCAAAAGAAACTGGCATAAGCTGCAGTATTTGAGTTTTGATACTTTATTTTCCCTGACTATGTAGTCACATACATATATATGCACACAGAGTTATGTGTGTATATGTGTGTAAATATATCTGCATACAATCATAGAAATAGATTATCAGATCACACTGGCTTACTTCCCATATGCCACTTTTTTCTTTTCTTTTTTTTTTTAAGATATGATAGTTGAGGAAAAATAAAATCTTGGGACACCGAAGGTGAGATTAAGGGCAGTTTCATATTTTACATTTTAAATGACATTAACTTCATTTTAGTTCACCTTGTATTCCTTAAAATATAAAAGTGTTTTCTACTCACATTACACTTCAGCTTTTGGATTCACTGTAGAAACAAAGCACCACAATAGACAAATGCAAAATTCCATTATGCTCTTTTCTAAAAGATATTCATAGATAATCTTCATAAAATCTGATGTAGTAGATTTTAAACGCTTAATGTGCTACCATTTTATGTAAATTTTGTGAGATTTTTTTTTCCCCACAGAAGTTTCTTTTGACTATGCTTTTTTATTCATTTTTCTTTTAAAAACAAACAAACGAACAACAACAAACAAACCCCAAATTTAGAAAATCATTACGTAAGAAACAAAGATGATCCTTTACTTATGGACTGTGACATCGTACGTTTATGCAAGACACTTAGAAAACACAGTTATTTCAGAACACTGAATGCACACATTGGCTTGGTTTTCATGGTCATAGTAGCTAACATGAGACTTAGAGAAAAAAAAAAAAGGTTTTTTTTTTTAGATTAACATCATTTAAAAAAGAGTAGATTAACCCAATAAAAATCTTATGCATTAGATACACCCTTCCCTTTCATGTTAACTTTTATTATGTATGAAGAAAATAACCGACCAATACAGATACTGCACCTGACGTAGGATGGCTTCTTTGTTAGCCAGTTCATTTTCCAGCTTGTCATTCATGTCGTGTATGGAGGTGGATTCTCTCTGTGCACTGAGGTAGCGCTTCTCCAGTGTAGTGATCCTTTCTTCCATATCTTCCTTTTGTGCCATTGCCTAAAATGAAATTAAAAAAAATAATCAAGAACCATTCAATTAAAAGGGCACATAATTTTATAGCAGTTTACTCTTCATGCTAACGCAAACAGTACTTAAGGTGTGTATAACATGCCTTTTCTGTTTTAAGGAGAAATGAATCCTTTTCAGGGTTCATGCACCAAAGATGCTTAAAGTGGTAGCTGTTGAGTAGAGCAGAAAGACATTTCCCACATTTTGTATATTTTTCTAGTTTCTACATTTTTCCATGCAAGTAAGCACAGCAAAATTGTTTTATATTTACTTGTCTGCTTTTTAAGTAATGACAGTTATTTGATCAGAAAATGGAAAGCATGAAATAATTGCATAATAATACAAATATAGGATAGTGATATCGTGAAAAATGTGTATGCATACTTACTGTTATTCTTAGGTTCTGATAAAATTTTTGCCAAATTATAATAGACAGCATATGACATGTCCTTAAATTGCAGCAATGCAAATAAGCACAGTGCTGGATACATAACATAGCCATGACATACAAGTACATTACCCATATATGTTATGGGTAAGGATTAAAAGGTATTAGTGACCACTTCGCTTAGGAAGCAAAGGATTGAAACAAAGAGTAAGCAAGACAGAAGAGGCAGTAATAGCAAGCAGCAATCAAGGTATCCAGGAAACAGCAATATTTGTCAGAAAGTAAATGAGAGTGAAGAATTTAGAGACCCTTCTATAAGGAGCAGCTGTGGAAAAGGAGAAACATCAGTGCAGACTTTGCTGTAACTTTATAAGGAACATAGAGTATTTTAAAAGAAACAGCACATAGATGAGAAGAGGCTTTCATGTTGCAGTAGTGTCAGAAGTTCAGAGGGAACATTTCTTCCAGATATCTAGGAATACCAGGTTAAATATTTACATAATGTGCAAACACACACAAACACAAATAACATGCACATGAATAAAATACCTGTACTGTAGAAAGGAATGTTACAGACAATTACTCTACCTTTAAATACTAAAATAGATTCCAGAAGTTAACAACTGACACATATCAAGTTCTACATAAGATATTCTGGAGAGTACCATGGAGGGCCACAAATTTAAGAGTAGAAAAGAAAAAAACTGCAATATATTTCCATGCCAGACATGGATATTCTCTGATGCTTACATACAGCAGTGAAAAATTTCTTAGCCTGATTTATTGAGAGAAGTGAATAATTATCTACATGACCAGCATCTCTGTTAAATCTATTTCAGCATAAAAATGTGGAAATGGCTGAAATAATTGCCAATATGTGCTCTAGCAATTCTAAAACACAGAGATCTTCCTATTATAGTTGCACATACGCATACCCACTTCTATGAATACAGATTTTTAACAAGGTCTGTACAATTATTTCTTACTGTAGATTGTGTTTCCTCTGTACAAGAGCTTTTGTCATTGCTCAAGTTTACTTTTCATATTCAGTGATCCCTGTCAGCTTGTATCGGTATTTGAGAAAAAAAATGGCAAGGTATGTGACGTACATATACTGAGCTCCTTACCTCTCTAATGTCTCTCTGATATTTACTGTTCATTTCTTCTGTTTTAATGAGCTCCTTTCTGGCAGTTTCTGCTTCCTGCTCTACCTCTCCCACTCGGGATGACAGTGCAGCTAAACGTTCCTTCATTTGTGCCATTTCATAGTTCTGCTTTTCAAGTAGCTCCTGGAGTTCTATAACTTGACTGGTTTCATCATTTGAGTCAATGGAGCCATTCGATAAGCGCTGTTAATGGAGAAGTGACACGTATTATTTTTCTTTTAATATAGACCCTATGTAAAGAATTTCTAAAATCAAGATTATTGTAAACAATAGTAGTTAGGAGAAGAAAAATAAAACAAACAAACAAAAGCAACAGTAATTTTCACTGTGGGTGAGAGGTATGTAGACTAAAAACTGAAAAAGATCAATAGTAATTAATATCAAACATTCTATAATGTAAGAACACAAAGATGTAAATATTTGCATTAACAGCAGGATGGTACACTAAAATAGTTCTAGTTTGTCATTATGGCAATTCAAGTATAAATTGTAGCAGTACTATTAACAAAAATGTATACACTTAAGCTAAACTTGTGCACCATTTAGACTTACTCAGTGCTTATTCCATTTATTCCATTTGCAAAATAAGCCATGTAACAGCAGGCAACACTAGTAAGTCACAAATTCACATTACTAGAACGTTCTGAGAGTCTGGTCAATATAATGGTTAAGTCTACATTCGAGATTACTTCTGCCAAAGTAATTTACGCACTGTTGAAAGGCCTGTGCGAATACTGTTTTAAAGAAAAATAACAAGTCCAGAAAGTTTTACTGTGTTTGGAAACCAATCCCAGGAATATGAAATGCAATGCACATAAATGATTCCAGGAAAGAAGTCTGTTCACTAGCAGGACTTGCTATATATGTTACAATATACAGTCATGATAACCTTTCCCAACATAGGCTGAGCCATGGTTTCACATGAATTTAATTCTTATGTCAAAACAACAACAACAACAGAAGTAAGACGATCAACCTAAGCCATGATGATCTTTTTTGAGCTACAAAACAGAAAAACAAAATCAAAGTATGAAAAATTATTATTACGTTTCTTGCTTAGGTGCAGTTTTACTAGTTAAAGTTATATCATGCAGTAGAAGATCAAATTATTTCACTGTAACTGTTATTTTACAGAGGTTATCGGTCTCAAAGAACATCATTCAGCAATATTGGTCCTAAAGTGTATGTGTTGTTTGTGAGATGGTAAGGTGTACAGCATGACAAATACAAAATATGATTTGGAAGATCTGAGAGGAAAACAAGTTTTCACTCATTGTGAAAAATGTGCCTTAATGTTGTCAAAAATATGCTTATAGAGAAATCTAAGAAATTCAAGGAACATTACTTTGTTTAATGGCTTTGACATTATTCTTTCCCCAATAAGACAGAAAACAAATCCAGATCAAGATCATCTGCCTTTCTGTGGGTCACTGAATAAAACTGTGTTACTGTAAGAATTCAATCCAGCACATAACTCTCCAAAATTGCTTTATGTATTACATATTATCTTGAAATTTTGTGACAGTGAACCATCATCGATCTACTTGCAAGATACCTAGGCAAAATGACAATGGTAACTGGAAAACTTAGTTCAGTTTGTTGTTTGAAAAGCATTCAATTACTCTACTTGAACAGAATTTCCATTAATATGAAACAATCATGTTATCAAAATAATGCTCAAAGAGCATAATATATTCTAACCATCATATTTTATTTCATTGAGTAAACTTGAGATAGCTTTTATCAATGATTATAATCTGTTTTACAGCTTTAATCTCTTACAGAAATTTAACAGATGTCACAAATGAATAAATTTTACGGTGCAATACATTTTCCTCACAGCTCCCTAGAGAGGGATCTGTGAATAGCATTAAGGTTAATAATGAGCAAATTAACAAACATTGAAAAATATAAAAATGGCATGTGATCATGATAGTTTTGAAATGGTAAGCTTCAATGTCTAGGATTATGAAATAGTTTTGAAATATTTTTGTCATTAATAAAGGTTTTATTTCAAAAGAGATTACTACATAAATCACATACAATTAACAAAGTGAAAGACTAATTTTTTATCTAATCAATATCTGGGATTTATGCAGACAAATAAAATGTAATGAGAGTTAAGCTCTTACCAGTAGAAAAATGCTATGATTGGCAATTATGCATGAATGTATTTTGATCTACACAAATAAACTTTCCTTGTATTTCTTTGATGAACTCTTTGTTCAAGCTGCTTTAATTGTACACATTGTTAACTTTTTCTTTATATTATTCCTTTGGATTTGAACTGACATTTTGTCACTTTTATGCCTTTGTACTATTTCATTTGTTCATTATACGAGTACATCACACGGAATAATCACTCAAAAATGTCACAGGCAGAAAATTAAATGTTAACTCAAGACGTCACTGAGATATCATTACTTCATGCGTTCTCTCTCTTCTTTCTAGTTATTTATTTATTTATGTAGTATCTGGATGATTTCTTTTTCTCTTTGGTGCAGAAATATTTCTTAGAACATAAAATCCTAAGAAATAAATATAAACAAGCAGCCAGATGCTTATAATGTTGAATGTTTTTTAATAATAAGTTTTTAATAGATTGCTATTAACTATCAGCTGAAGCACCATGAGAAATCTTGCTTGAAGAACTTGTAAGAAAAAGATATTTCTAAATAGGCAATCTTTCTGTCTCATCCTTACTCCAAATTCCTAATACATGCAAGAAATGGCATCCTGATAAAATCTTCAGCAAACTTCATGACGCTGTCTGTTAAAATGTTGTTGTTAAAAAGCCACAGATGAACATAAACTCCAATTTCAAACATTTGACATGAAAAAAAAAACTATATAAGAATGGATAATTTCCTATATAAAAGAAACATGACAATCAGCTTATATGATCCAGTGCTTTGTGTTTTGTTTGTATTATTATTTTTTTAACTAGGTAATTTCTCTAATAAAAGACAACCTATTTGTTTCCATTGTGTTTGCTTCTTTAGACCACAGTCCTGCAGAAACAATGTAATCATGTGAAGGCATGCACAGGAAGGCACAGCTGCAATATGTGAGCACCAGCTACATATGCTGTAACAGCATATAAAGATATATTACCTTTGCCCCTTCCATAGATTTCTCTGCCAGATCAGAAATCTGGCTGGCATCAGCCTGAAAGACCTATTACAGCCTTGGACTACTTTGCTTGAGCAGGTTCAGATCAAACAAATGTACATTTCTATTCAACAACATGGCATTTGTTTTTTCTCATGGCAGGGAAGAGTGATGGAAAGAACAATAGCAAGAGAAAGGACTGCTGTATTCATTTATTTTCTCTCTTTCTAGTCAGGTCTACCTAGACCTAATTCCACTTATGTGACATGATCAAGCTTAGAGAAGGGACAAAGTAAGAAGTTCCTTGATCTTTCTAATTTCATTGCCCCAAATTAATACACTGTACAATAATATTTTAGTATATTGAATTCAGATGAAGTATTTCAACTGTTCAAATAGTTAACCATGTACTAATAGCTTCTGCAAAAGCATTATTCACTCAGGAGTGGTTATATGTAAAAACACTGTTTTGACTGGCAGTAAAAGTTGAGGCACACATCATGAAGTCCTATCTTGTGCATGTTGCAGAGTGAAAGAATAGAGGTTGGTTAACAGCTTTACACTGGAGACTACAGACTACATTTTCTCACCTTATGAATCAATTCAGTCTGTTGGTTTTAAAAAAAAAAAAATCAAGCTATTTCTTAACTCTCACACATGCCAGTGTGCTTTCATAGTGTACTGCTGACAGGCAACTTATTTCCATGGTAGCTTCATTAAGGTATTTTCATGAGCATTCCCACACTGTTTAAAAGAGTATACTGGGCATTGCCAAGGAAGGACACATTTAGTTAAAAGAGAACAGTGATTAAACAGGGCAAATGCTTTTAGACTCTCAGAATTTTCTCTGAAGTGCAGTAATGGAAGAATTCTCTTAGAAAAGACAGAGGAGGTAGATCTGTGACCTTCATACACTATTCATCAAGTAATTGAAAAAGGCAGAACTGGACAACTTCTCATTATCTCAGTTATTGTTTTAGACTAGAATACAATATAATACAATGAATATGAATATGAAAACTAAATCATGTTATAATACTCCTTATTAGTACCTTATTAGTACTGTTTTTCCTTAATTTTAAGCTTTCCAATATATACTGGAAATCACAGCACACTGATTATAAATACTTTCAATGGGAACCAGAGACACTGTGGAAATCATAGAATTATTTATTTTGAATAAGAGTTTCGAGGTCATAAAGCCTAACCACGCACCTAAGGCTACCAAGTTCACAACTAAACCATGTACCTAAACACCTCCAGTGTTTGGTAGTGGGACTGCACTACCAATGCCTAACCACTCTTTCCATGAAGAAATTCTACCTGATTCAAACTAAACCTTCCCTGGTGCAACTTGAGCCCATTTCCTCATGCCCAATCATTTGTCACCTGAGAAAGATAGACTGATACCTGCTGCAACCTTCTTTCAAGTACTTGTAGAGAGTGATGAGGTCTCCTCTCAGCCTCCTCCACTCCAGACTGAACAACCCCAGTTCTCTCATATTTCTTGTTTTCTAGTCCTTTCATAGGCTTTGTTTCTCTTCTTTGCACACCCTCAAGAAATTCAATATCCTTCTTGTACTGATTGTTGAATGCCATACGATTGGACACACCCCATCAATATAGCCTATACAGATTCCCCTGCAGAGCCTCTCTACCCTCCAGTAAATCAGGAATTTCATCTAGCCTGCTGTTATGTGAAAATTTACTCAGAATATCCTCTATTCCCTCATAAAATCATTGACAAAAATATTAAACAAAACTTGTCCTAATACTGAGTTGTGAGTAATGCCACTTTTGAGTGACTGACAATTTACTTTTTTTAGACCCTTTTTTAAAATTAATTTATGACTGACAATTTATTTTTTTTAGACCCTTGGGACTAGTCGTCTTGGTTCATGGTAGCTTTTCATCCAGTGAACAGTGCATCCATCCAACTCCCAAGCAGCCAGTTTCACTGGTAGAATACTGTGTGGAACACAAATGCTCTCCTGAAATCCAGGTAAACAACATTCACTGCACTTTGTCCACTAAGTGAATCGTCTTGTCATATGAGATTAGGAGAGTCAAACAGGACCTGCCTTTCATAAATCTGTGCTGACTGTGTCTAATCACACGGATGTCCTATAGATGATGTGTGATAGCACTTGAGATGATCTGTTCTATAACCTTCCATGGCACTGAACTTAAGCTGGCAGGCCTGTAATTGGATGTAATTGGTTTGTATTTCCCTGGATACCCCTTCCTGCCTTCCATTCAGATGGGCATCACATTCACTAACCTCCAGCCAACTGGGACCAGTTAGCCTGGTCTGTTGATAAATTATTGAAAATGGCTTGGTAACCACTTCTGCCAGTTCCTTCAGTTTTCCGTCTGGCCCCATAGATTTGTGTCCAGTGTATGTCCTAGCATAAGCCAAAAATTCCCAGATAAAGATAAGAAACATAAGTATCTCCGAGTACAATGGGAGAAAGGATTATGATACTGGTGCAGTACCAAGTCAGAGAGGGTAATGACTGTACACTGATTTGAAGCAAGAACTAAGTTGCATTAACTTGTGTTCAGTTTTTTGACAATTTTTTGTATGGTTTTGGTAAATCCTATTTTTTTCTTCAAGGAAATATAGCTATTTCTACAGAAGGAGAAATGTGACAAGGTCTTCTTTTATAGTGCTTTTGCAAATTTTAATACATTTGTAGGTCATTAAAAGTCAAAGAAAAATACGTACTTTTAATTCTGTGGTTGAAGCATAATTTATATCCGCATAAATACATTTCATTAGTCTAGTATTATGCAACTATCAAACACTAGAGAAATAAATATACCTTTACAGAGAATCACCATGTAACAAACAGAAGTAACAGAAAAATCACTCCATACAAAGAGGTACTATTTCAGAGGTTCTATTCTTGAAGAAAACTTTTACACTCACCCAAATACAGCAAAATGGGCCAGGAAGAGAAACACAGAAGAGATGAAAGAACCATCAAGTAAATTTAATGACAGTGATGGTATTAACTACAAGAGAGGAGGCTTACCACAGAGGAAATCAAAGTTCAAAAATATCCTGTAAGACTGAGTGCCATAAAGGGTAATATGGATTAAGTAAGAAATTTCTGAGAAAAAAAATATCTTTGTATTGCTCATGGTCTGCAGAAATGGGAGAGGGAAATAAGTATTCCTGTTCCCCACTGCTGGACAGTGGGAAAAGGAAGCCAGAATCCCTGGTATAAGATTTTCTTCCTTTCAAGACCCAGTAAATACAGCAGTAAGACAATCTGCTGCTTGCATAGGAGCATCAGCAGGGAGAAGAACAGTAAATCAGAACGTTATACCTTACAATGAATCTCTCCCTATATCATTCTCTCTGCATTGAAATAACCAAAAGAAAAACCAGCTGCAGCCTGGTTTACTAACAAAAACAAACAAAACAAAGCAAACATCCAAGAATGACAGTAAAAGGAAAACAGGAGAAAGTGTAAAATAAGACTAAGCTAACACACTGTAAAGGACATAACTCCCGTAAAAATACACCTACATTGAGTTACAATTTATGCATAGGAACATAATTTAGTAATGGTGAATCCCAAGAACAGGACAGAGAACCTCCAAGTGATAAATTGTCTGCAGCTGTAAAACAACTGACCAAGATATGTTTGGGCTAGATACTAGAAACCAGTAATGCACAAGAAGTTTATGTAGGAGTGTTGGGTGAAGAAAAAAATGGTTATCTCACAGGATTACCCCCAAACAGTCAGCAGTAGAAATAGAATTCATTTACTTGATACAATTTCTCCTCTGTGTCTCTCAGTTTATGGCAGGATAGGTGCAGGTGATTCACACGATGTCCCTGTGCATAAGAACATTCAGGCCTGAGAACTAAATTAAATTCTGTCTACCCACAAAGTGCCATTGGATAATTAAAATCAAGCTTAAAATTGAGAAGAATGATTTCTTCAAGAAACTAATATTTTATGTTGTAAGTAACTGCTACTGCTTATTTTGTTTTCCATTCTCTCTCTCTCTTTTTTTTTTCTTATTTTATTTTCTTTCTTTTTAACCCCAAAAGCATTTGCTTTATGTCTACTCTTTCCTAATCTTTTTATCTAATGGAGTACTATTAAGTTGGTCACACCATAAATCACCAGTATCAAAGCTGAAGTCTTCGCTATATTCTCAAGTCAATACAGTGCCATGGTTCTTTGAGAGTACTTGCTGTAATTTGGCTGACTATGCTTGGTTAATAGTGCAAAGCATAAACCCAGAAAACTTCTGACATGATGTTACACCAGAACTAAGTAAGAACTGAAAACATGAAAACTTCTGTTTAAAAACAAAGGAAAAATATTCTTTTGATTGTACATAATTTTCTTGACATGAAACAAAAAATTTACATTAAAATAGCATTTCAAACATTTGCAGACGATAAGTTCTATTTGCTAACTATGTGACGCTTACCTTGACAATATAAATATTGTAAATACACATAACTAAAGAATATGCATGTAGGCAATTTTCCCCTGAACCCTATAATTTATCAAATCAAGACAGTTTACGTTATTTTGTTGGTATGAAACTAGATAGGAAATCAATGATCTAAAATATAGGTAAGAAATAACAGGATAGATACAAGCTAAGGTTCAGCAAGGAACTGTTTTCAGAAAGTGACACAATATTTAGAAAAGTCTAAAATGAGAGAGAATGGTTTCTAAGTGTCAGAATCTCATTACTGCAGAAGCTTCTGTAGACTGGATTATGCTCCACCGACCTGCTTCCAGATACAATAAATCTCCTATCTGCTATGAGTCTGTGACCCTACTGCTCATGGTTACTGGCCTCTGGGGTACTCCCCTTTCACGTGATGATCTCAACCTAAGGAAAGACTCTTGAATCATATAGTGAGACTTCTTTTTCCATCAGAAGATGGCAAGTGCTGGCAGCTGTTAAACTATATATGAATTTTGGGCAGTAACTGAGGTATGAAAGCCTTCCTGTGCTTCATAAACAATATACAGCATTTCTTTGGTAAAAAGTACTTTTCATTTTTTCTGCACCCCAGAATGCCATTGGTCTTTTTGGCCACAAGGGCACACTGCTGGCTCATGGCCAACCTGTCATCCACCAGGACGCCCAGGTCCCTCTCTGCAAAGCTCCTCTCCAGCAGGTCTTCCCCCAGCCTGTACTGGTGCTTGCAATTATTTCTTCCTAGGTGCAAGACTACACTTGCTTTTGCTAAACCTCATCTGGTTTCTTACTGCCCAGCTCTCCAGCCTGTCCAGGTCTCGCTGAATGGCAGCACAGCCTTCAGGCGTGTCAGCCAATCTTCCCAACTTCGTATCATCAGCAAACTTGCTGAGGGTGGTAGATCATCAAGTCCCGTCATTAAATCATGTCCCTCAGTGCCATACCCTTGTCTCTTAAATGCAAGCAGGGATCAGGGCTCCACCAGTATTCGCCTAAAGCCTCTTTTAGGGGAAACACTGCATGATATTCCACTATGAACACTCCTGTTCATAGAGGACTCAAAAGAGGACTGGCAGCTTAGATTCATGAAGACTTCTAGAGCCTGCTGCAATTTTTCCCCATTTTTTTTTTCCTCTCTGACAAGTCCTTACTTTTCCACTTGTGTCTCAATCTTCATTAAATCTCCCTACACATACAATTCTAACATTAGATTATAGTATTTATTCAGAAGGGGATTATTAGAAAACCCGCCAAATATCTGCACTGCTTAGATGCTAACCTAACATCTGATTATGAAATTTATTTTGTGTCTGAAGCATATTGCTTTCTTAATTTACAATGTCAACTGAATGCTTTGGGATGAGATTGTCTGCAACTATTATGCATCATGATTGCACTTAAGCAGCAAAACAAATGATCCTTATAACAAACTTTCTCAAAATCATGAACATCCCTTTGACAGCCAGTGTTGAATCCAACCTTTGTCCTCTTTAAACTGTTGCTTTTGATGAAGGCTGCCTTCATTCCATTCTCTGCTGCTCAACTATGCTGCCAATTAAAATGAAAGAGCAAAGGAGTACACGTGAAATAAATTATTAAGTATTAACTGTAAGTTTTCTTCTGCAGTTTTCTTCTGACCAAAATGATCAGAGAATCCAAAAATATTCTAGTCCCAAAGTGGAACAGATTCTGATGACTGCTGTGAAAGATATCATCTACTTTTTAAATTACTATTTCCTTTTGTTTTTATTTGATTTGCAAACCAAAACCCTCTTAACACTTCAGCCTACTCTGAGTTTGCTTTGGCAAAATACCTTTTAGCCCTACTGGATGCAATGTCTATAACCACTGTCAATATTTTAACAGATTTTAGTGTTTATAAGCTATAGGCAGTTGATTTAATTATCGGATGATGATAGTGTAATGGTTAGGAAGATATATATATATATATATATGTAATCATTAAATAGAGACAAACTGCTTTTGAATTGTGTCAGGCTTAAAAGCTGTGGCTACAAATGTCAGCAATTAAGTTTAAAAAATAGAAACAGTGCATTTCCAAGGAAAATCCCTGATTAACACTGCACTTAAATGATTAGTTTTCTTCTTCAGTGTAACAAAATCTGCCTGAAGTGCTCTGTCAAACAGGAACCCTCTTATGCATACAGGGTGTCCATGAAGATAAGAAGTCATTCCTTAGGCAAATTCATCCCAGATAAAATTCCATTTTTTCAGAATTTTAGTTATTATTTATTATATGTTTGAATTAAAAGATTCAGCATGGAACTTACTATGGGATGTTCTCCTATATTGTCCAGAAATAGGTAGTAAATTTTGGAATGTAGAGGAAACACGCCATTGTAAGTGCAGGATATACTATGACAGTTAATATATAAGGTATACACACATAAGAAAATGAAATACTGAAGTATTTTCCCAAATGCATACGATCATTTTTGAAAACTTTCCATTTTATTCAATAACTCAAATTTAATGACTCACATAGTAGTAGAAATAAACATTAGAAAAGAATGACTTAAAAAAAAACAAAGAAGATACTTAATCTCAGAATCTTATTTTTGGGGACAGCTGGGACAGCAAGCACCACATTAAAGGGACTCAGTTTATAGCATGAGTTGAGAACACATTGTGCTATTCCAGTTACATATGGTAGATGGTGCATGAAATTCAATCACAAGTTCAGGTACACCAATTTGTTTTTAAGTCTATTAATTATAACTTCAGAAAAGAAAATATTTTATTTGGTTATCTTGATGAGTTATTCTTCAAACTAAAAGCAATTTTGGGAAAAAAAAATTCACCCAACCTGACCATGACTGTTGATTGGAGATAGATTAAAGTGATTGCTAATTCAAAATAGCAACTGAAAGTAGAGACTAAAGATTTCTGAAACAACAAATTACTTCATGTACTTACAAGGCCTTTCATGTTGCTTAGAAAGAATGAATCATACTGTCTTAAATCATGTGTAAATGGGTGCGTAATGAGTTATGAGTGGAGTGGGCAACATCTTATGTTTGTGGCTGGTATGTATAATTGAATGTGAAATTATAAAAATTCGTATTCTTCTAAATTAAGAGTTGTAGTCAAAGACATCTGTGGGCTTTTGTTTTGTTTGATGTCTTTTCTCTCTGTTGAACCTTGTAATGAGCACTTTCTCATGTAGATATGTTAAGAAGTTTGGAGTTTTTAAGATGAATCAAAATCCATTCATTCTTTTTTCCTATATTTTTCTGAAGCAATAAGTATTCTTAGTAATTCTCATTACTTCTATTCTACCATTAGTTTCTTTTTAAATATTTCACGGTTAGAGATCCAAGCAGCAACTTTACTAATTTATCTGGGTATGAAATGTTATGTTACAATAGCTTTTTAATTTAATATCTTTGAAATAAGAACAGATATACAGATTGGTTTTATCCATCTGGAAAACTAACACTCAAAACTTCTAAATCAGATATTCTCTATCTTGTTTTTGTCCTTTAGGCTTAAATACTTAGCCTAAATAACATTCAGCTAGTTTGTACTGAAAAAATGCTAAGTAAAATGCTCTTCACTTTTCTCTATGTGAAAAAGAATATGAGCTGGCAACATGTTGGTAGGTAGCACAAAGAAAAATTACCTTTTATAGTTTTTAGGTTTCTTTTTCATTCCCAAATGGGCTATTTTGGCAGAAGTTTTTGCATACATGTACTTTCATATGTATGTGCAAGTACACCATGCTCTTCTGTCTGTGACATAAATAGGACCACTCAGCAGAATATACTGTACTTAACTGTAGTATTTTGCTAAAAAATCCAAAAAAAGTTTATTATAACTTGGAGACCTAAGTCAATATCCTACCAGAGAGATAGGACTTGCCAATTTGCATTTGCTTTTCATTTGAAGAAGCTTGATGTTCAAGCTTGTTGAACCTTGATGAACAAGGTTTTAGTGGGCAAACAACACTGTAAATGAAACATAAAACATTCACATTAAAAAATATTATATTGAATTATTTTTCATACTAATTGTGTATTCCAGTGAAAACTAGTATTTTATACCTTTTCATGAACCTTTTGCCCTGGCTCCATTCCTTCAATATGCTCTGATTCAGCAGGCCCTTCACCAGCTGCAATTTTCCTTTGAATGTGTGCATTTTGTTCACGCAAAGCTACAATCTGCAAGAGACAGAAAGTAAATGGTCAATACGTAAAAGAAAACCAAAAATCACTGAGCAGGCAATCTGTTGACATCTGTTGACATCTGCAGACAATCTAGTGACATTATGATCCAAACTGGCCATTCATAGCAGCTGCAGTATTAGGTTGACACATTCAGGGAAATTAAAAAAATGATTAAGGAGGATACAAAGGAACCAATTAATGACTGGAGATTCACTGTTAAGTCTTGTTTTATCTTCTATTTTTACTTTGTACTAGTTTATTTTTTAATTTCCACCTTGAAACATGGAAGAACTCTTGGTTATAAATTAGGAAATTGATAACTGCCAGGGTAAGATTAATCCTTTTGTACTGAACACAATTGACAACAACATGGCATTGTAGGAGCACAGGGACAAGAAATATGAATCAAACACAAGTGATGTAAAATTGAGTGTTAGTTTTCTTAACTTTCCACCAGTTAGTAACCGCAACATGCATTTTAAGCACTATTTGATAAGAAAAACATATAAATAAAGTCTTATAATACATTTGCAAGTTGTTTTTAATGTTAAAGATGTTGCTTGATTTATTGGAAGTGCTATCAAAAAATTGACTCACTTACTGGAAAATAAGCTGACCTCTCTGTACTATTCTGTTTCTGAATGTATAACATAAAACTCAGTAGTACTGCTTCTGAGAAATCTGCGCATACCTAGTCCTTATATTTATGCTTTTATGTTTACGATATCTAACTTAACCTCTCAATTACAGAACATGTCCACAGACAATTTTCCAGGTATCTATGAATTAATACTTATTTACTTATACTAATACTAATGCTTATAAGGCAGTAATTCTTGATGTAATTTTTGGTGGATTTCATGCTAACTTTTCTTTTGGAAAAAGATAATAGTAATATTCTAGAGGATGGAGTCATATTTGCTAAAATTAAATAAAAGACATTTAAACAATAAAGGTGCATAAATACCACTGTTGTGCAATTAGTCACAACTATATTATCAACCTTGGATTCAAGTCCGAGTAATATGTCTTAAAATATAGACAGACATATGACATTTTTTGTCCTCAAATCATTAGATTTGTTTTCTAAATCACCAGCTAGGGACCAGATGAAATAGAGCCCTTGCGGTAAGGCTGTAAGTGTTCTGACATTGTTAGGGAGAAGTGGTATCATGTTCCATATATTACAAGAATATTTTGGGTACTTTTCCTACCCATAACATTTTTTGCTTGAAATCCTGACCTGTGACCCCAGTACAGAGCTAAGCTTAACCCTTCAGCATTCGCTATTATCCAATGACTTAAGGCACAATTACAATAGCTGAGCTGAAAATCTTTAACTTATCTGTCTTGTACAGACCAGGATAATGGAAAAGCCAATGTCCTGAATACTGATATTAAAGTGATTATCTGATCTCTTCAGTAAAAATTGGAGGAAAACATCACCAGCAAGGTCTTCTATGTCCAGAAGAGATTGGATAAATGACATCCATATCATTTCTCCTGAGTGCCAGTGAAAACCAATGATTATCTTAAATTAGATACTTCCATTATGATGGCTAAATGTTAGAAAAAGTAATTCCATCAAAAGACCGAAGAAATTTCAGAAAAAAAAATCATATTATGGAATAAAGACCATGCCTGTACATACGAACCCGGTCCTTCTCATTCCTCATACGCAGTGAGGAAAACTATTTCAGTTAACTCATCAATGTATATTTTCCCTCTTGCAGTGCGTATAACACTACAGATGAATACATAATTTTATGTTTTCAAATACATATGGCCCATACATAAGCTAAATAAAGTCCTATTGTAATTTTTTAAACAGTTGCATAATCAATTTCTATGTTGACTTTTTTTCCCATGCTTTTGCAATTTAAACTGTATTTAAAGCCATCTGCCAGTGAAGGGTTGAAAGACAACTGCTGTAATCATCTTGCTTTACATTTGCTTTCCATTGAACAGATGCCTACAGCATGAAGAGAAATAAATATATTTAAATTAACTAATAATCACATAAGGCTAAAACATCAAAGGCATTCTTTCTGTAGGATTCTTTATCATATTTAAAATAAGAAATACTTTCGAATTAATTATTTTGATTTTTCTCCTTTGAATTTATTTAATTTATTGTTCACTGTACTAGCATTACAACTCGTTAAATATAATTTTTGTGGATAAAAGATAAAAGAGTCTCTAAACACATGTATATAGTGTTAGTTCCGTACAACAAGTAAGAATTTAGATCACTTAAAGAATGTAAGCCTTAAAGGAAGACAATTATTTTAACTTGTTGGGTTTTTTTACTACTTCCCCTACCGTAAACTACTGAACTTGTACCTTTGATCTTTCAACACTGAATAAATTTGTTCTAGCCAATGAAACTTGCTGACACCTATTTCTTTTAATTTGCTGTATTTGAGTGATCTAAAAGAATAAAAGACTTTTTTTTTTTTTAATTTAATTTGATGCAATCAAAAAGGTGTTTATTTTTGCATGGATGGTATGCCAAACTACTTGTGACTATATTGTTCACTTAAGTCTTTCAGACAATAGGGAAAGTCCCTACTTGGATGTCTTCCTACATTATTATAATAACCTAAGTTTAAGAAATGTATCATATTTCAGTCTACTGAGAACATAATTCAGACTCCCAGTCCATCTTCTGACTCTGCTTCAATTTTGGCAGGGATAAACCTTGTTTGAAGGTTTAATAAATGGTAATTTTATATGGATTACCATAATTGAGTGCAGCACATGGAATAAAGGATGCTTAGAGACCACTGTGGTTTGCTTCTCCCTAAATGGAAATTTAAATCTAGATTCATACATATAAATGCACTCTTTTCAAGTTATGTTTCTAGTTTGTGTTAATCAGAACACAACCTTTCAGAAGCCACTGCTTAGACAGTTCAGAGACATTTAAATGAGTTTAACTGATTTAAATTATTTAATTGTACCATGATGTAATAAAATAAAATAAAATAAAAACAGAATTTGTCATTATTATAATTTTTTTTTTTTTAATTAATAGAGCTGAAAAAGCATGCACATTTTCTTGGAATTTTATATATAAATTCTGAAAAGAATTATAATGATAATCAGCCTTTTGTATCATCAAGGTCTTGTAGTAATAGTACACTCTACTTCTTTCACTTTTTTGGTGGAGGAAAAACACAGCATGGAATGCACATCTGGAAAATCTTTTTATTGAAAAACAAATTGATCCTTTTGTGAATCATAATAAAAACTAGGCATTCTGAAAATTTTCACTGGGGGGGGGGAAAGGTATTTAAAAACTAAACAGAGACAATTTATGTGTTCCTCGGGGGAGTTTTTATAAAGAATGGAACTCACTCAAGGGAGGTCATCTGAATGCCTACTGTGAATTGTATGCACAGGACTTACAGAAAAATGTCCAATTTGCAAAAATATTAATTTTAATTATATTTCTTCTCCACTAAGAAGACATCTAATAATCCTATTCAGAAGAGACTTTTAATATTTAATTAGAAACTCACTAGATAGTTACAGATTTTGCTGCAATTTTAATGACTGTCAGTTGAGATGTGACAAATTTGGCTACAGTACTTTAAGATATTTGTGCCTACATCTTCTCAGTCTAAGTGTATTTGCTGAATATCAGAAACAGCACGAATAAGTCCAGGAAAGGACATTCAGAACTTTGCACTTCAGCACAGATTTATATGTGATGCAAGAATAGGAATAGTGGCATGCAAATCACAGAAATACATTATCTGCTACAAGGGCATGATTTGTTATACTTTGAGAATTGTACTTGGAAAGAAAGGACTGCGTCCACAGCTCTAAGAGATCATGTTTGGTTCTAAGCCTTTACAGATGAACTACCTAGAAAAGTATCCCTATCACACTGTTTGCTATGATGCTTACCTCCTTGCAATCATTAATTCACTTGTCTTCACAACTATTCCAACAATGGGAAAACTGAAATACTAAGGTCCAAATACTCAATGAGTATGCTTATGGATGTTAAGAACATTGTTTTCTTGGAAGATGGAGGTTAAATGACTCTTCAAAACACAGAGGAAGTCTCTTACCATAGAGACATTTCTCTCTTGTATAAAGACAAATATTTTAAATTTCTCAGCAGACTGCTCCAGTCAACACACAATTTAAAAATGAAAGGCAAAGCAAATAGACACAGTGCTGTCTCAGAGCATTTCCATCCACTGCATTCCTGCTTATACTCCTTTTGGTACCTCACTTATATATCATTTGCAGCCTCATGATTGCTGCACAGTATACACTTCTCTGGATATTTTTTCCCACCTTATCAAATCACGGAAGAAATCACTGTTAGATCTGCAAGACAGACAACTCAGGAAATTCCAAGCAGGAACTCTTCAAAAGTGTTATAATGTTATGTGTAGAATTACACCAACTGGTACAAAAAAGATTTGACTGACATCTCCCTTTACAGTACAGTGGCAAGTGATCTGAATGAGCCATTAAATTCTTCTTATAAATAAAAGCATTATTAAGATTTTTCAAGATTTATTCTGGCTAGAAGACCAGCAATTTCTAGGCCTCAAACATACTCCAACTGAAAATCTTATTTTCAGTCATGCCTAAAAGGTACATGCCTGGGGGAAAACCCAACTCTCATTATGTATGTACTGCCCATGTTTCTGTGCACTTGGTTATGTTGTGTTGCAGAAAAGGCAAAACCACGACCAAGCCGAACAGTATTCTATCAAACACAGCAGTGGATCTTGCTGCTGGGAAGAGGCCATAGGAGCTCTAGCACTAACCCTGTGAGCCCCATGACTGAAGATCAAAATGGACTCATCTACTACAACAGTGAGAAGAGAGCCTTGGGCAATTGCCAGATGAGCCAGCTGCACACTGAGGTGGCCTGAAGGATGACTGCTGTGAGAACAGTAGCTGAGTGGCCAGAGCAAGCAGTGGGGGCCCAAGCTGGCAGTGCCAGGTCTGTGTTAGGTCTCTGGCATTTCAAATAAATTTCCACTGTCTACCTTTTGTCTTAATTAAGCATATTTTGCATGAAAGAAACCACTTCTAAGTTACATCATTCTGTCACTCTTGGCAGACTGATGGAGGAGCCCTTTCATGTGCCAGGACACAGTGTGCTCCAGATAAAACACAGCAATATTGGCAGCTACAGCCCTGTAGGAAAGCTACTGGATCACAGGTGCTCACTGTGCAAAGCAGAGGTACCAGCCCAGCACCAGCTGTGCTGAACAGGCACACAAAGAATTAACAGCTTGATCGTACTGCAACAATACCTATCTGATCTCTGTACCTACATCTGTGATAGAGTGCATCAGCTTAGCTGATTTTGACAGATAGCACTCTGATTCCTGCCATATAAACCCTTATAAGACTTCTTTTTACCCTATGAAAACTTACTTACTAATAAATATTACACAACTCTTTAGTTCATCTACTGTCGGTGAGTTTCTCACAGTGTCATAAAGATGGAAGTATTTTTAATTATTTTCAGAAATAAGGGAGATTGAGAGAGTGGCAATGTGAAGCTTCTCCTGGCTAGTAGCTTCTGTTTTTACAAAACACCATTGCAATGGAAGTTCTCTCGGGCATCATGGGTAGCAATGTGTCGTGGAATGAGAAGGATCTTGGTTTGAACTGACTTAGGGTTTTAAGAGACTACATTCCATACAATGACATGATTTAGTAGACAACCCACAAATCCCAATGGGCTCAACTTTTTTTTTATGTCAGTCAAAATAAGAACCCAAGCAGCTTGCCTCCTCTGAGTAACTAACAGCGATGAAGCATAGACTAGTGAGAAAGTAATTAGACCAACAAAACAAAACAAAACAAAACAAAACAAAACAAATTAAAAAAAAGAGGGAGAAAACATGGGTGTGTCTCAACCACATTCTCAACATTCTTTTACAAGGCAACAGCAGCTCAAAGTGAGTCACAAGCTTTTTTCTAACAGAAATTTCATATCACTGTAGCAATTTTGGTAGATGGGATTAAAGAAGGGAAATGAAATCTCAGATGGCATATTGCAATGACTTTTTCTCAGTAAGCATGAAAATATTTCCAGCAAATAATAGGAAACTAAAAAAAATTATAATTTCTTCATTCATTGTAACCAAACCTGAAATTTCATTTTGGTTGCAGAAATTTTTGGGAATTATGGTATGATCTAAAATCTCATTAGTTATGAGCATCCTTTTAACAATGGAATTTAAATCTTTCATCTAATTTTGGTCCCACAGATAAAGACCATTTTATTTGGTAAATGCTCTTCAAAACCTCAGTTCAAATAATTCTTATTAGTTAATAATGTTAATTGATAGTTTCAAGAATTGAGAGTAAAATAAATAAACTAAAACACTGGATTTTATTTTCCATTATGACATGACTCTGTACCAAGAATCTCAGGATCTGCAGTACATATCCACACAGTAAAATGCAGAGCTCTAATTTCATGGCAGCAATTTCGTACTGCTTTTGAAAAGTTGTCCTTTTTTTTTTTTTTTAAATCACAAATATTAGCTACAACACTAACTTTGTTTAATCTGAGGGGTTTTAGAGGGGTTGGTCTTGAGTAAAAGCCCATTATCTGGCACTTCTGATCTTCTTTTTAACTTTTTCCCATTCAGCTACTTAAATGAATCAGACAAACTTATAAATTGAGCATTTGTAGCATTTTGAGAATTCACTTTTAAAACTAGTGTTTGTATCTGACTGACATCAACAAGGTTTATGTTTTATTTGTTTGAATCCCAGTATATTTTCTTGCTCTTTAGGTAGTAAGCTTTGCAGAAATTTTACACAATTGAGCCAAAATGTATCCTGACATGTCAAGAAAAATCATACTTTATTCAAAGAAAAATACTGTAAGACTTATGACTAACACATATTTTCAACATTTTTACATTCAATATCATAAATTCTTCTCTTTCTTCCTTTTTGAAATTACTGACCTCCTATTAATACTGCTGTTTAGATTTCATTACTATGGACAAATCCTCATGAAGATAAAATCATTCTTGTGAGGAAGTCTTTATAACCCTTGTTGATTAGACAGTGGTAGGCCTAATGAAAATAGATATTTCGGGTTTCTGTGATATGGAGCTTGAAAAAGGAGAAAATGAAAGAAAATCCATATACTTGTGCTTTTTAATGGCCAAGAAATGTTGTCCTACCATTAGTAGAAAGCCACTGTGTGCTGGCTAATGCTGCAGGAAAATTTATGTTCAGATTAAAGCAACAATTTTCAAGCTGATCAGAGGGAAATTGTAAAAGATAGTTGGCTTAAAAAATCAAGGGGGGTCTGCACCTTACGGTAAAAGGGAAAGATCATATGGTCATACACTGAGATACAGCCCTTGATTATGCTTCATAGCTTACACCTTCTGTAATTCAACTTTTCTCCTATTTCTTCTATGTCTTGATTATTCTTAAAATCTTGATATAGGTACTGCCTTCTGTGACCCTGCTTGTATGGCTGCTAGCATTTTCAAGCTGCTTTTATATCACTCAAATGCAAATGCACAATGACAACATGCAAAAAAGATCAGAGATGTTCTGAATTAGGAAAATTCTTAAATTTAACTGAGAATATAAACCATACTCGTGATCCTTCACTGTTTCTGGTTTGTACTAACAATATCTACTAACAGATTGAAGGTGTCAGTGTATCTATGAGCGCATTTCTGCTTAGGAGCAGGATTCTGATGTCTGGTGACACTCACAGCTGGGGCACTCAGCTGACCACGGGGCCTTTTGCAGTGAGGCTATCACTAAGCTCTGGCTCTTTCTGAATCAGGTTGATCAGCAGTCATTTTGACTTTTGGCTGGTAATAAGGCAATGGGCTTTATCAGTCTCCTTCACTTCTTTATGAGTTCTGAACCAAATAAAGCATTATCGCTATGTGCTATTGTGCATGATCTACAGCAAGTACCATTTATTTCTGTGATATAGGGGCAACTCTTTGTAAACAGAATATAAAGCAATTAAAGCAACTGGGTAGTTACCATTATGAAAACAAAACAAAACAAAACAAAAGAAACAAACAAACCAAACCAAACCAAACCAAAACAAAAACAAAACAAAAAAACAACTGTTAGAATTTTTCCCAGATTACTGGGTACATTTCAGTACATTTTCTTGAGAAACTTTTATCTATGCCAACAAAAATGTGCTACTTTAAATTTGTCACAAAAATTGTACTGCGAAACAAGATACAGCAAACAAACAATTTTTGCACAGACTAGCACAATGGAAAAATACTAACACATATCAGTTATGTGGCTGTATTACACTGTGTATTTGACATTTACTAATTTCTTTTTTTGTTTTGCTTTGTTTTGTTTTTAATGTAATGTTCAGTGTAATAGTAGCAAAATTATTAGGTTTACATTATAACTTTCACAAAGACAGTTGTTAGGATACAAAAGCCCCACAATTCACTACTGGTATATGGAATGATTTCCAGCTGGCCAGAATGGAGATTCGGCAAAAGGATTATGATCTTCATTGTTCTGCACAACGTATGCATTAATGCATTATACAAGGGCTAATCCATAGGCAGCGCTTCCTATTTTATTATGTTGATCCATGATGTTGGAGATGGATGCTGGTGGTATGGCAGTAGAGGTTGAACCTTCCAACCGATATTCCATTACATTTTGTTGCCATGTGACAGATGGCAGCAGAGGGACAGTCTGACAGAATGCTGTCTGACATGGAAGTATGAAAGAAGGAGAAGGACAAGGAAGGGTGTGTCACAGAATTCCTCCATGCAGAAAAAATGGCACACAGTGACACTCATTGATGTTTGGTGAATGCTTATGGAAACCAAACAGTAGATACGAGCACAGTGACAGAGAGGGTGGTATGGATATTTATGAGCACAGCATGCATGCTCTTCCTCATTGCTGTTGAAAATGCATAACAATGGTGACTATGTTGAAAAACAGTGTTTTGTAGCTTCAAATTTTCTCTATCAAATAATATTTTGTGCTCTTTATATCTGTTTTAGTTTCCATGGAATAAAATAAGAAGCATAACTTGTGGAGCAGCCTATACGTTTATATGAACACACTCTCAATGTGTGTGTATATACATATATATACATTTACTCAAATATATATATATTTGTACATCCAAACATAGCTTTTTATACAAGACATTGAAGAAACATAATAAAAATAATGTGCTTCTAGGGCTTTATGTAATTGCTCTTAGTATATAAGCAGTTAATTGATAGCAACCAATGCTTAATGTAAATAGTTGGGCTTGAAAAAAATCTATGGAGGTTAAAAGTATTTTGCTATTTGCACGGCAAATCCATTTTCCTCCTCTGATTACATTAATCTATTTCTTTCTGAGTAAAACAGCCTTCCCAAAATGAAATTTTATATTCTTTATCTGCACTGTGTAATCTAAAGACATTGAAATTGTTTAAAGTGGACACATCTATTACAAGAAAACCTACTGCTCTGCATGTGTATGTAGTCAGTTTTGTTACATTTTTCCATATACTGTATCTGTATTAAAATCACCATCTGTGTTACCAATTGTGCAAAACATGAAAATACAATGGATAGGATATGAGTAAAAATCCAGACCAGAAATTAACCTTAACCCAGAACTATAATTAAAAATTTCAGAGCCCTAATCTGCATTCACAAGGGGAGAAATTCCTAACTTAAATCTCCTATCTCACAGTCTGTTGAAACCGAAGCACCATAGAGTGAACTAAAGTCCCAGTTTCACAAAGTAAACCAAAAGTACCCATTTAATGTTAGTTGTTAGTATTTTTCAGTGACATTCTTAATGGGATTCTTTTTTTTCCCACAAGTCTCTCTAGCAAAAATGAAAGATTTAGTCCTCACTGATACATTTTAAAATAATTTTTTAATTGTAAGAAACATTTTTAGTAAATTGAACTTCTAAAATCTTTCTATTTTACAATTACTGCAGGAAAAAAATATCTAAATTGATATCAATACTTTAAAGCAGAGAAATTAACAGTGAATTACACAAATAGAAATGTACAAACTTTGCAGATACAATGCTGTGTGAGCTGGGCTATTTCTTAAGGATGGAATGAAATATTATAATTCTCCTACAGCCCCTTTCTGAGTAATTCCACCTAGATACTGATAGTGCCTATCCAAAAGAAGTGCATGTGATTTTCTTCATCAATGCTGAAATATTTTTTTACAGTATATCTAAAGTAAAATTATTTCTATATTTACTTCCAGTACAGATATAGGATGGGTTCCACTTAGTTCCACTAAGTTAAAAAACAAACTGATTTCAAAAATCTCATAAGTGTATTTACTTAGATTAACATTTACAAAGACACTTCTATTCATTGCATACACCCAGTATACACTCTTCATACTTCTCTCATATGGACTCAGTTTGTCACACACATGGATCTTGCTCTGCTTGTAAATTAAAGAGATGTAATATTGTCCTATGAATAGAAAAATACCCTTTATTCATCTTATTGCAGATGCGTAGCTTTTATCATCATGCTAGTTAAGAATTTGAAGAATACTCTTAGACCTGCAGGTGCACTGTTGGGCCGAGGTGACCTAATATGAAAACCCAAATGATACACCTGCTGGTTCATATATTAACTAGAATATTGGTTAATAAATATGAACCTACTGAGGCTTAAAAATGATTTTAATAACTGACTTGAGTCATAACATATGTTTTTTATTCAATTGTAGCGTGTAAAGGCGATTTATGCATTAAAAATTGATTATGAAGAGTAATAGGCATACAATATAATACTGTGATGTTGTTACACTATTTAAAACCTGTTTTGAGAGTTAATGGATGTAGGTGTTTTTAATAAAACATGCAATATATAATAAATAAACAGAAAATGGCTTAATCAACCCAAAAGAAATATATTAAATAAATAATAAAACCATATATTGTTACAGCAGATCATAAACAAAGAAAAATGAATACATGCTTGTATTTTCATCAAGATGAATGCTCTAGAAGATTGTTAAGGATAAGGAATCAACAAGACTAATTCTTGCAGTGATATTATCTTGATACTCCAAACATGTCATCTGACAAAAGTCAAATAACCCTGGAGCTGATACAGATGAAAAGATAATCAGCTGTGTTCTTAAATCTGAATCTACACAACCAGCGCATGGTAAAACAGTACATATTTCTAAGCCAAAACAATAGATCAAACAGAAGTGATGTATTTTTTCTTCTGGTGTCTTACAGAAAGGCATTGTGTGTATACACTGAGAAAATTAAACATCGGGCATTAAAATTCTCAGTGTTATCCTGTGTGAAAGCAATGGTGTCATGGTTTTACGTTTTTTGGTTTTCAGTATTGCACATCAACACATCATGTAGTGTACTGGAACTAAAGTGTTAGTGCTCCAATTCCAGGTACCTATCCCTGTACATGATGGAAGTCATGGGATCTGACCCTTCCGGGTGGGGTGGTCTCTTACTGCCTGGCAGTGGGTGCTGGAGGGTGCTTTCCTAGCTGTTCCAAGCTTTTCAGGTTTGACTCGGTCTCAGAAACTCTCTCCTATCTTATTTGATTTATTAGTCTCAATTTCAATTGTATTATATTATATTGTGTTATTTTGCATTCCGATATCATACTAAAATAAGTTTTCCTCCATAGAATGTTGCCGCGTTTTTTTTTTTTTCCTCCCTTCGTTCCTTCCCATTTTGTAGAGCCTGGGGGAAGGTAAGGGGGGAAGGGGCCTACTGCCCCCTGTCATGGGCATAGATTAATACAGTTAACTCCGTGACAAATGGTGAGCTCTATAATGCAAATCAGCTAAGCATAACTTCATGGTATGTTCTTTACTCTAACAAGTTAGTGTGTTTCAGGCATTTTCCAACATAACCTTATGAAACCAGGGCCTATGAGAGTTCTGTGCCATTGATTTGTAAGGTCCCTAAATAGGCTGGCAAAGACACGATATTAAATTCAACCTGAAATTATCCCAGAACCAAACCTCACGCTGATTATGAGCAATCCCTAAGCAAACACATACAAATAAACTGTTTATTAATCTCCTGGAGTTTCAGGTGTACAGGCAAACTTATGTGAAATATGCTCAGCTGCACCCTTGGCCCCTGCCAACCCTGTTCTTCCCTCAGCTTATATTTCTTCGTCTGTCTTCCTGTGTCATCTCACTGCCTTTAATCTACATTGGGTGAGGAACTGGTGATAAATAAATCTGTGCTAGAAACATAGCTTTTTCCTATTCTGTAATTCCCTGAAATAAAGTAGAGAAGATAACACAAGATCAGTTTATCACTCAGATGTGTTCTTCAGCTTTGGCTCTGTGTCATGTCATGTATTGATGTATTTGTTTGCTGTCATGCAGAAATGTCAGGCATGCCCCACTATCCCTATTTACTGATGCATATAAAGTATTGTGCAGGCCCTCAAAATAACTCCAGTAACTGAATTTCAGAACTGCAAACATTCCATATACACTGATAATTGCAGGATAGTGGTTCTGTACTGAGCCCCGGGCACAATGGCCTATCATTATTTAGACTCAGACCCTCATGGAAGGCACTTTAGTTTTCACCCTGCCCACAGTCCCAGCCTCTCTTCCATTAAAAAGAACAGGCATGTAGCTGGGTAGAGGTTTGTGCTAACATAATTAGCTCCCCAGCAAGGAGTTATGACATGGTGAGTGTGTGTCATGCATACCAGGATTTATGCACTGTACCAAGCCTGGCAGATAGTGCACCTGGGTAGACACTGCATCAGCCATTGGCTGTCAAATATCAAGTTATGAAATTGAGTTGTATTCATCTATCTATGCTTATGAAATTAATCACCTTACCCATGAAATCTATTGGATTGGCCTCTACTATTTCTTCTATAAGAAAGCTATATTCAGTTAAAATAACCTTAGTGCTTTTGAGAGGCAAGGGCATTCAGAAAGCACAGGATCAGCCTGACTCTTGGAAGTGATATTCACAGGGCTTCTATGGACACTGGTCCTTTACTGGAGCTCTGCTGAGAGTATGGTAATGCGAAAAATAATCATAGTAAAAATGGACAGTAAAAGGAATAAAATATAAATAGAATATATGGAGTAAACTAAATGTACCAACAAATATTTGTTTGAATTAAGATTGGAACAAATTTTGTTATACAAATAGAAGGGCAGTCTCACCTTAAAGGCAAAACTCTTAAAACTTAAGCAAAAGGCATTATAAAAATGAGAATATAACTTTTAACCAAAAGAGTACAATGAATACTGTATTTCCTGGTTCCTTTTCTTTAATTATTTACACAGAAAAACAGAAAATGTGTAAAAGAACTGAGATTTATCTTCGTAAGATTACATTTTTATATGAGAGAAGTTATACCTAACTTGTTTTCAGAATGAAATAGAACAACCTAAAAACACTTTTTACAATACATATAAAAGGGGGAGAAAAAGAGAATTCATGGGATTATGTTTACGCTTGTTTTGATGAAGATGCTAATTTTTAAGGAGTGTTTGTGTTACAAGGTTTGGAGGAAACAGGGAATTTTTACTCTCCCATCATCATTTGTTCAGAGATGAAACCAAAGCATGAAATAAATCGTCAGTATCTCAAATCACAGGGGACCAAGGTTTCATTAAGTCACATGCTTCTGTCAGATTAAAAATGAAGCAGATTTGAAGAGATTTGCAAACTAGATTTCAAACATCTAGCTTTCTGCCTCCTTTAATGTATATTTAAACAATTGCTTCACAGCTGCACAGTGGGTTTGGAGGAACAGCAAGTAAAATGGAATTAGCAAATCACAGTTTTCCATTCCTTTTTGTCTTTTGCCATATTCCATGAACCGTTATCTTACAAAACTTAATTTTTTTCTTCTTTTCAAAAACTGTAACTTACAGCTGATCACAGTTCAGTGCGTAAATATATACTTATTGATACATAAGGATGCGCTGTAACAGTACACTGAGTTACACTCAGTTACGCTGAGAGGTGCAGTAGGTCTCAGGCTCTTTGGTGAGTGACAGGAGTGAAACTACACTGTGCTCTCCAGTGATAAATCTGTGGCAATGGCATTCGGTCACAAATCTTTATATAACAAAAATCATTACAACATTTCACAAATACATAAAATGAAGCATCCGTGTTAACTGTGACCCAAGATTTTAATGAAAAATAAAACAACCTTCAGTATCACAGTGAAGATGCTTAGGAGCTTAAATCTATCATTCTGTTGAAGAATCTGATTCCTCTATTAATAACAGTGAAACCTTGGAGCAGCTTAATCCATTCATATTAGGGATCTTTGACAGTTTGGAAAATAAATATAGAATGTAAGAGTTGTCTTTATGACATATGTTGAAAACAGAACAATTTGTGCACTAAATTCATGAAGGAATGGAAGGCTTTTCCTTTCAGCTAAGCTTTTCTTAAGGAAGCTCTCAGCAAACATACAAACACAGACTATCTACTCTTTTCTGCTAATCAGTCTTCACTACAAAGTGGTTTATTTTAAGGAATAAATTGAAATAACTTAGATGCATAACTTGAACACTCCATCAGGATTTTAGAATTTATTACAGGTGGCCACATATTAAACAGAAGGGCAAGAGAACACAGCATTTCACAATCTCTGAAGGTACTCTAAGATATTTAGGCAGCTACACAACACAGATCTGGAAAATCATTTCAGCAAAGACCCGAGTTATTGAAATAGGTATAATAAATAGGTATTGAACCTATTTAACACATGTTACTGGGTTACCAACAGTACTCGATATCCTACACATAAATAATCTAAGGGACTAAGGAAAGTTATGAATGGGAAATTACACCTACAGGCATTTTTAACAATATTTTTCTATCACAATACGCACAAAGTCATTATATGCTCTCACTATAGAAAAGAAAAAAGAAGTTCATTTTGCCTTCAGAATTGTTTTGAAAAAACAATTATGTGTGGTAAAAGTTACTGTTGATATGAGTAATATTGAGAAGCCACAAGTGGAATGCTGATGCTTTGTTTCAAATATGCCAATAGATATTACAGTTCTGAAGTCACTACATGAAAAATGCATTGGATTTTAGACCTATTCTGCTCAGACTTTAGGGAGAAATGCTTCTGGCAGAAATGCCTTGATGCCCTACATGTTCACAATTGTGGTGTTTTGTTTTGTTTTTCCTATAAGACCTTAGATTATAATTAGCTGAGAGCATAAAATGAAATACGTATAGTAACTTTACAGATTATTTCTTGTGCTTATTTTTTGATGTAGTAAAAAATAAGGCAGTGAAGTATTTTTCAGTCTCTTCAGCTGTTGTGCCACATATCCTAATTCAAACATGTAGAGATCAAGATTAAAAATTGTGGGACATGGAGTGTAGGAAAGAGTCACAAAATAAGCCAACGCTGCTTTGCTTCATTTAAAACAAGTGCCACAGTAACATTTTTCAGAGTTAACATTTAACTAGATAGTTAAAGGCAAAAAGAAAAGCAATTACATACAGGACATAAAGATTACATTTCAAACTAAGATATTTTAATAATGTGCAGTTTTGCAGAGAATATATCATTTGACACAATCACACAGAAATTTAAATTATGTTAATTAATTAAATTCTGTTAATTTAAGTTAAATTAATTTAATTGTGGTGAAACCTTTACCAAAGTTAGAGCTGTGTAAAGTTATTTAAAAAAAAAATCATAACCATTAGAATGTAGGTGAGAGTTTATGTAGCTATAACTTACACTGCTCTGAGAAAATATAGTAAAACGTGAAAATGTAACAATACAGGTGAAGGCTATTTCAGGTTTTTCACCAGAATACATGCTTTAAGTCAGCAGAAGTAGGTACAAGCTATCTAGCCTGGCCTTGTTTTTGTCTTTCAGAAAAAAAGTCACTGAACATACTGAATATCACTCATTTTCACAGAGAGATTTAAATTCCATCAATTTCTGAATATCTAATTGATAAAATGTAGAGTATATTAGACATTCAAGAAGTGCAAATGCTATTTTTCTCATTAAAGTGTTCTTTTTATATGGTTTCTACTCCACTGCACAAATAAGAGAATCACGTGTTTCTATGACTGTGAGCCAAATCTTCTGCAATCCCTCTGATAGCTCCAGGAGTTAAATTCATCCACAAAATGTTGAGTAAAATTTGGTAGAAGCAAGAGGAAATTCTAAGGCAGCCTGAGACTTTAAAATGAAATCTATGTGTTAGTAGACAGAAGCAATATCATGGTTGGCATGTGCAATGTCATTTTCATCAAATGCTGAAGTCTGGTGGAACCTCAAACCAGTAATTTTTCTAATTTCATATTCTACACAGTCCCAGTGTTTTCGGAGTTCCAACAGTATGTAATTGAGATAATGGATATACTTAACACTGTATTTTCATGCTACATAATCTACTAATGAGAAAAAATGGAAAAAAAAACAGTAAATTAAACGGAAACAAAAATAAGTTTTGGAACGTCACTTATGATACAAATCTTAATAGCACAGGAAGACTATATAAGGGCTGAATAAATATTTAAGAAAGGCAGGAGGAAATTTATATGCAAAGTATTACATGCAGTACTTAAAAAAAAGTATAGTTTTAATTATACATAAAGTTTAATTTTACATTCAAGTACTGGGAAAAATCTCTAAAGGTCATTCTTGAGGAGAGTTTGTTGAGATTTCTGGGAAACAGTAAAATCTGTTAATAGAAATCACAACTGTTGTCATTTAGCACTTCACATAGGAGCATAAATGGATTTAAAAGCATTGATAAGGGTCATAGTCCTGTGTATGTTCCCTAATCTTTTAAAGCCACTAGAACTTGAATTACTATGATATATACATGATATATACGGCTAGTAAGATATATACTAGATATGTATGGCTATATATGCACGTAATATGCTACAAAAGACTGTTAACCGAGAGATTATTTACGTCTAGTGAAGGAAGCTACAGTCTCCTCTCCTCCTTTTAAATGAATTTATTTCCAGTGCAAGTACTCATGAATGTCTGCTGTTTCTCACTGTCGCTGTGTGAGAACAGCCATAATATAGGAACTTCACTGGAAGACTCTACCTTAACAGACAGATTTCTATGGTATTTTAATCCCTTAATTCTCATTATATACTTAACCATATGCTCATTTAATCAGGGGACTCTGTGCTGTTGTCATTTTATGTTTAAATACAGTCCTGAATATGTAGTATATTCTTACAATCAGTATGAGAAAACGGATATGAAAATCAAATAGAAATTCTCATGGGCAAGCAAACACTGAATAACAGGAATATGGAAACTGCTGAAAAGCATAAGTTTAATTCCCTTGGAAACTTCACTCATGTATTTTCATGTATAGTACGATAAATTTTTGATAAAGCCCTGTATTGTCTGTGCATTCATTGAGCAGTGTAGTACAAAAACAGGTGCGTACATTGTGATTGTCTAACTAATTTTGACTCATTTAAATTGCTAATAGTGTGAACATTATATGTGTGAAAAATATCCACTTACTCTTTCTATCTATCTTTTTTTTAATTATTATTCAACTGAATTTCCGGTTTAAAACATAAGCAGTCCCTCACGGGAAACTAGGATACCAGTATTCTGATTTTGTTAATGGTCATGTCAAGCATTGCTAATTAAATACCTTTCTAAATTTCTTAGTATCATCTAGAGACACATTTTTTTATAGTATTTCTAAGCATTAGGAGCAAGAACAGCTAAGAAAATCCTATTTCAAACTAATTTAATTGTGTATGGTTTTACTCGATGCTGTCAATACAAGTTAAAATAATTTTCTTTCAATCTCTGGATAATAAGGCCATGCTCTGAAGACCTGGTCCCATGCTCAGTGAAGTAAACTTGGATCATGAATAAGGGCAATATGAGTAATGGGATGCATCTCATTCAGCTTCGCTGTTCAAAAGGACTGCTTTCTGTTTAGTAAGTGCTAGTACAAGTATCAGATTACTCATACTCAATACAGTATAACAAAATCATTTGAACCCAACTATCCCATGAAATGGAACAGTAAAAGAAGGATTGTATTTTACAGATAAAGTAACTATGTTTTGTCTGCCCAAATAAAAGGGAGGGTTTATAACATCTGGTTCATAGCTTATAAAAAGAAAGAACTAATACACTGCAGACACTTTTTAAGGAGTCACTTTAAGAAAGTTACTTGTTTTAGCTTATCATCAGAAAAACAAACAAACAACTAAAAAACTACCACAGTAGTTTATCAGTAAACAAGTACAGTTTATGTTATCACACACTGTCCAGAATTATAAGCATTCCACTTTCCCACGAGCATTTGGTAGTAGCTTAACTTTTTCTGTGGTTGTTTTCAGTTTGTTCCTTAAAGTTCAGTAAAAGAACACCAGGAAATGGACATAAACCAAAATAGCTTTCATCTGGTTCTATTGCTTGTCTACCTTACATTAAACAGTATAAGAAGCACATATCAAGTGAAGATTCAGAATGTGATTGGGGTGGCAATGTGACCACCTGAATCTATTATACACTCAGGCATCAGAATTATCTCTGTGGGTGCAAAATTCCTTTCTGCTTGTGCGTGCATTGCATGTATAATACAATCAGGTTGTGGTGTTCACACTTCCAAACAAATCAGAATATGAGAACAGTCTGAAAGCTAGCTTATAGGGAAAAAATTTATTGTCTAAATTCACAAAGATTATACAGCTCCACCGTTCACTGTTATATACTGCAATTAAAAGGGATGGCAAATATAAATTTTGACATCAGCCATATACTTTCCTCCTTAATTTAACATACATATACTGCACATCTATAAACATTTTACTTAATTTCATAGTAAAATGGGAATTCAAGTTATTAAATTTTTTATATTATCTGACATGTTAGTAGATAAACTCCTTTTTTCATATCCGATAAAAATATTAGGAACCTGTAACTAGCTCTTAAATTTTAGTTTGCTCATAACTGAATAAATTAGAAAATAAAAGGTTGTATTAATCAATCTGGCCAGCACCTTAAACCAGCCTTGTTGATCAGCTTACTCAGAATGTAATTTGTCCTTCTTTCTCAATGCTTTAAGAAAACTGACAGGGAACACACAGGACAGAATATTAAAGAACTGGAACCTCAGAAGGAGAGAAAATGTTTTACATTACCTCCTGGTTAGCAGCAGCGAGTTCTTCTTCCAGTGCAGAGACTCTTTCTAAAGAAACCCTCAGTCGCTCTCTTACCTGGAAGAAAAATCAAAAGATGTGCTGTAACATTTCTTCTATCAGTCTTTAAAATTTATATAATCCTTCATATGCACTACAGTATGCCCTGCCAGTCTGTAGGTATGTCTGTTACATCCTTTCATTAGACATATTCTGTAGTAAATGTTTAAACCTAACCATAGGAAAACATAATCCACAAAAATGGGTTTCAAACTTTAAATGCTGTACTGCTGTTCTGCAGTTTGCATATAATACTATGGAAAACAAAGGAAGTGCTAATTTTATTAAATTACATTATGCATAAAATGTTGTTTACAAGCATCTTTTAGAAATGAAACAATGAAAAGCAGCAGCAACAACTATGTAACACCTCTGAAAACATTTTTTTTTCTGTTAGTGCATCTTGGTTCAGCATCATCTCATGTAACTATAGATAACCTAAGCTAACAATTTAGGTACAAGTTTCCCAGTATGATTTAAAGGTAAATCTGACCTAAACTGAACTTCAGTTGCTGTGTGTTGGTGACTTTATCTCTTCTGACCATAAAGGGATCCTATAACAACTCATCTGCTAATCCACACAACTTCATTACACATGTCACATTAAGTTACTTGACTGTAACCCAGAAAATGAGCCTAAATTCAGCAGATATTTCTATCACCATTCCCACCACACCATCCTAGATCCAACTGATGATCTAAGAATGTTTAAGGCTGTAAGGAATGTTTGAAGAGAAAGTGAATGCATTCTACTAGATCAGCAGATTCCGTTGTAAAACAAACAAAAATCAGTCTTTCATGTACAATGAAACACTGCACATTTTCATGTATATATAATTGTTTTCAGATCCTTGATTAACATGGGGAGACACATAAAGGAATGTTTCACTAAAACTTTCATATTTTTTCCTGTGATATCTCCTAATCTAAAAAATGTTATTACCTTTCCTACCATACTTTATTTTCCATTATTACTGATGGCAGAGGAAGTCAGATTTTGCTAGAAGAGTCTGTAAGTATCAAGAATGGTGACCAAAGTCACATTCAGGAAAAGAACAATAAAAAGAAGAAAATTCTTAGCCTTTCTGACCAATGCAGATCTAGTAACTTGAGGCTTTTGGTCCTCTTTACATACTTTAGCTTAAATTAGTCACATAAATTATTGGAATGCTATAATACTATAGTTCTACGATGCACTAAACAAGGTTGCTAGTCTTAAGAGAGAAGAAATCATGACTTACAGAGGTACTCAAAGGTACCCATCAGGTTCCATCCTGATGGAGTATCCATATCTTCTCTGGGCGATGTGTTCCAGTGCCTCATCACTCTCCTAGCGAAGATTTTCTTCTGTATATATAATCTAAATCTACCCTTTTCTGGTTTAAAGTGATTACTACTTGTCCTATCACTACACTCCCTGTCAAAGAGTCTGTCCACATCTCTCCTGTTAGGCTCTCTTTATGTATTGAAAGGCTGCAATGGTGGAGTCTTCTCCATGCTGAACAAGCCCAGCTCTTTCAGACCATCCTCATAGGAAAGGTACTCCAGCCCTCTGATAATCTTTGTGGTTCTTCTTCCTCTCTCTCTCTCTCCTCTTCATACACTCTCAACCTTCCCAGAGGTTCCTGATTCCTCTGTAAAATGGACTTTCTATACAAATTCCTGCCATAATTTTTGTCTCTCACTAGCACTTCACTGATAACTAAGGGTTATAGTCCTGTCTCAAGAAACCTTATTTCATGCCTCTTATACAGTGCAAGCTGTCATAAATTCATTTTTTAATGGAGAAATGAGAATCGTCTTTCTCACTTCAGTCTTCTTGGCTGTAAGTATTACTGAGGGACAAGACAATGGATATCACAAGATGGTGACTGTTACTAGCTGAAATTACATGCAATGAGTTTGTCCTTTTACTTTACGTCTTTCTAAAGTTTCCTAAAACCTTGTTGTGTTTAAGCCTAAGTGTTTTATAAATGAGAATGCATGTGTTTAAAATATGTTTTAAAATGCTTGACACTTGTGTTTGCTTAGAGGAGTTTTAGAATTTGAAAGCCAACTAGACCATTTTACTGAGGAACTGAGAGCTCCAGAGGGAGCTGGAATCACAAAAAAATTATCCTTAACCTGTGTCACTGTAGAACTGAATCCTAGTGGCTTTTACACAGACATTTTACAGTTTGAAAAACAACACTCCTTGGAAATAACAGGCAGCTGTTTCAAAGACATTTTTTTACATGACAATTCAGAAAAAAGTTGGTAATGATTAATTTCATTATTCTGAATATCAAGCTATTATGTCTGTATAAATCCATGTTTTTTCTTTCTTGGCCTTTTGTCAGTAGCAACACAGAACAATACAGTGTGAAACAAAGACAAAGCTGTAAATTGCTTTCACCTGCCTTGCCTTGCCCTCTCTTCCTTTTCCTGCTTTGCAGCTATACAGTTAATGCACTTTTTTTTTAAATAATGACCTAAGTAAAATTGCAGTCTGAGGGCCCTTATTTATTCTCCAACTATAACATTTTCTAAAGAAACTGAAAGCAACTCTGCCTTGGCACAGAAGTCTTTTTTCTTTCATCTGAGTAGTGAACAAATAATTGAGACTCACATATGCCATGGTGACATAGGAAATGCTGCAACTAATTCTTCATGGTCAACCACATGAAGTGCTGTTGAAGTTGTTAAAACTGGGGGGAAAGTGTTCATTAAACAAGTGTAAAAGAGAAAACAGTGCTACATTAGTGCTATGATTTAAAGGAGAAACCTACTCTACAGCCCATATATTGTAACTTTATTTATTAATTATTAATAATTTTATTATTTTTTCTCTGTCCTAAGTGATTTCAAAATATACTTGAAGAATAATAGAAAAGCTGAATAAAGGTTTTCTCAGTTTTTCTCATTCATATTCCAGGAAAAACATATAGCTTACAAAAGAATATACTAATGCATTTGGTATTCATATATTTTGAATATTAATTTAAGTATTACTTATTATTTAGTAATTCCTGAACTTTATAAGTTCATATTGAAGAAACTTTGAATCTAAAGAAAGCCAAATTCTCTGAAATTCATATAAAAATACACTGCAGTGAATTTTGCTTTGATTCCTTCTTCAAATTTATGTTAAAACAAACAAAGCAAACAAAACCATCATAATTTCTGACAAATACAACACACTGCCTTGTTAGTGAAAAAGGAGCAGTAACAACTGCAAAGTATTTTTATCTGATAAATTTGTTTTGTTTTTCTGATGATCCAATTTGTTTTTTCCATTCTGGAATTTAAAGACAGTAAGTGAGTAAAAGTAGCTAATGGAAGCAATGTTATTTTACTTTAATTGTATTTATTACTTCAAAAATAATGTACTACCTACACTTCATGTGGTCCCTCCTATTTACATGGGCACTAGATGGTGCTTTACTAAACAAGGCTTCACAAAGTAAGACTAATCAGATGTCACTTATCTATCAAACCATGCTATAATAACCATTTTTAAAGAACTGATTCCCATTATGGAGCCACAGTAGAAAAGGTTTGCTCTCCTTGTTACTGGGTGCATCCAACACGGACCCAGATGACTGCGTATTCTTCTGGCTTTTAAGTTCAGCCCTATTATCTTGAAATTTAACATAGCCAGTGTCATGTTAGCACTGCTAACTGCACTGTTGGTGCAAAATATCACCCATCTTCCTCTGTCTCTTAGCAACCACTTTCCACATTTTTTCTTGCTGTCAAAGTCTTTCTCCTTTCTCTCCATATCTGCAGCCCACAAAGAGCTTTTAAAAACACTTGCACATGCTAGAATTGAATCAATTTTGTTCATAGTGAATAAAAGCTCTCTTACCTACCTGCTAATGAATAAAAAGATAGTGGTAATGTCAACATGAATTGGTTGTTTTCGTATTAAAGAAGAGATAGGTATACTTTTCTGACATGAATTATCTTAAGAGGATCAATGTTTTTCAAATCTTATATAGGATAGTAAAACCTGGTGGTTGCTTTTCTCTGTGTAGATCAATTGAATATTTTGTCTTAACAAATCAACTAAAAATGAATTTGAAGAAGTTGCATAAATTCATTGTTTACAAAGGTATGTTAGAATATTTTCCCAGTAAAAAATTTAAAGAGGAAGCCCTTTTCCATAGTTGAAAAGATATTTACTGTTATTTTACTCTCAGTTTGTATTTTTAAAATTGGAGAAGTCTACATTTTTTCATCAATAACCTAAAAACATACCAGAGACATAAATTCCATCCATGTTTATTTAGTGCTAACAGAAGAAATCTTTCTGGTAAGGGTAAGATTTTCTTGTTTTGAAAAGTCAGTGTTACTGACTACAAAAGATAGCTAAAGTGATCTACACTGCAGTGCAATTATTGGTCATGCATTCCCAAGGACTTATTTGAATTCATATAAATATTTTAAGTAAAAGACTTATATAAAGAAGGAAATACACAATAAGTATCATAAGGCACAGTAAAGTAAGTTAGAGGGTATATTTTATATATATATATTTTTTCCATACTATACCTTTTCATCCAGAGCCTTGTGGTGCTCAAACAGAGATTTCAGAGCTTTGAGGACCTCAACTTCACTGGAAACTCCTGAGGGAGACTGTGCTTGCCGTTTCACCACTGTCATCCTCAGTGATCTTTCGTGTCTTGAGACAAGGCACTCCAAATGCTCCAGTAACAGCTATTGGATTTTATATGAAAGGTTATTAATTTCTATTCACATAAATGCCTTGAAGACTCAACTACAAAATGCATGGTAGGCAATTTTCTTGGCAATTTCTTTCTGGGAGATACTACTGGAATTATTGCCAGGATTTCATGATTCAAAATCAGACAGAATAAGTACAAAAATTGAAAATCAAATCATAATTTAATTTTAAACTCTGTGAAAAGTGAAAACAAAAAAAAATCACTTGGCATAGAGTCGCTATTTAACTGCATTAAGGACATATTTATAACAATATTTGTCATTGTAATTAATGATCATAAGCTATCAAATAACAACTAAACCAACCAAAACCTGTGTAGAACATCGTGGAAAAATATGAAAGCAGCTTATATTTTATAAAGCTAGCTGTAACATTTAAAATTTGTACTAGAAGATGATAAATAAAATATGAAAAAAGTAGAAATAATGTTTAATTACATATGAAGACTATTTACTCTAAATGTCGCCTTTCATGACATTTGCATGTCACTAACATGTTCTAAAATGTTCGTTATGTCTGTTTATGAGGGAAGACAAATGGTCCACAAACAATACATTTCAGGCTTCTGTAAATAATTTGTAGAATAGCCTGTAGATAACCTACTGTAAAAGCATGATAATTGTTTGTCATTATTACTCTAAGTAGCTTAAATGAAATACTAAAATGACGTGATGTTGTATGGAAAATTCACAATTTAGCAAGGCTTTTATAGGGCTAACATTACTTTTACTGTATAAGCATAGAAGAGAATTGATAAGCTCTAAGCCTGTAACAGAGTTGCTAAATTCATGAATCACAATGCTTGATACACGTTTTTCACAATGCACAATTATAGCTTAGCCTTAAAGTGGAAATTTGAAAGTTACACAGCAAATTGTTTATTATTTTTCTTTTGATGTGGTCCTTAACATAGCTACAATTAGTACACACACAATGACCTTTACCTTATTAACAAGACATGAAAGACCATAACCAGAACAAACACATTGTAATTGTAATATACAGCTATCAAGCCAGGAACAATTTGGATTTGATGCACTCTTTGCTTAAAGAGTGTTTATCTATAATGGTTCTCATATCTATATTTGCAGCTGCTTATTGTTTTAAAATAATTACATTATTTGCCAAAAATAGTGAATACATATATTTTTAATGTTAGTACATGAAGAATTGTAATGACTCCATGTAGTTCATGGAAGAAGGAGGGTATTTTTACCACTATTCATTTCAAGTGGTGGCTCATATTTATCAAAAGCAGATGAGCCATCTGATCTCTGTAGGGCTGACAACAGACAGAGTTGATTTTTTAATAACTGGAAGCAGTCCAAAGTAATATGCAGATTTGAACTTTCTTGAAGGTACTTGAACCTTCAGATCGGAACCTTCTTAAGAGAACAAAACATTGATAAGAGGAGAAGGGAAGGGAAGGGAAGGGAAGGGAAGGGAAGGGAAGGGAAGGGAA
>JAPSGF010000006.1:5223539-5253602 GCA_035772895.1 Perdix hodgsoniae | reverse complement strand
ATACTTGAAGGGAGCAGGAACAAGAGTGATTTTTTAGAGTGTCTAATACTGATAGGACAAGGGGAAATGACTTTAAACTAAAAGAGGGGAAATTTAGGTTAGGCGTTAGAAAAAAAAAAATTACTCAGAGGATGGTGAGGCACTGACACAGGTTGATCAGAGATGTTGTGGGTGCCCCATCCCTTGTGGTGTTCAAGGCCAGGTTAGATGGAGACCTGGGCAGACTGATCCAGTGGGTGCAACCTGCCCATAGCAGCAAGGTTGGAACTATATGATGTTTAAGGTACTTTCCAACCCAAGTCATTCTATGATTCTGTGATGTGGAGAAAAAGAAAGTTAAACAAGGTTTTCATGTATAAGAAGAGAGTGGAGCAGTCTGGGAGTATTAGGAACTCAGAATTTCTTAAAGGGTGAACATGGAGGAATCTACTGTGTGAGATGAACAGCAGAGCATCCTAGTCCTTTGTACAGCAGCATAAAATATTTAACTTTAGTTTAAATTACTGGCATGTTAGAAACATGCAATATATTAAACTAAATCAATCATACATTTAATATACACACAAGTTAATTTTGCTTAGAATTATCACTTTAGAGGTGTCAAATATAAATATATACACATATTTCATAGTTGTTAAATACAACTACAAGTGTAAAACACTGTACTGATTTTATCATAATGTAAAAAGACGAGCTATTGACACAGGTAAGTGTCAAACACTCATGTAGAATTACTGCATTACTTGTGAACATTTCACTGTTTCTTATTGTAAGAACAATATTCTAGCTACTCTACGAGTAGTCATTCGTTTTTCTAGAAACTATCTCTGTGGTATTTTCCTTACTGTCAGCTCTCAGAGTGGTCGACAAGGCATGCTGACATAGGTTTCTGTCTGACAGCAATTTCTTATTTGCGCTTTTCAACAAAAGACTGTTTCTTCACAAAATCTCTGAATGCTTCTTATAGCAAATCCATGTTAGCTGAACACAGATTATGACTAATCAGGTGTCCCTGTACCACAGTATCACAGAATCACACAGAATCACAGAATTGTAGGGGTTGGAAGGGACCTCCAGAGATCATCGAGTCCAACCCCCCTGCCAAATCAGGTTCCCTACACCAGGTCGCACAAGTAGGCATCCAGGTGGGTCTTGAATATCTCCAGAGAAGGAGACTCCACAACCTCCCTGGGCAGCCTGTTCCAGTGCTCCGTCACCCTCACCGTAAAGAAGTTCTTGTGCACATTTGTGCAGAACTTCCTATGCTCCAGTTTCTGGCTGTTTCCCCTTGTCCTGTATCCACACACTCCCAGCCATGCTGAAAGGGAAGAGTAACCAATCAACCCATGAGTTAGTGAGCCTGCTGGCAAATCCCTCCTCCATCCTCTGCTGAAATTATATTAAAAATGATATTTTAGCCATCTTTGGTTCACATATGCATAAAATATACACATACATATATATTTTAAAAAAAGGAAAGATAATAGATCTTCCCTGTTTCCCTAGGAAGGGAAATGTAACTACAGTTATACAACTATGAAATGTTAGTTACTACAATGATGGAGAAAGGGACATTTAAACACATAAAATTGTCACCGAAGAAAATGGTATGTCCAAGCAACATATATATTAAATGACTGAAGAAAATCACAGTATCTGGCTTGGGGTGGGGAGGGTGAATAAAGAATACTGAGAACTTCCCCTTCTATTTATTTCAAGAATTACTATCTCATATATTTATGAAGAACAAAACCAGATTTCATGTCAAAATATTACTGCAAAAATACTGATAATTATTTAAATTACAAGCAGTTTGTTAGAAACAGCTTTAGGTGCTTTTGTATGTATCAGTCACACACTGGCATTAACAAAGAACACATGCTGCTGAGCATTTTCTGCTCCCTCACGCTGCGTTGATCTGCTACAGTTGTCAAGTACTCACAGGGACAGGCAGCTTGCAGAGAGAAGATGAAGATCAACAACAGAAAGCAGGACAGAATCACCCACATATAATATCCAGTCATTGCTATGCTTTTCCTAATGGAAAGCATAAGCTTGACAATGAATTATGAAATAACGTGACAACTGAATTTCTCTCTTATGCTGGGTGAGTTTTAGGATCCTCAAGATCCCAAGCTGATAATTTTACCGTAGCTAAATGGGATGGATGTTTCTAGGGCTCTGACTTCATGAGCACAAAGAATGCTTAAAAATGATTATTTAAAGATTGAAAAATGTTTGACTTTTGCTTATTTTTGTGAAGGAATGAAGCAACTTTAAAATGTTAATTATAACAAAGTAAAAATAGAGACAGCTATTTGAATGCAGTTTACTGTATTTCTCAGATCTTTTCCAAAGCACTGTGAAATAGAAACGTGTACCTAAATGTCTTTGTATGTTATCATGTACCTCTATTATACTAAACCATCATTACTACAGGGACACTGATTTGCTGGTGAAAAAGAAAAAAAAGAAATTAAAGCATTCCTTTAATGAATGATTTAGTAAACCAAAATTAGTATGACTCATTACAGTTTGTGTTATTATTTTAATTACCATAAGGTATTTTATCTTAGCTCTCTTTGTTTTCAGTAAAACTGCAAAAAAAAAAAAAAAAGTTCACAGCAGGGTATTAAACGGAGAAAGGAAACAATCAGGAAAGAGCAATGGAGAGAAGTAAGTAATAGAGTATGGGGAAATATAATATAGAAGAAAAGAGATTTGCTAAAATGAGATTGACTTGGTTTAAGGGATTCCTTATACAAACAGGGCAACCCACTAAGAAGACAATACTCTTTCATGTTCAGCTTTTCACCAACACATGCAAAATGCAATTTCCTTTCAGTCTGTATTTAGGATACACGTTATTTAGTGAATCTCCACCTCTGGTCCAAGCAAAGAAGAAAAGTAAACTAAGCAGATAAGGGGTTGCAGATTATCTCTAAATTCAGCCACAAAGCCAGTCATTTTCAGTCATTGTTCAACAGCACTGGAAGCCCATTCACTCCTGTGGGAAATCAAATAGCTTTACTGGTAAACTATTGGTGATAATCTTTCTTTGAAAAAATGAAGTTATAGCCGAGTTGCAGCTTATGTTCCATGTTTGAATTTCTGTGCATTCAGGACAAAAAATAATCTCTAGGTGCAACACAGGGCACAGTTGGCTTTCTGGGCTGCAAGCGTACATTGCTGGCACATGCTCAATTTTTCCTCAACCAATACTCTCAAATCCTTCTCCTCAAGGCTGCTCTCAAGCCATTCTCCACCCAGCCTGTATCTGTACTTGAGATTGCCCTGATCTAGATGCAGGACCTTGCTTTTGGCCTTCTTGAGCCTCATGAGGTTGATACGGGCCCACCTCTCAAGCTTGTCCAGGTCCTTCTGGATAGCATTCCTTCACTCTATATAGTAATTTCTTCCAAGGTATTTTTGTATATGTTTTCAAAATCACATCCAGTGATTTTACAGAGAGAGCCTGTTTGTCTTCCTGTCAGCAACATCACACTAATCAATACATACACATATGCTCCTGCATTTTTCATTTTGCCAAATGTACTGGCAGATTAAGTTGTCATCTAAGTTTGTGACATGAAAATATTTTTACTATAATATGTGAGAAGTTAATTATAGTAGGCAATAAAAATACATATTTTAAAGCAAAAAGTCTTCCAGGGAGCTTTGTTTAAGAATTCTGCTAGAAGGACTGACTAGGAACTCAAGATTAGAGTAAGCTATAAGGTGTTGTCTTTTGGCAGAGACCAAGAGTTTACGGGTCCCACAGAATATTATTCTATTCAGGTACATTCTAATGCATTCTGTTGTCAGGATCTGCTGCTGCAAATGGCAGATTAGGTCTTGTAGCTTTTTTGAGGGGAAATAAAAAAACACATGGGTATGGGTCTAGAACAAAGGAAAATGTATTAGAAATGTAAAAGGGAAGTAGAAAGCAAGAGTTGGCTCAATATACTCAGAACCTGTCAGATTTGCCACTTCAATTTCTTCTTGCTGATCTCCAGTTTGAATCAGTAGGTGCTCCAAACAGTATCTTTGCAGTGATATTTCAGGGAAATAAAGGGTTGCATTAAAAATGTTCAAAATAGGAACCCAAGAATCTAGACCTGAGCTTCTTTAATTATAAGTAGTAGAAAGTGCTACCTGGGAAAAAAGCATTTGTACTGAGTCACGGTGATAAGTGTGGCTATGCATGAAAGTTTCCTGGGGGCACAGTAAAGCCAGAGCTGGTTAGATGTGACTTGTAGTGGGGTGAATGGAAAGAAGAACTAACTGGACTCACTTTAGATGTTAGAAAACACGTTTTGATTCCTAGATGCAAAAGTATTTCTGTGGTCTTCTAAATATTATTACTTGAATGTGAATCTCTAATTTAAAAAAAAAGAAAAAAAAAAGAAAAAAAAAAGAAAAAAAAGTAGTAGCATTTTCTGACAAACTATTAATGCTGTTTTGCATTACCAGCATAAATATCAGCTTGTAAAAGTGCTTCACTATGGACAATGACTTCTTGTTGGAAATCTCTTATCTAGTATGTCATGGAGATGATTGTATTCTGAAGACGACAGCTGTGTACCTGGAATGCTGGTCTTTACCTACAGACACAGTGTAGGGAGCCTGTAGAAGGCAACATGACTATAACAATAGACTCCAGGAACTAACTTAGTATATGGCAGCTGACAGAATAGGAGGAATATATACATGACATGATAGATGACAACATGTTAATGAAAATTCTGGAGGACAGTGTAAGGCATCAGTCATGTCTGATTTTTTTCTCTCTCCTTCCTCATTAACACTTATCTTTATCTTCAACTCTTCTTTACTCTTGCATTTCCTGCATTTCCTATATATTTTTGTATATTAAATCTTTTCATCTCCAATGCCTACCTTTGTACTTATTATTAAGACAAATTAGTTGATTATATTAGTTTAAACTGCAAGGACTTCTGGCAAGATCATCATATTTTGCAACTCATTAATATGAATCTCCTGGAAAATCTCTTACCAATTTTTTTCACGTAATATAAAAAGAACACGAATGGACAATAATTAATTTTTTTTAGTTTGCAAAGAAAGTGCTACGACAGAGCTCAATTTGACTTGTAACTAACTCAATTTGCTTTTCTCACACAGTTGTTTGGTGTGCAACTGTCTGATACAGGGCTGTAACGGTATTCTTCTTTGAGCTACTTATTCTATCAGACCCAGATTTATTCTATCAGAGCCAAAGCAGAACATAGCAAATTAAGGGGTGAAATGTTGTCCTCAGCTGTATCACAAATGATATTTACTTCAAGGATCGCAGTGGCTGCATCTAGACTAAACAGCATAGTCATTGTACAAACTTGGTGTTCAGTGGGCTCTGTATTGAAATGGAAAAAACTTTCTGATAGGTAGTTTTGTATGTATTCTTATGAGAATGTATGAAGACTGAGAAGAATACATTTAAATTTAGTATATACACTATTTTTTCTGTAAAGAAAGGCAAATTTAGGTATTTTCTGTGCAGGAATGTGTATATGGAGATTAGCCAATCAGTACAATTGTCTGGGCATTTATCTTAACCATATCTTGTCTTCAAAAGTTTGTGCTAGAAATTAATACAAGTTATTCTTTATTCTATGTAACTTTATAAAGATGACTTTATTAGTTTTCCTTCAAACATTTAAATAACTGATATACATAACAGTTCTTCAGAAATATAGGCTTGCCAACCTGAAGAATGCATTGCAAATTCCAATGTTCTTCTCCATTAATTCTATTTTTGTGGAAGTAATTTTGTATTGTTTAGATTATGAAAGAGTTATGGGAGGAAAACATATATTTTATCTATTTCCCATCACATTTTCCAATCTCAACACATCTAAGACTTTTACATTAAATATGATTATCTCTTCTTGCTCCTTTAAGCTAGCATGGAGGTAGATGAAGCACCACTGTCTCTTTGCAGGCATAATATCACTTGTCATTTCTTTGGATTTCTGGAGTTTGTGGCATTCTAGTGCTATATATGGCAGTAAAAAGAATGGAGAAAGACTGTCATGATTCTTTTGTCAAGTATCTTGATAGATAACCTTCAGAATGCCAGTCAGGTAACCAGGGAAAGATATTAAGTGAGACACAAAGCGCAGTTAGTATAGTGAAAGGATGAAAACAGGAAGAGTTGCCCAGAGCACAGAAGAATGCAACATAAATATGTTAAAACGTCTTTGGTGTTCAGCATCTGTTCCAGGAGGCACTATCATGGATTGTTGGTTGTAGACAGAATAATGACTTTTGATTGAAGCAGAACGTAGCAAACTTAGGGGTGAAATGTTGTCCTCAGCTGTATCACAAATGATATTTACTTCAAGGATCACAGTGGCTGCATCTAAACAGCATAGTTACTGTGATACAAGTGGCAGCCTTCACCTCATCCTTATTCAGATCAAAATCAAGGCTCCTAGGTAGCTGAATGTGCTGTACCCCTGCCCTTAGCCTTGAGAAGTGATGAAGATCTGTGCAGGCTACTTATGTAGAACTTGGGTCTTGGAAACATTAGTGAGTCTCTTGCTCTGAATGTACATACCTTGCAATGTACAAAGTCTAGCATGCAGTCATTTTCTGCAGGTCTGTAGTAATACATCCTATTACTTAGATCCTGACAATCTCATGTACTTATTTAAATACATTTTCAGGGAAGGCAAGGAGTCTTGTCTCCTACTTTATACATACACGATATCCAGAAAAGGTCTGCTGTACACTTACTCTCGTGTTGTTTCTTTCGGCCTTCAGTTCTGAAATCTCCTCCTCCTTTTCAAGCAGCTGTTCCCTACATGCATTTAATTCTTTCGTCAGTGCAGCAAATTCCTATGGAATAAAATTAAGTGTGAAGTTACACAAATCTAAACACAAAATTAATCAAATCTACATGTATTTTAGGATTTATATAATATTTAGAAACAAACACAAACTAACATAGCATATGTAAACTCCAGCACTTGTCATAAGCTTTTAAAATAATGAATTTTTCATTGAAAACCTAGTAAGCTTAATAAAAACCACCTATACAGAACACTGACAGAGTTTTAGAAACAAGAGCAGGCTTGAGATGATGACAACATCCCCCAGACACAAATTATCAGAACTAAGGCATAAGAACACAACTGGTCTATTTGTAGCAAGAAAGACACTATAATTTCATGCATAATGAGGTTCAGCTCAATGCATTTGCTTAACAAGTTCTTTTGCCTTTCCAGAATGCAGCTATTGTATGTAATACAGCATGGGATAGAAGGACTATGGAATTCATTGATGAAATTCTATCTATTAGCAGATTAACACTAGCAATATGTGCACTAGGTAAAACAAAAATAAAACAAACAAAAAAAAATCACCCAAGTAGCTACCAAGTGGAGCTTTAATTTTGATTTTAATTTGATTTTAATTGATACTTGTATTTGGGCATCAGAGTGAAAGACTCTAACATTCATATTTGTTAGCTTAGCATGAGTTTCCTAAGAAATAACAACATAAAATGAAGCAAAATTTCAAGTTGCTCCTGATGTTGTGTTAAGAATGCAACTAAACAATGATTACAAAACAAATCTTTCCGCTACCAGAATCAGTACTAAAATATCACCATTGCTTTTATGCTTCAAAGATATACATAAAATTTTATGTATACTAATGGCAGTCACAGATTTAACATTAAGTTCAATAACTAGAAGGTTTCAATCGAATCCAGAGTGGCAACTTTTATCCATAAAACTGAAAAGATTCTGTATCATCTCATGAAAACAGTGAGGCAAACAATGAAAAAGCATTTGAAATATATAATCATGCGCCAGAAAGGAAAGTTGTCCAAATGAGCAGCACTGCTGGTAAACAAAAGCATATACATATTTAAAACTTTTAAGTTCATTGAATTTGACTAAAATAATTAATAGCTGTTAAGATCACTCATGAGCAGTCAGGATTAAATTGCCATCATTCCTAATTCCCCCAAGAAGAAAGGAGTTTAAGGAAATAAAAACATGTATAGGTGGTTTATCAGCTGATAGGATGAACCTGAGTCTAAACCTACTTCTTCAAAACAAAAGCCAGCAATAATCTCAAAAGAACTTGGTCTGCTGTCTCCCTTCAAGTTCTGGGAAGCAGCTTTTATCCAAACTGAAGTGCTTTTCAGCAGAAGTTTGGTTGGTGTTCTTGGGTTCCTTCTGTTTTTCAAATTTACACATAGTTAATTGTATATTATTGATAATAATGACATTGTATTTTCAATAATATAGATATATAATAATGTTACAGTTCCTGTATTAGTTTTGGAAATGAGATTTAAAACTCTGCTCACTTTTCAAAAGTATTATTAAAACTTTTGCCTATAGATCTACTTCAGTGAGAAGTAAAAGTGTTGTGCTGTATAGAATTTTGCTTGAACTTCTCTATTTGGGGTTGTAATTAATGTCGTACCAAGCGAATATGCCATATTTAATATAAGCCAGTGATCTCAGGTGAGGCTGAACTAGAATTCTAAAGCAGGAAAACACATATGCACAGGAAAACACATATTCTTTTTATATTCTTATAAACTTTATAGTGCCACAGTGTGGAACTCTTCTTGCTAATATACATTGTTAATATTACTAGTATTAACATAGTAATATTACTAGTATAAACAGTATGATACTATTTTAACTGAACACTTTTAATTTCTTTGTATTGTTTTCGTTGGAATTCAAAGAGACTTCTGGCATATGCTTTAACATCTGGATGGTTGACAGGTGTTGGATAGGACAGCAAGGATCATCTGGTGACTTACAGTAATGGTAAGGCAAAGCGGTCTGCAAACACACTTTTCTTGTTTTGCTTGGAAACAGAAATACATGAGTTTATAAAACTGTACATTCCTTGCTGTGCCAAGACAAGCCTACTAGCAGCAATATGATCCCTAGTGCTTTGGCCAATATAATCTCAAATAATTCAGTATTTGAGTTTTACTATTTTGTTGAACAGTGTGGATTTTATTCTTTCAGAAATTCAAGCTTTCCTTTGCTTAAAAATAAATTATTAAGCAAAATGATGCTCTGTGAGTTGGATACTTAACCATTTCCTCTCAGCCTTCAAATATCTTCAGCTTATACCCATAGTATTACTTTCTAGTTTGGCTGGGCTGCATGTATCCAGTACCTTAGACTTTTTCCTTCAGTTGCTGACGCAGCTCCTTCACACCTTTTAATTATTCAGTCGCTGCTGTTCTCTGAAATTCCTGCGTTATAGTATCAGAATTTACAAGAACACTCACTTCTTCATACCTGTGGAGCTAAAGTGGTCACATCTTTTTATCTGAAGGACAAGTGGCTGTTCCTGGATCAAAAGCTTTGGCTTCTCTGAACTGAACAATGATAGTACTTCTTTTGGTGTTTGTTTTGTATGTGTTTTACAGGGAAAATCTTAAAGTGAAAATTGAATTTGCCTTAGAGCTTTACAAATTACTTCTGTCATGTCTGCTTTGACAAATTAACAACTGTGATAAAAGCTCACAATAACTTGCTTTTCAATTCATGTTACCATAACTACAAGTGAAACTCATTTTAAGTATGCCCTCCCTTTCAGCCCAAGGTATCGCTGAGATATGACACTGTAATGCTCCAGAGAACATGGTTCTCCCACAGGTTAGAAATAAAGCAAAACATATTTTTGTTTTATCCAGTTATGTAATAAACAACACGTGATGATAATGACCTCCGCTCTTGCAATTCCCCCTGATATACACAGGAATCAAGGGAATACTGTCATCTGGAATTACTGTTCGCAACCGAAATCTTGCATGGTCAGTCATACTTTGTGGGCCCTGAAGGTGGGATCTGTTGCATAACTAATGTGACTTGACGTGTACAACCGCACTCTTAAAGCTTATGTAGAAGTTGTTGGGATATAAAGCTAATTAAGACATTAAGAGAATCAAAATGATGACAATTATGCAGTTGATTTCACTGCTCTTATATTACAAAATGGTAACAAGACTAACTTTTTTTTCATGGGAAACAACTACAGAACATATTTTTTTGTCACCTGAATAAACAAAATCTTGGGGCTTATTTGATCTGCCGTTTCCCTTGTTGTCTTAATACTTGGGCTATAACACTCAGTCTGACTGAAAAATAGCTGACTCAAAATGACAGCCCTTCACTTATCTCATGCATATCTTTGAAGGGAGGGCAGAAGCCTCAACAACAAATTAAATGGAAATTTGTGATCACTGAAAGGACAATTTGGCATTACAGATCTGAAAGTCAAGGACTTCCCCTGGTGTAGCAGCTGAGAGCACAAGCTTGAGGGTGCCCTGGAGAGGGGGGCACCACAGGGACAGGCAAGCTGACAGTGCTGCCAGATGTGCTAGCAGCAGGGCTGTGCAGGGAGGCGTGTCACAGCATCCTTACCATTACATATCTGCCTCTAGGGGTGGCTGAACAAATGCTGCTTTCTCTGCTTATTGTTCCCAGGAAGGGTTTGCAAGGATCATTTTTTTCATGGACTAATACACATAAAACCTATATAACAATCCTCATATGTGAGGGCATGCCAGAGAAATGAGACTTCAGAGCTGCAACACTTGATTGTTCAGCTTGTGAGTATAGTTCAGTATGGAGAGAGTTGAACTCAAATGAAAATGCAAACAGCCTCTCATCATACATACTCGTAATGAAAGAGTGAAACAATTTTGTAAGCCCTTCCCTCACCTCAACCTCCCTAAATAAAAAAAATAAAAAAAAAAAGGAAAAGAAAATTAAGTTTCAGAGAGGATGGGGTGTATTCAGTTTATAATCTGTTTGGATAATCTGTTTGGAACTGCCTTTGAAACACAGTTCATTCCAGAATGACAGAATGAACTAATCTCTGCACAGAGAAAGAATGGTTAGGCTTTGTAATTTCTGTTTTGCATTCAACGCTGTCTATGTAGACACAGTTACCTTTCTAAAAATTTAGAGGTAAGTCATTTAACAAGAGAAATTATGATTTGCAACAATTGTCTGGGAGTTTTAACCTTTCATTTATTATGTTTTAATTCAATTCAGTTTTCTTAAATTGCACCTTCTTTCTTTTCTAATTATTCCTTCATTGGAAATCTTGCTTAAAACTCTCCATGCTTTTTAAAATACCAATGATTTACTTTAGTCATCTCACCCCTACTAGAACAGAAATTTCAATCTCGTTGACAGCAACTAGTAGTACAAAAGACTAAGAAGTTCTGGATGAAAGTCACCATTTATCTTACTATATAAGGGCCATAATTACAGCCCTTGATTCTAGATTAGGTTAAATGTTACAATTTTCAATATTTGGGTTTAGTGTCAGTCTTCTGAAATGTGGAAATGGCTACATCATATGTAATGAGTGAATCTCTAATGAGAACTTTGAATTACTTTGTTTGACTCACACCACTGGTTCCGATAGGGAAGGTAAGGTGTTATCTGGTCTTAGCTGCTAACATGCTTCAAACTATCCAGGAATTACCAATGTGTGTTTATTTATTTAGTGGCCTGCAAGATATCAAGCATGTGAAAAGTATGATTAAATGTGACAATGTGAGAAACTACTAATTCACAGAGAAAAATGAAGAAGAGGAGATCCCTGTTTCATAAGAGAGAAAATTAACTCAGTAACACAGGGGATTTGTGAACTCACGCTCTATTTTTTTTAGAACTGTGGGCATTGTCTGTGATTCTGAAGTATGCAGGCACTTTCCCACACAGAAGCACATAATCAGTGCTTCTTGGAAGAAACAAAAAAAAAACTTTTCAGGGGTCTAGAGCCAATGTTAACATCTAGAACAACAAATAATATCAACACTTCTACTGAACAGAAAATGGGATGAGAACTGTTACATAGTTCTCCATCAAGAAATAATTCCTTCTTTAAACACTCAATTGAAACTACATCATATTTTGAACTAATTCTTGCAAATGTTTACTTATAAAACCATTTCTTTCTGGGTAGAAGAAACCATCTCATACTGATACAGCCCCTATTTGGATGGCCTACTATTATGGATGGAGTATTACTGTTATGACTCTGATCCCAAATTAAAACAGATGTAATTGGATATTCCAAGCAAAAATCAAATCCCACATCTCTTTTAACACCTAAAAAACAACACATATTTTTCTTCTACAAAGCTCCAGAAAGGAATAAGAGAGAGCAAAGGATTGTAATAAATATATGTCTCACTAAGGTCCTTGAAGATATTGAATTAGCTCAGATACATATGTATATTTTGGTTTAGCTTTGCAGCACATATAACATAGCTTTTTTAAAAATCTTATCTAATTTCAATAAATACATCATGTTATTTTCATGATTTTTAGAAGCACAAGTAGCTCAATTGTATTCTAACATATATTTTAAGTCATCCAAAGAGAAACTTATATGATAGCTATTTAAATATTAGTTGAACTGACAGTACTTCAAAATAAAGATAATGGGAAGAACATAGAACTGTCAGAGAACTGTCATAGAACTGTGGTGTATTCTGCCTAATTTTTCTGCTGTAGGACACACTTGCCATGGAAAGATACATTTCTACAGATTTTTGAAGCCAAAGTGGATCTCCCTAGCAACATGAGCATCATGGCAATTGTTTTATATGTGCTTTGCTTCTTACTAATATGAATACTGAAGCACAGAGGATCTATAACTGAATTAAACAGCTACTGAGTTACTATTAGTACTGAAGGATGGGGTAAAACATCACTGATTTGTAAATATTACAATAAGTAACTTTAAATATCTTGTATGTTACAGATATTATAGGATGGAAATACAGACTGGATTGCAATCTGCTAATTTCTTCTATTTCAGAATGTTCTACCACACATAGTATATTTTGTAGAAGTATTAGTCATGTAAGATACTGCATCAACTTGCTTTACAGAAGTGTTGTTTATTGGAGTTGTAGTGAATCTTGCTTCAAGTCATGCTACTGAAGTTTGGAAATGAATCAGCTGTATAATAAAGGAGATTGTACTATCAGCTAAACCCATTCAATAATAAACACTTTGTTCCACAGATATTCATATTCATTTCTTCTAATATAGTTCTGATATAGTTATGCTGCAGACTATTTTACATTATTATACTTTTTAACATTGAAGTTATTTACAAGAGTATGTCTTCATGATTAAATACTGTACTGTATCAAAACTGATGACAATTTACCATTCCATAGTAACAAATTCAGAATCTATGCAATGCAGAGCAAAATGCAGCATTCTGCAGCAGAATCTATGCAGAAAAAGAGCAAAATGACAGACTATGACCAAACTATAAAATAATTTTCTAAGGGACTGATGTTAAAGGAAATGGGATTCACTTTATTCCAGGTAATGAGAAGAATATTTTTCCAGATATTAAAATATTAAATATGTGAAATGGTTCCAGAGAAATAGCATAAACAAATAATAAATTTCTGTATTACAAGACTACCCATTGCCAACAGTTTAATTTTATGCTTATAATCCCTTTTTTTTTTTTTCTTCAAAATTGAAATAAACACAGAATAATAAAGGAAATCTCCCTACCTAACATGCAAGTTATTGAAGTACTTTACATACTGTACAATGGCTTCTGCGTATAAACACATACAGACAACACTCAATTAGAAGGCAGATTGAGGTCAGTACATGGCCTTAAGAAATTACCTAAAATAAGTCCTGACAGAGGGAATATATAAAGGGTGTCTGTAAGATGCAACACACACCAATAAACAGAACAGCCCTTTTCTTATAATGTTGGTAAGTAACCTTATTTTATTGCCAAATCCATCTTACAAGTCTGGTTGATTTTTAGTATGTCTGATGCACAGTTTAAACTCAGCTTTCTTAGCTTTGACTTCTTTCTTGGCACAGCATCTTGTTTTCTTTCAGGCAAACATGACAAAACACAGAGTGACCTTTACTCATTTTAGGGAACATACACTGTTATGACACTTGTCTCCATCCCGTCATCCTCAGCATTTTCTCTGGGTAAATCTTATCTCTGATCACTAATTCAGCTATTAATAATAGGTCAGCAAGTCTGCTATTCTGATTAAGAACACATCCTTCCTTTCACAGCAAAATTGTACTCTTCCCTTTTCATAACGCATTAAATAAGATTCAATCATTTAATATTTTAAGTATACTTTTTTCTTTTTTTTTAACATCACCTTATAAAATCAAATCACAACTATTTCATGTTCTGGACATTTTCTACTGTCTCCCATTTCTTCACAAAGTTGCTCACAATGGAAGACGTATATAAAAAAGGAGAAAAGAGAAAACATGTACTTGCTTAATTCTGTTATTCTGAATAGCGCTCCAAAAAACTTCTGAATATTAAACATAGTTTAAGAAATAGCTCTTTAAGTTAAAAATTTCAAATTCCTATTTTTCATCAGACAAAAGAATTGTCAAAGAAAAATGAGAATCAAGTCTAGTAAATGACCTCATGAATCAACAGATCTGTTTACCTAAACTATATTTGACCTTTTCCTTTCACAAATAGATGCAGCCATCCTCTTGCAAGTCTATGAGATCCTTCAGTATGTCAGATTTTCAATGTGAGTTTTATCTCACCTCATTTGTATTTTATGTTGGAAAAAATTCTATATTCAAGCTGACCATTTAAGATGAACATAGAAGAAGGTACATTTAGGAAGTGACTGAACCAACATGCTTTTGGGTTGGACAAAGCCTAACAACATAGAATTCTTTATATTTCTAAATAAGGCTTCTATTAAGTGAATTGAATGAACGGTCTCATTTGCCCTAGAGGTATTTGTTCCTGGTCAGGCTGGTCCTAGTCTAAGCTTATTTGAAAGAAGTGAAAAAAATCCCAGTTTCAGATATCATGGACCACTTTGCAGTTGGTATCACTGGTGGCAATCATCACTACATTCTAGGAATTATGGAGTAGTAGTTATTATCCTACTCATACAAGTGCTAGTATCCAAGTGGAGCAGTACAAGGAAGTTTGACTCTTGCAGGAGATAACAAGGCAATTGACCAGTCAGGATGAATATCAGGAAGTCCAAATTGTGACTTTTTGTGTCTCACTTCAGAGAATGAAAATGGAATAAATGGTATTTGGAAGACATTTCTATTTTTGAGTTTATGACAATTAATATATATCGTTTCACTAATGTGAATTCTACTGCTTGATCCTTTAACTTAGATGACTACAGTACATATTTACTTTTATGACGGAACTGCATTTACACGTAACTCTTGGTGTCTCTACTGGAGTTAATTTAAGCCATATATTTCATTAATCTGATAAGAAATGTAAGATACAACGTGTCTGTTTTTAGTAATGTTTTATCAATCACTACATTAAACCTTATACTGATTTACTAGCTCTACAGTTGGTCCAAAGAGGCATTTAATATCCAAAAAGTACACATATTTACCTTAAGAAGGAATTCCAATTTTGCTCTTTCCAGCAATCTGTAATGGAACATTTGCTTTTTTTACACACATTGAGAGTAACATTAAAATTTATTCAAAATCTGCTTTACACTGTACACAAGGTAAAAAAGTTATTAACAATTAATTTTCATTTGATCTACATTACTATGACAGGCTTTTAAAACTTCAATAGAGATAATTGGTTGTAGATGTTCTTCATAAAGAAGTATTATGTGTTCTTAATTACTGACAGAGGCATTGTTCTGAGGAAAAACATACAATGTACAGACATACAGAATACCAAATTAAGGAATGGTATATTTTATATCAGAAATTGCATAAACAACAAAGCTACCACTAGCCTCTGTTCCTTGCTAATAAAACATCTTGATATTATGTTAACATTCAGACATTAGCAGTGTCATTCCTATGCTATCACCTGTTACTAAAACCTTGAAATCTTTTTAATAAGAATATAGGATAATTGATGTAAAACACATAGCAGCATTTCAACTCTGAAAATGCAGTAAGTAAATACCTTTTTCTTCTCTCTGAAGAGAGAAGTTGATAAAGTCCTGTAGTTTACAAAATACGATTATGATTGCAAAAAAATAAATATTATCTTAAAAGCCTTTATTGATTTTGAGTCAGAAAAAAATAATTTAGTCCTCTTCATTCAAGAAAAATGGGACACTAAATAATAAGTTTCAATTAATTGACATTTTCACTGGCATTCATTCATGTGCTGTGTTCATGAATGGAGATAATTTATAAATTATGTCTTCAATTCATAGCGTACTCATGGGCTATGAGAAGCAGTTCTAGAGCTCTGAAGGACTATGGTGATTGCAGTCAATAAATAAATAAGAAATTTACACCAAAATAATGTCAAATTAGCTATAAACTTCTGAGCTGCCTACTGGATAGATGGCCCAGAAGCTGATATTGCTCAGAGCCTAAGCAGTTTGTCCGCATCTTTTTATTTAGCTCTTCAGGCACAGAATCACAGAATCATAAAATCATTTTGGTTGGAAAAGATCTTCAAGATCATTAACTACAAGCACTTAACACTATCGAGGCTAAGAATAAATCATGTCCCTAAGTGTCATAGCCTTTTTGACACTTTTGACACATCTTTTAAATTACCTCCAGTAATGAAATCTCTATCACTTCCCTAAGTAGCCCCCTCCAGAGCTTGACCAACTTCTCCATGAAAAAATTATTCCTAAAATCCAATCTAACTCTCACCTGATACTCAAGGAAACTTGAGGCTATTTCTTTGTGTCCTATCACTTGTCATCTGAAAAAAAGACGCTCTCCTCGCTACAATCCCCTTTCAGGCAGTTGTACAGAGTGAGGTCTCAGTCTCCTCCAGACTATACAGCACCAGTTCCATCAGCTGCTCCTCAATTTATCTTGATAGTACCAAAGTTCTTTCATGAGGATCAATGTTCTTCTCTGAATGCACTCTATCACCTCAATGTCTTTCTTGCAGTGGGGTCCAAAACTGAATGTAGTACTCAAGATGCAGCCTCACCACTATCATGTACAAGGGGATAATCACTTCCCTAGCCCTGCTGGCCACTTTGTTTCTTGTACAGCCCAGAATGCCATTGGTATTCTTGGCCTCCTGAGCAAGTTTCAACTACTGGTTTGTGTTCAGCTGGCTGTTGACCAGTACTACCTGGCCCCTTCCTGCTGGGCAAAGATCATTTCAAATCCTTCTCCACCTTTCTCAGGAGATGTCTGGGCAAAGACTGGCTGTCAGACAACAAAGACTCCTATCATCCCTCAGCACCATGCCCCAAGAGACACAGACCGTTTTGCCAGCAGAGGGGGCAGATCTCTTCTACATTCTGCTCCCAGTGCCAGTATTTTGCCAGCAAAGGCAGCCTGGTAGGAAAGCTTAAGTCAGTAGTGGGCAGCCCATGCTGACTGATCCCACCTCCTGCCCTCGCTCTGGCCAGGAGATTTCAGCCAGGCATCAGGAGCAGAGCAGGACACAAAATCACGGACATGAGCTGCATCTGGCCCAAACAGAACATGCTGCAGCTGCCTTTCTGGGAACTTCAGACTCTTCTGTCCTTTTTCCACACAGGACTTCCCAGGGCCCTTTCAGTATGCTGCTTTCTCTGTGATGCTACGGAGGATAGGATGGCTGCCTGTGCCTCCCAAGGGCCTGATCTAGCCTCTCTCCACAGCCATGAGCTCAGGCTGGAACTGTCAGCCCACAAACAAATGTTGCAGGAGAAATTTGGCATCTCCCCTCCCATCTCGTGATGGCACTGCTGAGAGTGGATACCAAAGAGCTCCCAGAACAGGAGATTTAAGGAGATGCCTGGGCTCCACCAGCTTCCCAAACTTCACTTTCATTGCCCCACAGCACAGACCCCAGCCTGACCTGGGAGCTTCTGACCTTGTTGGCTCTGAGTGATCAATGGACACAACCAGGCAATGGATTGTAACTACATATACTCGCTGCTTATACTGGGGTGCTGGCTCAGCATGGCTCATTCCAGAATTTCTGCTGAGCACATCTGCAAGGCTTGGAGGTTAGAGTGTTCTGTGCACTGTGCAATGCCTGGGGACTCTCAGTGTCTATCCCTGCAGCATCATTTCTGTACTTCTTTGTAAATGGCCTTTCCTAAAATAATCAATAGAAAGCATTATCTTCCTTTGCCTGTCAGCCAGATCAGCATGAGGGAAGTGCATATGTAGCTATTAGAGTATAGAAATCAAACAACCATCAAAATGAACTTTGAAGAGAGTAAAGATCTTGAGCTAGCTTCTGCCTGTTTATGTATTCCTTCCTGCTGACTGGAGACGTTCAAAGTCATGATGGTGAACACACAGAAATTGGCAGCACGAATCACATTTCAACTATACATTGCAATTGCTATATTGTGCTTCTCCTATGATTCCAGTATATTGCTAGATTGCTTTTCTAAATCAAAATTCCATGTACTGTTAAACATCTTCAAATAAGTGAATTTGATATTAGCCATTAAACTCTCCCTGTGTGGAACACCTAAATGAACAAGGTCAAATAGTATTGGGCTCTGAAAGCTTGAAAGCTCAGCAGTAGAAATTCAATAGATTTCACAGATTTCTTTATTTCTTTAGAAACTGAAGACATTACTCAGGCATCGGTGGAAAATGTTAATTTATGTTCAGGCTCTACTAATTAACTAACAAGCCACATAACTACATTATGGATACAGTCAGAGTTTCAAACCACATGAATAAAACTACTATTCTGAGAGACTGTAAAATGTTTCCAGAAGTTTCAATTGCATTGTCAAACCTCTTTGGAGTAACAACATATGAATGACTCAGACTCAAAAGCTTTTTCCATGAATTGAATTTTTGTTGAGTTGAGATAGGTTTCTATGGTAGCAGTAATGCTATACATGATTCCCTGTGGCTTAAAAGTGCCAGGCAGCAGCAATGCCTCTAGCACCTACTGCACTATTTTCAGTCACAAAAAGAATTCATGCAGGGGCCCAGATGACAATGTACCTCATTAGCTATGCTCTCCATCAGATCTGTTGAAGTGGTGTGCCAAACCAGGTCTGAAAGTTAGTCCCTCACAGTAGTAAATCTGGCCAAAGTAGATCTCATACAGCCTTAATATTTTGGGAACTCTTAATTCAAAAAAGCTGTCTGCATCTTGATAACCTAAATCAAAGGATGGAGTAGTGTATCTTGTTGGGATTCCTCTATCCTGACTTAGAAGTCTGATGCCATTCTCAAAAATCAATCAGATTTACAAGTCTAAACCAGTAAACTTTATTCAAAGGAACAAGATCTAAATTTTCACAGTTTGACAAATAGAACTGAAGCTTTTATATCTTCTGAAAATGTTAAAAAACAAACACATCATCCCTTTACAGCTTTGGAAACTCTGCCTTCAGTAGTGTAATGCATAGAAACACTTTCACATTAAGTTCACATACATGAATCATCATCTCTGACTGACCCAAGTGAATGTAACAGAAACTTCACATTCAGTCCTTATACTTAAAATGCCATACACAATACACATTTATTTCACTTTAAGCTGTTTTTATTAATTTCTATGAGCCTATAATTCTATATTCTATTCTATTCTATGAGCCTAATTTCTATATGCCTAGAAACTATACCTGAGGCTTAATATTTCATTATATTGTATGGCATAAAAGGAAAGAAAAATACGGTTTATCTCTGAAGGAACTTACTGCCTAAGAATAAAATAGGAAGCTGTAAATTGCCAGGGACAAGTCAGAAGTAATGTGACAACGTGATAGATAATTGGCCTCAGCTACATAATGCATAATCATTTTCTTGATAAATCAACAGAAAAAAGGCAGACATCACTTAAACGTGGGCTGACAAACAGGCAGCAATTCAGAACTGTATTATACACTTTCATATGGTAGATGGGTCTGTATTAACTATGCTCACCCTCCATGCTTCCATTGTTATCTTTTCCTTTAGAGAGTCTTGGGTGAGCAACACGGGCCATATTACATTTTGACATCAGCTCACTTTTCAGTTAGAGCTCTCATTTCTATTCTTTCTCATCTTTGTGTAGAAACAACATCATAAATGTAAACAACAGAAATATATTCCTCCTTTTCCAGATTAACAGCAAACTTTTTTAAAGCAAAACTTACTAGCTATGAAAATTGTATTAAATTGTAAGTAGAAAGTAAACAAAATGATGTCAGAAATCTGAATAATATCTGAGACTGAAGGGAATTACTGGTGCTGCTCTGACAACTATGCCTCCTATTTTATTGTGTTGGCCCACAATCTCAGAGGTGGATGTTGGTGGCATGGCAGTAGGGGTTGAACTTTCCCACAGATATTCCATTTCATTTTGTTGCTGCGAGACAGATGGCAGCAGAGGGGCACTCTGACAAAGTGGCATCTGATGTGGAAGTACATATGAAACAAAGGCTCAGGATTGTAATCTACTCTCAAATGGATTGTTGCTCTTCTGCTCCCCTGTAAGGATTATGTCCTTCAGGGGGCCCAGAATGAGCTCATGTCGAGACATTAAGAACTTAGCAGAGAAAACCATTTACCTAGCATATGTCCCATATCTAAGTGTGCTTCACAGTATTCTCAGATGATACTTTTTCAATTCTCTCATGCACCCACTCAAAGCGAAACTATTGTCTATTCTTCAAATACAATACTAGTTAATTCCATAAATCATGATGCAATTAATTTAATTGTGTTAGCAGTTTTTAATCTTCATCTGGAGGATTTGTCCATTGAGAAGACAGGAGAACTCTTGTTTTACTCATAACAAATACCAACAATTTAATGCTCACATACAGATTTTGACTGCTTCATCAGCTAAAATCAAACAGGAACACTCCAGAAGCACACTGATAAAACACCCTCACAGTGTACTCAAAGAGTAACCAATTTCTGGATGTCCTCATACATTCATAAAACCTAGAAACTGAATAACTCAGAATGCTAAAATAAAATAATGTTCAAATTTATTTTTAAAATAAGCATTTTAAAAATGTTTTATGTAACATTTATTATGCTTTCTCACTGTCAGTTTTTCATAATGACATTCATAGTATGCTCACAATAGAAAGTTACACAGAATCAGACTAATTTCAGTAAGTCTGCTGCTTAATCTACCGTAAACTAAGATTTGAAAAGTTTTTTTTTTCTATCTGTTTAAATCTTACCAGAAACTTAAAGAGTTTGCTTGTGCAAATAATATAAGGATACTAAAACCAAAGAGTCAGAAAATATGCATCAACATCAAATATGCATCAAAATATAAGCAAAATTTGTCCATTATTTGTCTTTGGAAGAATATAGTACTGTTTTATGCATCTAGCAGACTACAGAAGGCCTTTCATGAGGTTCTTTTCTGCTCATTTGTCTATAAATAATGTTTCTTCTTTGTCCTTTTAGTTTAATTTTTAAATATTTTCCTTATTTCAAGTCATCCATCTCTTCACACTTCTCCCGTACCCTATTGTTGTTCATTACTGTATAATTAAGTCTACTATGTCTTTTACTGTGTAAAATTGAAGATAAAAGAATAAGAAGCAAGGTGATGCTAATACTTTGGTATCACTGGGTCTGTATGATGTACAGATCAAAGGATGGACATACATAGATAAAAAAGCACATTTTACGTGCAAAAAATAATTGTACACAGTTAAGGTCAGACAACACATAACTAATGGATGACAAGCCCTTCTAAAATACTTTTGTACTCTTTTCTTCACCTAGATTAAAATGTAACAAACAAAGAAAACTGTTTGAGGATTCACCATATCACTACTGAGGTAACCTTTTATACGATTAGTAAGTATGAATGAAAAAGTAATGGGGGAATACAAAGGTAAAACTGAACCTCTGCAGACCATATTCCATTTCTATCTTGTAAACATAAACTGCTTCACACTGCAGCAGCATTAGAATGCAAACATAATATTTATGGAGCATTTCCCCAAATTTATTTTAATGATGTGTCATCATGCAGATAAAGCAATTAAATATGCTATATTTGAAATATACAACTTAAACTTCTTGTGGTATAGATTTCTTTTCTTGGCAGCTCCTTTGGGAAATTAAAATCATGTTTAATCTTTTCTTATTATACGTATATGTAATCATTACTGTAGAAAGCATTTATGCACGTCCACGTCAATGACTTCCTTGGTCTCTGTTGTAAGTTTTTTCCTCTTATCTGTCACATGCAATATCAGCATACCTCCCAATTATCTCTAACTCCAATCTGCTGAAAGCATGAAAGAAGTCCTTAAGTAATACTGACCTTTAAAATAATTCCTTTTATTTCTTGGGGCATGTTTGTTTCATCTTAGAAGATGAACACTACTACTAGCAATTTAATAAACCAAACCTATTAGTGGAGGAAAAAAATCACAACAAAATTTCAATCTAGCTGCTTGAAATGTTATATAGAAGTTTATATGCAGCTTTACAGCAACATTCTCTTAGAAGAGTGCAGGAGTGTCATTTAGGTGCTGATACCTGGATTATGGCTGTCTACAAAGTGTTCCTTCATATAAGGACACTTCATACCATTGTCTATGGTTGTCTATGGTTGCTTCTATTTGAACTCAGGATACCCTCTGAGGGGGCACGATCAGTTGCGCTTCCACTCTGACTAAGCCTCTAGACATGAAAAATCTTTGCTATGTAAACTGACACATTTCCACGAAAAGTTTTCATTTCCATGCTCTTTTACAACTGGGAGTGTCATGTCATTAAAATCTTACTTCTCCACTCTACTTCTCATCAGTCTGTTTTTCTAAGTCTCTCACAGCCACCAGCTCCTGCTCCCACTGGTGTCTCTGGTTCTCCACCTGCTTCCAGACTCCACACTTAATAATAACCATTGTTATTTTCTTTCCTCTTCCAGTCTTAGACTGCCCTTTTCAGTCTCATCTTTATTTCTTTCTAGCCCAGATTATTCTGCTTTAAATCAGACATCTTTCTCCTCTGCCTCCCCTTGGTTCCAGCAAGGCACCACAGCAGCAAGGGAGAGAAAGACTTACAGGCTTATTAAGCAATAGCTGTGCTCCAAAATCAAGAGAGGCCAGGAGACCTCAACAACAAAATTATGTTCTAGCACTGATAAACATTAATTTTTAGCTGTGCTGATGTCCCAGATCTAATCTGGCTGTATCATGGCAAATGTTATTTCTTTTTTAGAATTTACAATGATTTTAATTTTGATTTATGCATAACTCTAACAATAAACACAGAATCAAGTCTTAAGAGTGGCGTTTCTGAACACCTGTGGGGGTTATGTTGTCCTCAAAACATGTATGTTACTCTCAAACTCCAAACTACTGTTACTGCTAGAGCTAGCAATTACAATACTAGCATCTACTGGCCACCTAAATGAAAGAAGTTTTGTATTATGGAATATAGATTGAAAGAACAATGTTTTATCTTGTTAAAGTGACTGATTTGTCTGCTTATCTGTCACATATATATAACAACTTTCTACAATCTTCTTCTCAGGCTACATGGATGTGTCAGACCTCCTCCTCGCAGGAGGAGTCCTCCTCCCCGCCGCAGATCACCGCGAAGGAGGAGCTTCTCTCGTAGCCGCAGCAGGTCCCTCTCCAGAGACAGAAGAAGAGAGAGATCACTCTCACGGGAGAGGAACCATAAGCCTTCTCGTTCCTTCTCCAGGTCTCGCAGTCGCTCCAGGTCAAATGAGAGGAAATAAGACTTTGAGAAGGAGCTGTGTACAGGAAGTCCTCAGATCTGAGTACGGGGGGAGTATGTACAGAACATTGTTTTGTTTTGGAATTTCATAAAGCTTGGTGCATTTTTAAAATGTGAATCACATAAACCGTGAATCACATAAACCGTGTTTGTACCTTCAAGAGGTAGATCACTATTAGGGAAATCCTTGAATCCTCTGAAGGCTGAAAGAAAGCTGAAGGAGCTGAGCTGAAATGTCAAGGTGCTTCCACAGTTCCCTGGTACAGGATGGGGATTTGTAATTATCCTTAGGCTTCTGACTTTTTGCTCTTTTGTCTAGTAGTTTGGGATTATCTTTTCCTCTCAATCTTTGATAGGAGAAAAACTATCAAGAAAGCATAGGAAATAGGTTCATTCTCATTTAGGAAATTTTAAGTTTTCTGCATTCTATCAGTGTTTTCTCTCATCTCTCCTACCTCATTGTGATCTTCCCCAAATACCTTTCAAAGTAGTGTTATGAACTGAGAATGAATAAAAACAGTGCTTTTAAAACATGTTGCATAGCAGTAGAACTAGATAAAACACAGGCAAATTGCTGTATTTCTACAGAACTTCTGTATAAAATCTCAGTGTATGTCATATGTCTTGTCCAGAGGTAATCATTTTGTATTAAAATTTTACACACATTAAGCTATATAACTAATAAAAACATCTGCCCAAAGAAAGCAGCTTGAATCACACATGCTGGCATATCAAACTTGCTATGTCAAAATTCCTGACAGACCAGATGTGGCTTTTCCATGGAAACAGTAGCAGAAAAATGCTTTGCATTTTTTAAAAATTATAAATTAGCTTTGTTTTCAAATATACAGAATGAAAAAAAAAATCAAATTTATTCTATAAAGCACATTAAAAAAAAAAACACAAAAAACTGACATTTACGTTGCTGTCTTGAATGAAGAAATCACAAGTATTAATAAACCTATTTTGCAGAAACTCAAGATCACAAAACTGCAGTAAGCGGGTCTGCATACAAAGTGTCCTGATTTTGTTTTGACCATTAGCTTGTGTGGTTTTCAGACCAAGTAACGACAGAGAGAAAAACTATGACAGACTATTCAATTTAAATGACTATATATACACAACTAATTTCCACTGAGGCATATTAGAACTCACGTGAACCACGTGTACCAACCACAGATATTACTTCTTATTAAGAAAGAGTTCGTTTTGCAAAACATACATCAAAAGAATTGGCTGTTCAACAGAAAATATATAAAAATAACATTTATATACAGATATGGTCAAGGTTTGCAACATTTTCAAGAAAGAAAGACAGCAAACTTAACAGTTAAGCATCTCTTATTGTCCCCCTAAAAGAACAAGAGAAGGTAATAAACTGTCATATTACTATTGCCTATAATATCAATTTCTTCACTCATTTTCTCTCAGGTAAGACAATTTATAATAATGAGAAATAGAAAACAGAAAGTTTATGTAGGAATAAAAGGAAATTGAGGTCTATTATGAAGACTGTGGAAGTGTAAACTACAGAGAAACAGCATGCAAATTATACTTTTCATTTGTAGAAAACTGACCAGAAAATTATACCTTGAAATTCATCGTAGAATCGCCAAGGTTGGAAAAGACCTCCAAGATCATCTAGTCCAACTGTCCACCTCTACCACTATTTCTCCACTAAACCACATCCCTTAGTACAACATCTAAATGTTTTTTTAACACCTCCAGGGGTGGTGAGTCAATCACCTCCCTGGGCAGCTCATTCCAGTGCCTGACCACTCTTTCAAAGGAGAAATTTTTCTTAATATCCAACATGAACCTCCCCCGGTGCAACTTGAGGCTATTTTCTCTAGTCCTATCACAGGAGAAGAGGCTGATCTCCACCTCACTATAACCTCATTTCAGGCAGTTGTAGAGAGCGATAAGGTCTACCCTGAGCCTCCTCTTCTCCAGACTAAACAATCCCAGTTCCTCAGGTGTTCCTAATGTGACCTGTGCTCTAGACTTGTCATCAGCTTCATTGCCTAGCTCTGGACAGGCTCTGGACATGCCCCAGGGTCTCGATGTCTTTCTTGTAGTGAGGGGCTGAAATTGACAAGGTGCAGTCTCACCAGAGCTGAGTACAGAGGCCAGGATGCCACTGGCCTTCCTGGCCACCTGAGTACACTGCTAGCTCATGTTTAGCTGAATGCTGACCAACACCCCTAGGTTCATTTCTTCCACACTCTGCCCCAAGCCTGTAATGTTGCCTAGTATTTTTGGAACTGAAGTGCAGGATCCAGCACTTGGTCACGTTGAACTTTGTTCCGTTGGTCTTGGCTCATTGATCTAAATCCAGATCCTTCTTAAGTGTCTCCCAATACCCAAGCAGGTCAAGACTTCCTCCTAGCTTGAAGTCATCTGCAAACTTACTGAGGGTGCACTCTACCCCCTTGTCCAGGTCATCAGTAAAGATATTATACAGGACAGGCCCCATTACTAACTCCAGCAGAATAGCACTTTGACTGGTTGCCAGCTGGACTGAACTCCATTCACCACCACTCTCTGGGCTTGGCCCTACAGCCAGTTATTTACCCAGCAAAGAGGTTACCTGTCCAAACCACAGGCTGCCAACTTTTCCAGGAGAATACTGTGGAAGGCAGTGTCAAAGGTTTCGATAAAGTCTACACAGACTATGTCAACAGCCTTTCCCTCATTCACCAAGCAGGTCCTAGGAGGAGAACGCATTGGTCAAGCAGGATCAGCAGGGCCTGATCCCCCAGTTGTCCCGCATCTACTCTGTGATCTCAAGATGATCTGGTCCATAACTTTCCTGTCACCAAGGTCAGACTGACACACCTATAATTTCCCAGATCCTTCTTATGATCCTTCATGTAGATGGGAGTCATATTGGCAAGCCTCCAATCCTCTGAGACCTCCGCGGTTGACCAGGAACACTGATAGGTGGTCGAAAGTGGCTTGGTACTCTGCCAGCACCCTCAGCACACACCATACGACATAATAGTTTCTGAGTTCTAAAGTTTGAATATACAGAAGTTTATTTTTGGTTTTCAGTTTTATTTCAATGAATTGTATTGTATTCAGTGTATTTCAGTGAAGTAAAATGATGGACCATCCACTGGGTGTAGTCTTTTTATTTTAATTTAATATTTTAGCATATATGAATCATGAACAGGACATTCTTTGTTTAATGTACAGCTTTAGCACCCAAAATTATCTTTAGAGATGAGTGATTCTCAAAGAAGATTTTAGCTCTGAGATTAAGAGCCAAAAAAGTCAAATTAAATGCATATTTGACTAAATAACCAAGTCTTAGAAAATTGTATATGATTAATGTCATGTAATTAAAATACTGAATTAGTACAGTATATACTGACTGAAAATTTTATGCTTCTGAGAATGTTTTCCACTGAGGACACTAATTTGGCTTGCTGTTATCCCTTTTACAAACAGCAGAAATATAAACTTGTGCAATTCACAGTAATTACAAGAAACCATAAAACACTGTGGAATAAGTAATCTAGTAATTGAAAATTTACCCTGTATTCAAACAAAGTTTCAACTTTACATTTAATAAACTTAATGCCAGTTACAGCTTATGCAGTTAATTGCAGGTTTGGAATTCAGTGGAATAATAGAAATAATAAAAATATTAATGTACTTTCTCATATATGAAACAGTGCATTAAATTGCTACACTTACGATTTTTTTCTAATTAGCTAAAGAACAATCAGTCATAACATAAAGCGTACTTGTGGAATAAGTCTAAGAAACCTGCCTTTATTCAGAATAAATGGTTCCCAGTCATCAGGAGGCCAGAGTATTTACAAAGGAATAACAACTTTTTTAGTTATCCATCAATTTGACAATTTTCAGTTACACTGCTTTTTAAAAAACTGAAGCTGGGTGTGCTTTTGCAGTTGTTACAGTGTCCTAGGAATATCTCATGCCAAGAGAAGTACATGTAAAACATAATTCCCTTCCCTTCCTGTTTTCCCTGCAAGATGTTGAGTGAAGAGGTAACTACAAAGCTTGCAGCAAGGTTGATGACTGAAAGTTTATGTATTTGGATGATGTGTAGCTGTTGGTAAGGATTATATTCTGTCTCTGAACAGGATGCTTTGAAATAAATTACAAAATCTGATAAAATTGGAAACAAATTTGAGGAATTCAAATTCAAAGCCTGAAAGCTCACCTGCACAATAAATTTTCATTGAGAATCATTTCAAAGTCTGAGATAGAACAAATACTGCATCTTCTTGTTTAGAGTCTTCAGAGTTAAGGATTAGGTTGCTTCCATGCATTCATATAGTGAGAATCTAAAACACCTCTTCACCTACTGATGATTTGGATATAATTAAATGACAATGGAAAGAGCTTGTTTCACACCCTTTATGACTGAACTGGTTTTCTCCACAGGAGAAAATGAATAATAAATATGAAAGGTTTTGCTTTTAGTGTTCTAGTGAAATCTAAAACAGGAAATACGCTTTTTGTTAAAGGCCTCTTAATATTGCTTTGCAGTTTGTGGAGAGAATTCCGAAGAAAATATTGAAGCCTGTGCCTGCTCTTTCAATGAATTTCAAGATTTCAATTTTACTGTTACATGAATTACATCTTTTTTCCAAGATTCAGCTGTGAGAATGGTCTTTAATGTCTAGTCGAATCTATACACTCAACTTACTGCCTAAATCAAGAGAAGACCCCTCAGTCAGAATTCCTCCATGTCATGTTAACAGCATGTACCTTGGTTTCTCCATTGAAAGAAGAAGCTGTATCATAGCTTAACTGAACATGAAGCTTTTAGGAGGCTGTAGTCTGGTGAGGTAATTTTTGTTCTAAACAACAGCTTAAACTAGGAAAGCAGTTTGTATGACATGATTTTAATCACCTATATAAGCAAGGTGTCTAAACTAAGATGACTACTTAGGTGCCCTTTTCAGTCAATGGACAAGGACCCATATCCTCATGAGCTGACAGGTGATAACTAACTCTAACTTCCACTGTCTCTAAAACAGAGATAGCTACAATAAATTTAACATTAAATTTTAGATGGGTAAATCAGGAGACGGAGTTAGAAATGTAACAAATTCTAAATTTTATCCTCCATTCTTGTGCTGTTTGATAATTTTTTGGAGAGGGGGACAAAAAAAGGAAAAAAAAAAAACCATCACAAAGTCCAAAGAGAATAAACTAAAATAATTTTGAAAAGCTTTTGATTTCTAAAGGCAGGAACAAGGTCATTTTTGTTCAACAGCAGTTAATGGATTATGTGCTTATTTTGGTGTTACTGAATATAATCCAAAGAATGAAGAAGTAATCCATGCATGCCATTCTTTTAAGAAAACATCTATTTAGAATCTACCTTCATGTTTTTTTTGTTTGTTTGTTTGTTTTAAGAAAACAAATTGAAAGACAAAGTTGTTGGTTTTGTTTTGTTTTGTTTGTTTTTAAGAAATGGTACAGAATTCTATAACTAAATCTGAAATTCTGCATTTTTCCATGCCTGTGCACTGTTATCTCTCATCATAAATAGTAATATTTGCAGACTGAAATACTAAAATTGCCCTGCCAAAGTTAAAATAATATTGGCAATCTGGAAGAGACTGGGGATTAGTCACACATAAATTCACACTTTTCCACTGCATAGAGGCAATTGTGAATGTGGAATCATAGAATCATTAAGGTTGGAAAAGACCACTAAGATCACCTTGTCCAACTGCTGTCCCATCACCACCAAGATACCTCTAGCAGTACAAATCATAGTCAAGAAGTTACAGTATAGGTCCATTCAAGGGGTACATCTACAAATCCACAATGACTCAAGATTTCAGGTGTATAATTTTCTTTCATTACAACAGAAATAATTTCTCAAAGTTCCACAGTACCTTTTCTCTTACCTATTAGTAACTTTAATTGTATTGTACTTGTAGTTCAATTGTATATTATATCTTAAAAGGAATTAAAGTGATGGAAATGTTTATCCAGAACTTCTGACAGCACCCTGATAAAAAAGATTACTTTTAGCTGAAAAGTAAATGATTAAACATGTTACATGATAAAAAATAGATCCTATATAACACAGAGCCAAATTCTTTTCTCAACAGTACATTCCAAATTCCCGCTAACATTACCCCATTCATGTATATAAGCTCAATTTTGGCTCAGTGACTTTCAAAAAAATATATCTGACCTATTATACTACAAGTGAATAAATCGCTTCTCCTGTTAACAAAATAGATTTCTTGTCTACTTTCATCTGCAGTAGTAACTCCCCTTTCTGTATTCAGTCACGGGATATATTTGTTTAAGCAAGAAAAATGAAATTACCTTTCTTCCAAATTTAGTATTACACATCTTCATATTAAAATCCAATTTAGAACAAGATTAAGTGGAA
>JAPSGF010000006.1:5168458-5223529 GCA_035772895.1 Perdix hodgsoniae | reverse complement strand
TACACATCTTCATATTAAAATCCAATTTAGAACAAGATTAAGTGGAATAAATGTAGCCTCTCATTGCTTTCCTCATTTTGTTTACTGCTGTTCTGCTGATTTCAACTGACAAGAGCACTGAGCTGAGAGGAAAGCAAGGTAAACTCAGAAGGATCTGTGAATACATTATCACTGTCTTTATTTAGTAGTGCCATCAAATCATATAGGAAAAAAAATATGACACCAATTCAGCATTTTGATAGGCTAAGCCCTCACTTGTAGTACAATATTAAGTGACCCTGAAATATTTATATAACATATAGTAACCTCAAGATGACAGACATCTCTGGGCAATAAATTATCAGTCACAAAAGGAGGATTTGCATTTAAATTACACAGAAATCCAAGATATGTAAAACATACATTAGGGCAGGATATGGTCCTTTGAATGTTATTCTCAATGCTCGTACCAGCAGCAACCGTCATCTGAAAAAGGGGGCAACAGAGATTCTGCTAAATGGAACAGAATTTTGAAAACTGCTACAGTATATTTAAATTACACCATGTTAATAAGATGAATGTTATTACCATCATTCAAGCAAGCTGATCTGAGAGAAAAATGTGACTCAACTGACATTCACAAATTAAAACTGAAAGTATTGTTACCTCTCCTGACTTATGAGGTCAAGAACAAGCAAACACTACAACACTTGTCTGTGCTGTACTGTGTTCTGCAGAAGAGAACTCTGAAGCATTGCCAAATAGCCAGATAACTTTGGATAAATAATTGCAGCTCCATGGCTAACTTTAAAATGAGTTCTCTATAAAGCAAATGATTTGCAAGAAGGAAGGAAAGTAGGATTTTCTCTTCCAAATTACTCAAATCAAAAGTTTTTAAGGATAGGCACACTAAAAAAAGTAAAGTTTATAAATTATAAGGAAGAATTTGCCTATGAAACTTATAACATTTTCATGGTCTCTCAAACCTCTTTATCACAGTAAATAACCATAGCAATAAAAAACTTTTTGGAAAAAAAAAATCTATATGCTGTTAGAAATCTGAAAGTCCATTTTTAGCATTAAGCATTATTTTCCTTCCTTTTTCATCAGTTTTTTTTTCATGTGTTTTTGCAGAGCCAAACATATAGCATACTTCTTTAAAAGCGACCCTTACTAGTAAGCAATCTGACATTTCTGCAGATCTCAATTTAGAGGGAATAACAGCAGAAGTTTTCAAAATTTTCTACAAGTACATTTTAGACATCTTGTTCAATCCATTCTGACTGCCAACTTTAAAAAAATGAGTTACAGACTAACTCTCCAAATAATTTCTTTCCATCATTGACAGAATACGTAACAATACACACAATGTTCAACCTCATTATAGCTGAGCTGCATTATCTCTCAAAGTAATTACTGACCAACTTTAATTCTGTGACTATTTACCAACACAGATCAGAAAATTTGATACTCAGAACAGAGTTCTGAATGGACCGTATTTTAGTGTTCCAGCATTTCTAATAGAAAAAAATTACATTTGAAAAATGCAACATACTGCAAGATGTGTTTCTAGAATGACTTTGCTACTATAATTTATGATGAATTTTTATCTTGACTATATATTATAACTTATTTATGCAATAAATAAAAATGTGCCCATTTTCAGTATTTTTAGCATCAACCACAGGCACATACCTATCTATGAAATATACTGCTAATGCACTTCACATTGTGATTTGTAACAGTTTTGTAATATTTAAAATGACTTTAAAATTTCAGTGCTTTAAGGGTGAATTATGCTGTCAGTGGGAACAAAAAGAGCAAAAATTGAATTTTATGCAAAACTCCCCATTCTATGCTGGCAAATTCTTAGCTTGCTTGTCTCAAATTTCCCTTCTTCAGATGCAGAACCTGAAAATATTGAAAGCATTCTATAATGCTTTTTGATGGTTTTTAAAAGAAATTTCACTTCATATGAAAAAGCTACTTTTGAAAATAACATTTCTATGCAAAGAAAATTTGTGGTCAATTCACGGATAATGCTTAGGTAGATTTTTAACATCACTTTTGATACTGAATTATGTAAGGAAAACACAGCCCACATTATGTTATCATGACATTTTTGTAAATAAAAAATATCCCAGCACAAGAAAACATACATTAACAATTTTATTCATTATCTGTTTTACACATCTTTCTTTAACATTATCTTAATATTAATTAACTTCAATGTTCATATATACTCAACTCTCAAAAATAGTTCAAACAAATGCATGTTTATTAATGTGTAAACTTACACATTTTTGCATGTTTTTTTAACTTTCATACATATATGTACATTGCATATCTGATGATTTCAGATAACATTGTCCTTTTGTGTAAAAAGGTGGACTACTGTACACTTTTGACTGCTGCATCTGCACACTGTAAACTAATTCATCTTTGCTGTACATCACTGATTTAACAACACTAGTCTGAGTAATTTCAGCATATTTTCATATTAAGTTTTAAATATTTTCCCCTTCTTCTCTATTATATAATCATAATGAAAGGTTTATTAATGTAACGTATAAAATGAAATGTCTTCAATTCTAGCAACTGATAGGTTTAAGGTCCAGTATTTTTACTCTTCTGGTCTAGTATGGAAAACTAGAAATTAGTGATTCTTGATATTTCAATAATGCAAGGCTATTTCCTTAAAGTGTGGTAATTTTCTATGCAACTGGAGTTATTGTACTTAAAAGGTCAGGTTTAAGAGAAGAGAAATAAAATGAAAATCTACAGGTAAGAAGTATGAAACCTGTGCATTATTTCTAAAATTGTTTGCCTTCAAACTACGTATGCTAAGGATACATTTTATACATACATTATACATACATTTTATTGTCATATGAAAATTTAGAGACAAAATTTATGAATGAATTATGCAGTATAAATAATGCAGCAATTCTTATGCATGTTTATAAAATATTTATTCTACTCACGAAAGCATTTAATATTATAATACCTCCTTTGTATTTCATACTCTGGTTACTGGAAACCATTAGAATTAATATTAATGAAGCTTTCTATTATAGTTTGGTTTTCCTCCCTGAGAATATGAATAAGCATGTGAATTTATCATAGGAGACAACAGGGTCAACAGGGTGAGAAGTATGCTCTAGAACATGCATCTATTCTGGCTTTGGATGAACACTTCACTTACTATTTGCTGTGAGCCGCACACATGCACAGGGACATATTTTCAAACTATATCCTAAATGGTGGACCCTTTCCTCTTCAAGTTGTGAGATAAAAACTCTCCATCAGAACAATACTTGGTGCTTCTTAACAATAACTTTGCGGTGCCTATTATTGTATAAGTCACCACAATACAAAATGCTATTTAGGTACTGAAAATATCATTTACTTGCATTAATTACTGTTTATTCCCTCATGCTTGTGTCATCTCTATGTGGGGGACCTAGCTGAGGTCATACTTAGAAAGCTATATGAGCTACCTTCAGTGTAAAAACACACACACACACACACAAAAAGAAAGGAAGCTGCTTTCTCAATACAGCTGGAGATAGGAAGGTATTTTCCTGTAGAAAGTATATGTTCCTTTAGCAGTGGAAGGAAAACACTTCCAACATGCATAAGATTAAATATTTCAAAACACATTTCACAGTGAAATTCATTATCTATTCTCTGCAACAACCACTCCAGGACATTCAGACTACGAAACTATCTACAATGAAGCCTATCCTGAAGAAGTGAAGCCTACTACATATGCTATCCCATTCATCATTACTTTGGTGAGCTGTAGCTTCAACACTGAAATGAGTTTATTCTATATTCAAATGATGCATACACGCAGAAAAATGTTTAGTAATGCAGACTCCACAGAATGAATAGTCTTTATTTTGTTAATTTGTGTCCTTTTTAAGCCACTCTAGTTTCAGGTAACATTTGTAATAGAAAACAATGATACATGTTATTTCCTTCCTAATTAAAACAAACAAACAAAACACCACCCCAGAACATCAACAAGCTTTCCACTTAATCTAATGTTTTATATAGTTCCATTATACTTTCAGCTTTCCATAGGGGGTGTCTTTGTGAGAGACCTCTAAATGGAAGCTGTCAGTAGGATCTGTGGCAGAAAGGGATCCTTTATTATTGAACCAAAATATATACCATTCATTTTCCTTCCTCCTAAAACCTAAAACGTCTTGTAGTACATGAACCTTTTTCTTAAATCATATCTTTCCATTCAGTTAGACATTTAGTGAAGCGTAATGACACTGTAAATATGGCAAGAAAATGAATGGTCCTAAAATATCAGCATTGTTCTGTTAACTCTACAGTGTTAAAAATGGCTCTAAAATTTAAGCAAGGAAAAAGAAGCCTCATTTTATGACCTGAATTAATCTGAGCATGTGTATATGCAAAAACAAAAACAAACAAACAAAAAAAGCCATACTAAATTTATATATGTAAGACACAGTATAGAATCATAGAATCAAAGAATCATTTAGCTTGGAAAAGACCCTAAAGATCAAGAACAACAATCTGCCTGATACTACTAAATCCCATCACTGTCTTAAATACCTCCAAGGATGATGACCCTGGGCATCCTCTTCCAGTGCTTGACCAATTTCTCTGTGGAGCCTAATATCCAATCTAAATCTCTTCTGCAACTTGAGGCTGTTCCTCATCTCTTTTCATTTTTGACCTGAAAAAAAGAGACCAATATCCTCCTCTCTGCAACCTCCTTTCAAGCAGTTGTAGAGAGCAATGAGGTTCTCCTCTCAGCTTTCTCATCTCCAGGACTAAGCAGTTCCAGTTTCCTCAGTCACTCATTAGGTGTCTTGTTTACCAATTCCATCAAAAGCTTCCTTGCTGATACTCAAGCGACTCAATATTCTTGTAGTGAGTGGCCCAAAACTGAACACTATACTTGAGATGCAGTCTTGCCAGTGCCAAGTGTAGGACAATCACTTTCCTGTGTCCTGCTGCCCATCCTACTTCTGATGCAAGGCAAAATAACATTTATAGTTGTGTGGACATAAAAGTATATAAGAAAAATTGATATATGTTTTGCAAATAACACACACACATCTACATCTAGTTACCTGTACATATACTACGTAAATATTTTTTATATGCTTGATGATGGTTGAGTCACCATCCCCGGATGTGTTTAAAAAACATTTGGATGTGGTGCTCAGGGACATGATTTAGCAGTGGGTTGTTAGTTAGGGTAGTATGGTTAGGTTGAGGTTGGACTCAGTGGTCTTTAAGGTCTTTTCCAACCTGAGCAATTCTATGTTTCTATGATTCTGATCTAGTACAAAAATGTAAAAAGAAATAAAAAAATCAATAGGAGCTCTCCAGTATATATATGGTATGTACAATGTTCTGTATATACTTGACTTTGTACATGGGAGTATTTCCATTGAGCTACAGGGAACTTGCTGTCTCTGTAAAGTTAAAACTATGTCTAAAAATTTTCAATATCAGCCATTAAAACCTAATATGTAGAGAGAGAAACCTTGCAGGATAGAAATCTTCCTACACTACTATTATATGTTGATACAAGGTGAAGTAATATATAATTAAGCATTTTAAAGAGGTAATAAGATTAACATTTGTTTAATAGTGTCACAGCAACTGAATTGCATTATTATTCCTTGATTAATTATTTTCTAAATGTTTTAGGATATGAATGCTGAATAATGCCATACTTAAAATATCCTCATACATTTAGGCTATAAAATAGTGACTTAAATGTATTGAGCTCCAGACAATTTTTTTTTGGTAGGAAATAATGATTCATAACAGTGATCACAGAAGCAGTGTTTGGGTTCATATAGCCATTAAAATAATCCAAGATCACGTCTCTGTGTTGTACCAAGGCACAGAAATAATTCAGGCATATATTCTATCATTAAACATTCAGTTGATAGAAGTTTTCTAAAAAAGGAACTGTCTGACTAGCTTTTAGTCAAAGAAAGAAAAATATTTCCTTGCCTAATTGCCCAAAAGTCCTTCACACAGAGACTTTTCAAACTACAACATATTTTTTTCAAGTGTAGAAAACAAAGGGGAAGCTCTATTCATACCATATACAAATGTACCTCTTGGAATGTTACACTAATTGGTTAACAAACTCAGTGGAAATCACGATGACTATTCCTCTACTCTGTGTAATGTGTGTAATGAAGCATGAAGAACTTGATTTTTATGTTCCAGGTGCAGTTCCAAATCATTTTATTGATGAGTATTACTGAAAAGAAGGAAAGAGAGGTAAAGCAAATGAAAAAGGAAAAAAAGAAAAAAGGGAAAAAAAGGGAAAAAAAAGAAAAGCACTGATTACCCCAAGTAAAATACACCTGAAGTACTTTAATCCCGCTCTTCTAATCACCCAGCTGCCAGACATCTTCCCACCTCAGCCCAGGCTGAGGGGCTGAGGATGCAGATCCTGCATGCCTGCCTCCAGTAAGACAGACCTGGCTTAGGGGGATGAGTTGGGCTGCTGGGAGCTGGAAATCTCTGAGGCATCACTGCAGGAGAATTGGACTAGATGGCCTTCAGAGGTCCCTTCCAACTCTAAGGATTCTATGATTTTATGATTTAAACTGTGTGGGTGGTCCGGGAAATATTAAAGAGGAAAATAAAAAGTACATAAAAGCACTCCATTGCCCAACAGTGCAAATGAGTTTTTTTCATTAAACTGCTGAGGTTAACAGCCTAAATCTTGTATCTCAGAAACAAATTTCATAATCTATTTTCTACAGGTTAAGTACCACTTCTACAACTATAACCTCATTTTATAAACTCAATAAATACAGTTAACATTGTCACACATTGATTTTTCTCACAGTCTAAGAGAAAAATGTTCCTAAGAGAAAAATGAAACAAAAGTAGATGCTTGTTGGTCTACAAAGAGTAGAACTGTTCTCAACTTGGTGGCTCATTTTAAATATTAAAGAGTACACTCAGGGGAGACTTTATCACTCTCCGTAACTACTTGAAGGGAGGTTGTAGTGAGCTGGGGATTGGCCTCTTCTCTCTTGTATCTAGTGATAGGACTAGAAGGAATGGCCTCAAGTTGTGCCAGGGGAGCTTCAGGCTGGATGTTAGGAAACGCTACTCCTCTGAAAAAGTAGTCAGGCAGTGGAACAGGCTGCCTGGGGAGGTAGTGGAGTCACCAACCCTGGAGGTGTTCAAGGAATGTTTGGATGTTGTGTTGAGAGACATGGTTTAGTGACAACTATTGGTGATAGGTGGATGGGTGGACTGGATGACCTTGTAGGTCTTTTCCAACCTTGGTGATTCTATGATTTATCCTTCTAGAGAAGACATTGTTGAAAAAATGCTGCTTGCTCTTGAATATATGAGTGGGATAGGCATATGATACTTCTAATTCCTGGGAGATTTAATGTTACTGTGTTGGATCAGCTTACACACAGTCTGCCTCTTTTATTCTCTGATGATACAACACTATAGGGTCCTGAAGAGGTCAAGGCCATAATATGCATTATTACTACAATAATATTATCCTACAATAATTGTTATTTAAATTTTATTACAACTTGCAACCATGGGTACTAGGTACCGTGCAAGTAAGCTCTGAGAATATTTCTTATCTGAAAAACATTAGAACAATCAATATGTGTATAAATAATTTTTACTTGGTATACTTATACATTGGTTTGAATGCCTTGTTTGTTTTTCCTGATAAGTTTGAAGCCCAAGCCACGGATTTCAGCTGCAGTAGTACTTCTTTCCCTTAAAGACCCCCAAATCCCTTGAGTCCTCAAAAGACACTGGAATATCAAACAAATATACAGAATGCAGTACTACGGTCATGATTTATACACTTTCAGGAACTGAGGCTGCTTATTATGCTGCCAAGCAGCAGCAAAGACAAATTAACAGTATTTGGTCTTTTTCTCCCTTGTTCATAACAATTTAGGGCAACAGCCAGATGTCATTAGTCAGTTCAGCTTCACATTAACATCATGTGAGAAAGCTACAAGCAATGGCAGATGCAGGCAGTGAAATTGCACCTTGGGAATACAGCCCAAAGGTGGAGGATGTCAGTAAAGAGGAGTTGGAAATGTTTCCACTGAAAATAACTATGATGCTACAAGTGAGGAAGAGGCAAAAGAGAAGGCTGATTTTAGTCTCCTCCTGAAAGAATCTGAATAGTGTGTTATATCTGTGTCTTATAAAGTGAATTGATTACAGGTGCAGTGTTTTCTCATATTGCATCAGGATGTGGAAGTAATGTGTTCATGCAGGAGAGTCCCAAAAGTTTAAAAAATTGAAAATCCATTCTCCCTCCTCCCCTCCCTTCCTCCATCTCCCAAACACCATCAAAATAGAAGCAAAACCACTGAGTTTCTATATTGTAAGCAAACCTCTCCATTTGCAAGGAACTAAAGCAGCACATATAGTAGTTTAAAAACAAACAAACAAACAACAATGAAATACAGCAACACTTGCTCAGACAGCCAAAGAATCAGCATCAAAGCATTGCTGGATAAATATTAGCTTCTTTTCCCCCTCAGATTTACTCTAACAACATGAAAAACTACAGATTCAGACAGAAACAGTCTTTTTGAATACACCAAACCTGCAGATTTAGACAAATGTCTATCACTAAGGACAAAATCTAGTTAGAAAAATAGGTATTTGGGTCAAAAATCCAGATTTGAACCATGTCAGCTTGACAACAGCACTAACATTTTCTAATAATAATGAAAAATAGGATTTGATAAACCTTATTTTAGCGTGAGGAAAAAGAAATGCACTTTTCTGACATTTTTTTTTAAATATATGATTCTTTTATCATATTGTCACTGAAAAGTTGGCAACTCTAGCAAAAAATCATCATATGGTTTTATCTGCACATTAAGTATGCTTCAAGAATTAGTTTAAGCTAAAAAAATCCTTCTAAAACATAAGGTGAAAAGAAAGATATGAACTAATAGCCTCCAGAAGACAGCAAACTGTCATGATGTAATGAAGATCTGAGCTTGGTGAATAGGGTAAGTTTCCTAACAGCTGGAAAAAGGGAGATCAAATGTAGATGTAGCAGTTACGGACACAGTTTAGTGGGCTTTATTTAGTGAGTTGGTAGTTGGACTTGGTCATCTTAGAGATCTTTTCCAACCTTAATGATTCTATGAAAATATCCTAATCAATTGAAAAACAGCCCTACAGAGAAGAAAAAGAAAGAATACAGATCAGTAAAGAGCAGCTGTGATCCAGAATCTGCACTAGATCTTTGCCTGAATCTGAAATTGAGTTGTTTCCATATCTCATCTAAATTAAATGCTTAATGCAAGAGTACTTGAAGTTCAAAGTTCAAGATCCCTGACATACCAGTGAAGAAGGCAGTACTTTGAAGTGCAGTTCTTAATATTCATGTGAATTGCCTAAAGTTAAGTGGCTTGAATATAGCACAGTTCTCTCTTTTAGCCTAACAGATCTCGGTCTTGCTCTTTAAGGAATGCCAAGCACAGATAAGGATTTCCATTATTTAACTCCATTTTTCTTGGCAAAACATAACAATGCTTTGAAAAGTTTTTTTTCTACCACTTCTGCATCATCACTGCAAAACATGGGAAAAAGAAAATCTTCACAGATGCCAAGCACACTGAATTTTCTGGCAAAACCAAATGAGTTGATAGCTATTTTTGAAGGATGTATCTCAAGACAGAAAATGTCCAAGCAATCAGACTACTGAGAAATGGTGACAGCCATATTTTCAATGAAAAATGTAACTCTGTTAGGAATGCAGTGTGTTGTAAGTTTCAAATGTAGCAAACTTCAGCTTGAAAAGACTGAGAAAGAAGGTAATTTCATTCATATCAAATCCTTCATCCAAGATTTTTTTGTGTTTCAGTTGCAAATGGATTTAAAATGCAAAAGTTGTCATTTACAATATCACATTTCCACATGAAATGATAAAAGAAAATACATGTTACATATACAAAGATACTGAAGGAAAGATTATAATTGCAAACATACAGATGATGGGATATTTGCCAAGAGAAGCAATGCAGACTGACTACCTTCCGTTGGCATGTGGAAAATACAAAATAATTCCACTTAGTAGAATCTGATGTGAATCAAGTATCTTTTTCACCACAGTCTAAATTAAATTGCATTGGCTTGCCTGCACCAGAGGTAGAATGTGGATGAACAGTCCTTGCTTGACCAACACATGCAATTAAGTTGATATTCCTTGAAAGGAAAGTTTTTGAAAGTACTGCAAACATCACATTGCATTTGATGAGGAGGAAGATGGGAGACAGGTAATTCTCTTTTTATTCACTAACCGCAGCACAGCTGCCAGGTCTGCTGCGAGTCTCCCCAGTGAGCATTGCAATCCCAAGGGTGGAAACACTAACTGGACGCAGGACAAACATACTCCAAAACTCACATGTGCAGGTGTTTCCCAAGCAAATTCCTACTGACTGCTGGAAAACACAGCAAAGGTTTACAATTCTATAAAGGCCTGAGTTCTTAAAACAGCTCTCTCCTGAGGTTAGTCTTACTGATCTGAATATAGAAGGCAATGAAGTATATCTTCAATCACTAATAATGTAACAGATGTTAAGGTGTATTACTCAAATCATTCTCACTTTGGTGTATATGGAGAAGACATTTCTTAGGATTCTGAATTTCTTCTTCCATCCATCCACAGAATCCTCAGAGTTGGAAGGGACATTTAAAGGCCATCTAGTCCAACTCCTCTGCAATGAACAGAGATATCCACAGCTAGATCAGATTGCTCAGAGCCTGGTCCAGCCTGGCCTTGAATGTTTGCAAGGATAGGGCTTCCACCACATCTCTAGGCAATCTGTTCCAGTTCCTCACCATCATCACTGTAAATGAATTTTACCTTATCACTAACCTAAATCTCCCGTCTTTTAGTTTGAAACCATTTCCCTTCATCCTATCACAAAAGACTCTGCTAAAGAGTGTGTCTCCTTCTTTCCTGTAACTCCCTTTTAGATGCTGAAAGGCCGCTACCAGGTCCCCTTGAAGCCTTTTTTTCTCCAGGCAGAACAGACTCAGATCTTTCAGCCTGCACTCACTGGAGAGGTGTTCCATCCTTGGATCATTCTTGTGGCTCACCTCCGGAGTACTGTTCCAGATGTGGAGACCTCAGAAGAGTCCATATCATGAGGACTCCACATCTTGACACAGTACTACAAGTGAGGCCTCACCAGCGCAGAGTAGAGGGGCAGGATCACTCCCTCGACCTGCTGGCCACACTTCTTTTGATGCAGCCAGGGATACTGTTGGCTTTCTAGGCTGTGAGGGCACATTGCTGACTCATATACAGCTTGCCCTCCACTGGTACCCAGAGGTCCTTTTTGGCTGGGCTGTGTTCAACACTTTCATCCCTCAGCTTGTATTTGTAGTGAGGCTTGCTGCAACCCAGGTGCAAGACCTTGCACTTGGATCTGTTGAACCTTATTAGATTTTTCTAGATCTGCTGCACAAGTCTGTCTATATCCCTCTGGATGGCATCCCATCCTTCAGGTGTGTCTGCTACACCCCACACCAGGGTGTCATCTACAAACTTGCTGAGAGTGCACTCAGTCTCACTGTCGATGTCACTGATGAAGATATTAAAGTGTACTGATCCCAGCACTGACCCCTGGGGGGCACCACTCATCACCAATCTCCATCCAGGCACTGAGCCATTGACTACCATTCTCTGGATTTTATACCACAATCAGTTGCTCATCCATTGAACAGTCCACCCATCAAATTCATCTATCTTCAATTTGGAGAGAAAGATTTTGTAGGATACTGTGTCAAAGGCCTTACTGAACTCCAGACAGATGGCATTAGTGACTCCTCCCTTGTCTACTGATGCAGTTACACCATCATAGAAGGCCACCAGGTCGTTCAAAAAGGATTTGCCCTCAGTAAAGCCATGCTGGTTCCAGGAGGATAAATCCCGAACTTTTCTGTATTTTTTTCTTGCACATTTGGTTAACAGCATTAATTTTAAAATAACGAAGTTTTTAAAATTTGAAATGCTACTTAAAACTATAGCAGCAGTCATAGGAAACCAGCTCAGAAAAAAAAAAGGTTACCAAAAAGATATTTAACCAATATTTTTAATTTTAAATTGCATATGATGAAATATTAATAGAGTACATCACCTTTAAACATATCAAAAAAGTAAGCCTATGAAGAATTTCATCATTTATATTAGTTAACATTCTCTCCAAACAAAGGTATGTCTTATGCACATGCACTGATGGAATACATAATTAACAGGGACATGGTTAATAATATATGAGACAGAAGAATGCCTTAGTCATAATCACAGCATTTGTTGTGGAACAAAGACACATACATTACATCAATAAATACTCTGATTTGATAGTCTTAATTGTAAGTGTCATGCAAATTTACTTAGAAGTACTACTACTATTAGCTGAGAACAGCTCTGCTTCCTCCAGTACAATCTTAACAGTTTCATGGTTTTACACATAAAGTTGTTTCAAATAGTGATGGGAGTAGTGACAAGCATTTGTAAGGAAAAGCTTATTTTCTAGACATTTTGCTTCCCTATGTAGTACTGAATAATTAAATAGTATGATAAATAACTAAGTGCTCCCGCTACTAGACAAGAATTTAAAGCAATAAGAGCTACAATTTCAGGCCAGTGTGTCTTAAAAACATACTTTGTTTCACCCATATTTTAAATATCTCTGAAGCTATTACCTTTGCAGAATCTATCTTTATACCAATACAGGGTCTGAGACAACTCCACACTTAAGGTAAAACTAAGACACTTTACATGGATATTTGTTTAACAGAGTGTATCTGGTTACGTATCTTTAAGTATCTATAATTCCCCTCATCCTTGCATATGGTTTGGGTTTTCTATTAAGATTTAAAAGCTTTAATACACTTGAAACCCTATGTTAGGCACCATTATATTGTTATTTATTTAGGAAAGGAAAGAAGATTATAACATTACGACTGTGGTTATCATACTATCAGGCGCTAATGCTGCATGCACATGTCTTCTGTCCTTTAATGTCACCCTGCAAGAGTCTATGCCACTGACTTAATGACTTTAAAACATTTCCACTATGGGATAAGAGGCCTCCTAGTCAATGAACAGCATAGCTAGGAGTCATGCGGTAGGAAGGAAACTCATGACAAATTTAGTCTTTTCTATTTTCAGAACATGGACAGGAACTAAATTCTGCTACTCTTAAAGTGACCGCCTGAACAATTAATTTTACAAAAATATTTGGAGTCCTCTCTTTTATCTCTTCTATTGGATTTTCTCCTCTTTACATATGGTTTAACTACCTGCGAAGAGAGATCTGTGACTCTCAGATCACTTGGTGTACTTTCTACAGAAAAGGCTTCTTCTATCTGGCTGACTCAGTTGTTACTGGTTTGTACATAATGGCTCAGTATCAAAACCAGAAGATCAACACAGGCCAGACAACAGCCTGGCTGCTAGTGCCATCTTCTAAGATCAATATCACAGTCACTAAAATAACAGATAAAATGGCATCATATCACACTTTCCATAGTTTACTTAGATTACTTAAAGTAACAGCTTTGAAATCAAACATCTCATTTTTTTATTTTTTTTCCTGACAGAGTTTCTATTAATAGGAAAGAAAACAAAAATTATTGCACTAACAGCTCAGAGTGGAATGGTTTATACTCTCATTTTTCTGCTGTGCTGCCAAACAAAAAGATCAATTATTCAATGTTACTGTTATGGTGATTCTGAGGTGATCGGATACTACAGCGATGGACTGCTGTGAGAGCCAGAAAAAATTAAACCTCCTCCCTCTTGCTGTGTAGTGGAATTTAAATTAACCCTTCTCTTTTCTCCCATTTCTCCCATCATCATTTTATCTCCAAATCTTATTTCCCCAAAAGTATTTTCCCAACAGGAACAGATACACAAACTGTGCAACTGGAGCATTTACTGACAATCAGATTTTTATATGCATGCCAGTTGTGTCTGGTACTCCAATGATTTTGTGGTTGTAAGTCTCAAAGACTGAGTGTCAATGAAGAGATGTGAGCTATTCTGTAGCTATCTATTTATAATTCCATCAGAGAGTGTTAAACATGTGATAGAAGAAATGTTAGTCAGAGGAAAGCAGATGGGATAGCTAATTTTTCTTTCACAGTGTTTACACGTTGCTGAAGTTTTGTTAACTCTCACAGCAGAAAAACAGGAATACCTTGATAATATGTAGCAGTAATAACCAGAGGGCTTTAAGGAAGCAACTTCCAAGTTTCTTTTCTGCTTCTTATCACCAGGTATCCTGGCAGTAGCATCTACTGAACCTCTTGCAGGGTGATGTCTGCAGTTGGAGTCAGCAGTTCATGCATTCAGTCACTACCTGGCTCTCCTCCTCTCTGAGTATGTGACAGTTTTACTTACACACACCAGAAAAAGAGCTTTAGTTTTAACCACTTCATTTCACATACAGCATTATCTGTTACAAACTAATGTTCTGTTTGCACGAACATGCTTCAAGTAAGAAATGATCCCTATAGCTGTCATTAAAAGGGCATCTCAATTTGAGAGTTTATTGCTCTGAGCAAGTTCTGCTGAACTTTGAAGTCATTTGGAATATGAGCATTAAATCCTTGTATTCTGTGCGAAATAAAATCATACCAGTTGCTCAAGAAAGCTGCTCCAAATGAGCTCAATTCAAAATGCAGGTAAGGTAATCAAGCCAACTACTCCAGAGTATGCAAACTGAGTACTTCATTCAAGTGGAAGATTCAGACATTGAGGTCTCAAAAAAATGTTGCTTTCTGATAAAGAGCCCCCTTGTAACACCTGGAACTTCAAAGTTGGCTTTAAGCCTTCCAAAAGTTCCCTTTTAGTATTACTGAATGCATCTTGGGAAACCAAAAGAAAAACCTGACCAAAGAAATCCTGTTGTAACAATAGAAATGATGAGAAGTTGGAAAAATGAATGATGGCAATAATGAATAGTGTCATACTCAAGAGCAAGTTCACCAGTCCCATAGAACTAAAAGAAGAAACTTCATAAGTTCAGAAATATAACTAGTGTAACTATGACCAAGCTCCTCAGCTTTTTATTTTTAGTCATGATGTTCTCAATCATATAAGACCAGTCAACTTTGCCATTTTTATTTCTTGATGTGTATGATTAGCCTTATACATGTGTTCTGAAACCTGATGTTGTCAACATAAGTCACAGAAGCTGTTCACAATTTTTTTTAATTAGAATAAATCATTTATAAACAACTTTAGGAAGGAAAAAAATATTTAACTCCACCCCAAAATTACTAAAATAGAACTTGGTGACATACCTAAATTTCTGGGTGATAACTCATACATTTGTTCTTTTGCTCAACACATCTGCCTACCCAAATGAAAGTCTGAAACATTCAGTGCTGCTGAAAAGTTGTGGAGGGAATTTGTAAACAAGTATCTTCCAAATAATTGATTTATTTTCTAACCATACTCTTTTTGTGCCTGAGATTTGTTGAAAATGCATTTATCTAACTTTCAGAAGAATCAGCACTACTGTGTTCAGTTTAGCAGCAGTACTGTCAGATTGTTATTTTCTTTTAAGAGAGAGGTGAAACTATCATCAAAAGAAACAAAGTGAGCATGGACTCTTCTGTGGAATTAGCGATGCACTAGCATTTCTAGACATCCAAAACTTTCATGTTGTCAGCACAAGGTGAAAGACAACCTTTCAGACCGGATATTTTTTCCCCAAATACATGAGGATACAGTGCTTTAATCACTATTCTGGCAGTCTAAAGCCACTCTTAGGATGATGAGCTGGTTTAGAAAAAAAAGCACACTTACAAATGAACTTGGACAGAAGAAACCCAGGAACACATTTTGAAAGTGTCTGCATGTATATAACCCTTATAATATCTGCAAATTTGAATGCATACATATTTCTATGCCACTTCTCAACTCTTAAAAACCCACATGGAAAAAGATGACTTACACTTTGAAAACTAGACAGAACAATGACTACATTTCAATATTTGGTGGATAGCTATGAAGCGTGACATCTTCACTTGCTGATGCTTCATTATGTTTTTGAATGTCATAAAACTTCTGCTATTCTTTGTTTGCTAAAATATGCTTCTGCTGGCCAATAGAATTTTGTCTTTTCTAAACTGTTGCTTTTAGAGTACAGATATGATTCTAGAAAATGAGATATTGACTACTAATTAATCCAGTTGCAAAACATGTAATGCTTTAAAAACCTGGAAGACTGAGAACATTACTCACAGGTACAATAAATATTACATGCCTTACATAGTAGTGTATTGTCTTTTGCTTTGACATCTCTTTTCCAGCCTCTTAGTTTTGTGTATCAAATTGTTATTCACTGCAGTCATTGGAGCCATGCCTACATTTCTAATCTCCCTGTAACAATGAGATCTCATCCTTCATTAGACTTTCTAAGTAGTATCACTACTGCTGAAGATTTATATACCTCGCAGAGCATGTAGCAATTCTGATGTTAAAAATAGTAGAAAATGTATCACAATATTGAATGTATAAAAATATTTACAAACATTATAGTAAGTTCAAGGTTTTTATATGAGGTATAACTTTATAATAAATGTTTACAAATGAAAATCAGCAGGAATGGATTAAGAAGGATCCTGAAGATTAGTGATCTGTAAAGTCATGAGACAGAGGCAGAGCAGCAGGCAGCATTTCTGAACACAGCTGATTACTGCTGGCCAATTGCCCATTTCAAAAAGCTTCACTTCTGCATTTCTGCAGCAGTTAAATAACTGCAGACCTCAGGAACGTGTTTGGACAAGGACTAAAATAGGAAGAGTCCTTTTTATAAGCATCCAGCTTGCAGACAAGAGTTTCTGCCACCAAAAGTCAAAACGCATTGAACTGATGTATTAAACGTATTAAACCTGAAAATAGGCCAGATAGTGTCATTTTATTTCTCAGCACAAAATCCAATACTTTTAAATGAAGAAAAACCTTTTAGGAAGCACAGATTCTAAGAGTAGTTCTGAAATAATACAGATAAAAATATTCGCTACAGTGTATATATTATGCCTATGCTACCCAAAACATCCAGTACCTTCTCTGGACATACATTCAAAGCTCAGAAAAACTCATAACTAATCTATGCTAAAACCTCTTAAACAGTCTAAATTTAAAAGGTAATATCTGCTTTATTTTACAAATCAAACTCAAAACATTATGCCCAGAATTCTAATGAACAATCGACATCAACAGAAAGAACTGTCATCAAGACTACAGTTTTATTTTCTTAAGACGGGGGGTTGGGTAGCTATGCCTTAATTTCACTGTGTGCTATTTTTTGTTAAATTACAACTATCTTTTCTTCTCATTTCTAATCAGTCAGCAGCTGCTATTCTGTGACAGAGCATCTTTTCCACAAATACTATAAATCATTCTGCCCAGAAACAACTTAAACATCTGAGAAGTCTCCTATGCATCAGTACTCCAAACACTTAATAGTCTCCTGAAATGTCTAAAAGAGATATAGGAATGAAAACTGGTGAACCCTGCCTGCTTCCTGTTATGCTGTCCATATTGCCTGTTTTCCTTCCTAAGAATTTAGAATTTTCTAACTCCTCAATAAAGTACCTAATCTAACTTACATATACTTTTGGGAGGTACACTCTTTGTGTACAATGTTTGCACAGCAAACAATATATTCTCAGAGGAACGACTGAAGCTCAAGTCAAGGGGAGTCAGCATGTTAACATCATACGTCCCATGGCTTCTCTTTCTCTCAGAAGCTTAAGCATGGCACCTTGTTTAACAAAATTATTTCTTAAGATACATAGGCATATTGGTTACTTTTATAAATCTTATCAATTCTTCTTAAGATTCATTTCGACTCAAACAAGCTTTGGGCAAAAAGCTTTTTGACAGTTGGCAAAGATCTGAATTAGAATGCACTCATAGTATTTGTTCACTGCCTGTGTTTAATTTGGATGTACATATTTATGAATAAAGAAATTGAACAAAAAGTATGTTTCTGACAAACTTTACTGTTGCCATTCAGGGTTTTCTTGTGTGAACACATCCAAAGACAAAAAAAATTTCAAATGCTGCAAGGCAGTGGTCACTAATACCTCACTGGATAAGCCTGCATGAAAATCCCAGCTGTGAATATAGGTTAAGTCTTTATATTGTTAAAAGGGTATCTCCTTAAGCCCATATTAGAATTTGGTGTGCATCTGCTTGACTAACATAAAGCCCTGTCCATATGCTGTTACAAAAAATCTTTAACAGAACAATTTTATTGCAAAATTAAGTCAAACAGGCACACTTTAATAGCAAAACTACAGGATAAAAGCCATTTTTAATTGAACAGTACAACTGGCAGTTTACTTAACCCTCTTACATTTAAAACAAAATGACAGATTTAGATTTGATATTTAATAACTATCTATTTCCTAGCCATCCTCTTTGTAATCACTTAAGTCTTTCAATTCCATCAGATTCTGAAGGGATAAGCTACTAATAAATACAGTTTTATATCTATATGTTTAAATAAAATTGAGATAAGTAAGTAAATAGGAATATAGTTGCAGGACTTCCCAAGGAAAATCTTCCTGAAGGCTTAACTTCCTGAAATCCACTTTTATTTTGGTTTTAGTGCAGATAGTATCAAAGTAAGAAACAAGATGAATACATAATTTTCTTCCACATTCTCTATGAGTATGCAGTATAAAAAAACAAACATTCTCTAGTTGGTGACTGCTTTTGAATTTCTGTGTTTAACTATGAAACATGAGCAATAGTAGTTCTTAAGAAAAAACAGTATCAGTACTATAAGAACAGCTTAATTCTTGTACAAAGTCCAGAAGTACTGGAAGTGATGCATCTCAAGCTATCCAGAATAGCTAAGAGTGTGGCTATAATAGTCTATAAATAACCTTCATAGACTTAATTTACATTTCATATAAAAACTGCTTAAAAAAACCCAAATCCTCAAGTATGAGTGCCAACAGTGACAAAGATTATAAAGGCTACGTAAAATTATATTTTCTTCAAAATAAGTGCTGGATTAGGGCATTTCTCTGCACCGATTTCTGAAAAACACCAAAAAGTGACTAAAAACTCTTTGCAAACAGTATGGCAGTTGACATCATGATTACCATTAAAGTTGATGAAAAATAATTCTAGTATGACAAGCACTTCAGCAAAACTTGCAGAGATACACTGCATGCAGGTTGACATTAGAATCTGAAGTCAAAAAACAGCAATTTGTGTCTTGGTCACCACAAGCAATTAATGTTTTGAAATGAGAATAGAGGTAGTGCTAACAGTGACACAGTCCAAGATGGAATAAACTGCAAGTCTCTTCCCCAGAGTGTTGTTCAGTTCTAGAGAGGAGTGAAGAAACAAAATAGCTGTCCCTGAAGTGCATACGTATGATTCAGAACATGTGCAAGGGACAGATCAGTGCAGCGAGAAGAGGTTGTTTATACAGATGTCCTTTACAGAGCAGAGATAATTCAAGATTATTAAAAAAATATAGCTATAAAAACCCGCACTCCAATACCGTGAGTACAAATGGCCAAATTTAGCTAGTGATTTTGGTCTCTTTCACTTCAAGTTTCATAGTAAAAATTTCTTTTGATCTTTCAGCTTAAATAGGCAGGTATTCAAGTGAATGTCCTCCTTCAGAAACATGCAATAATACTTGTAAAAATTAAGACTTTCCTTACACTTTGTGTTGAAAAGCAGCCTTCTGTTTGAACTCTGGATCTCTCTGTATTAGGTGCCTGACAGTAGAGTTGGAAAGGTATGATGATACAAGAACATTATAAGGCCATATCTATCTTCAAGACTCCATTATTCCCTCAGAATTGTTTTCCTTATTATATTCTCCCTTAAGGAAGCTGTGCTGCACTTCTTGCTTCCATCTTCAGGTGGAAGACCCTTGATAGCAGTGATTTGGAGAAGTAAAGGAAATAACTGTGCAAGAGTAGCTAATTTTTGTGCTGTGGGCAGAATTTCTTCTCAGAGTAAACATTATCTCATTTCAACAAAAGCATAAGTTATCTTTGAATCAATAACTAAGTCTAGACATAACCTATTCTAATAACTATAGGAAATGGATAATTAGAAGTAACAGCAGAAAACAACCAGTAACTGTGTTTGAAAGGGGATTGAGTTTATTTCATTGATGTAAACTGCTTTTACTTCATGCCTACTCATTAGGAAAATCTTTATAATGAGTATGATACCTTATTGTATCTGAACTGTGATGTTAAGAGGTTAACACCAATCTGAAGTTAAACAAATTCACTCACAGGTATCATTTGCCTTTTTGGTTTCATTTGTTTCTAATCACCTCGCCTGCAACAAACAGGAAAACTTGAGCACTGCAGCAGTATTGCAGCAAAGACATTGTGACACAGGAAGCCACATCTGTGCTTTGTAAGGGTGACAGCTGGGACACACAAAGCCTGCAATACTTTTGTAGAAATATCCACCCAATTAAGTGCAGAAATGCAAAACAGACCAAACAAGGACCTTGTTCATTCCTATTCGAGGCCAGGTGAAGGAAAACTTGCAGCCAGAGTAACATTACATACTTAGATCTCCTTGCCCTGCAATCCCAGGTCAACCTGCAACATTGAAGGTTTTCAGAGACTGCAAAGTGGAGAGAACACTTTTCTTAATTTTTTTTATTTTTTTTTTACAGAACTGAGATGATCTGGATTAAGTGACTGTATTTGAATGTGTTAAATGCACTCAGTATCAACTTGAATTGGTTTTTCATTCATCTTACATAAGGCCCGAAGATAGGCTGAACTCAGCAGCTCAAGTGAGGCTGAGGGACTGGTCTGCTCTCTGAGGTATCGGAAGAAAACAAACTTTACCAAGATGTTGGATACTTAGTGAACATTAGTACATATGACATAAGTGAACACTAGCATAGGAGACAGATTGAACGCCTTACTTCTTTTATTCATTTTCCAATTCTGCTGCTTCCTTTCCTATCTTTACTGGAAGAAAATCTGAGGCTGCTTTTCACTTGTTTCTCTCAGTTGGATTTTCCCTGGCAAGAAAAAAAAACTGATATATTCAAACAAGGTACTAAAAACACTTTGATGTTACAAGGCACTATTATCTCCAGCATCCCATCCAGCACATTCGACAACTAAAGTGGGCTGCAGGAGTGCATGAAAAAGCCTTCTAAAAAGCATCACAAAGTATGATTTTTATTAAATATGTCCATTACTTTCTCCGCACCATTTCTTTTTTGTCTCTAGACATGACGAGGTTGAAGTTGATTTACGATTCATGCTTTATTAATCTTACCAAATAAATAACTGAAGTCACAATGAGCTTTTAACAGTGATGAGTATTGGGGTAATTTAGGACATAACTAATAGGGCAGGAATGGCTCTGTTAATTTATTACCTCTCACTTTCCACAATCTTGTTATGTTATTAAGCATTCTTTGTGATCATTAAAAGAAAGCCATCTTTCTCCTTATAACAGGTTGGCTTCTGTACTCATTCAGACCTGGGGTACAAATGCATTCCTACATCATGTCAAGCAGAGCAACCTCTCAGGTGAATGATTCCTCCCCTAATCCTGACATTCAGATTCACAATAGCAAAGCTGTGGAGTTAGCCTGAGAGCTGATTTCCTTAGCTCAGCCTTGATCACACACTATGCAAGAAAGAGAACAGGATGAAACAAGAAATTGAGATGCCTCATTTAAGAAATACGTTGAAGAAATTTAATCACTATTAAAATGTTTCTAAATCTAATGATCATAAATCTAATGATATTAGAACACAAAAGGTTTTCTTACAGTAAAACAAATAAGTGAAAAAGGATGGATCACTACTTAGCTCATCCACTGTTGGTCCCATAACATCCCCCTTCCCTAAGGGCTTGCTTGCCTGTTGAGGAAGATAAGCCCACCATTGTAACGTGTTCCATAACACATTCTGCAGGTTAGCTTGTCAAGCAGATAAACTGGCAGTTTGGAGATGCACGACTTCCTTAAAACACACTGACTAGTAATTGTTACTAGTAACTGCATTTGGTAGATTATCACCTCCTCAGCAGAGAACAAAATATAAACTTATATTGAAGTCATTACCATAGTTCCACTGTGTTATTCCACACGGTCTTAGCACTAATGCAGAATATCTTTATACATAGAATATAAAGATGTTAACAACAGTATCTAAATGTAAGTAGAAGAATTAACACCTCATGTGTATTATAAATAGCATTAACTAAAGGCATGTAAAGTTCTACATTCATTCTGGAGCCCATGCACAAAGCTACAACAGCTATCACTGAATAATGTACTGCATCTTTAACCTCATTTAATATATTATTCTTAATATCCAGTTATATCTACTGCTCTGAGTGTCTGTGAACAATGGTCTTCATTTGCCTATGAAAAACGCTTAATAAAAGTGTAGAAGTGACTTTCTGCAAAACAACTATATGCTAGAGCTAGCAACTGAAAATATATTGTTAAGAACTGCAACTTTTTCTAGGAGGAGACAAGACAAGGTGCCAATAACAGTGGAGACAAGATCTGGCTGCTTAGTGTCTGTCTCCTTACAGCTGGTACAGAGTGCCCACTCGGCCATCTGTCTCAAGCCAGATATATCCATTCAGGAGATGTAATCTATAAATACACATAATACCTCTCTTACATGAAAAAAGTATCGTAACAGATCTATTTATGTTCTCATGGATACACTGATCTAGTTCAGTCCTAACATCCAGGAGTCTCATCCCCTCTTTTCACAGAATTGTTCCTTTAATTAAAATATATTGTTATATCTGAACAAGGAAGAAGGATAGCACGTGATGACCAAATCATGGTTACTATGGTTAATATCAGCTACATTCTACATTAAGTCTTCAGTGAAGAAATACATCTAGCTTGCTTACACTGTACATGCAAATAAAACATAAGAATACTGAATAAACTATTCACAAATCGGCATTTATTTGCATTCATATATACTTTAATAAACACATTTCACACAGTCCTGCCTGTTGTTTTCACATCAGATTATCTACAAATAGCAAGACCTGTAGTGCATTCATGTCATAGACACTGAAAAAGGGAAATATTAGAAATATTAGCCTAACCTTTACTATACAATAGCATCAGAATGAAGAAGTTTATAATCTGTCCACCCAATATGTTGATAGATAAACTGCAGAGACTAATACTTCCTACCATTTACTTTTGACAATGTTAGAAAGCACAAATTCAGAATGTTAAGAGATTCTTTGTTGAGAGGTATATTAATGACAAAGAAGAAAATGAAGTCTCTTTAATAAAAACTGATTAGTAGTTCACAAGTGGACAGAAAGACCTGCTCATCAGTTTTCTATTGAATTATGACAGAAATATTGGAGAGAATATTATTTAATCACATAAATGAACACATTAGGAGAAAAAATATTTAGCAAAAGAATAAAATCTGAATTTGTACTTAAAAGTTATGGATTTAAGATCACTGCAGTGAAGTGAATAATTCCAAAGTCAATTTAAGAAAAATGCAGAGAATTAATATGTTTCTAAATTAATATTTCTACAGTATTTTTTTTTAATTAAATACTGTTATTCTGGAAATTAAAAACAAGGCTTAGATCAATTGAAACTTTCCCTGCATCCCTAGAATATCAAACTTAAAAGCTTAGGTTTATAAAAATAGCATAAAATTTGCTCATGATTCTGATTCACATATAAGTTCGTATATAGATTCTACATATAGGTGTAACTGACTGTTAGCAGGCTAAGAATGTATTACAATAATATTCTATTAATGAAATACTCAAAATGAGCAAACAGGACCTCCAAGCATTTTACTATGAAATGAACACATTTAGAGTGTTAGGGAGTGTTAATTATGGATTATGTTTGTATTTGAGAAGGAAAGCTACAGATTTTGCCTTTGTCTTGCTACAGAATGCCAACAGAAGACTATAGTGCATAGTTACATAAAGCTTCTCCTAATTCTTTTATTTTTCTGTAACTGCAGATTTCCAAAGGTCTTTTTAATATCAGCATTCATGGTTTGATATGCAAAATACATCTATTCAAGTCACACACTTGAAAAGTCTTAGTAGTTTATCTTCTGCTAAAAAAGTAACATATGAAGAACACAAAGTTAGCTTGTATAAGAGGAAGACTAACAAGATAGTTTTATTACCATTTTACTTCAGAACTGAGTCTGAGCTAGGCACAGGGAGGCTACTTTGTAATTTTAAAAAGGTGCCTCGGATTCTTTTCAGTTTTTATCCTCTAGGGAGTCTTGACATGAAAACAAGACAGAAAACTACCCCAAAGCTCAGCAATGTAAAAACTTGCATAGAGTACAAAAGCTATTAGCAGCTGTCTGCATCAGTGTACCAAAACTGAAATAAGCCTCTGGTCAAGTAAATGTATTATTCATTCACTATGATGAGCTACAAGCTCTTTCAAAGTGTAAATTATTTTCTGTAATTTTTAAGTTTTAAAGAGCATCATTCATAAAGCCAATGATAATGATGTCGGTTAATCAAGATTCCTGCACACTATCCCAAAAAGTAGCTTCAACAACCTGATGAATCGCACAAGTTTAGAGGTTTGAGAACATGCATAGGTTGGAAAGAACTGATGAACTTTAGAGAGTGGCAGAGCACAGGACTGCCAAAGACAGAATCAAACCAGCTCACTGACTGCCTGGGGAGGGTAAATACCAATTCCACCTAGTTGCATACAATCAGTAGTTGGAGACTAAACTGGCCCACATCCCCAGCTGAGGTAATCTTCTGACACTTCTGTAACTCAGTACAGTTTCAGGAAGTGTAACAAGCTGCCAAGCGCCTACAAATCCACAAGGGTAGGCCCCACCTCCTACCAAGGTGCTGACCACTTGCTATTTATTGGACTCCTCTGTAACTCAGTGAAAAACAGAATCTGCCAGGGAAAACAAAACAAGGCTGCTTTCTACTACAGTAGTGGATAAGCGAGCCCAGCAAATATCCCAGCAATGCAAAGGGGAGGACAGAACCCTGAGGCAAAGTTCTGGAAATGGGAAAGGGTGGTACAGATGGCAGCAGCATGTACTGCAGGTTCAGATGCTGCCATGCTCCCGTGGCAGATGGGCCCTGTTTGGGTCCTGAGAAGCTTGTCTGCCTCATTACCAAGAAATGGATCAAACATTCACTGAAAGCAGTGCAAATACTACCCTCTTATCTCAGGGCCAGGCTGGATGTGGCTCTGGGCAGCCAGGTCTAGTGGTTGGTGACCCCAAACATAGCAGGGGGGTTGAAACTAGGTGATCATTGCGGTTCTTTTCAACCCAGGCCATTCTGTGATTCTGTGACTATGATCTCACTGAAACACTGAACACAAAGCACATCAGACTGAACTCCTGGAGAAGTTCATAGTTCTCCAATATCCACAGAAATCTAACTTACATCAGCTGTTTGCATCAGTTTGTTCAGATGATCTCCATTCAGGGAAAACTTTGGAAGAAGTACTCAGAGTGCACAATATTGAGTTTCAGGAGTTTGTTTTTTGTTTTTTACCTCCTAGTAATTACACTGTTTATAATCCCCCAGAAGCTGCATGGGAAAAAAAATGCAGGGAAGTCCCACACAGGATTAAGCATTCACAGGACAGGTTCTCTTATACCTACAGAATTATAGGGTTTCTTCACAAACAGGTCTGCACTTCTAAACTATTTGTCTCATTCCACAGCTACTGCAGGTGAGCACAGCATAAACACAGCTCTAAGCAGCTCACTGCTGTGCACCTTTTGTTCCTCCAGAAGAATGAACAAGTGAACTAACTAAATTCTAGAGCAGCTTCTCATTAGAAATGCTGCTGATTCTGAGGGAGCACACAGCTGCTCCTCAATTTCTGCCTTGGCTCTATCTAGCATGCCTCCTCCAGACCAACAGGCAGCTTTGGTGAGGGTGATGTGCTTCACACTTCTCTATGTAGTTAAAAAGCTGGTGCCATCAGCCAGCATCACCATGATTTTTTCAATGTCATATTTGGTCACATTCAATTAGTTCCCTCTTTTTTTTTTTAAGTAAAAAAATGAAATAGGAATATCTTACTGATTTTGAAGCTGAAACAATCCCTTTTAATGCATACTGCAGGGACATTTCCCGTCAGGAGGTTGTTTTCTCTTCACAATGCTCAAAAACCCTAAATAACTCCTTATCCTCTCCCCCTCCCCCCAAAATACACCCAACAAAATTACTATCAAACCAACCAACAAAATGCATAACAGCAAGACTGCAGTGAATTAGGTTCCCTTTTGCCCTTTTTAAATCTTGCACACAGGTGCACCTGTCTGGAGTCCTGCCAGAACATGTTCTTTCCCTAATTTAGTTGTGACTTCCAGCCGATGCAAATTCACAGCCCAAACATGCATCAAGGTACAGAAAAGTAACAGTCACGATCCTGCCACTGATGTTCTCTAATTGCACAACACTGACAAAATGAAATTCACTTCAGAGGCCTATTACTTCATAAATTAATTACTTAGTTATACAGAAGCCAATTTGTGAAGGATGAAAACTCTTCTCCCATCCATGAAATCAGTAATGCCTAGATTTCCATGGATTTGTTCAGCCATATGTTCAGTTGATGAAAATTGCAGCAGAAATACAAAAGAGCTGTAATGACTAGAATTGGTTTGTGTAACTTGCAGCACAGCAGTTAACAAGTGGTGGCGGCTGGCTGCGCATCATTGGAGGAAGTGCCATTAGAGGGCAGCCTTGGGTTTCCCCTGCCCATTTAAGGCTGCATCTCAGGACTTCGGGAGGCTGAGAGTAGGATTTCTGATGCTGTGTGGTAAAACTCACTTCAGCTCCTTGAAACACAATAAAAGCTTAAGTGTTCTTCCATTTTGTGAGGGGAAAAAAAAGCAACATGCCTCTCAAATTGAGAATTTGAATTGAGTATTTTCTGAAGAAGTTGAAACCATTCAGATGCTTATATCTGCACTTGCGATCCTGCTGTTGCTTTTCTGTTATTTTTCCCCCTAGAGGAGATAATTTAACTCTGATGAAGAAAAGCACTTGGATTAACAACTTTAATGTAACACTACCAAGATTTATGAACCCTCCCCAGCATATAGTTGCATTTTATTTGGTACACATATATTAACAGAAAGAAACAAGAGGCTCCAAATACAATGTACACATGCCCATGTTTGTCTACAATTCATAAAGAATACAGTAATCATGAGCAGGCATTTCACCAAGCAGGTGTTTTGCAGAGGCCCACCTCCATCCCTCTCCAGCATCCAACATTCCAGGGCACTGGGGATGCAGTGTGGTCTGAGCAACTTTGTTGTGCGTATGCTGGAGTAGGAAGCAATTTGTGAAGGCCTTGAGTATTTGCAATAATGTACAATTGATCATTCCAACTGAGAGTTGGAAGAAAACATCACTACCAGTTAAGTATGCCCAGTTATAGTACCTGAAACCAGATTACAATAAAACCATGTGACTCCATCAGAAAGAGAGGGATAAATTAGGGTTTCATAACAATTATTCTATTATATATTATACTATTATATGTACATTCTATTATATGTATAGATAGCATTATCTTGATACTTATTTTAGCTACCTAGATAATTCAGCATTAACCTGTTTCAATTATAGTTTAACCCATGTCTCTAATAGAGATGATATATATTTATAATCAAGAAGTAGCACTGCCAAGAAATTAGGGAAAATATTGTTTATCACACAACAGCTATGCTGTTTAGCACATGGAAATCCAACTAGAATTGTGAGAATTCCTATGCAATTTTTCATGCTCATTTTCATATGGAAATTTGCAGCTCTTTACTCAGCACTCCTTTCCAATTACTCAATTGAAGTACATTTTTCTAAAGCATATGCCTGCCCTCTTCAGCTATGTGAGGTTGTTGGCTAAGGTAATCTCCAGCTGTTTAGTCAACTTAAAAAAATACTCACTGATCCCTTTGCATAAAAGGTTTAAAGATTTGGAGCCTAGGATCCTCCTCACTGTCAGCAGCAAAAGTTCATTCAAAGCATTCTTTTACTCTAGATGATGCTGATCCCTTGTCAGAAAACAAACAAGGAGCTTTGTATTTTATACTACAAAGCAAACATGCACATAACAGTAACAGAAGACAGCAAAACAAAACCAAAAATAACAGCTTCAAGAGACTTCACTCAGATCTTAGTTTAATACATAAGGACTCTGAAAATGCTGAACCAGCCCAGACACAAAAGCAGTACAACACTAATGTAGAGCAAGGAGTAAATAACAAGCCACAACTTCTTTGAATGTGCATGTGTAATAATAAACAGGTGTAAGGCAGGCATACCTAGAGTCTAGGAAGAAAGTTACTGTATGTATTGTATTACACACAGCCTTTCCATTCTTTCAAGGATTACATGGCAGGTAGATGCTGATCTGCTAGATCTGAAAACCCTGCATTTTCTTAACCAAGATCACCGCTTACTAGTTAACTTTTACTTCTGTGCATTGGTGTTCATTCATATGACTGCACCCAAGCTTTACAGTTCAGGGACTTGAGACAGCCTACTTTAGAAGCCACACCGTGGCTGGAGCATTACCACACTCTTTGATTTTCTAACAAGAAGAATGACAAAAAAAATCATCTAACTACAAGCAATGGATCACTACAGACACTTGTAACAATAAAACTACCCAGGAAATAAAATCTTTCTTATATAATGAAAAGCTAGTACAACATTTAATTAACCTTAAACCTACCAAATCTCACTCTTAATCAACAGCTGAGAGCACTTTACATTTTTCAGAATGGTCATTTTTAACTGTTGAGTTAGTTGGCATCTGAAAGCTTGGGCACTTCTCAGTGAAAGAAAGCATAATGGGTGATTCATTTATCTACTAAGCCACTGCACAGCTGACTGAAAGCTCATGCCATTTGTGTCAGCCCAGAAAGAAACAGTGCTTGCCCACTCCCAAGAAAGGAGCATAACCTCCTGCTCCCAGAATGAGGCAACAGAGAGGATTTCCTCTCCGCTTCAAAAAACAAAAATGTTAAAGAGAAAAAATAATTTTGACCACATGGAGAATGTACATCTTTCCTCCTATAAAAACATAAACATGAGAAAAGAAAAAGTATTCTTCAAGGCACTTCTATTTTCCTTTTGAGTCAGATCACTTGTCTTCAATCTTGAGCATCCCTACAGTCTACAGTATTACAGCATGAGCCACGTAGGTGTTATTCAATGAGAAATAACATATGGAAGGCACTGAGTAATTTATTTTCTTAAGAAATCTGAGATAAAACTTCATGTAATTATAAGATACACAGGAATTACCTCAGTATGCATCAAGAACTTTAACAATATTAAATGAATTATAGAAGTGATTTTAGTTTTTTTTTTCCAAAATTCTTTTGCTGTAATTTTTTCTCTAGGGAAGACATTTTATTTGCTTTGGTATTTTATTACAACATGTACAATCAACAAATACACAGATGTATAATTGACAAGTATACAGAGAAGCTAGGCTCATCTTTAGAGAGCATGTTATGGGAAAGATTATCACATAAGAAAGGGAGAATCAGAAAAGAATGGGAAAGTTTACCCATCTCCTGGACTCACAGAAGAAGAACCCCAAAGAAGCAATCTCCACAGAGAGAACCTTCTTCTGTGACAGTCAGCCCTTAAATGGGGTCTAGGAGAGGTGCAGGCAGGCTCCACCCCTTCTGATCATACAGGTGAATTGCCTTCACCTGTGCTCCCACAGCTGACTCATTGCTTGTCTCAGGTGATCAATCAGAGGTTCATGCGATGATTCAACAGTTCCCATACACAACAAAAAATAGAAGTTGATATTTAGATTAAGCATACATAATATAATTCTGTTTGCCTAATATTTATATATTTTAGGCTGTTTTCATTTTCTATCAGATCTTTTTTTAGAAGTTGTTCAAGATGTCTCATGCTTAGCTCTGCCTTACTTTTTATAGCCAGATCTTGTTTTTTCTTGAATTTTTTTTGGTGCTGATAATGAGTTGAACTTGGATAGGCTTACTGTAAATTGCACAAAGTCAGTTAGATAAATATCAGGCTCTTTTAGGATATTTTTTCCTTACCAAAAATATATTTGCTAAAAATGGATTTGCTTTAACAACTTCTTGAAAGAGCACACTTTTTTGTTTGTTTAATTTTTTTGTATGCCAACCTTCACAGTGCCTAACTTTGCTAATTACTAGAGAATGTATTTAATTTTATACAGAAGGAATCTTATTGGCTTCAGAAGGTCATGCTCTTACTGACTTTGTTGACCACCAAGAGACTGTGTTTAGGCAATTTTTTTTTAATCTGCCTACACACAGAAAGTCAGTCAGCTCTCTTCCATTGTATACACTCCCATACTTACTGTATGGTATCATACTAGTTCATTGGGGTTGAATTTTACCCATGAAAACAAATGCTTCCTCCATGGTGTTTGTGCAGCTGACTTCAGAAAAGCTCTCCAAGCCTCAGTGAGCCTGCAGGATGACTTGCATTGTAGAAGTCTTCCCCAGATGTAAGCCTCACAGTAGTGGTAACCAGTACAAAAAGTCTGAAAATACATCAGCATAGACATCCTGACTTCTAGTGCAAGAAATATAATTTCCAAAATGGAAGGGAAGGGAAGGGAAGGGAAGGGAAGGGAAGGGAAGGGAAGGGAAGGGAAGGGAAGGGAAGGGAAGGGGGTTTCAAGAAGTCCCACGAGTTCAGTGAAGGACTCCTAGCGCTGGATGCAGAGGATGGGGCCCTTCACTGCCCAAAAGCTCTTGGACAGCTGACAGGTGACCAATATAGACAAATATACAGCATCAGTAAGGTTGTGGCATGGATATACAGAAGGAATAAGTTAGATTCAGGAAAGACACAGAGCCATTAGGAATATGCAAAACTCATCTTTGATCAGCTGTGGCAGGCATTTAGGTACACACTACAGTCACTCTCCTGAAGAGTAATCAGTGCAGAGGCAGGACATCAACATGAAAAAAACAGGTGGGCAAAAAAAAAGAAATGCTTTTTCTAGGTGATTACGAGTATATAAGATAATTATGAGTATTGTATGATAATGAACACGTAGCTATATACTTCAGCAGCATTTCATATGGCATCATTTCAATATTTCAGTGAAGTAAATTTTTACCAGAAATAAAGTATTTGCTGTTTGTTTCAATTAAGTATTTAAAGATGCAAATCACAGGAAGAATACTGAGCAGCAACAAAAGGTGCAATACTGCCTTCTACCAGCAACCAACAACTCACCTTTTCCTCAGTTATGTGATAGTTTGGAAGTATGTCAAAACAGAATTTAATAATTCTAAATGATTTGAGGGAGCCTGATTTCTTTTTTCACTTCTGTGCAAAATAATGATTTAATAATAATACTACAAAGCTATAAATAGGCAACTCTTTGAGTTTAATGAGTTTTTCAAAGCTCGGTATCAGAGAAGTGGGAGATAGATAACAGATACCTGAAGAAGATGACTTAGTGAAATCAATCAACATACCACCTGAAGAAGGTTTACTCTGTAAATGAGGATACTCTTCACTTGTTTAAGAGAAGAAAAAATCATTTGCTGAGAAGAGAAAGGTGAAGACCCATTCTGCAAAAGAATGATATGCTTAAAGAAGAGAGGAAGGATGCTGCATTTTTAAATCATACATTTCTGAGTAAAGAAGATGTCTGATTAGCTCCAATCAACTTCTGTGCAAGAGCATATCCAACTCCTGTATTGTTTCGGTTAAATCCACATTTTGCTGGGGCAGCAGAAATTGATCAGTGCTGCAATACCTGCATGGCTTCATAGTGTTCTCAGAGGGATGGAGGTAGAACACAAAATAACCACTCCTGGACACAGAGACAGTAGGAGAGCAGTGGTGCCCACACCAAGGAGATTGTGCCAACAGCATACATGGTATCTAGTGGGCCAGGAGCTTGAGCTGTGATTCAGTCAGACTGTCTAGGTAGAATAAATTTAGGCCAAATATCACAAAATTCTATCCTGCAGCAGCTGCTGGGTGAGTAGCCATATCAGCCCACTTAACTAGAACATTCTGCTTTTAAAATTTATAGATGAAAATGATTTTCTACATGGACTGAAAGCTCAGGTAATTTTTTTATTTTTTTTTTAACATAAATAGGTACATTTACTGTATCATTGGAGCCCCATTAGCCCTGTTGGTAATGTCACTCCAGTCAAAATGTAGAGGTCAGAAGGGAAGCCTGATTATGAAAGAGAAGGTGATAGTTCATTTCCAAATATTTCATATATTATGTAATAAACAAAGAGTAAAAAAGAAATGAAGTGCATTTGTTTTAGTAATACTTTATCCATGAGAGTGGGAAATTAGAGACTTGCTTTGTCCAATGTGAAGGTTCTTTGCTGTTCTGATTTTGTAACCCCGAGGTATTTTTTCTTAATACAATAAACTCTGATCTATGATCCATGCACAGAGCACCACAGAACTGAGATCTAATTATTTCTTGCCTCTGGACACAGTAATAGCTACTGAGGGCTTTGATATGTTTCCTCTGAATAAGGAGAAAAACATCTGGGCCTAAAAAGAGTTAAATTTAATCCAGTAGTACCTATAAGTCTATTTACAGATGTATGACTACTATTTTTTTCTCACCAATACTACATATCAGTAATTATGCAGCCAAACTGAAACTAATACAAATCTGTCTCATGAGTCCATAGTTTTTCCAGCATGTAACATGTAGTTTGTTGGTTAAAAAAAAAAGGATTAATTCAGCTTCGGCTATTTTTAATTGGATAAGCTATATATATAAACATTTCAAGATCAAATATACAGTCTTTTGCATAATTGTTATAATGGATTATGTAGGTAACGTAAAATGGAAAGTTAAGCAGTCTAAGAGAAAAAGACTAGATGAATTTAAACATAAATTCAGGAATAACAAGATTATTTCTACTATTTGAAGGAAGGAGGAAGAAAGAAGTATTACAGTCAAGAACTGAGCTATGGGATCAAGACTGCCATGGAAGACAGACAAGGTGCACTGAAGGCAATTGCTAATGAGCATTTGCTGTATAAAACATAGCAAAGTATAAGCTATAAGTGGTTTGATACCTCACACTGATTTTGATCAATAAGCCCACTGTAAAAAGACCTGGTTAAAGCAGTCCTTAGCCAAGATTACTCTCTGTGATGGGAGATAAACTATCAGTCTTGATCGTACGTCTCTTGTCTTGAAAGGCATTTAAACACGTTTCATTCAGTAGCACTACACAACCTGTATATTGTTCCTGACTAGTTTTATGCTCATGGACAGCACACATTAAGTCCATATCAGCATATGTAATTTTAGTAATACAGTGAAGTCATCCTACTCCTAATTTGATTTGTTCCGGTTTTCTATCAAAAGCAATTTCATTTCAATAAGTTGATAATGCCTCCTAAAAATCCCAGATAGCAATGAAGAGATTTCCCAGAGCTGCAGCCATCAACAAGAAGAGGTGTAGTATCACAAGATCACAAGTCTGTGAGTGAGGTGGTACTGAAGTTTGGGTCTGTCTTGGTCAGACCATGTTGTAAGCAAGATTTTAACTGTGTTCATTTTACAGCGGTGTTTTTTGCAGGGGTATTAGAAGAAATGTGGACATGTATGTGCCAGCCAGTCAAACATTTCCCTGCTTCTTCAAGAAAAAATGATAAAAACTGATTAGTCTTTTAATCTTGAGATTTGCTATGTGTGGGTTCACTATTGAATTCGTGCACAATAAATTCAGGATTAGAATTATAAAGTGTAATTTTTCATTTCAAATCTTGTTATTTCTAATTATCCATGGTAATTATGTTTCTGTTAGCCGTTTAGAATTAGACATGCTTTTCATTTAATTGGGCAGTGTCAGCTCCCTTAGGCCTACAGGACTTTGATTTCAATTGCTGTGGTAAAAACTCAATTGGATTTATTTGTGTAATTCTACCATTTAAAACAATCACCCACCTTAATTATAATAATGTTGCATGGCATGATCTGCATACAGCAGATGCCAAGCAAGGCTGATATCCTTCCATCTATTCAGCTGATTGATTATAGACATGCACATGAATGTGATTCTCAGACACATACATTTTATACGGTGAAAAGTGCAAAGGAAAATGAACAGTTTTTGTATTTCAAAATCTGATGTATACTCATATAATTTTATTTTAAAAAAGAATGAGTTATTTTTTTTCACAAGCAGATCTCTGAATATTTTTGAAGGGGAAAAAAGTGCTTCCATTCAAATTGCCCTCTTTTTAAGAAAAAAAACACAACAAAATTTGGATGCATATACTTTCTCTTCAACGTACCTTCAGATTGACTGTTCCCTAGATATATGTCTTTTTTATTACATTTCCAAAGCTCAGACTATGGAGGCTGGTGTATATTTTCCCAGCGTTACTGATACTGAGGGAAATAAGAAACATCTTCATGTCCATACAGGGAATGGGAACATGGTCTTTGATAAGTCTTTGTGTCCTTCCTTTTGAAAATCATAAACAAAAATGCCTTTTCTTTCCAAAAAGTTTGGAAGTTACTTTAAAAAACTGTAGTTCTTTTTCTATCCTGGGTTTTGCCTTTCTATGTCAGATCCCCAGAAGACTCTCTTCAGAAGAACATATTTCAGACCTCTTCTTCTGTTTTCTTCTACAAGGAAAATGCCATGTCTATGACTAAAAAGAGAGTCATAAATAAATTAAGGTTTCTTGGTAGCATTTCCCGAGGAGTCTGTCATGAGCACTTATTTACACCATGTGGGCAAAGACAGTCTCTCCAAGTGGGATTAGTTTCACCAAAAAGAGAAAACAAGGTTATCAGTTTTCAATGTAACACAGAATGAAGATTTTATCACATAAATTTACACACTTAAAGGACTTAGAATGTCCTTCTCACAGTCTCAATTATTTACTTATTTATAGAATCACAAAATAATTTAGGTTGGAAAGGTCTCTCAAGAACATCAAGCCCACGTGACACTGCAAAGTCCACCAAGTTATATTCCTGACTATCCAAGCAGTCCCTTAATAATAACTGGCATTACTGGAGTAACTGTGATATATTTCAATTTCAGGATGTACGCTGCCATTACTCTGCTTATACAATAGTTGACCTGTTACATAAAATCCCACTTCTAAAAAGAGTAGCTCTCCAAGTTATAAACAAATTCAATACAAACATATATTTAAAAACTAGGTTGCTATTAAGAGGGGAATAAAGTAAAATTGAGTGCGTGTTTATTCTGCTCAGCCCTTACTGGATCCTTAAATCTAACATTCAGCGAATCTATCTCACAAATAACTTTGGAGAATTCAGAGAAGCCAAACTGAAACTAATACAAATCTGTCTCATGAGTCCATAGTTGTTACAGAATGTTACATGTAGTTTGTTGGTTAAAAAAAAATAGTAACAATAAAAAATTACATTTTGTGTTAAAACCTGATAAAGTGCTGTATGATGTGACATGCTTCCAAAAAAATATATCAGATGAGATATGCCCAGAGATGAACTGAACATGATAATGTTCTAAGGTTGTTAATGTACAAACAATAACAATAATTTCTACTCTCAACCTTACTTGAATTTCCCATATTGTTTTACATGAAGCTTATCTTTAAAAATAAGTAACTGTATTTGTGATCCAAGTTAGGATCCTCAGGTAGTTGCTATTCCATAGAATTTTTCTTCATCCAAGCCATATCTTCTCAGTGGGCTATCCATGAAGTACTTTTGATAACAATCCTGAGCAAGAGAACTTTCTTTTCCTGAGGAAATTAGCCCAATACCTTCCCTTCTTTATATTCAAAGTTATTAAACATCCTTCCTATGAGTTTTAGTAAGCTAATTCTCCTGAATTTCTCCCATCATGGGACGGATGAGGAAATAAAACTTCATAGGTAAAATCGCCTCTGTTTAATGCTATACTGAAACTATTTTTTTCTTTTATAACTTACATTCCAAAAGAAAGACAAAATATTACGAAAAGGCAAAGCATAATATTACTAATGCAGTTATTTTTATATATATATATATATAATATTAAGAATGTCAAAAGAAAAAGGAGACTAATAACTTGTAACAAGTAGCATTTCAAAAGACCATAATGAGTTTTAAGACTGATTTATATTTGAATGAAGAATTTATTTCTCAAAAATAGAACACAGTAGAAGTCAACAGGCTCTTTTTAGTGAGTATTTAGTCTTATGCGGTGCTTAAAGGCCAAATATGGGGGTAAGGATCCAATTTGCTTGGTATTATTGAAATTGATTGACTTGGAAGAGAGAAAGTATGCTTTATTTGCAAACTGCAAGCAGCCTACAAGTACTTAAAAATAAAACCACATTCTGTACAAATAAAACTTGCTCTACAGCCAACCTGCACATTTTTCTCTAAAGTACTAGAGAACAGAGAGAACCCAAAGTCACCAGAACTAGACAATTTCAGATAATAATTAGAGGCCATCAGATCAAGCCATGTCATCAGTCTCTCCCTCTCTCTTTCCCCTCCTGATATCTAGTTGCAGAACCTCTGCTAAGTGCATGTTTGGTGCTAGCACATGAGGGAAAAAACATCTCAGGAGAATCACGATCTGTTTCTAAATCAAAAGTGGGACAACTAAAGTAATGGAGAAAGCCATGAGTTCAATAGCTATACTCGTATCTTCAATCTATGTACAGAAGATAAACAAGGAATGGGGAAAGTGGCATTTTATTCTTATGTTATACCTTGATTATGAAGAAAAAGGAAGGTCAAATCTGAGTCTATATAAGTTTATGTTAGTTTCAGGATTGCAGTCCAGTGGTTCAGTTTAAACTGACTCATGAAGTCAGTCTAAGGGAACAATGAAGTTTGACCCTTGAATCAAGATACTTCTCACTGTTTCTCAGAAATACAGAACTCTGTGCAAAGTCTGATGTCCCTAGTTTTGGTTTGTGTGGAAATTATAACAGCAGCAGTGCAAGCTCCAGATGCTTCATGCTCTGTATTGTGGTAAGATCCAAGGCACACCACTCCAAATATCAGCAGGCTGTAAGGAACCAACTGAAATAACAACAGCAGCGTACAGTACTTGTCTCAGCAAAATTATATGATTGAGCTCACAACTGACTTAAAATATGTATGTGTATACTGTTTCTCTTCTAGACCGCTTCCTTTCTTCTATTAAGTAGACATTAAGAAATGAGGTTTGGTATTGAAATGAAGGCCCCTTGAATCTGAAAAAACTGATTTTGTTAAACAGTGCCATAATGGTAGTAAGGAGAGCTTCTGTAAGTGAAGACTGATGGAGGTGCAAATGAGATAACATTCAAGCTTCGGATAGAAAGGAAACCTGCTCCTGGGTAACAACTTCATTTCTTGCTGTCCAGCTGTGGAAATGTGGTCAAAAATGGTGATTCTCCCATAAACATAACCAAGTTTTAGTTTGAGTCAAAAGGTGTTGTTTCAGTAAATGTTGATAAAAGATTGAAAAGAAGCAGAAATGCAGGGAAGGTGTTGGGACCCCACATAAAACACTTGGGAAGTGTTTTATCAGACATACAAAACAAACTGGTTATGAGTATGAAGATAGCAGCCTTTTCAAAATACAGGCTCTCTGGAAAACATATAAGAAGGGTAGCGGTAAAAATTGATAACACAAAGACAGAATGTTAAGAGCTGATCAGAATTACTTTTTACTATTCTCTTAATAAAAAGCTTATTGAAAAATATGTTGTGAAAAGAAACTGGTAAATCTTTTTCCTTCCAGAAAGGATTCAGGACATTGTCAGTATTTATTTTTATGTCAGATGTTTTATTTTACTATTTTCAAATAAGTACTCTGGAGACCTGCATTGAGTTATAATTTTCAAGCCCAAATAAAGATATAAGAGATGACTGACAAAAATGAAGATGAATTTTTCTACTGATTATTCTGAGTAGTGTGGTTCTATGTGCTGTGTTATGTGAAAAGACATGCTTTGTGGTCTGCTTTCAAACACTTTGAGGAACTGATGTAGGTGAGGTCTGCTGTGGGTGTCAGTGTGCCCAACTGGATAATGTTCTTGAGCAGCTAACCAGGCCGTGAGATGAAGTCACCAGGCTGAGATGTATTCAGCAGTCTGAGAGAAAGATTGATGCCTGGTGGTGGCAGCCAACCAGCCCTGTCTTGGGGCCCAGCCAGGAGAGGAAGATAAGCAGACTTCTGATCTGACAGGTGGCAAACACATGCAAGGTGATGGAGAGTGGACCTTTTTCTCTGCTCAGGGTGAAAGGAGAAGACTGTTCTTAACATCTGAAATTGCAATTACCAATAGATTTCAAGCTCTTCTGTGGGAGAAGGAAGAAGGTATGGATTGTGGCTGAGAACCAGAAAGAGGTGATCACATTAAAAAGGTCCAAGTAAGGACCTGAGTCAGAATCAGTGACACTAAAAAAGGGCAAAGGGTCTTAGTAATTGGAGATTATTTGCTGAGAGGCACTGAGGTGTCCATCTGTAATCTAGATAACCTCTTTAGATAAGTTTGCTGTCTGCTGGGAGCCTGCATTTGGCACATCAAGAAGAGTATACTGGGTATGATAAAGCTGGATGACTACCATCCCCTCCTTGGCTGTATCAGAAGAGGAGCGGTCAGCAGGGCAAGGGAGGTAATTGTTCACATCTACTCTGCTCTTGTGAGGTCCCAGCTGGAGTACTGTGTCCATGTCTGGGGACCCCAACACAGGAAAGATGTGGAACTGTTGGAGAGGGTCCAGAGAAGGATCCAAGGGCTGGAGCACCTTTCCTGTGAAGATAGAATGAAGGTACTGGGCTTGTTCCTTCTGGAGAAGAGGAGGCTCCAGGGAGATCTCATTGTGACCTTCCAATTTTTAAAGAGGGCTTATAAACATGAGGGAAATCAACATTTTACCCAGGTAGATAATGACAGGAATAAACTAAAGGAAGGGAAATTTAGATTAGATGTCGGAAGAAGTTTTTTACTGAGATAGTGGTGAGGTGCTGGAACAGGTTGCCTAGAAAGACTGTCAATGCCCCATCCCTGGAGGTGTTTAAGGTCAGGTTCAGTAGGGCCCTGGGCAATATGATATGGTACTTTTATCTAATGGCTGGTAATCCTGCATGTGGCGTTGGAGTTGGAACCTGACGATCTTTGAGTTCCCCTGCAATCCAAACCTATGAGTCTACGAAATATATTTATATATGATATGAATTATATCAGGATAGAGAAAAAAACAGTTTACAAAAATGAAATAAGCAGAAATAAACTGCATATAGAAAGGTAAATATATATATTTATATAATATATATATAATATAATATAATTATATAATATATATGGTCTTTCTAAATCTCTCATCTAAAATGTTTTTCATAGTAGACCAAAAATTCTGAAGGAAGTCAGATATAAGTCAGATATAACTTCTGAGCAAGAGAGTAACCAAAAAGTTTTCTTGGAGTTGTTCTACAATACTATATTTTTCTTAGTTGCATCATGAAAAGAAACTGTGACTCTGAACTCTGCTTTTTGGGCTAGGAAAGACAGTAATAATAATAATAATAATAATAATAAAAACAACATAGTTTGATATTTTGTTTTAGACTTATGGCATGTAAAACAACAAACCCCTGTCACTAATCCTGGATCACAAAGGCCCGTTAGGAGAAGTAACTTACATTGAATTACTGGTACAATTAAGCATCAAGATGAATGTGAATAAAAAAAATAACAGTTTTTGTAGCAGATATAGGCTATTTCTCAAAACTTTTAGAAGAAATACTAAATGCTTGTACAATTTCTATCTGGTAGCAGTTGCAGTGGCACTGAATGGCTATTTCTGTTCTCAACAGCACAGACTGGCTTAGGGAAAGAGGAAAATTACTGCATTTTTTCATGGCTAGGTAACACTTGGAGATATTTGTTCTGAATATATGAAAGAAAAACAGAATTATGGGAGGTTCCAGTTTTCTCCTGTTTTGTTTTGTTAATGTCTCTGCTTCAAATAATGACCCACTTGACGTTCATCTTCCAAACTAATTTTGACATTTTATTTTATGTATACATGTTATTATACTGATTCATTGCTTTTTTTTTTTTTTTTAATTATTTGAAGGGTTCCAATAAAACATTCTGAAAAGTGTTGGACAGCAGCAGTATTGCTCAATCCACTGACCACTGTGTTGTCCACAAAGAACCACACAGTGTGGTGTTGCTCCCACTTCTCAAGCAGAAATGTTTACAAAAGCACAATTAGTTAAGATGCTAAGATGAATCTATCAGTTTTTTTTGTGGTGGTTTTTTTTTTTTTTGCTATTTTTTTGTTTGGGTTTTTTTTTGTCTGTACTTGAATATTTGCATTACTTTTTAATACATTAAACATTTTTTGTAAAATTATAATTTGAAATACAATTTTCATAAAACTTTCTGCTATTGAATTTAATACAAACTGCTTGAATGCCTTTGATAAAAGGCACTATAAAATGATACACATATTTATACAGATTCAGAAATAATACAAAATTAATACTGTTACAGTATGTTATATATACATATTTAAATATTTATGTCATATTTAATACAAACAGAATCTGTGAAAATTATACTCCATTGCATTTCAATATCCTATGAAACAGTAGCAAGCAAACTAAATAATTTTTGTTGTATTTTCTTAAAATATCAGGATTAAATCTTTAAGAGAACCACTTCAGTGAGTTCCATTTCTCCAACTAGACAGGCTACATATGGATATCCTATCTAAAACTCAAATAAATGTTCCATGGTGTGTGTAAACAACAAGGAAAATTTTTTTGCCTTCCAGCCAAGTATATTTGTAGTGTTTCAGGAATACTGAAAATAGAGGTTTTGCCTAATTATGGGGACAAGTTCAGAGTAAGCAGGAGAGTCACTATTCGCTCAACTTTAATATTGCTAATTTACAACAACTGTAAATAAAAGTACAGTGGAAATTCTTAAAATGAAATAAATCACAGAAATGAATTAGCAAAATGAGGACTTTTGTAGTTGTGTTTGAGGCCAGGCAAGGTAACTCATATATTTTAAATTTACCTCATTTGATACAATATTGACATCAAATTCCAGCATTTCTAGGAGTAACAGAATTTACACTTAAAAGTCCATACCTTAAGGACAGAAAGTTATTGACACTAGAATGTAATATTAATTTCCATAAAAAGCATAAATATACATTATGTTTTAATGTGTATCTGTTGAAAATTCAGTAATAGATAATTCAAAGGATACCAAATCATGGAATATACCAATATGGTTTAAAAAAAAAATCGTATTGAAGATAAGAAATTATATTAAAAACCCTATATTAAAAAACGGAAGTCATTAATCCTATGTATTACCACCAAGTTTCCCATGAGGAAGTATTTTTCTGTGTAATATTTCACTTACACAATGAGGAAGTTTAAAAAAAATTGGCAGGTTTGGAGGCTCAGTCTTTGACAACATTGACATTCCGAGCAAGGAAGGGAAGCGTTTCATTCCCTTTGAGAGATCACAGGTTGATCACGCTGAATTCTTGCAAAAAACTACCCTTCCTTTGTAGGTGGTAAAATTTTTGTATTATGACCACAACAGAACTTTGAATAGAAATGTTATTTCTACCCCAGAAAGCACAAGGCTAACAAAAAAACATTAATTTCTTAAAGTATTTTACCCTTCGGTCTCTTAAAAAATATATATATATATGCAAAATCATATACAAAAATAATATGCAAAATTCTTGTCACTGCTCTGAACAACAACAACAAAAAAGACAAACAGTAACTAATGTTAAACAATTTAATTTGTATTTCATTAACAAGCTGACAATAGAATTCTCTCAGTTCTGCCAGAGGCTGCAGTAAATGCTTTTTGTTACATCTGAGGCTCTGTAGCCAAAATCCTTCTACTTCAATACCTGCTTCACAAGTACAGGTGATTACGTAGTTTTGGAGCCCCAATTTTCCATGCTTAGTTTTCTATAAAATGAATTTCTAAAATGTTTGCATTACATTACAGAATGTGCTACCTTGGGAAAAACAAACAAACAAACAAAACAAAACAAAACAAAAAATGAACAAACACACACAAAAAAAACCCAGAAAATACCACCTATCAAATAGCATTTCTTTCTACTGGCAATTTCAAAAGAAACCTGTCACTTACAGCACTAATGCACAAAACAATTGATAAAGTGGCAGAACCTGTTCTGTTTTTTAACCAATTTCAAGACACTTGACTTTCATATGAGAGCAAGCTGTATCTGTGAAACAAGGAGTGCCATCGCTGTAGATCTCTCTACATGCTTCATTAACTCCTCAAGGGAGTCTCCAAGTGCTGCCAATCCATGCTGAAGGCAAAGATTATACTTTTATCTATGAAGAAATCCTGTGCTTCATTCTGTCTTATATGGGTTTCAGACAGCATTGACTTTAAGCAAGGGAGTTTTGAAGCCAACTGATATTTGGAAAGATAAATTACACAGAGCCCCTTTGACATGAGTTGCACGTTCTGTCCCTCTGGAAATCCTCCTTGGCTAATGGACTGTTCTGCTTTTCTCAACCAGCAGATCCTGAAAATGCCACAGCAGCTCACTTGAAATATGGGACTGTTAAAAAATCTGAGATACTGAGAAAAGCCTAAGCATTAATGAAAAAAAACAGTAAGAATGGATTTTCTTATCTAAAGGATTACTTGGCCTGTAATATCTAAGGCTTTGAAAATCTGGTGTCAGTGCAGTTTTTTCCTCTGTGACTGTCACTGAGCAGTTCTCCCCTTTCTAGAAGGTAACTCCTTCGTTTCCTTACTAAACTGTAGTTTTCAGATTCAGCAAAAGTCCTGGGCTCTGCAGTAATACAGAGTTGCTTTCTTTAGAGAACCATCATGACTTGTCAGTCCTGTTAAGACAGCTTCTCTTTTCAGGCAGCTGCTCATCCTCCTGTAATTTCTTTCTAATAATTTCTCTTAAATGAAGTCATTAAACATCTCAAGAAGTAGTTAAGTCCATACATACACACATCGTAGGGTTCATAAGTTGACATAGATCACTGATTATTGATGACTTGGATGAAGTCATCTTTATTGATGACTTGGATGAGGGCATTGAGTGCACCCTCAGTAAGTTCGCAGACGACACCAAATTGGCTGGGAGTGTGGATCTGCCTGGGGGTAGCGAGGCCCTGCAGAGGGATCTGGACAGGCTGGAGAGCTGGGCTGAAGCCAATGGGATGAGGTTCAACAAGACCAAATGCCGAATCCTGCACTTTGGCCGCAACAACCCCAGGCAGCGCTATAGGCTTGGGGTGGAGTGGCTGGAGGACTGTGTGGAGGAAACGGACCTGGGGGTGTTGATTGATGCTCGGCTGAACATGAGCCGACAGTGTGCCCGGGTGGCCAAGAAGGCTAACGGCATCCTGGCTTGCATCAAAAACAGTGTTACTAGCAGGAATAGGGAGGTAATTGTCCCCCTGTACTCTGCACTGCTGAGGCCGCACCTCGAGTATTGTGTTCAGTTTTGGGCCCCTCATTGCAAGAAAGACATTGAGGCCCTGGAACGTGTTCAGAGGAGGGCTACGAAGCTGGTGAGGGGCCTGGAGCACAGGCCTTATGAGGAACGGCTGAAGGAGCTGGGATTGTTCAGCCTGGAGAAGAGGAGGCTCAGGGGAGACCTTATAGCACTCTATAACTTCCTGAAGGGAGGTTGTGGTGAGCTAGGGGTCAGCCTTTTCTCTCGTGTACACAGTGATAGAACTAGAGGCAATGGTTTCAAACTGCGCCAGGGGAGATTCAGGCTGGACATTAGGAAATATTACTTCTCGGAAAGGGTGGTCAGGCATTGGAATGCACTGCCCAAGGAGGTGGTGGAGTCACCAAACATGGATGTGTTCAAGAGACGTTTGGATGTTGTATTGAGGGATAGGATTTAGCTGGGGAGTATTGGTGATGGTTGGACTGGATGATCTTTTAGGTCTTTTCCAACCTTGATGATTCTGTGATTCTGTGATATGACCATAATAGATGACTTGAAATAGTGGAAAAAAAGGTACAGTTCTTTGGTCTTTCTACTTCTCACTTATCAGAGACAAAGGACAAAATCTATTACACCTGATATATGTTTTTATATACTGCATATATACTTTTATTTGACAGATGTATTTGTCAAAGTTACTGTCTTTTTCCTATGATATATTTCAGTACAGAATCAAATGGGATGGTAAGAAAAAAAAAAAAAAGCAAATTTGGAAATATTTTTAACTTTTAGGTACACTATGTGAAATCAATCCCTTATTTTGAAAATTACAATTTCCCTATGTAACTCTCTATACTACATTTGTTCAATAGATTATTAGTTGAATTCTGCAGAAATATCTTTATTGCTTTAGAAAAGTGAAAAATTCAATTCAGCACTAGTATGTCCAGTTTTTGTTCTTACAGATTAGAGTGTATTACTTTAACCAGAGATTTCTCTTTACCTATGTAGAAAAATGAACAAGTTTTCTCCTGAACTTTAACTCCTTAATATTGATTTCTAAAATTGCTGTGTTTTTATCCAGTAGGTATCGTATGGCATTTAAAATGAGTAACAATTTTAATAAATGTTTTTATGAAGGACATCATACTATCATTTACTATGTTAAGTTTGATACCTTGATAAATGAGCTTTGACTATAATTCATTTTGTTTTGCTCTGTTTTTCACTTCTTGATAGAAAGAAAAACATCAAAACTCTTCTGACTATTAAGTAGACAGAAATTTCCTTTCACAACAAAAGAAACAACTATAGCAAAATAAACATATAATAGAAGCAATAGTCAAATTAGAAAGCTTAGCCAATTCTACTACAGATGTAACTAAAAAATTTTTAGTTTGATCTCTGAAGAAAAATGACTAAAAATCTAACTGCCTCTGTTCTTTACTGCCTTTATATATATTCTTTACCAGCCTTATATATAAAACATTTAATATAAAATTTAGGGAATTCTGTTTATCTCAGGAGCACAAAGTCATTTTTCCATGTCACAGTCTATTTTCTGCTCCCTATAATGACATTAGGCAAGAAGAGATCAGACTACCATGTCAGTGCTCACTATCTACTTATTTTTCCCTTGTTTTTTTTTCAGCAGATAGTTAGAATATATGTTTTTCATAATCAAATTTGCTCTCCTCCAAGTAAGCATTCAGTGAATACAGACACATCAAAAATATTTTTCATCTTCAAATTTTAAAAATGTAAAAATATGAGGTAAGTTTAAAAAAAAAAGAAAGAAAATCCAAAAAGCCCAACATTTTAAAATTCTGTTAAGCCTCTGAACACTACAGATAGATAAGTTAGATTTGAACAAAAATAAGTACGTACACTGTCTAAGCTAACCATTCTCGGACGCATCTAAAAGCTTAGGAGCAGGTGCTTTTGCATTTTGTCTTTATATGCACAGAAAAGAAGTTGATGGAACTGCAAGTAGGGTTGGAAGACTGTGCAGTTTCACAGTACATATATTAAATATCAAGTGAACTTTGCTCTGAAAGGGAAGGTAGAAAAACTGAGTGAATCTGTATTTTCCCTTCACTTCAAAGCTGTTTATGAAAAGAAAAAAAATGGAATTGTTCCTTCAGTTAGCAGAAAAGTGTTTTAAGGTCTGCTCACGGGGATAGGATTTTATATATAAATAAAATTATTTTAACCCTCACACAAAGACATGCATGTGCTGATACTAAAGATGACAAGGGCTCTGCCACATTTCTCCTGGTCAGATGAATTCACAGTTGAGTTTCCTGAAGAATCTCAAACTTTAAGAAAAATCTCCAGAGCCTTTAATTAAGCCCTGTCAAGAAGAAGTGTAGAACTGTTATTTGGAAGAGATTAAATAGAAGAAAATAATAGGTTTGACTTTCCACTTATACACTGGATTCATGCAAATGTGAGGTGAAAAATCAGAGCTAGCATGCCTGGTTTCCCTAATTATGCAGAATGTATGAAATTTACTTTTCTGTTATTCATTTTGTGGATTATACCAACCAGTCATACCAAACTGCGTAATCAGCTGCTTTCTGAATGTATATTTTTGTTATGTTCAATGAGATGTTAAAAGAACTGCAACTATATCAGAACTGTTAGTGGAATAAAAGGAGACTAAACGGTGATAAAGCAGCTGGTACACTAAATGAGTGGGACTTAAATTTGAAAATATCCATATCCTTTTTTGTGTGCGAGAGAAATGTAATCCAATTTGTGATTTGGATCTCATACACTGCATCTGCCATAGAAAAGCTTCCAGCATATTCTCCAACTGCATTATGAATCTTTGCCACTTAAGCTTCTTGAGATCAAAACGAATGCTCACTGTCTCCTTGGTAAAATCCACTCTTTAATAAAAACAGTTCAAGTTGCTGAATCCTTTCTCTTACAAGAACTAGCAATCTCCAACAGACTTAATTCTAGCCCAATTCTTTTCCCAGTTGCAGAGCTGGGAGAATTGTTTAGTTTTTGGTTGCTGAGCAGGGAATCACCAGTGATGGTCTTATAAATATGTGCCAAAACAAACTCATTTTATCTTGGCATATTTTTAAAGGGAGCTGCAGATATATATTGACTTGTTCAGGCTACCTTTGGGGGAAGAAGTTTTTCAAATCTTAGAGGTATCTCATCTTATACTTGATCTTTTGTTTATTTGCAAATTTTGACTTAAATATAATGGCATTCCCAGCTTCTTTGTGAAATCTGGGAACCAAAATGATGGTCATGCCAATATGTCTTTGTGCTCTCACCTCACAGCTCTGAAATCATTCTTCACTGAGGTGTGATCAAGTAAAAAATGTTTCCCATGAAACTGAAATCAATTATTCAAAAGCAATTTTCTGAAAACCTGCATTTTTTTTTCAGTTAATCCCAGAAAGGAAACAAGCAAATATATTTGAACTATAAGCTCCTTTTACATGTTTACATTCCACAACTTCCTTAAGACCAGGAGTCTCCAAGAGGTCTTACGGTGAAATTTGTTTCATCCAGTGAAGCAGATAATAAATGGGAACATTGAGAAGCAATTGTCTGGACAGTCCATTCAGAAACAGAGGGTAAATAAAGGGCCTCTCTGTTCATCAGGTTTCTATACAGCCACACCCAGGGATATTCTGAAAGCTGTGAAAGAGCTGAGGAGAGAGAAAAGGTCCATTTACAGAGTTCCCAACTCATGCCATGGTGTGGGAAGCAGATCCTCAACTGTTCAAGCACGTCACATACATCATATCCCCACCCACAGATACAGGAATAAGCTCCTATGCTCAACTCTACTCCAGTGACATATCAGATGCTTGTGTTGTGCTTCTACCATGACGTTAGAGAAATAATAGCTGATTATTTCAGTGAGACAATACGCTAAGACTATAGTTGACTGCATCTATACAAAGCAATACTACATTGCCATATCCTCGTATTTGTATGGAAAAGACACACATTTTAATGAATATTGTAATAATTAATAAATGATACTCAACACCATGTTGAGTTGGTCTCTGAAGGTTCCAGTAACAGCTGGTAGATGTAAAAGCTGATGCTTCCTGAAATAATTTTTTAAACTGACTTTTGAAATCTTCCATAACTACCAAAAAATAAAAAGGAAAAAAAAACTCCCTTAAGAATTCCTTCATTCCTCCAAAGAAGATTTTCCAGGTCATGCAATTTATATTAGATTCTAATATTCTATTTTTCTACATTGAAATATATATACTCTATAAGCACACAAATACACACAGTTACTTTAATTTATACATTTTTAGCTTATACATAATTAGTGTGGAAAAAAAGTATCTTGGTGAAGAAGTGACTACATAGGCAATATATTTCTCCCATTCTGCAGGATTAAGCCTTATCAAGAAATTTTAGAAAAAATGTCTGAAAAAAAACCCAAATCACTACAAGATCAACTCACAACATGCTGGAAGTACTGATCTACATGTATGTTTACCCTAAAATAGAAAATACATTATTTTAAGAGAATCAATGGTCTTTAAAATATAAATGGAATTGATTTACTAGACCTAGCATCTGCGCCAAGATGCATTTGTTGTAATTTTGCATCATTATAGTACTTGAAGTTAAAAACAACAAACAAACAAACGAACACGCAAAAAAACCCGAAAGCAGAAAACAAGCTAACACAGGAAGTTCTTGAAAGCAGCAAAACTTCATTGCTAGACACAGTTATTACACAAACTGACCTATAGGTATGCTCGTAAGCACTGCGTCCCTAAAAAAGTATCTGAGAACTAATGAAATAGCAGTCTTTCAGAATTAACTTAACTTGATCCATTTTTTTTAGCTTAAGTTAGATGGATAACAAATTTACTGCAGACAGGTTTGGTCCTAAGAAGATAAACAGAAATGCTTACAGTTATGAACTAAAAATAATGCTATTGAAGTCAGTATGTAGTAGAGAGAGTGAAGATTTATATTCTACATTTTCACAGAATTTGAGTTTTTATGAATTTATTGTAACAGTTGATTTTCTAAAAGAAATGTGCTGCAAGCTCCCTTATGAAACATTCATCTTCTCATAAGAGCATGGAATTTTTACAAACATTTTCTTTCAACTTCTGAATTTCCACTGCTCCTTAAATGCATATGTACACCAGATAACCTCACCACTGCTATTCTAGACACTGACACAATTCATGCTGGAGTGATTCAATTTATGGATACCAACTGACTAGAAGGGTGCAAACTGCTCCTTTTCTGGGAAGTAATAGTTGTTTAAAGAGAAAAAGGAGATAAAATCTCTTTTTCAGTTCTTCTCAGCCTTTTCAGTTTAAAGATACGAATTAATGTAAAGGTGTAACAGTTAGATCTATTTCTGCCTATTTTCAGGGTCACGTCCCTACATTTCCGTAGAATAGTGATTAAATTAACGATGTCCAGGCCCATAAATCATGGCACTATAGTCCAGACCTGTTTAAAGAAGTTTTCACAATATTCCATTCAACACAAACGAGACTCAGGAAGGACCAGAATCCATAGTTAGAAGATCCAAGTGTGCACCATACTTCCTACTTTATACAGGAAAGCAAAGAGTCAGTGTAAATTGTGGTATAATACAAAGAACGGAAGAGAAGAGAAATGATATTTGTTTCCTTTATTTGCCAATTAGAGCAATCATTTTTTAATTTTTTTTACAGATAAGCATTGCATGTAAGTAGAAGATACCTACATAAAGAGGAAAAGGCATTTAAAATGAGATAATCTAATGAAATCCTCAGCGTATTAAATAAAATGATAGGCTAGTTTTGTATTGTTGGTACTCAAAAATTAGAGATTAAATTTGAGATTAATGATACTTTCACACTTCCAGAGGACTTCCTCCATATCTAGTCTGTCAGTATGAAAACAAAACTAAATGAACAGGTATAATGGAGGGAAAGCTCATTCCAGAGACCTGTTATGAATTTACTCTTGGATGAAAATTGGACTGAACCTCAGGCCTCCACTGATGTTGTATTGCTCAAAACAGGGGAATAAGACATACATAACCTGTGAAGAACTGCCCTATATTGGTGTTCTTTAAAAATAAAAAGCATACGTAGGACTATAGCTTATAACTATTAAAAGTCTGTCACAAGAAAATGCCCTACAAGACAGCAAGTTAAACTTGATGATGCTGGGAACTGCAGCACAAAGCTTGAATTTTTAAGAAAATCATGTAACAAAGTGTTGAGGATCACTAAGAACTACTTAAAGAATCCAATTAATGGTATCTTTAATAGGTGTCAAAAATAGACTAGGAGTCTGTCCAAGTCTGTTGACTAGAACAGTGAACAAAACAGAAGAAGTGTAATTAGCTATTTAATATCTGAACAGCAACATATGTTACTGTTCTAGCCCCCTTGGACTTCATCATCAGGCGTTCTGATTCTAATAAACAAAAATTCTGAAGACCAAAAGTTGATTTTGACAGCTTCACTTCAAGCAATAGATTTGTGTATGTGTAACAAATATCAGTCTTTTTCAGATAGATGTATCAGATGGCTAGATTTTTGCTCTATTGTTTAAAACTGTGCTAGCCAACTTAATGCAAAGCTTCAAGCCAGCAGAAACAATATATGTTTTCAAACCTTACAAAATAAATAAAAATTGACCATTGAGCTAATATATGAATGATATGAAATAGACTTTTAATTGGAAAGAATTATTTTTCTGCCTACTACTAGTGTGAGATCCTATGGCAAAGAGTGTTCTGCACTTTAATGTCCAGCAATCTTTTTATTTGCTTCATCAAAACTGTAGATGCATATTTTTTATTTTCTCAGAAATATAACATCCTAATAATATTTTTCTCCATAAAATATTTATAGCAATTGCATACTAGGAAAATAATAAAACAATCCGCACATAAAATGCCTTGAAAAGATTTGTCTGAAATGACTGTATGACATTAGGGAGGCAAGACAGTCTTCATAATTACAGTTATACTGACTAGTATTAGCTAAATATAGAGAGACTTATCTTTTTGGGCTTCTTCAGAGGAACATGTTCTCCCATAATAGGATTTGGGACTCACAGAACTAGGCCCTGATTCTGAACTGCTGTTTATCAAAGCCTACCACTACAAAAATCAAGTCTACGTTAGTATTTTAGTTCACATCAGTCTGAAGTAAACTTCCCCATTGCCTTAACTCCATAGAGTCACAGTATGGCTTGGGTTGAAAGGAACCTTAAGGATTCAGTTCCAACCTTTCTGCCACAAACAAGGTTGCCAGCCACTAAGTCAAGTACTACATCAGGTTGCCTAGGGCCCCACCCAACCTGGCCCTACAACACCTCCAGGTATGGAGCATCCATAGCCTCTCCGGGCAGCCTCACCACTATCTCAGTAAAAGACTTACCCTGCCATCTAATCTAAATCTCCCTTCTGTTAGTTTAAAATGATTCCCCCTTGTCCTACCACTATCTACTGTTGTAAAAAGTTAATATCTCTCATGTTTATAAACCCCTTTTAAAAACTGGAAGGCCACAATGAGGTCTCCCGCAGCCTTCTCTTCTACAGAATGAACAAACCCAGTTTCTTCAGCCTGTCTTCATAAGAGGTGCTCCAGCCCTCTGGTCATCTTTGTGACCCTCTCCAGAAACTCCACATCTTTCCTGTGTTAGGGGCCCCAGACTTGGATGCAGTACTCCAGATGGGGCCTCATGAGGACAGAATGGAAGAGGACAATCACCTTCCTTGCCCTGCTGGTCACACCAGTTCTGATGGAACCCAGGATACCATTGGCCTTCTGGGCTGCAGATGTGAATGCAATCTTGCTTTGCTTTGCATCACAAAGTGATCTAAGAGCACCTGAACTGGATTCCTCTTGAATGAAATTGAAAGATAATCTCTAAGTGTATATCTAAAGTTTTCCATCAGTTCATTGCTGTTCATCCAAGGACCTGATTAGATTCACTTCAAAGCAACCGAACTAGCCTCCAGATGAGTACAACACAGAGATTTCATCCTAATCACTTCCTCTTTAACCATAGAGATTAATTTATATTCTGCTTAAGTGTTTATGATTGCAGACATAAGCACAGGAATCCAGATCAAGTTCCCACAGTTAGCATTTTTTATTATGTCCTGACATGCTGACTTAATATGCTAACAGTGCAAGTTTATCTCTATGTGTAACCATACCCTCACTGCACTTTGGCAGTCTCCTCACCACTCTGATGCTGCTCAGCACCAACACTGCTATGTCTGAAGATGCAGACAAAGTCATCCTTCACACTGTCCCACAACAATGCATGCATACAAAAATATATAGGTCTCTCTGAAAGTAATGCCTCCTATCTATTTCCATGGACACTGCGACAGATACAAGGAGCACAATGAAACTATTTGGTAGGACAAATTCTAGGATATAAAATACTGCTTGGCTCTCTGGAACATAGTTGGTCTTTCACAATACTGTCACCACTGCTGAAATGCACCACTCATTGCCTCACTGTGCTCACATCCACTGCTTGGTCTCCATTAACATTCAGCAAGTTTTGATGAATTTCAAAGGGCACAATTTTTTCTCTGTAGAGGAATTCAGTGCCACACCTTTGCTTCATACTCACTTCCATGTCAGATACCATTTTATCAGACTTCCCCTCTGCTGCCACCTGTTGCATGGCAACAAATATAACGGAATACTGGCAGGAAGTTTCAACCTGTACAGCCATACCACCAACATTCCTCTGACGTGGGCCAACATAACAAAATAGGAGGCATTGCTTCTGGAGCAGCCTTCGAAGAATATTTTATTAAAAAAAAAAAAAAAAGTCAGCAATCTCATATTTGTTAGGTCTACCACTAGAAGTAACACATTTCATAGGATAAAGCACTTAGTCATGTGAAACTATGTAATCTCTCCTAGCAAAAAAAATATAATGATACCACTTAGATTTCCATGAATCGGTAATTCCATTATTTCGGCGGAAATACTGAATCCACATTTTTCTCATCTGTTTACATATTCAAACGACTCACATTATCAACTGAATGTCAGCTGTCATTTCAAAACAATCCTAGCCTCCATAAATGCTATTCTAAGTGTAACTGCCAACCAACTATTGAACTAGACAGGAACAGATGAAGAGAAATCAGATTTATTTAATAAAATCATTACTAAGATATTTAGCATTATAAGTCCTTGGATGTAAATTAAAAAGAAAATACAGCTTATGAATAAAGGTAAAATTGGAATATTCATTTTAATGATTCTATCACAGTAATTTTCCAAGCCCCAGACACATTTATAGGCTAATAAGCTTTTCATCAAAAGAGTTTATTCACATCTCAACTTACTTAACACCATTATAATCATGCATAATAGAATTTGTCATTGATCATTCGATAGCTGAACTTTGCACTGCCTTTGCCTGAAGACAGATGAAAGGAAAAAAATTGCAGGTAAGTCACCCGCATCTCATCAACATCCATTGATGTTGTTGATAATGAAGCTGCATAAGTAAATACCATAATGAATGACAGGCAAGCAACAGCTCTTTTAGACTTACAGTTTTATAAACCATGTACAAAAATACCATGAAGACAAAATGCTGTATACAAAATAAAGTTAACACTGTGTTCATTATTAAATCAACTTACTTATATTTTCTGGAACAAATAAAAACATTTCTAAAAATGAAGACTTTATCTTTGGTACTTCCTAACCAAAAACATTTCTTTATGTACTGATACACACTATTTCCAGCTCTTGAAGGATATCTAATTAGCATAAGGTTATTAGTTGATGTGACAGCCACATCTGTGTTCATGTAGTTGACTAATTCAGACTTCCAGACCAAGAAGAGCTATACTGAGAAAAGTTTTGAAGATGAAGAATTAGACAGTGTTAAAATGTAGTTAAGATGGAACTAAAAGCTTCCAGAGAAAATATCTTCCTTTACTGCATATCACGTAGCACTGCCTTCTACATGTTCAGTATGTAGCAAGTTAATAAGGGGGGATTCAATCAAGATCTAAGACAACAACTAGGAATACATATACATTTCAAATGTATAGCAAAGCTGACAAAAATCCTTACTCATTTTTCCCATACAGAGACAGGAAAGCTTCAGCATAGCAAGATTGATAATAAACAAAAATCAACAGGAGAAATACCATGCTCTTTCCAGTAGGTGATAATCACAGCGTAAAAACGTTGTTCAGTACACAGATCTATAGAAATGCAAACTGCTCTCATAACAGACTATGCCTATACTGTTCTGTTTCTCTCTATAAGCACAGCTTATTACTCACATGATCTGCTCTGAAGCCCCTTGCCACAGTGGGCACACAGCTAAAAGAATGGATCCACTGGTATCAAGACAACACATACACTATTTAAAACTCCCTGGTATTCTTACTATTCTGGAAAATGTACATTTCTTAGCATGGTTTTATTTTCTATACAAATTCTGGTAAAAGAAACCCAGGCACAGAATCTATCAGTGAAGGCACTTCTGAAATGGAGCCAGGGTTTCTAGCTATGATTCAGAAACCCTACCATGATCCTATTTATGGAATAGGAGAAAGTACTCCTATTGCTATTCCTCCTACTGGGTTGCTGCTTTTATTGGTCACATCCAATGAATCCAATGAAATGGCAACTCTTTTTCAGTCCTAGTGTTTCTGGCACTAGGAGGCACAAGCTGACTTTTTACTCCATTATGCTGCAAACTAGGATTGGTCATAGTCTCACAGTAACTCTACACGTAAAAATACACTGACTGCACCGCTTGGTTATTGTTCAGCTTCCACACTGAATAATGCCATTATGTGAATATTTTTGTGTGATAGGTAAAAGAAAATGGGAAATTTATATTAACATTGACTTAAGACACAAAGACTTTAAATTGTTTCTATTTCATTTTATGTATATATTTTAAGGTCCTGTATTTGTTGCTACTCTAATACATTACCACATTCTTGGAGTAAACGCCATAGTCATACTAACAGTCTGCAACGATAGCAAAGAGTCCTATGCTTATTTATTTATTTGTCTTAAAGGATGTATCAGATGTTTGTTTTATGTTGTGGATTTTGGGGAGAAGGACTAGTTTCTGTGATTTCCCCAACTGTCTACCAGTGCCCATACAAGAAGCATGTTTCTCGCTTCTTCCTCAAGCAGTGCATATTTTCTGTCTGGAGGAGGATGCAAATATTTTAAGAGATCAAAATAGCTAATATTCAGTCACTCTTCCCAGTTCACTGTATGCAGAGCAGCAGTTTCATAAAACGTATTAGACCATTTTATGGGCAGACTGGAGAGAATAATAAGGAAAATGAGTGGTCATAGAATAAGAAAGAGGGTAGACAGGGCAGTCAGGGCAGCTCTCAGTACCATTTCAGCTAAAAAACAGCAGCTAACTGGCAGCCAAGGAGCTTTTCAAAGACAGTCCTTGTGTCACAGGTGTCACTGGGGATGCAGGTAGTGCAACCATTGTCTTTGATGAGCTGTCATGGCAGAACATCACAATTCTCTGGTGCAACAGAATTATGCCTCCC
>JAPSGF010000006.1:4996169-5168358 GCA_035772895.1 Perdix hodgsoniae | reverse complement strand
TTTTTTTTTTTTTTTAACAATGAACAAGAAGCTCAATACCATGCTTGTAAAAATCTCCACTAGCAGTGCTGACTCACTGTTTCACAACAGTTGTGAAGGTGTCATTGCTAGGAAAATGTTGCCCGTGCAGTCCAGCTTTCATTGGCCCAAAAGGACATAAGTCAGAAGGCACTACATCAGGACGATCTTCAAACTGGTGTAGAGCCTGGTGTTACCATGCTGCAAGAGAAAAGTTGTCTTCTCTGGCCTGGCCCTTTGGTTTGAGCCTTCAGCTTATTCAGCACTGCAGTGGAGCAGACAGAGCTGATGATTTGTCCGGAAATCCACAAGGATCACCCTTATCCTATCCAAAAAGACAGAGCACACCACTTTACCCACAGAGGGCTGCATCTTGAACTTTTTCTTCAATGAGGAATTCATGTCACCACTCCATGGACTGCCATTTTGACGACAGCTTGTACTGGTGACAAGAAGTCTCATGACCGACAATGATGTCCAGGAAACTGTCACCTGCAGCCTCATACTGGTTCAATGGATCCTGAAGAACTTGCATACGGTGTTCTTTCTGTTCCTGCATGAGCATTTGTGGGAATCGGTGCAAACTGTGGATATTCCAACACTGCCATAATTGTTTCCAATGCATATTCAGCTCTGTACATAGTTCCCTGGTCATAATCTCACAACTCATGTGGATGAGCTGATAGAGAAGCTCTACATTTAGTGTTGTGACAGCTGTGTATGGCCATCTGGAACGTGGCATGTCTTTCATATTGCTGTCACCAACGCTGAAACGCACCAACTGCTGTCTTAATGTGCTCATATCCACTGTTTGGTCTCCATAGGAAGCATCGATGAATGTCAATGGATGCAATTTTTTCCCTGTAGAGGAATTCAATGACAAACCTTTGCTTCATACGCACTTCCATGTAAGACAACATTTTACCAGAATACCCCTCTGTTGCCATCTCTCAGACAGCAACAAAATGTACTAGAATACGGGCAGGAAGTTTCAACCTCTATTGCCATTCCAACAACATTCACCTCCAATGTTCTGGGCCCACGTAACAAAATAGGAAGCATTACTTTCAGAGCACTCCTCATATTTTCCTCAGCATATTTAAGTATCACAGGTTTAGGAGTGTTTACCAGAATGCCTGGACAACGGTCTAATTTTCCTGTCAGCCTGAATGCTTCTGTTCCACTGCTGAAGTCTAAGTGTCACATTGCCACGAATTGGGAAAAAAAACACTGAAATCCACTGTCAATGCACCTGGACTGGTTGACAAATGCGCACAGCATTCTCCAATCTACCAAAGCAATTTAACAGCACTACTAGATGAAACTTATTGAGAGTTTATTTGGTTGATTTTTTTTTTTTTTTTTGTGTGTGTATAAATTTTGAAGATATTTCTTCTTAAAAACTGATCACTCTGAATACAGAGAATGTTAATAGTTTGTGGTACGTTCACATTAACGCTGCATTAATATGTCTTTGAGCAGAAAGTCTTTGAGTTTGTTCATCACAAAACAGGCAATGAAAACACATATCACAGATTAGTATAACAAATCAGAATAAATGCTATGTGCTTATAGAATCCCTTCCTGAGTTGGAAGGACTCAGAAAGATCACTGAACTCCCAACCCCACACAGGCTCACCCAAAAATCAGTCCATATGTTTGAGAGCACTGTTCAGACACTTTTTAAACTTTGCTAAGGACGGTGCCATGACCACTGCCCCTGGGAGCTTGTTCCAATGTTCAACCATCCTCTCCCATCCACTTACAAGATCAGTTTCTACTGCCAATTGTCATTTGTTTCTGAATAAAAGACCATGTAAGCATATTCTTCACATGATTCATTTGGAATTCCTTAATTACATAAAACTCACTTACATGGCTATAAATATTTCCAAATTATTTGCAATGCAAATCACTTTACTACTGTCTCCTGCCTTCCACAGTGCCCAGAGTTTTTAATGATTTTTTTGGGGCCAGAGGGCAAAGCACTGGTCCAAAAGCACTCTCTGCCACTGTTAAAATGCCAGAAGTCTTCAAAAAAACCTCCCCGTCAGCCCTGCTGCCACTGTTATAGTTTACATTCAATAACAGAGTTTTCAAACCTTCTGAAGTTTACAACAGCCTCCATGATATGTACCACACCCTTTTTTTTGCACACAAAAGCAATTATTCACTTGATTCCTATTACAGTTGCCTTTAAAGTGGTGCTTACTATCATTAATGATATAAGTTACCAATCTGCTATGGATTTACAGCTTTCAGAAAGAACATGCCTCTAGCCCTTTCACATGATGTTTGCAAAAGAAATGTACTGTGCCAGTGGGGTAAGTAAAGAGAGAAAATGTTAATTTAGGTAAAATCAAGGGAGAAATTTGGTGTCAGGCAGGGAATTGCTAGGGGGAGCTACCCATAAGCTCCACAAGCCGGAGAGAAAAAGATGCAAGTGTTAGAGACAAGATCAGACACTGTAGCTCTTCTGTGGACTGTGTCTGTTAGCACAACCTTCTCCATCACTGAAAATATATATTTTTCATAGAACAGGGGATTTCTGCAAAGTTATTGTTAAAAAACACTCAAAAGCTTTTGCCTTTGTCATTAAATTACATCACATAGAAACATGTGAGGCAACAAAATAATTAAAAAGTTATGGTCTACTAAATAGTAGCATGGCTTGCCTACCTGAAGCATGATCTAATTATACATCTATTCAGATAAGTGCAATCATTCATTTTGACAATACTTTCTCTTACAGGAGACCTTCTGTTTCATTTACTATTTTCTGTATAAGAGAGACACGAAACAAGAATAGGACTACTGAAGCACAGAAACCACAAGATGGTACAAAGCAGCAGCTCTCGATTAATATACAGTTCACTTAAATTACATAACAGGAAAATTAACAAGTGTGTTTAGCATTTTGTACAGAGTACGATTTTTCCATACAGCTTAAAGCACATTCTGTACTGCAAAATATTTTCGTTCTGTTGTTAATTTGGTATCATAATAGCATAACTTCTTAGTTGTTAACAGCAGAAAAAAGTTGTTATCACAGTCATGGCGATAGATGTTTTATGTATAGACACATTTCCCACTTTCCTAGTAACCCAGTTTCAAATCTTTGATCAGTAATGCACTTTTACAGTAGTTCATACTGTATTTACGTTTTCATATCATACAAAACTTTTAGGACTTCTCTTCAGTTTTTCTAAGAAAGTCATTATATTTCTTTATAGGTCTTCCGATCATCATATGACTTTAATATAAAATTGCATTAACCACTCAAGGTTTCAGAAAATAGCCCCTTTTTCACTACTTTTTGAAGTATAAAAAGAGTATAGTCCAGATGTCCTGAGTTCATTTATAAACCACTGATTTTATCTGACTATAATATGGGCTAGTAGTGCTTCCAAGCATTTAAACGTTTGCATTTATCATTTACAGACACTGTTACTCCATAATGATGGAGATGAAAGATACAACAGGATCCAGAGACCCTGCATTCTGCAGCAATCTGTGTTTGTCTCTCTCTTCTGTACATGCCTGCTTCCCCATTTCTCCCTGTTTGCCATCCCGTTCAGCCCTTATTTAGGCCTGCACTTAGATCCGTGCTTTAGACGTGTGACTACCTTAACAGTGGACAATTACAAGAGTAAGAAATACTATTTTTACAAACATTTTAGCTTTTTCTAAACTAAAAGGCTTCCCTCTTTTGCAAAGAAGCTGAAACCAAAAAATGTCTCTATGAGTATCAAATTCTGTTGGAATAAATGTCACATACAATGTGCAAGTAACTTTGATGTTTGGAAGTTGCACAAATTAGTATTCATATGTATTAGTGTAGTCAACAAATTTAATTAAACCAAAATCTTAAGAAAACATAAACATGACTTAAATTGCTTTTAAATCATAGAGTTGTAGAATGGCTTGTGTTGGATCATCAAGCTCCAACCACCTTGAAGCAGGCAGGGTGACCAGCCCCTCAATCCAAAACTAGAGCAGGCTAGCCATGATCAGAGCAGTATTATTCAACTTTCAAAAAAAAAACCCTGATGCTTTAAAAGTAAGTTCCTTAATTCTAAGCCTATATAAAAATGCCATAATCCTTCATATATAAAGGCGCTATAAAACCCAGTTTGATTAAAAATGACTTCTTCAGTATATTAATGTTCCCCATTACATAACCAACAACATGACTAAAAATCTCATTTACAGTCCAGCCTGTTGCACTTGCACCATTATTTTATGCAAATTTCGCTAAACACAGTAAAATAATACAAGACCAACCAAGTGTCACTACTTGGAACACTTGTTTACAACTTTGATGACGGGTACATGCTCACTGAGAGAGCCCAGAGAAGTAATTTAAGCACATACAGTAGTAGGAATGCTATCTCTTTATCAAGCCTGAAGATGAGAAGAAAGGAAACCACCGGTTTTTTTTATATGGCTGCAAAAGTCTGCAAGACAAGCAAACTGAGATCTAATAGAGATACTGAAATACAAAGCACTATGTTTTGGTATCATCTTGGTTCTCATAAAATTAAATCCTGCTCATAACATTGTTATAACTCCTTCTTTTCATACAGTATATAACTTCTGTATGAGTTATGCAGTTTGCTATCCTAATTGCTTTAATCAAGCATACTCTAAGATAAAAGCTTGAGTTTGTTTTAATTGTAACAGGCACTTCAATAAATAAGCTAATCTTAACCAGGCTTTTAACATTTGCATAAGGACAGATTTCATGAGTAGAACAAAGAAACTAGTAATTTCATACCATTACATAGATAGATGTAGATATCTAAGTCATTTTCAAAACCAATGCATTTTCTAAGCACTAGTCGTTCAGGAGAAAAACTAAACCAATAAAACAACACAATAGAGAATGGGGAAGCAAAGAAACTTCATTTTTCTTATTTCTGATGAAAATCTAATTAAATATTGCAATTAGTTGTTGAGAAATTCCTTGCTAATTTAATCTAAAAGTAATGTCTGTCAGGCAGGAAAATCTGCATTTGCAAATTTATGGTAAAATTCTAATCTTGATTCATTACACTTTTAAATGAAACACATTTTACAAAAGCATACTATTAAAAGCATTTAATTAAGTACTTAATAAATGCTCAAGAGCTTGTAGAGATATCCACTCCTGTGATCCTGTGTGGTCCAACAGTTCTAGATGCACTGGTCAGCAGAGGCCAGTTTAGGTTTATTTCCTAAGAACATCTGTAGAATGCAACTTGTGCATATGCTTTAGTTTTTCTTCACCGCCATTTTTGTTGATAAGAGAATTATTATGCTGTGGTTTTGAATCAATGTACAACTAATTCAGCAGCTTAAATGCTACCCTGTCAGTCAGAGTTCAGGTCCTCTTCTCACAATTTTTATATATATATATATATATATATATATATAGCTTTGCAAGCAATTTAAATGAAAGAGGTCACCTCAAAGAGATTACAATTTAACATATAGACACCACAGAATAAGTAAACGAGAAGGCAAAAGTGAAAGTAGCTTAAAACAGACAAAAAAAATTAATAAGAGTCATATGAAGTCCTTCTCAGCAATTTTTAAAATTATAAGCAAAGACTGAAGTAACTCAACAGAAGATACCAGAGGAACCGTGGTCATAATCTAGAAAGAAGGAAGGACAGAGCAGGCCAAAGCAAGGAGTGGAAAGTTGCTTCATGCATCTTCCTTTTTAATGCATGGATGCAAACAAAAACAAACAAACAAACAAACAAAAAGAATATCCATCTATATATATTTAAAAAGGACATCGGAGGAAAATAGAAGCTTTCTTTGGTCAATTTTTTTTTTCCAGATTCTTTTAGCACTGATAACACCAAACTGTTCCAGTATGCAAACAGACTGTCCTGAAATAGCAGTAATGTAAATCAAACTCTACATTGCCTGTTAAAATATACACAGTGAAGGAGGAGATTAAGTTATATTTCACTTTCATTTATTGTCCTCTCTTAGTGGGAGAAGACATTTTTAAATGAGGTATTCGGAATTTAGGATACTGTCTACAGAAATCATATGAGTTTGAAAGTAAGAACAATATGTGCTGTAAAAAATTATATATTGTTATTGTTTAGTTTCCTAAAGTACAACATAATAAAATTGCAAATTTGGAATCACAACCGAGCATCTTAATTTTAGTGACACTTTCAACTTGGCACACTCAGAAAGAATACCTGACGTCAAGAACTGTGTGTAAGAGCATAGCTACAGGAGGCTGTACAGAATATTTAGATGTCAGTGTGTGAGAAAAGTAGTCATGTTATAGAAAAACAGGCCTGAGGCATTCATGTCTCTGAATCACTGCCAGGATCAGCAGATAGTCACTGTTAGGAAGATCCACTCTTTCTGCACAGCCCTCAACTATCATTTCACATCACTGTGAGAAGAGCAAGATAGCACAATTAAAAACAACAGGTGAACAGAAAACAAACAAAATGCAGTTATCCAACACAAAGGAAGGGATGCCTGCATTTCGTGAAGAAAGTTTGCTATGTATTTTATGTTTAACTTTTAACTGCCTCATATTGTTTGCTCTGGTAGCATACATAGTATTGAGTATTAAAGATATCAATCTACAATAGTATCAAGTAACCAAAAAGACAAAACCAATATACATGACTATGAAAAGGAAGATTATTTAAATCCTAACTATATCAGAAGCTGAGTTTGAAAAGCTGTTGTCTCTTTGAGTAATGGAGTATTTCAATTGCCATGCAGGGCCAAAGCATTATGAGGAGCAGCTGGGAGGTGGGGCAGGAATTTTACTGTTAAATCTTCACGTAGATATTTTTTCCAGGGCTAAGACATTGAAGATTTCTTTTAATTAAATGCCAAAGAAAACTGGCTGTAATTAGAATGGATTGCACAATAGAATTTAGAGCATGTAGACTTTTTTTTTCTTTTTTAACCTTTGGATGAGTGAACAATATGACTTACCTGGATGAAGGAAAACCTGGGTTAAAATTAGGATCCTTAATAATCCTAACAATAGATTTTGCTATTCTATCCATTGCACATGTATGATTACTATCCAAAGGAATAAAATTAAACATCAGCATGAAACTACATTCAGGATTAAAAGAAAAAAACAGGTGCAACATACAAAGTATTTTAAATATATATGTTTTTAATGTAACATAAATTGAGAATTTCTGATAATGCCAACATAGTACTTAATTGGAATTAACAGTAAGACTCGGTGTGGGTCCGTCTAAGGAACTTTAATAAATCTCAAGACCATAATATTGGAAAAACAGAATCAATAGCAAAATCATTGTGAATACAATTTAATATTCATTTATGAACAATTTGCATGCTGATTTTATGAAGGCAGCAAACTTACTGTGATAATATATATTTCTTATATATTGCCTCCTACCAAGAAAAAACAATTAACACATAAGCTTCTTAACCTATTAGCCATTCTTACTCAAAGTTTACCTATCACTAAGTACCAAGAAAAATCTGTTCAGTTTTATTAAAGTTCACTTACCTGAAAAGTATAAAACCGGGTCCCATTAGGAGGATGCACTTTAGGAGAGGCAGAAACAGTGTTCATATCTGAGAATATCATTTCTGGTTGCACAGACAATACAATCCACAGAAAGCTACAGATGCAGAGTACAGTGCTAAGCTCAGAGATAAATCCTTTCACACATTTAGGAAGGCAATTGTACAAAATGCAGTCTGCCCCATCCGTCCAGAAATACAGTGACAGCGTTTTGAATGTTCCACTCCTACATCCGTAAGCTAAGCTGTAAGGTCATCGCTCCCTGACCTTTAGCTAAGACAGCCCTTCAAAATATGCAGAATGCATAAAAATTAGAAATGCCGAAGAAAGAGAGCTAGAACCTACGGTATGTGGAGCTTGTGCAGAATCTGGCAGTGCTCGGGACCTGCCCATCTGTTCTCAGTGATAATCACCTCCCTCCGCCACTGCCTTTGCAAAGTGATTATGCTAAGCATCCCAGTTAACCAATAACACACAGTTTCATTTCAAGCAAGCATGCACAGTGAAAAACAGAGGACCTCTTCCGACTAACCTGAAGCATGCCTCCTGTTCAGGTTATAGATGTACTCGATAACAATAACTGTAATGTTTCAATTGCCAACAGATCTATTAACACATGCTAGCAGGCTTTAAATAACAAAGAGAGTTTTTGCTTTGACTGGCTTGCCTAGATTTAAGAAATAACTTATTGCTCTCCAAATTGGTATTTTATATATATATAGACATACATATACGTTAAGTATATATATTTGTGCTACTATGGACTGCAAATAGTGGATAATAAGTATTTCTGAGAATATGTACAGACTTAGAAACAGTTAAAGCTACAACACATGTTGAAAGCCTCTCCTTTTTTCATTCTTTCCTAACATCACCAAATACAAGGTTGAAATTTTATTCCATGCCTAAAAGTGCTACACAGTGATACTGATTTACAGCTTAGCCTTTCAGTTTTGCACAGCATCTTTGAAAAGAGTTCCTTTTAAGGTCAAAGATTACGCTAGGAACACCTGCACTGAATATCCAGAAAGCATCCACAGCATATTTTTTCATGCACAGACTGTTTGAACTAAATGAAGACATAAAAGAAAGCAATATTCAAAGAACCAGAAACTTTTTTTTAGTGTTCCATTTGCTAAAATTGAAAAACAGGATTTTAAGAAAGCGTAAAAATATCTAAAGAGATTAGAAAACTAACTTCACAGGTTCTATTAAGCAGTTTGTATTTTATTCATAAGGTTTAAAAGCGAGACAGAAACCACTTACGAAATGTTATTTTCAACATGAAACTTGTCAAAGACCTGATGAATTAACAGGCCTGTTTTTTGTTCCGTACTATCTTAATGCTTTTACTAACTGAAGGTAACAGTTTCTAAAGAAAAATGCCTATGAAAGGGGTTTGGATAGTTTCTGAGATGTCTGCTTAAATGAGTAAGCCAGTGTATGCTTAGTACAATAATCATATTTTGTAAGCCAAAGAGAAAAAAAATCCCTTTAGATCCTAGTATTGTAAAACATTTTTGTATAATTACCACAATATTGCTTCTATATTGTCTACAGAATAAAAGGAAATGTACTGCCTGTAACATTTTTTTGAGAACTACATTCCACATAATAGATTGTACTCCCCTCTTTGATTTCTCTTCCAGAAGATCTAGATGCAGGTACTGGCAAAGGGGTCCCTCAGCTGGTCAAAGCAAAGATAAAGGATTTCTGCTAATCTCTATTTAGAACCTTTCGTTCTGAGTGGATGCTTTCTCCTTCACAATTTACCTTCCAAACTTTCAGTGCAATGAATAAAATTTCCTTTGAAGGCACGTAAAAGCGTTTCCCCTGTAAGATCATAGAAATTCAGCTATTCGTTCCTTCACCATGTCCACAGCTTGTAGAATTTGTAAGCAGAATTCCGTGCATATTTCTCCAATAGACAATTACTTCCATTACTAAATAAATGTACCTATTAATTTGAATTTCTCCTGTTTCAAATTTCACAACTTTTTATTTTCATTTCTACCAGCAACATCGGAATCTCCAATCTTTGCTTGTGCTAAACCTTAACGTAGCTCATTAAAAAAACAAAAATATGGCTTTGCCAACGTCTTTAAGAGATAGTAAATACCAAAGTGAAGAAGAACACTCTAGTGTCTGCCTCAATAATGCCTTTCACAGTTGTAATGTTATTGCCATAGCTGGACTTTGTAGCTCTTCATTTACTCGTCAGCAGCTACCTATCTTCTAGCAGCAGCCTTCCACAGGGAGCTCTTATTTGGATTTCTGTTTACTATTACTTAGCTCCTCATTATTTTCAATAAATCACTGCTTTTCAAAATAGTGTCCTGTATCATTTAGCTTTCCTACTCAAATGATGGAATCTGCACTTCGACAAACCCTTTGGTTCAATTAAACACATCTTCTTAATTCTGGAAACGAGGAAAGCATTATTACTGTTGTTCTCTCTCTCCACAAACTTTTATTCCATGTGAAAACGTGACTAGTAACAACTATGTAGTTTCCTTTATCTCCCAGTGAAACAGACCAACCCATTTTTGCAAGACCCTCATGGAATCTGAACACAGTTTCACTTTTCATTACAGTGAACAACTTGGAAATATTTATTAATATTATTATTATTATTATTTTTTCCTGAAAAACCTGTAATCAGCCTCCTCACAGGAATGCGCTGATCTAGGTAAGTTTGGTAAAGAAAGTATGACTCAATGCATGGCTGAATGTATGCTCACAGGTCCTGACAGTTACAGGCTTGTTTCAGAAAAGCCAGCAGCCTCATAACTGGAATTCAGCGGTCTCCTTGGAAGAGGAAGCTGAAACCAGGTCTCCCATGTCTAATTGATTGCCAGAATCACTGAGCTATGTACCAAGCATCTCGGCCTGAAAGTAAGCAGAAAGTGGAACAGAATAAAGAAAACTGAACAGATCCAAAAGGACAAGGAGAGAAAAAAGACCCATGGACCACAACTACCGTTCAGTGGTAGAAGTGCTCACATTAGGATCTTAGGTAATCCCAACTCAAATATTTGCTTCAATGAGTCTTCCAATTAATGGTTTAATTGTTCCATGAACTGAGTTTTAGTAGAGGAAAAAGCATCTCCTAAATGAATAGAAAATAAACCCAACATCAGTAAGAAGTATGAGATGTGCAAATTAATTTCCTGAGATGGCTCTATTTCAATTATTTCTGTATCGATGAGTGATGAAACTCTTAGTCTGTGTCATATGTGCAATATTTACCTCACATCTTAATTGAATTATTCTCTCCAAATCTTTCAGTATGGTTTACTTTTTTAACAAATATTTTTGAGGTTTATTTACGTCTACACACACATCTACTTATAAAAGTTGTAGGTTACATACGTAAAAAAAGAAAGACTATATATCTAACCTTTATATAAAGTACCTTGGAAATTCAGGCACACTGACACACTGATAATAACTGTAGAGACAAGATGAACATTCAACTGGCAAAGCATGGTTTATGCTGTATTATACGGTTTCTCTTCAGATTATGCAGTACTGAAAACCAGATGTTTTGAATTAAGATTTAAATCACCAGTTTTTATTAAATTAGAAGAGTAATTATCCAGAAACAGGGACTTTATATCACACACTGTTCTTGTCTTTATCAGGGAAAATCATGTTAAAGAAACATGCCTTCAAGAGTGACAGTGTGTGATTCTCAGAACATCAGAGAACTTTCAAATTGAACTTAATCCTCACCACTTATATTTTGGAGTGACAGAAACCCAACTAAATATTCAATATCTGTGATACCTTTCTTGAAATGACGTTTCTTTAAGGTACTTTTGCAGACATGAAGTAGAAGAAGTATCTGCTTTAAACAGAGACTATTTAAATAGTTCTGATCTCCAGCTATCAATGACTGAAAAGATGTTAATCCTTTACCACAGACTACACAAAATATATTATAATTGCATATCCATTTACAACTATGTTCATAAAGCCATATATCATATCCAGTTGCTCTCCCTATCCAAATTAATTTACATTTTCTTTTTAGTTGTATGACAAAAGTATTTTTTAGTTTTCTACCCACAAAACTAGACAAAAAACATATAATCTGACAATTCAGCACACCTCAATATACATCAAGTTTCAGAAAACTAACCTTTCCCAGCTGGTATAGCTCCTAGAAGTGGGAAAGAGAATAATGGAAAAGGAAACACAGTACTAAGATGTTTTTGCTCCCCACCGGCTTTCTGCTCCAAACCCTTTCACATTTTTAGAAATAGAGCACCTTACCTTATTGATAGATAAAGCATATTATTCATCCTGCTTCTATAATTGAGAATCAATTATCAGTACTTTCCATTACAGTCCTGCATTGCGTATTTACTGAATATACAAATGCCCATGTTTGTACAAGAGCAAGGGTACAAAATCAGTATGAACTGATGAACCCTTTTTTAACCTCAAATACAGAATTTTTGTAATCTATAAGGGAAAGCACACTGTAGAACAAAATCTCATCTGTTCGATGTAAACTGTCAGCAAGAGTTATGGATAAAACATGTAGTCCTAACAGGTTTATGCAATACAATAGCTGCCCTTTCAAGCACAAGAACAACAACTGAAGCTTTCAGAGGAAATGCAAATATGAATATAATAACTTTGTTGTACATAATGGGGCATTTTAGTAAGTACTGCAATTACTCTGAAAAAACACACAGCACTTTCATCATCCAATCAACAACCTTTCATAATTATTTATCTTATAAACAGCAAACTGCAGAACGAATTTTTGAACGCTGTGCTATAAAAGCCTATTAAATTAAAATCACTACTTCAAATATCTAAGTAAGTTTATGAAAAAAGGAGCTAATCCACAGTAAATTTGCTAGTACTGCAAAGTCTCATAGGAGGCCAGTAATGAGCAGAGTATGCCAGAGGTCTGAAATGGGTGCAGTCCTGTTTAACATCAACATGAATGAGTGATCTGGTTGATGGGGTAGAGCGCACCCTCAGTAAGTTTTCTGATGGCACAAAACTGGGGGGAGTGGCTGACTCACCAGTGGGCCATGCTGACAACCAGAGGGACCTGCTAAGACTAAACACATGGGCTGAGAAGAACTCCATGCAGTTCAACAAATTGAAATGCAGAGTTCTTCATCTAAAGAGCAACAACCCCAAGCACCAAGGCATGCTGGGGGCCACCTGGCTGAAAAGCAGCCTTGTAGAAATGGACCAGGAACATGCCCTTGCCACTAAGAAATATCCCAGGCTTCATTAGGCAAAGTATCACCAGCAGGTTGGGGAGGAAGGGGGCAGGTAACCCTTCCCCTCAGCACCAGTGAAGCTGCACTTGCAGTCCACTTTCCTGTTCTGGGCCCCTGTACAAGAGATAAAATGCAATGTAGGGCCACGCAGATGAAGAAGGGATTTTTCTATGAGGAAAGTCTGAGAGAGCTGGGACTCTTTAGTGTAAAGAAGGGTCAGGAGGGATGTTACCAATGTACACAAATACCAGAAGAGAGGATGCAAAGAAGGCAGAGACAGGCTCTTTACAGTGATGCCCAGACAAGAGGAAAGGACATAAAATGAAATGTATGAAGTTTCTCCTGAACATCAGGAAGCATGTGTTTACTGTCTGAGTGAAAAACACTGGCAAAAGATGCCCGGAGATATTTCAGAGTCTTCCTCCTTGTAGATCTTCAAAAGCTGCCAGGACATGTTCTTGAACAACTGGATGGCCCTGCTTGAACAGGGGTTGGCCCAGATGGGGATGCTGCCAACCTCAGCTGTTCTGTGATGCTGTGAATCTATCACGTAAGCAGTCCTTAATCAACAATAATCAAATGTAGCCACAATGCAAGTGAATCCCAAAGACAAAACACTTGATTTTTCCCATCCATTCGGTTAGGCATAAGCAAGATTTCCTTTCCTTTTGTATATTCCAGACAGGTGACTGATGACCACAACTAGGACTAAGTGGCAGTGGCCTACAAAATCCTTGTCATCACAGGTTTGAGAAAGTATTTCTAACATTCTCAAGAATTTTTGGTTACATGGTAGTATCTTTGCCTCCCTTTCTGCATGGTTCATTAAAACTAGGATGAAACATCTGAAGTACTATTCCTTATTTTTTAAAACAATTCAATTATTCAGTGCTGGGTCTGTACCAGCACTGATATTTCCTCGATACAACTTGACTATCAGCAAATCATGACTGTACACAGAAACACTGGTAGGTAACTGAAATGAACCTGATATAAACACTGTTCTATCTATTTTTAAGTTATGTGTTGATGGCTATGACTCACAGAGTAAATCTAAAAGAGAAACTGAATGAAAACATAATGTCTGAATATAGAGGAGAGTATTTTGATCATGGAGCATAATGCAAGAGTGAAAGGAAGGTGCAAAGAAGAGAAAAGAACAAATGAAGCAAAACAACAAAACAGCAACAACGTCAAAAAGACAGAATATGTACCTCTGTGCGACTAAGTTGTATCCTATTTGATTTGAAAAGATACATATTTCAAGACTCGTGCATCAACTGCCAAAAACTAAAGTATATTTAGTACACAGTCTGTGTCCAATGCCATTCACTTGTGATGCTAGGAATGAGTGTACTTCTGCTTTCTGGTGTTATTACATGTTTCATTAAAAAAAGTCTAAAGGCTCTTTAAAATTAGACACAATTTAATGTAGAATCATCACAATAATTATGTTTATGAGTATTTTAATAAAATTCTAGTCAAATCTAAAATTAACACTTGATGAATCAAGACAAAAGACTGCAAAATAATTTGATTCCAGATGGTAGCAGAGAAATGACGAAAACAGTCAGCTTGTTATTTCATCCTGCATCATATCACTTAGGCATCACTTTCATTATTTACATCCTTTATGTTGTCTATACTGCAACATTGTACAGAGTGGTATCAGAATGCTTGGCAAAACAAGAGTCGCTTCTTACCAGTAAACGAAGAGTCTAAATCATGTGCATTACTGCGAGGTATCACAGTACATTAAAAAGAGTGAAATTATGAAAGAACATAAGAGATTACAATCATCATCTACGCAACATTTTCAGCAGAGAAGCTTTTTCTTTTGTAAGTGACAATCTTATACTATGTGCTTCATCAAGAGTTTAAAAACAGTATAAAAGCTATGATGGAAAAATTAAAGAAGTTACAAATTAGGTATAAGGCATTAAAGAATGACTTAGCACAACTCACCATGAACAGATACCTTCTCTAGCCTGTCTGTCATCTCTTCACAAACTAATCTCAAACTCCCCAAAGAGTATTATTTTATTCATTTTATTTATTTAGTAATAAAATACAGATTTTGCAATTTTTACAGACACTAAGATGTATTCCATTCCACAAGTATAAAAACTGTCCAGAGAGTAAACTAGTAATGAAAACGAGTAGCAAAACTATATCTACAAGATAAAAGCTGTCAGGAAAGCTTGTGCAAAGTCAATCGTCTCAGCCTTTTATTTCTATTTCTGCTCCATCTAGAAAGTATCTTTTGTCAGAATAAGTGAGTGATTCAAGCTGTTAAACTGGTCCTTTGAGTAAGAACTTATGGAACTGAATCAAAGTATAAAATCAACAAGTGATATTCCTATTTAAAGAACATCATAATATTCACTGTGGTTATCAGTAGGCCTTTGCAAAGGTCAGTTTTTTTCCTTGCTTGATTAACACATATTTTTTTCAAACTGTTAGTCAACATATTTCTATGAGTGTGAACACAGAATGACTTGAATATCCAGATTAAAACCCATAAAACTGTTTACTTATACTTTATTTCACATAGTGCAAGAATTGAAATACTACTGTTCTAGTAAAGTTCCAAAGAGTACATTTAACTTAGCAGTTTTTCTGAAGCTACCTGGGCAGCAAATCTGCATTTGATTACAGTTAGTGGATTTGGAATCCGCTCAAGGGCTTTTAATAGGAGGAACAATATGCACAGACACAATTCCAAAAGCTGTAATTAATATGGGTTTCTAATTGAAGACATCCTTTATCTTATTTTCAAGGATGTTCAGCCTTTGAATAGCCCCTCCAAGTCACTTCTGCCCATGCTGGCATAGGCCATTTTGAACAAGAGATCTTACTGCTGAAACAGACCAGGTACTCACAGTGATGAAGCAAGTTTGAAAATGTCAGACCTGTTGCTCAAGTATATTTAAAAAATTCAGTCTACTATGGACAATGAAAAATTTCAACTCACAGCCAGACTCAAGACAGTCAATCAAAACCACAGGGCATTTCCTTCTTGAAATACCAACCAGAAATCAGTAATAACATAACAGCTTCAAAGGACTTCAAAAGTACACTATAGAGTGCATCACTTTATTGCCATACAGTGTTATGAAGATAAGTGGCCATGGTAGACAGCATTTCTTAAAAATGTATTCTATTTCTTCTCCACTCATCCTTAACCTCTTGATATCATTTTCCCTCTCAAAAGTGCAATTGGGAGTGTCTGTATACTAATATTTTTTCAAATCATCTTTCCTTCAGCACAGAAAGGATACAGGACTATAAAACAAAACAGGCAATGCTGTCCTGAGGCCAAATGGCTGTTCCAGCTTTTGACTCAACAGACTTTCATTTCTCTTTACAAGCTATTACAACTATACAGGACTATTCAGCAATTGCACAGTTAATAAGTACAAGCAAACACTCCATTTTTCTGGGAAGAAAACTCTGTTTCAAATACTGTTGAAAGACAATTTTCCAGTGCTAGAAATTGTGTGTGTAAAACAAAACTAAATATTTTAAGTGCTTTATTTTGTTCTGATTCAGACTTTTGCAATCACAATATATGCTATGCTAGTTAATGCCAATTTAATGCAGATTTCAAATTATTCTATCCTCCAGAAAATTCAAAAAAATTTCTGAGAAGATCCAAAAGCCAATATAAAAACACCTTTTCCTAACATCTGAAATGAATTACTTCAGAACGTGGTTAATGTGCAAATATACTCCCCCAAAGGACTTGCTAGACTTTCTGCAACTTCATCTTCACAACAGTCACATTTATTGTTTATTAAACATGTGTTTTTGTTTGTTTGATTTTCAAAGCAAGACGGGACACTGGAGAACACAAGAGAAATAAAAGATTTTATTTCCTTTCTGCATTCAGTCAGGATGATAAAAAATGGGAAAAAATTCCCTTCAATGTTAATCATGCAAAGGACTAAGCAGAATTATTCAAGTTCTATCTTGCCGTGCATCTAAAAATTGTCATACATTTATAAGCAGTGTAATATGTATGTGCTTAACATTCTTATGGCTTAAGCTATAGTTAAAAAATCAAGATGTACAAGGATCAACAACTGGCAAATATGTGTGCCAGTATTAAGTGAAGAAAGAACAGTCGTTAAAGATCATGATCTAAAGACATACACTTGCACTTGGACTGGTCAGGATAAATAACTACGGCGTCCCCACTCTGAATGTTCTTTATAACATATAAGGAATATATAAGGAATATATATAAGGAATGTATATAAGGAAGCTTTTCTATTTTTCTTTTTCAAGGAAAGGGTGGCCACAATGAACATGAGAAACTTCCAGTGGGTTTTACGGGCAATGTCAGTGCCAGTGTCTTTCTACATTGCCACATTCTCCCTTTAAAGTCAGTATGATAGGCACATTCAAGGGGCACTGCTTCTGACCTATTTTACATGACTATTTTAGTTTGAGATGAATCACACCACAGAGGTGGGAGGCAGTAAAGACAGAAATGCCTACACTGTACATGTCTGAAGTTAGGTGCAGTGAATCCTACCCTGAAAGTCTGAACTGAAAGTCATCAAAATATGACAAGAAAATATTATAATAAAGGACAAAACACCCACACTGCTGATTAAGTGCACCGGAGGGAAATTTACCATTATAAATAACTATTCCTATAAAATGACACAAATATACACACTACATTTTTTTTCCTATAAAGAAAACAAAACCACTTAAACCTGAAAATGGCTTTTTCTACTCTCTAAATAAATGCTGTGAAAAGCAACATTCACAATCACATTTAAATTAAGTCTGCTGTTACAATCACATGCAAGATTAACAATGCAGACTGCAATGAAACTACAGAATGTTATGAAATATGGCAAAATTAGCTACCAAATTACATAATTCATAGTGACAAAATCAAGTTAAATCACATCTACGAGTTTACAATGACCTTAGGCCAAGCACTTCCTAATCTAAGTATTGTATCTGTGCTTATCCTATGTTCTTTGCAGCATTAATATCTCTTAGGTATGTTAAATTGATATAATACACATTTGTTACATTTACAGCTCAGAATTCTGTTTAGAATTTCATACAGAATTAAGCAGCTTTAAATGTGGGCAAGTGCTAAGTAGTTACACTGTTAAACAGTATGTTCATAAAACGGCATAGAAATCCTTGAACAACTGTAGAGCATCAGATATATAATTAACTTAGGATGTACATGATACATATGCATCTGTAGCTTAAAGAATAGTAAAATTTGTCACGTAAAGAAAAGTTTTCTAATTCCATTGCATAAGAAAGAATTTTACTTAGAAAAAAATGGCATAAGCCAAGTATTGACGTAACGTGCATTATCCATATAAAACTTCAGTCCTTTCCCTAGTCTGATGTAGTACTTATGGTCAGCAATACATTATGGAAAGGATACACATGAAGAAGACATAAGTAAAATACAATTCATTAGACTTCATCAGTTTTAAATGTTTCCATTATTCAACTTCACACACTGGCATCTACTGTGTTAAGATACATCACATAAGATTTGGTGTAGCTCCTTGAAAGCTGTTTCATTTTATGTAAATATGTTATTATTTCTTTTTTAACCAACAACACAACACTCCTTCTTCAAAGTTTTCCTTCTTCCCTCAAATCATTTTCACTATCTCTAAATCTCCTGATAGCATCTTACCATGACAGAATATGTCTTGGTCCTTTTCGGCACATCCAGATGGAAACTGAAAGGAAACATTTTATCATACTCCTACTCCCATCCATTTACAAAGACTCCATACCTCCACACTGGCATGTGGAAAATGGTATTGAAACTCAAGTTAGTCGTGGTTTGCTAAGCTTGAAAAACATTATGCTTCTGATAAAACAGCCGGTGTAGAAACCAATTTAGACAAACAAAAACTGAGATTCCAAACTTTCCTGGCACTGACCAGGAAAGAAATTTCATTAAAAGGCAGAATGGTCTTCTGTATTTTCTAGTTTTGCTTAACTAAAAAAAAAAATGAGATGACCATGGAAGTGGTTTGACAGACAAGAAAGAACAGTTGGGAAAATAAATCACAGATGAGTCAACAATTTAAATAAAACTTGTGATTTTTTTTTAATTTCAAATGACTCACTTGTGATTATCTCCCCATAATTTTCCATTACATACGCTCTGCCTCATAATATCTGAACAGATAATCTTAGTTTCTATTCAAGCTAAACAAAATATTTTATTGCTTCATATCTTTGAACTGTTCACATACAAAATTAACCAGTGAACTGTGATTTGATTTACAATAACCATGTAAGATTCTTCCAAATACCTGGTATAGCTTTTGCAATTAACACATCTAAAATGTAAAACAGTAAACAATTATGAGAGAAAAAAATCAGTTGAATGCAAGACTGAAAAATGCCATAAATCAAGCTCTGTAGAAAATCACCTCTTCTTATACAACTAAACTATTACCACTATCAATAAATTTCAACAAGCATAGGTATGTTTCATGAATCCCTTTCACAGATCTGTTTTCAGCTTAGTTCTTGTTTCTTTTCAGACAAAGTTCACCCTTCAAGGCAATCAAAAACCCAAACATTTCTGTATTTCACTGTCACCGTTCATTTCATCAGTAGCTACCCGACTCACTGAGTATGATGATGCAGGACAAAGACAGGCATAACCTGTCTAACGTAGTTTAACAGAAGAAGTAGCAGAGCTGCCATGAAGGCTGTGATACCAGCGGAAGGGAGAGCGAAGCTAAATTTATAGCAGGAAAGTAAATGTGCTTGAGAAGGTTCCAAGTCATTGTGGCCAGCTGGCACATGTGAGTATGCAGAAATGCCAGTCAACACTGACTACCCAGAAGAAGCTGCATGCAAAGTGCTAATTGGGAATGGTCCCTGCAATAGTCCTGCTCCTACACCATACTTAAGAATCGCCTGGAAAAGGTGTAGATTAGAGTGAATAAAGTCTGCCAGGGTCTGGGCCAACAGATTACTACCACAAGATGTCTGACTATCTGGGAACAGTTCCCATTACTGTTTGACTGAGTAGCATATTGACATTCCAGTTCTTTCCTAACATTTTGAGTTATGGCATATCATGAAAAGCTTCATAAAATGCCAGTCTTGATCTTGAAACTTATTTGGTATTTAGAGTAATATTTAAATATAGGATATGAATGATCAAAATTAATTATTTCTAAAACTTCAATCAAGATAAACATACTGGAGTCTAGCAGTTGCATTTTTGACTGAAGAATACAACACTGTACTTGGTGAGAGAATGCAGATTGGTACCAACAGGACAACGGAAGCCCTTAAAACATTTCACTTTGTTAACCCCAGCTGTTGGTGCAATACAGCATGCGCTCTGTTTGTACTGTCTACAGTACTGGCAGCTGTGCTGTCAAGTTTTCAAGATTTGTAAATCACCTTGGCACAAGCTACGTTATTTAGATACACTGCAATCAGATATATAGTGTGTATGTAGTCTGAAATAATACGAGAAGAGAATAGAGAAACCTAAGTTGTAAAAATGCTTCAATTTTTGACATATTTGTTCATGTAGAATATTTGGAGGACTCTCTACAGTTACCAACGAGTCAGCGTGTGAAAGGTGATTCAAGATTCTGGCACAAGTTTATCACAAGGAAACAAGGAGAAACACGCACAGAAGTCTCAATTTAAAGCACAAAGCACACCCCATATATAGCATAGTTAATAAAATAAAATAAAATAAAATAAAATGGGAATCACAAGAATTCAAAGAAAGAAAAAATCCCAAGGAACAAAATTCATCTGACAGGCAGGAGAAAAAAAAACAAAACAAAGACAAGATAAAAACAAGAAGACAAAGCAAACAACAACAACAAAAAAAAGCTAGTTGGCAAAAGAAAATTTCCTGTGTTCAAGCAAATATTTAGAAACATATATCCAACTGTTCTTTAAAAATGAGAAGATAAAGGAATAAACGATGCAAATTCAAAAGGTATGTTTTTTTCCTCCTAAATGGAAAGTCTATTTCTAAGTATCATGTAAGAAAATGCAAACATGAAGAGACATAAAAGAAACACTGCACAAGGTTTAGCTGTCTAGTAGTCACATACTAGAACTAAGGAAAACACAACTGATACAGAAATAGAACTGGTACAAGGAAGTACGTGTCTTAACAGTATCTCTGAGTTAGACAAAAGTTTTGGTCTAAGATTAGAAGAATATTACTTCAATGTGGAAAACAGTTGATATTGGACAAACTCCAATGTTTATAATGTTAATTACATTTAATTTATGTAACAAGAGGTATCATGTCATTAGCAGAAATTCCTAAAAAAATTATAAATCTTAGCAGCATTAAAATATGATGATACAAATCTCTTTGGGGGGGGGGGGGGGAAGAGAAAATCATTTTATGAATAAAAAAAAAATGCTGAAAACTATTCAACAAAAGTTGCATAAGGTATTAAAGAAATGACTGAAGAATATGTCAATGGAAGACAACATTTGGCTCAAGTGAAAGCGAAGTTAAAGAGCAATGTGGCAGATTTATTTGGCTGCTGGTAGTGGTGTTTTATTTTTAAGTTGTTGGTCTCAGTTTTAAAACATATGACCTCAAGTAGTCTAAGTTTCTCCTGAAATAGAAGAGACAGATTACTAGACGTGATCAACATGTTTCGTAACTCCTTTAGCTCTTCATAGGCTATGGAGGTGAAAGATGTTCATATTCAAGGCATCCTTTGACAACTTCTAATTCTTTCAGAACATATTTGGGTCAAGAAATACCACTTTATGCAGCATCCCAGACAGCAGAAATACCCTGGCAGAAGAAAAAGTCTACCTCAAATCATGAGAGATGTTAGCAGAAGGAAACAAACACACATGAAAATATAAAACAGAATTCTATGTTTTGCGATACACTTACAAAAAGTTTTCCACGTTTCCTTTCTTCTTATTTTTTAAAAAATCCTATGTTTTCTGTTCTAAGCATTAAATCCACGTGGTACAGAAATGTTCCTCATACCATGAAAAGAAAAAAGCACATGGTAGTTTTTGAGTTGACTTGTTTTCTTAATTTGGTAGGACAAACCTTCACGAAAGTTTCTAAAGTGAAAGTATTTCCGTACTTTTACATTTCCTAAAATTCAGAACCGCAATGAAAAATGACATTCTGTAGTTTTATATCCTTTATTATTTTTCACAACAGGGTTTTAAGAATATTTTCAACATTGTGATGTTGAAACCTAAATTAGAATGTATTCAGTAGCTTGAGATTTGGCTTTAAAAATAAACTAATCTTTCTAACACTCATACAGAAAAATTCACATTTCTCTGCATCACCACTGCATCTCCATGATTCAAAGGCTCAGTTCTTTTGTATAACCTGAGGTTGTTTTCTATATGGTAGTATTTATCGGTAATTTAGAAGGATTGATGTTGCCAAATTATGGCCCAAGGGGTCATTTTGTTGTGCATCGAATAGGAAATACATTAACACAAGATTTTTCACCTAAAATTACCACAGACATATACCATACATAACTCAATATAATGAACCAGTAACAATTTTGTCATTCTGACTGGGAGTGCTTGAGACCTGTAAAACTTAGATGTTTGTCCAGATTTATGCTTATACAATGACTAACATCACGTAAGTGACCTGCAGCGGAAACAGAGGCAGCATGGTGTGCTTCTGAGATGCATTCAACTACTTTAGCCAGAAAGCAGGGTTTTTCTCCCTTGGCTCTCCTGACACACTTCAGCACCCATAAAGAGTGACACGACAGAGTCTCAAAGACAGCACCATCCTTCACGAAGTGTTCTTGATTTAAGCATCAGAGTACAGATCATAATGAATCTGGCAGATGGAAGTCTCACATAAAACTGCAGGCACCTCTGCTTATAAATGTTTGTTGTTTTTTCTTCCAACTTCTTTTCACAAATGACTTCATCCTTCAACAATATACAGCTACAAGCAGCTGACTATGGAGAAGCAACTTTTAATTAAAATGTGTTTCCTTCACTTCTGTTTCAGTTCATGATTGCTAGGAGATGCTGGTAACCACAGGCCCTTTCCAATACACGCTGAGCATCTTCACATCCTATCATCTCCTGCAGCAATGACAGGTGCTCAGCATTTATGGTAAATGAGAAGACAGAGATTTCCCTGGCAGCTGAACTGTGCAAAATGAAAAGTATTAACTGGTAAGCTCTTTTTTTTTTTTCTTTTTTTTTCCTAATCAGTTATTCATTAGAAGAAATTACTTTCAGTAACAATAATACTGCCCGTAAGATCTAGAAGTATAGAACAAACAGTTATGTGTCAATTTTTAATGGTAAATAAAGCTTTGACAGGATGTTAATAATTTTACAGTCTTTGGTGTTTCCTAAATCAGCTGTTAAAACTGTAATATATATGCTTAAGTATAATTTATTTCATAATATGCTTAAGGGTTTAGAAACTAAGCTTGAGCAAGGATCAGATAGCTGAATTTACAACACTAATATTTTAGCAGATGTATTTAAGAACAGAGCAATTAGTCACACCTTCTTTAGAAATGCTGCTGTCATAACTTCACTGGATCTTTTCAATTAGAGGAATTATTTTCAACAGTATTGCTTTAGTTCTATGGATTTGTTAGATTACATAATGATTTTTTTATGCTTTAGACATTGATAAAAATAGTTGTTTCCAGCATTTTATTTACTTCCTCCAACTGACACACACATTCCACTCTCCTAAACCCTGCAACAAACTCAGGCTATGAGCAACACAACTACCAAATGCATCTCCTAATGACGTGGAATAAACTACAGTGGTTGTTAAAATAGATGTCATACTATTATGAACAGGTTTCAGAACAGTTAAGAAACAAAGGTTGCCACACAGAATAGCATTTCTGCTGATGCTTAATATTACTGCATAGATATTGCTTTATTTGCAAACATTATGTAAAGGAAATGATTTGGACAAGTAATTACACAAAATATTCTGATAATATGTCCTCATAAGCAGAGCCAGTGAATTGTTGTATAATGTGATTAATATTTGCTTGCATCACATTACTACCACTACTCAACTACACTACAACCACAGTAGCCTTTAGATGTTGTGAATAACAGCTGTAAGATAGCTTTAGCTTTGTAGATGGGGAGGCATGTTGTAAGACTATTTTGCTTTAACAAGGCAGAAGAAACAGAACAACAGAAAAACTGTGCACCAGTTTTGTGGAGTCCTTATCACTTACCAACACCAAAGGAAGCCACGATTCACACACCAGGCGGAATTAGCCTAAAACGTGATAGATAGCGTCAAGACATTCCCCTTTGTTTTCTTTATCTGTGCATACAGAGATTTCTCCCATTGTCCTTGCATTCCACAGCAATCTCTAGGACAAAAGGAGTCTTTGCATGGCGTCTCACATGGAGATGACCCAACTGTGGAATGTGAATCAGTGAGTTGAAGATAGACTGTTGTATTGGCGACGACCACCAAGGGACTAACAATGGATCATCACGATGTTAGAATGCTAGATGACACTGAAGACCGCCAAATAGGGCTATACCTGTTGGGCAATCACTGCAAGTGGGTAGGACAATGACTTTGCGAATGTAATGAATATGAAATATATGTGGAAATATAATCTGTTCATGAACGGGCAACTGGTGAAGCAGTTTTGGAGAGTTATAGCAATGCTACCCCAGAGTGACCAATAAGAATATCTGCTTAATAGTAATAAAACTTTCACTGTTAAGGCTCTCTGAATCGAAAGAAATGGTTGGGAATGGAGGATGAAATTTTCCCATGAAACTAGGCTACATAAAGAACAACGTGACAGCATAAAGGTGGACTAGTTACACAATTACTGCCAAAAATGAAAAAACAAAAGATTCATTTATCGTCAAAGTCAGGACTAGTCACTCTTGCATTGGGTTTTCCCTGCAATTCAGTGTGCCTGATAATAAATATATAAATATAATTAATATTAATATATAAATGTTCAGAGGAATTGTGTAGCACAATGAACGCTTATAAATTCTACCTTCTCTGCTTCAGCTTGTAAAAAAGAAGTGGAGCACAGAGAGTCAGTGAGGTGCACATGCGTACAGTAGTGTTGAGTGCTCTGAACATCTGATCCCAAAGCTTAACCCAGAATTCAGAACACTTTGAGTTTCTTATAGTGTAACATGGCTTCATTGGAAGAGAAAACTTCAGGTTTCCTCCTCTGTGTTGGTGTAAATTCTTCTACCACAATCTTATAACTACTTAAATATTACTGTCTTTTCTTGCATACTACTTGAGGCATTTAAAAAAGCTACTTCTTCCTGATGAAAATACAGTATTGAAAATGCCTTCAGAATGATGATTTTTTTTTTCAGAATCAAGGAAAACAAAGCCAAAAGCAACTAAAGAGAAACGTACTTCAAATAAATCCACGTTATATTAAGATACAACATTCAGACTGCATTGTGGTTGCTTTTAAAACAAAACTGATTATCCCCAAAGGACCTGCAACTGCAGACACAAAGAGAAGAAATGTGGGTATCAAAGCATCCATGCAAAAAATACTCTGTGAACCACCCTACCAAAGGTCACGTCAAAGCTGCATAGTACCTTTTAAAGAGGTTTTAGAAAAACGCTTAGAGCAGCTGCTGATATGCTTAAAAATGAAGGGGGGAAAAAATAAAAGCACTCTGTGGTTCTAGAACTGATTGTAAAATATTTATAATCGTGCAGGTAATTCAATGCAAACTGCCCAGGTTTAATAGCACGCTAATCTCTGCAGGTATCACTGTTCTCCACATATAGCAACCAGGCAGCTCATGCTATGTATCTGAGATTAGAAAGTGGCCCCTCGGCCTCTAAGGAGGCTTTCCTTTAAGTATATGCACATCCTATTTAAAAGGTAAGGGCCCACTTTCTAATCTCCGGGAAGCAGGATGCAGCTCACACGCTCGGCAAACATTCAGCATGACAATGCATGCGCGTCGGTGATTTCTCTGCTAGGAGCGAGGGATGTCACACATTTAACACCGACTGCACGCACTAAATCCCTGGAGTAAGAATGACCAAAAGGACACCAATGCTCTGGAGGCCTATTTTCATTTTAAAAGATTAGGAAGTGAGGATTTATGGGCACAACTCATTTGATTCCTAGCGTAAGTTACTCATTAAGTAGCACGAGGAAAACAGGCATCTTCTCATCAAAACACATCATCCTGCACCAGATTTAAACCTGAAACCTCCATCAGTGAATTACAAGACAGAAAGGCACATTTCCTAATTACAGACACCCGCTCCCAGACCTGCAGCCGCACAACCCGAGGCCAACTGCCCCTGCCCCTCCCCGCTTCGTTCGGGCGGTCAGCGTCACACCGCCGGGAACCCCGACACAAAATGGCCGCCACGGCCCCGCCCCGCCCGTGCCAGCCCCGGGTGCTGCCCGGCGTGATCGCGTCACGGTGCGCGTCCCCTGAAGGCTTTCGCAACAGCCGGTGAGAGAGCGTCACGGAAGCTCTCTCACCTCACCGGCAAAGGAAGAAGGGCAGTTGGAGTAGGGCAGTAGCTGCAGAAGGTGTCGTGTCTTTCATAAGGTCATATGAGCAAGACTCAGGCACCTTCCGCTTTGGTCATTCCCCTGAGAAGTGCTTCCTTCTTGGAAAGAAGCCTATCTACAGCTCAGAGATGGGCACTGTCATAGAGTGTAATCTGGAATTGTTGGAGGAGAAAGGAAAAATGGGGAAGAAATTACAGAAATGACTCACTGGTGGCAGCATGGTACTTTCATGTTAACTGTGATAACTAGCTGTTATTGTCCCCGTACTGTTTTATTCTGATAATTTATAAATACAAACTACATAGAACATGTAAGCCTTATCTTGACTTCTGTTAAAAAGCCCTGCCAACACTTGGTTTATTCAGATTTATTCGTAGCTATTGTTAAAATAGTTTTAGAAACCTTTTGCTTAGTGATTGATATTTCAGCTGGAAGTTGGAGGGAATTACAGAGAAAGTGAGCAGGGGTACTGCGAAGAGTTAAGGTATATCTTAACAAAATTTAATACATTTGTTACCTCATTCCAGGAGAAAATGCCATAAGGTAAGGATTAAGCTATTCTTAATACATACATCTCATGGGGAAAATGGGTGCAGAATGATGCATACTTCTGTTCCATGCACAGTAAATGGTACAGAAGACATGTCTTCTGTATTACTTAGAAATGGCATTCGTAGCAGTGAGGTGGAAATTTTCTCTGAAATGTCCCTCCATTAGCAGCATGTTTCAAAATTAACTCTTTACAGAAAAAAAGCTCGTCCTAACATTCCTTGTCAAATCAATTACTGTGGTATCATTCTGTTACAGAATATCAAACTATGAAGACTTCATGATTTGTTGTCATTGATCTTGATTCGTATGTCCCTGCAGTCCTCCTTACACCTTAAGCCAAATAAGGGGATTGTGATGACTTGGAAGAACGAGTTTTCTCCTCTGAGCATGGGTGGCAACACTCAGAGCAAACAAAGTACAAGGGAAGAAAACGCTGGTGGGAGTCTCCTCTTATCTGAGTCATGAGATCAGAAGGAAGAGGGATGCATGATGCCAGAGCAGATCTGCATCCTGCTTGCTGCACAGCACCAGACCAGCACAAACAGAAGGGGACAAACCAGCAGCAAACAAGAGGAACCCCCAAATCCCTGCTCAAGAATGGTAAAAAATTAAAGCAATATGTTCACTGAAGGTAAAGGTACACTGAAGGTGAGGTACAGAGCTTTTGTATCCTTTCAGCTGTGCTGAAGCAAGAAGTAATCACCTAATAAAATGCATGTATATGTGCTGTATTGTATACATATTCTTAAAGCTCTAGAGTGACCAGCCGCACACCCAGACTGCCTGCTAATGTGGCGTCGAGGAAAAGGGAATTGTGGGTATCACTGCAAAGCCAGTGGATCTCAGAACAAAATGCTAATTAAAATCATCGGGCAAAAATGGCTTCGTAGAAAAGCAGCTTCAGGCAAACTGCATCTTATTGATTCCAAGCTCTAACGAAGAGAAGCAGAAGGTGGCAGCACTGGGAAGCATCTGGCGGGGTTCTAAGACTATAACAGTAAGACAAGGTAGAGTGGGGGAAAGTGTGATTTGCAGGCCACACTGTAACTTAAGTGTAAGGTGATTGTATATTTTTGTTCATCTCATGGGACAGCACCTTGATGTTCACCTTGCAAAAACATGCAATGCTGAGCATATGTAAAAAACAGCGTTTCATGATTCATAAGAGTATTTAAACTGATTTCCAGCCAGTATGCATGTCGTTATTACAGTTACCTCTTTGAGTATGAATCCTGACAAATTACATAATACATGGCCAGATTCTTTAAATTACTTTGATACATTCGTAAAAGGGATATCCCATTATGGGATACTTCCCGTACAAGGGAAGTTAATAGCTATTCCTGATAGTAATACACATCCCATGGTTTCTTACAAGCAATTCTGCAGGATCACTAAAAACCTAGAATTTCTTATATGTGAGAAAGGAGGAAATTTTTGAAATTTTTCTTCATATTGGCTGTTCACATTGAAATCTTAGTATTATGCAGCAGGACATATCAAAGAAAAACAGGAAACAGAATAAACCTTCCTGCAATCTTCTAAGTAAGAAATAATGCGGGATGGGAAAAAAAGCTCTCAGGCCAAAAAAAAAAAAAAGGAAATTATAGCAAGCAGCAAGCCCCTTCCTGCTGTCTCCAGTAGAGCTGTAACTGCTGGATTCCAGGCAGATGAATTTAGATGTGTAATTTCAGAAGGAGGCACCCCTCACATATACTACCAAAAGAGGAAAAGCTGTTCCTAACACTAAGAAACTTTTCACACATCTTAAACATGAACAGATGTGAGTATAGGCAATGATTTTCTTAAGCTATAGAAAGTGGTATGTATATCCATTTATAGTATTCTGCCTTTTTCACAAATGAAGACTCATTCACACACATTACACTATGTCGGCTGCAGTATCAGCTCATGCTACTAATACAAATGGTTTGCACTGCTGCATGGAGTTGTGTTCTGCGATGGCTGAGTGCAAGTACATCATAATTTCTGTCTGATTATGAGGTCACACTGGCTGAAGGAGGCATCTCTCATTGAGCGCAGCACTGACAACACCTGGAGCTACCGCAGGCGTTTGTTTCACAGTATGTTCTTGATAGTTTTTCAAGCGAAGTAAAAGATAATATACTCACCTCACACTGTAAAACAACAGTAACTTAAGAGGGAGAGGTAACGTCAAATCTTTATAACAGTCATTCACAGCCAGAAAATTTAGGCTATCTAGAGCTTTGTTCTGTTAGTTTTCACCTAAAACACTTAACAGATTTCAAAATCTTCTACATCTATGCACAGAATATTTAGAATTTAAATATAAAATAAATTAAGAACACAGTTTAACCAAGTGCAAGATGCTAGTGTCTATCTTTAACTCAGAATTTTTAAAAAAGCCTCTCTTCAAAATAACAACAAAAACACAAACAACAAAGAAACAAACAACACTAACAAGAAAAAGGCAATTGTAAATGGCTCTTCAGAACACCTTTCAAGATTTCTTGCATTTTCTTTGGACGTGTCCCTAAGCATGGTTAAAGGGCACACCAGACCAAACTCTCTGGTCTCCTCTACTAGGCAGCACTTGTGGTTTTCTACCACATTAAGACAGAAAGTCTCAGTGATCTCTTAGATGAGAGTGTAATATAGAGCTATATGTAGTAATATATTGATCATTTTTATCTGTCTTCACTGGAGATAGACACATCAAACTTTAAGGCTTTTATGGATACTTTTAGCCTAAATATACACACAGGCCTAAATACAATTACAGATTCAAGAGCAGAGCTACCACCCTGATCAGTTGTGTTGGGCTGCCCTTCAACAGCAGGAAGAACAAGCTGCTTTCTAAAAACAACAGCACAGTGTGAAGATTTTCAGGATGCCAACAGATATGATCTGGCTCTTTCAACAGCCTAAATGGAAATTTTCTGCCCAAAGATATTTCTGATATGAAAGTACAGTAAATATATTTAGTATTGAAAGTATTAGTCTGATTTAGCTCTTGCTTTAAACACCATTTGCTATAACAGTAATCGGTAGCTACATAGGATGGCTAGATTTAATGGGAATCTAAAAGTTAGTGTTGTGGTTATGAAATCTACTGTGGTAACACAAAAGGACTTAAGTACTGTAAACTGTACAGTCATTAGTTTATGCTGACTTCGATGCATATTTCCTTATAATAATGCAAAATAAACGTGTTATTTCATCTTCTTTTTTCTTATTCCTCAACTTTCAGCAGTAAAAGTGTAATTAATTAGAAGGACGACTGATGTTGGAAGGCACCACTTGCAAGTTTGGGTTTCAGTAACAGCGTGCCTGCACGGCACGGGCAGGAGCCGTACTCCCACAAGATGGTGCTCTTTGTCAAAGAAATCCGCCACCGGTACTGCGGTGAGAGACAGAAACTGGAAGGAGTTCAACGCGAACCTGCACGTTACAATCTCCTGCCTAATAAACAAGGAAAAAAAACACACCGAGGAGCTGAGATGCTTGTGGGAATGGGATCTCTGCCCCGCAGCTTGCTTTCTGTGAGCGCTCGAGAAGCCGGCCCGTGTCACCGGTGGTCCGACCCGCGCCTCGCACATGGAGAGGAAGCTGGCTTTGATCGTTGCCCCCAGCCGCTGTCGGATGGGATTTACTCGGTGAAAAAGCTTCTCTGACTGCAGCAGGGTTATTTCCCGAGTCAGGTACTCCTCAGGGTAAGCAAGGTTGTCAAGACAGGGTTTTTGATCTCTCTTCATTTTGTTTCCTCACGGGGGAGATGTAAACTGATTACACATCTGACTGCTGTGGGAGCGAGGTAAACACAAACCCAATAAAGTCGCGAGCTACTCACAGGGACATATAAATAGCGAAACCACACGTAGCAAAGTAAAATATTAATAGACAGGTAATGTTCTGCTTTTGATGAAAAACATAAGCTTCAGTGGGAATTGCCTGTGAAGCCTGAACCCTGGTTCAAGGAGGAATAGATCATACTATTAATATTTATTCATTTTGGGCCATTTTCTTTAACAGCATTTGCAGATGTCGGCATGTTTCCTTCAAATAAAAAATCTTCACATCTTTCTCTTGTGGCCTAAGTTGCCCTTAGCTATATGAAAATTGGCTTTACCAACAAATGAACTTTTACTGTAACTGGTAACAAACAGGGACACTGCCACTATCATACCTTCACATCAGCAAGTCTAACTGTTTGTCAGAGTGCTGTGGAAAAGGAGGCTAAGCAGAAACTAATCCGCTGTGTCAGTGGATCAAGATACTGGGCAGAAATCAAAGATATTCAGGACTTCTTATCCACAAAAGTAAAATGCTATGAGAAGGAAAGCCAGAAATATTCCAGATGGACAGTGAGGAGGCAGATGGGGGGTGGGGAGGGAGTAAACCCTCTTTCCCTTTGCAAATCACTCACACTCAACTCCCTGCTCCACCTCTCCCGTGCTATCCGTCTGAAAAGTGGAGGGATTAGCCCAGGACCATCTCCCTCTCTTAGGACTCCAGGACAAAGACTGGGAGTCAGAAAGAAGTCCTGATCAGCCACACTTCTCCCTACAGCATTTCCATCACCAAGAGCAGAAGGACCACTGGAGCAGTTGGGTTTCATCCTCTTTCTGCAGATACATGATGGGCAAACAGTTTCTACATCTCGTATGATCTCTTTGGTCATCTCACACTTATGAAAATAAAACTATAGAGATTCATCTACGTCAATAACACAAAGCGGAGGAAAGTTATTTTCTGCTTCCTTTTTATGATGGAAGTAACTTATGTCAGCTCACACAAAAGGCTCAATCTGATCTTTCTATCAGTAGATCCAGCCTAAGATGAAGCATAAAGACCAGGATGCCCTGTACAACCTTCAAATTATTTTTCTCTCTCTTTCCCTTCTTCATCCAACAAAATACCCAAAAGATACCAGTATATGAAACCACCATCATTATTGTCAGTCTTGGAAATTTCCACTAGAGCATGATGAGCACCTGTTATCTCCTTGTCCTCAACAGACAGTTTTGCATGCAAGCATCCGTCAGTTCCTAAGAGCTGTCAGCTTGCTCCAATGCCACAGGGTGCTATTGACAGTTTTTCTCTCCCTTCTGCTGGTAAGGAAGGGGTTGTGCTTAGGTGGCTCAGACTTTCTTTTTGGAAGAAATCAGTAGGGAGGAAAGCTTACTACAACATCCTTTCCTGATCGATACTGTTCAGGATGACTAACAAGGTGCAGTATCTCAAATTGCAGCTAACTTACAGTCCTCAGAATTTCCAATCCAGCTGGTTTAGTGAAAAGAATGACCCAATAATTATTTGAAATTACAGCATTGATGTGGGCCAGGAAGTCAAGGAAATTTCCAGAGTAGTTGTAAATGTCTCAATAATTAATGCTGCAGGTGGCCTATTTCCTGTAGCCCTCTCAATTCCAGTACCAAGAGAGCTGAACTGGAGGGAGAGTTTCCAACACTGTTGCTACAGCGTGCTGAAATACCAGGAAAGTAATGAGACTTTTATGTCCCCACTGCCCCAGCACAGTAACAGCATGATATAGGAGCTAGGGAAGGAATGGAAGTCAAGCTGAGGTCTTTGACGAAAGGGCCATTCTCATCACAAGAACTGTGCTTGTTTCCTTCAATCTCATTAGAGCTGTGTGAAACTATCTCTAGACAATCAGTATCAAAGTGCCTACTGAGATTATAATTTCAATTAATTTTGACTCAACACAGGTGCTAGCAATACAATGGAAATTAATCGATGGATAAATTATCAAAACTTCCATGGTAAAAAAAAACAAGGATCCAGTCTGAGGTGGAGAGATTTTAGATTTAAGCTTTAGTCCTGTGTTACATATGTATACAGCAGCAAGCACCGACGAGCTGAGATGTTCTGCACTGCTGAATTGCAAAGATTAATCTCAGAAATTATAATTAGCTGTCACTTTCTGCCTTAATCTATTACAGTTTATGTATTTAAATTTTCTAGCATGCTGGTAACCAGATTTTTCCCTAAGGTTATCATTCTGTCCAAAATGAAGATTGTTGATGTCTGAGAAATTTTTTTTATTGATAAGAAAAACCTTGAATGAGCAGATAGGTTATTTTTTTGACACGTTTTGGTGGCTTTTCATTTTAAATTAAGTATATTAGCAATGCAAAAGCCTTGCACAAGCACATTAAACTGTATTTCATCTCAGTGAATCTAAGCAAGTATATCCTACAAAATTAAGTTAAATTCATTTATCTTGAAATATAGTATCAATAAAAATATCAATAGTGGAAATAGCTTTGTCTTAACATAAATGGTACGTTTTAAATGTAATTTCTTTCAGCATGGATCACGGAATTTCCTAATATGATTATAATTTCAATTTTCTTCTATGAACATGGTTTGACTCAGCCAGAAAACCCCTCCAGCAATGAGTTAAGATAGTCTCTTTGCAGCTTTGCTGCACATATGCAGCAGAAGTTGTTTTTACAAAGCAAATAGGGATTTATGGCAATCTCTTAAAGGAAATCTCTGTCAAGGTTTTGAGAGAACCTCGTCTCATGTATTTAGTTTCAGTACGTTGTTACTGTCTGTATCCTGATGGTGCTGTGCTTCAGGCACATATTAGACAGGACAGAGCAGGAGACAGAATAAATGTCAATGTGATATGCTCCATTCTAGTTTTCTAGTTTTTCCACATATAGGCACAGCAAGAGGCAAACCTGAAAATCCCTGCTCCTAATGTTCCCAGAGCTTTGCCAATTACATTTTGTTGTGGCTCACACAGGAGGTAGAGTAGGAGAGGTGACAACTGCAGAGAGCAAATCAAGAGTGTGAAGCCACAGAGAGCAAAGCCATGGGGATGGAGCAATCTCTGAGCAGCTGGGAAGGAGAGGAGAAAAGCCATTAAATGGGGATCAAGGAGAGGAATTCAGAAACTACAAGAAAGTAGTACAGGAATTTAAAAAAGAATCATAAAAGGAATAAAAGCAGAAGGAAAAATGATGAACATGTGGAGAAGAAAAAAATAAATGTAAAAGAAATGAGAAAAAAGGAGAAATACTGCAGATTTTCATCATACAAAGATTACTACATTCCATATAGATACTGCACACTAAGTCATTACCATAACAGAAAGAATATTCCACCTAATAAAAAAAAAAAAAGGAACTGAACAGAGCCTCTAATCTCATACCACTTTTGCCTCTATTACATTATAATTGAGTACCAGCTTTGCTAAAATAGTACATGTAATAATCTGGTTTGGGCAGAGACTTAGAAGATAGTTTTTATTTGTATTTCTCTTGAGAACAGAAAGTGATTTCTGAAGGCAAATGCTGTATGTTTTTATTGTCAGTCACACCAGAGTGTTTTCATAGCACTAGAGAACAGCATGAAAAGTGACTTAAAATTGGAGTGCAACTGGCTGTCACTCTTGGTGACTCTTGTCACTCTTGGGTGACAAGGAGGTATCATAAGGTCAATAGGAAAAAGGGCAATCTCTGCAAATGTGGAGTAAAAATAAAAGCTAATGTTACTTGTATAACTTGCTTGTTTTGAAATATTATATATTTCTCTTTAAAAGTCCTGACAAGTGAGTGTTTTTTTCTCTACTTCTGAGTAGCAATGGAAACTGAAAATGCTTATTTTTTTAATTATAGAAACATGAGATGGTGTGAAACTGTACCACAAAATACAAAATTTTTAATTAGCGAAGTACACTCTTCAAACTCAGGTGCAAGCTAAAGTTAAGTTTCTAATTGTATATACTGTTTTCTGGAGTCTTGTTAAAGAAATAAAAATTAGTTTTTTTACTGCCAAAATGACACCCTTGCCAAGAAATATTAGCCTACCCACCGCCTTCCTCCACCAACACCCTTTCTTTGCTTACTCCTCAAACTGTAAAAGTACAAAGAGTACTAAAGTACTAAGAGTAAAGTAAGTTAGTAAAAAAAAATTACTAAGAGTAAAAAAGTACTAAGAGGTACAAAGTACCTCTTAGAAAAGAAAAAAAACAATCGGATGGATGTATTCCACTAATCCTGGTGGGAGTATGTAGATTCCTGTGTGTCCTAATGCACTGGAAATTTTTCATCCTTAAACATCATTTGGGTTGCTGCCTTGAATAGGATGCAATGAGAAGTTACACTGCTCTGACTCACGATGTTTGTTTAGAAGATATCCCAAGACATTGTGGTACAGAATTGAATACTTCCAAGTCCTGTACTACTAGTATCTATTTTCCCCTGTGACATACTGTGAATGGCTGTCTGGGACAAAAGCCAGAGTGGACAAGGAAAATCCTATACCTACCATACAGCAAAAATGACAATACAGTTCCAGTGACTCTGGAAGAGATAGTAACAAGATATGTTTCACATGCCTGAGGGATGGGATGCCATCCAGAGAGGCCTTAGGCAGCCTCGAGCAGTAGGCCCAGGAGAAGCTCATGAGGTTCAACAAGTTAGGTGCAAGGTCTTGCACCTGGGTTGCAGCAAACTCCACTATCAATCCAAGCAGTGTGACACAGGAGAGTGCAGCCCTGCCAAAAAGGATTTGGGGGTAAGCTGAACATGAGCCAGCAATGTGCCCTCACAGTCCAGAAAGCCAACTGTATCCTGGGCTGCATCAAAAGCAGCACAGCCAGCAAGTTGAGGGAGGAGATTCTGGCCAACCTACTCTGCACTGGTGAGACCACACCTGGAGTACTGCGTCCAAATTTGGAGTCCTTAGTACAGGAGAGATGTGGACCTGCTGGAGTGTGTCCAAAGGAGAACCCCAAAAATGATCCAAGGGATGGAACATCTTCCCTATGTGGACAGGCTGAGAGAGATGGAGCTGTCCAATCTGTAGAAGAAAAGGCTGTGGGGACACCTAATAGCAATTTTTCAGTATATAAAGAAGTGGCTATAAGAAGGAGGGAGACAGAGCCTTTAGCAGGATCAATAGGACAAGGAAGAATAGTTTTAAGCTAAAAAAGGGGAGATTTAGACTGGATATAAGGAAGAAGTTTTTTTATGATCAAGGTGGTGTAGCACTGGAACAGGTGGCGCAGAGAGGTGGTGAAAGCCCTGTCCCTGGAGACACTCAAGGTCAGACTGGACAGGGCTCTAAGCAACCTGATCCAGCTGTAAATGTCCCTGTTCATTATGGAGGAGTTGGACTGGACTATCTTTAAGGGTCTCTTCCAACTCAAACAACTTTACAATTTTATGCTTTATTTCTACACCAAGTTCTAGCTCTGTTTAGGCAAAAGTTCCTAATGATTCTGCCCAAGTCTTTGCATAATTAAGAGTACTTATTTGATGAGCTGATGGAAAAGTTAATCCAAATTCAGGGTCTAAATATTCTGAGACAGCTATTATTAGTAACAATAATTAGTTCAGCAGGGTAACAAATGCACAGTGAACAATTATTCACCCTCTTTATCTCTATTGATGCTTTTTAATAGGTTGTGAACAGAACTTTTTCAGCACTGATTCAATATTAAGTGGATTTTCAATTATTTTTGCAAACAACTCTTTGTTGTTTCTTTTTTTTTTGAGAACGGATAAGTATTCTCATCTGACATTGTTTTAAAAGGATGCAGGTAGGTTTTCTTGTAAAAGTGAATGATGCCAAATGTAATGTGATGGAAAGTACAGCAATAACAGCATAGTAGCAAGGTCCTAGGCTGCGGCAAACAAGGATATGCTCAAATGCAGCAGATGTGACACAGAAACAAAAGAAAGAATGTGCTTACTCTTGTAAGGCCTCAGGTATGCAGGGATCTCCAAAGAAATGCCCTTGCCTCCACTGCCAATCCTTAAATGAAGTCTGGAAGGGATGGATCCTGACTCTATCCCTTCTGGTCACTGAGGTGCATTGCATGCACCTGAGCTCCTCTGGGTTGGCCCTGTCTTCCCACCAGGTGCTCAGTCACTGCTTCAAGCCCTGACTTAGTGTCACTAACTCCATCATTCATAGTTATCATTACAAGATTCACTTTGAATAACTCAAAAAATTCCTTGTACAGCTGAACATTCCTTTTAAAAAAAAATCATCTATTAAAATGTCTGTGAAAAGCAAACATGGACAAGGAGATTTTTATATACTCTGCAACAAAAATCTAGGGAAAGTGATTTCAGCACTACTTCCAGATGTTAAAAAGTAGCAAATTAAAAGTGGAAATATTATGCAATGCATGGTGTGAGCTTGTTATGAGCTGCTGGCAACATGTCGCAGTTTCCTTTACTCTTGGGTATCTGCCAACAGCAGTCGTAACTGATGCCTTTAAAATGTTATATGTTTTCATTTTGTTCCTATTATACTGTAAAGAGTATAACAACTTTATATAAAACTGATTTCATATGGTAGATCCATCACTTAATAAAAGAAGCATTACATGACTGTTATCTAAAATGAGATATTGGGCAAGCAGTATTTTATGTATTTCTCAAAAAGGGATGACTACAAATGGTGTTCTCACAAGGTGCTTAATGTATCATGTTCATGAGCAAAACAGAACAGATCAGAGGATTCCCAAAAGCACCTCCATCAGAGCAAGCTATGGACTTCAAAAGCAGAAGTTTAAACTTAGCCAGGGAGGCAGGCAAAGACATCTCCAATTCCCTTTTGTATCACAGACAAGATCCTCACATCTGAAGTGCCTCAGAGCTCTGCCCTGCTTCTGTCTTCTCTGTCATTTTCTCTTGTTCATCACCTCTGCTCTAACACTTTGTATTGTTTAGTTCTAGTTTTTCCACAGAAGCAGCTTTGTGCCAAAAGCTTATGAAATAAATTTTGTTTTTTTTCTTATATCAAGCTTGGATAAATTTAAAACATGAATGAAATTTAGCTGTGTCTTTAATTAATTTGAGTTGGGGATATAAAAGGGAAAAATGTAAAGATTTCAGATAGAAGGTATACATTTCATTTGTTTTTTGTCTCTTGACACTGTAGCTCACGCATATGAGATTAGAGTTAAGATGTGAGATCACTTTGCTGTTTATAGAAATTAACATCCAAAATAATTTACCACATAGGTTGATATATTCAGTCTGAGACTACAGAAGGAGATTACAGCCACTTCAGTCAAAATGTATAGAGGAATCCTGTGGGCAAACCTAAGTAGCTGATTTTAGTGGTCCCTCCCTATCCTGCCTTTTTTACTGTGCCCCAAATTTGTTATTTTAGAGGATAATACATCTTCTCTTTCTCCCATCCCCCAAATGATTTATATGCTAAATCTGAAAATTAATCAGAAAAGGGATAATTAGTTCAGTTTTGCTGTTTCACAAAATATGGGAAGAAGATTTGATACTTGTAAACAGGCCCCTGGAAAGCCCAGTGAACAGTACTCTGAATTTGCAGCCCTTAACTGGTGCAAAATCACGTCATTTATCTTTTCAGGCAGCCAGCTCATTCAATAGAACACTGGCCTGCTGACAGCTTTCCAAATTTAGCTGTGAGATAAGCAGCAAGGCAAAAATATCCTGGAAATGGGATGCATGTAATAAAATAGCAATCAAAATGCAATGCTCTGGAATTCACCTTGTAATTTTTTTCATTTCCAGCAGAGAAGGGAAAAGGCAACAGAAGAACCAGGGATGGTAGCAGAACAGCTAACAGGCTGCCTCTGAGTTCTGATATAATCTAACTGTTTGTATGATGTGTGTTGCTGCTTCTTGATAACCACAGTGTGATTATTCTTTTTTTTTTCCTCATTTTTCTTACAGGAATTGAATATTAGCAAGAACTGTTGTGTGACAATTTTTAGAACAATCAATACTTGACCTTTCCTGCAAAAACCTCTGCTTGCCACAGAAGATTATATCTTGTGTCCCTTTCAGTACCAACAGCCTGGCTTGAGTAAACTTCATGAGACTCAGTCACACTTATCTGACATATCACACATCCAGTGAATCCAGGCAGTTATTAAGTCTGACAATGATAAATGTGTCAGAGGCCTGACTGATTCTCTTGTGGTCTGAATAACAATTCCTTTGTTAGTTCTCTGCAATTACCAATTGTTGATGGTGACTAACTTCAGATATGATTTGCAGCTAACCAAAACTTGCACTGCACATCTTCAGATCAGATTTCCATGCTGAATGATGAAGCATGATTTTTCCAAAATTTCAACATTCTGTGAAATACTTAAGCTCCTGAATCCAAGCTTTCAATATCTGCTACTCCTGTTGTTTTAACAGTCTATTAAATGAAGGCTAAGATGTACATGTGCCTAGATTTGACCTACACTACTTTCAAATTCTGATTTATTTTTTTTTTAATAATTAAAATAAGTTCACCTGTAGCTCTTTCACTTCCTCATGTAAAATTTGCCCCATTTGTCTCTGCTAAGGGACTTCTTCACCCAACTGTTTCCTAACATCAGGATACCACACTGGCTAGACATGAAAGCAAACAAAACAACAATAACAACAACAAAAATCGGGGGCTCATACAAGTAAGTTGGAGGCACCTGGTTACTGGGGTGGCATCCAAAACCTTGCATTAGCACCAAGGCTTCACAGGGCGCGCAGGAAATTAGGTATCTCAGAATAGCAACCATAAATACAGACCAGCTGACTGAGAAGTTGCTAGATCTGTAAAAAGTACTGACTTTTCCTTAGTGTTTGTAACAGGAATACAAGGCAAACCATAAGTGCCCCTTATTATAATGCTGTCACTGAAGGGATTAAATTTAGGAAGAACAGTGGATTATTCACAGTCCCTAACTTAACAATTAGCCAGTTAGTTTCCCTCAGGCTTCCCCTATAGACTTTTCTCTGCAGAACTACCTCAAGACTACACAATTTAAATAAATCATGTGCTTTAGGGTAGGTGAACTGAAGTTGCAGGCAGCTAAGCTTGTAGCAAGTTCTGATTGAACTGGGAAATGTGTTGTAGCCCATTAGGACAATGCAGACAGAAAACAGGTCTCCCTTAGTTCTTCAGAGTAGGCTACATTTCCTATTTTCTAGTATAATAGTTCTCTGGGCTGCAAAAGGCTATCATTATTGACCACATACTATAACACAGCTATAGTACACATTTCTGACTATTTAGAAAGATTTGGCCTAATGTTTTGAGCATAACTGTCTGGCCACCTCTATAGGCCGCCCAATATTTCTGGGACATAGCAAGAAAAAGTAGACAAAAGGTTGTAGTTGTAAAGTCCTTTTAAACGTCTCTGAAGAATATCCAAAACATCCAATATATATATCTAAATCAATGTCCATATTTATATACATGTATCTTCAAGCTTGCTAATGGTTTTTGATGCAACTCTGAAGAGGCATCAGGGAAACTGTATCACCCCAATATGGCTTTGATCCTCTGAAAGCTTGTTTTTTCATGGAACTGTATTGCAATACCTTCCAAATATCTCTACGCAGCACTTCTCAGTCTTTTTTCATTTTTTGTAGGCCAAATTACATTGCTGTGTTCCTGAAGAACTTGGTTTTGCTGTTAGCAAAGCTCTGTTCCTGAACTTAAAACACATGGATCTAAACTAACGCAGATATGTTCAGGGCTATCTGAGGAGCTGTACAAATAATAGTTGTATCATGATGTGACTGTCCTGAACTGGAGTTATGTCCTAGTGGCAAAAACTCTTGCACAGCTTAGGAGGTTGTGAACCAGTTCAAGAAGCCTTAGCTTCCAAGCAAATGCCTATTTTGTGTGGCATATCCAGCTATGCCTCTTGCCCATGCTGGGATTGCAAAACGCGGCCAGCAAGAAGAACTTTGGTCCAAACCTGAATTCAGGAAATTTGACTTAAAGAGGATTATTTCCATGGTTTTCTCTACAGTTCCAGTAGCCCAAGGACCAGGTGCTGGATCTGCTGGTTTGCTTCTTCCCAATGGGACTAACCTGATTTGTGGTGTGCTCTGGCTCACCTGTCCCACCTGAGATGCCCTTGCACTTCTGGCTGCCTAACAGTTTCCATGGGCAGGACACTGTAGGGCCCTACTGATAGCTGCTGAGAGTCCAGTGGCTAGATCATTCCTTTTGGGTGATAGAGCTATGAATCCAAGCTAAGAAACAAGACTCAGATCTTCCCCTCTAACTTTTCAGCTACTAATAGTCCATCACCTATGAAGGTAGCTCATCCTTCTAAGTCTTGAATAGTTCTTGGAAGCATTCAGTGACATGCTTACACAGAAATATCTGGTATGAAAACTTTTTCACGAGCTGTTTTACAAATTCCAGCCTAGCATGCAGATACATCAAATTACTTTATAGCCACATGAAAACTGCTTATGAAACCAATTTTGAGACTGGAGCTGCTGCTGTTATAAGAACATTTGTCCTTTGTACACATGGAGAGCTTGACCAATTGTACTAAAAGACTGAATTAGTTTAGACTTAAGAATTAGAATTAAGAAGGAACAGCAGACCACAAAGCTGTTTGGGAGAAACTTAGATAAACACTCTGGTGACATTAGCTCTTTCTGAATTACTCTCTGTTCCAAACTGGCAGAGACACTGGGAACTCCAGCTCTAGCTTTATGGCATAGAGTGAGTGGGAAGGAGGGAAGAAACAACAGACTGGCAGAAGCCACTTAGACTCACTGCTCAGAGAAAGACCAGCTATACTTTATAATGAAAACAGAGGTTTCTTTGGGACAGCATACGTCTAGTGCTGTTCTTGAATGTTTACCCTTGTGTTTGATTTTTTTTTTGTGGTGGCAGGCTTGAATTTGCTTTTATAATCAATAAATTAGACTAACGTGCTAATCATTGAAAAATGAGTTATGAATTACCAGTTAAATCACAGAAGCTCAGCACTATCCCTTACTAGATTAAAATCAGAGTGAAAGATTTTACATATATATTCTACATACTCTATAAACAGGCATTGCTAAACTTTTTGCACTAGGGGGCACTTGGCTTATTCTCTTATATTTCATGGAATGTCTGCACTACAACCTGTACATTGAGTTTCCTACTGCCTCAGCTCCAGAAGCTTTCTGTACTTTTGTGGTTTATTTGCTCTTTTGGAGTTGTTTTTTTTCCCCTCTCTCTTTTTTTTTTTAGATTTAGATTTTGTGATAAGAACACTAATGTGAATGCTGATTTCTAGCAGTATATATCTGAGATAACTTTGCTGATGTTAAATTGTAAGGGAAAAAAAGGACAGATCTTCAATCTAAATACTTTTAAGGTACTGAAACTATTGAAAATGAACCATAATTGTGACTGTTTTTTGTGTTTTTGTTGCTATGCTAGTATAAACTATTTGGAAATAAACATACTTTTTCATGAAAAGTATAGATCATTATTTAAGCTAAAAAGGGTTAGCTCATATTTTACAAAATACAGCAGCCATTGAGCTCAGAAGACCAATTACCATCTACTTTACTGCAAGAAGACAGACTGTCAAACACATACAAGATATTCTACTCACCTTACTGACTCCTGCAAAGAGATATGCAAATTGCTACCTATAGTCTACTGATGCATAAAATCAGCAACTCATACCACATAGCAATTCCATTATTACCATTTTGAATGGTGCTTTTTTACATACAAGCTATAAAAAAAAAGCTAGGAACAAAGCTCAGACTTACTCTTTCAGGGTAAGAATTATTCTAACATAGTCTACTCTCCACATGATGTCTTCTGTCTGCTTCAAAAAACAAAGATAGACCAACCTCTGTCTATTTTTCATACTCTGTGAATCTTCTGTCTTGGGGGCCTGAATATGCAGAAGTAGACAGATATACCTAAAACTACAGATACCATATTAGATTCTCCCTTTAGTTTGGCAGGTTCCACATTTTAAAACACTAAACCTATACTGTTCTTCTCAGAGTCCATAGTAGATAAAGTTGAAGAAAGATTCTTGTCTGGTTTTCGTTAAGTCATTTGCTCCTTATTCTCCTGTTTGTTCTGATACTGCTTTGCCTTTTCTGAAGGAAAGAATATAAATCATGAGGAACTAATGATTCAGTCCTACACCAGAGGAAGGACTTTCTGCAGAAGTGGAGACACTTTCAGGGTTATGCAGTCTTCCATCTACAGCCATTGTTGCCTGGCATACATGCCCTACGGCAAGGTTTTGACCTACTTGAGAACAGGCACTATGCCATCCAAACAGATGGGCGAAAGCGTAGACAGTCAGGAGACCATGTTTGTACATCAGGCATGGATGATGAGGGCATGATGCTCAGCTGAGAACATTTAAATAATTGTTCATTCAGAGCTTATGCTTCTGCCACAGAAAGTAATGTGTCAACATTAATCAAGTTTGGAGTTCGGTGCCCTTTAGGAAAAGCACTGTAATATAAGGTGAATATAATTACCTAAAAAGAATTCTGGGAATGACTGGTGTGCAGCCCAATTTCAAAAATGGTTGAGTTTTAGTCTCACCCCTGCTACGAACTTCTTAAAAGTGACCATGCAATTCAGCCATACTGTTTCTTTCCTTGTCTTACCAATATGAAATACATATTACACAAGGAACATCGTAGATATAAATGTTTTCAAAGCATCTAAAGTACAAACTTATAACTATAGCTGCTTTATCATTTAAATTTCTCATATGAAATTTTGATACAACAGGTACAAATCTTCATTTGTAGGCATGACAAATTTCACATGGCTAGAGGATACTGCCAGCCTTCAGTATCATGGGGATTTTATTTTTTTTAAATTAAAGCAGTTAATCTGTGAGCAGGAGTGGGCAGAATTGCAATCGCTTCCACTTTGTCGTCTACAATTTCACATGCTTCATTGATTTTCAACATGATCAGCATGCAACATATAGATGAGTGGGTATAACAAATGATTCCAGACTAATGCCAACATTAATAATAGTCATTATTGTGTACTAATCTGTGCTAAAACTATTTTGGACAAGAAGCAAATAGAAAAGACATATGCTGTATATTCTTGCAAACCAGACACATACTAAGCAGGATATAAAAACATTAGGTACTGTACAGAAACAAATTAGGCCATAAATGCTAAGGCAGTTGTCAACTTCTAGAAATAATGTGTGGGATGTTATCAGAATACAAAGCCCAGATTTCTTTCCAGTGCTTGTAGACATGCAACTTGTAAGTCAAAATTAAGCTATCTGCAAAGTAGAACCTGTGATTGAATTTCAAATAAATACAAATAGATTTTCAACATCCACCCTGAGAACCTTTTCCTACATCATTTTCATATGGCTATTCATTAGCAATACACAAAAGTTACATCTCCTTGGTTCAGTAGTCTCAGCAGCTAGAGTGGAACTATTTACAGAGTAGGCGCTATGTAATGTGGTGCAAAGTTACTCAAGTATTTTAGCACAGTTACAAAAAAAAAGATTTTGAAGAGAACTCCATGAGTACTATCAATATTGTTTGCTGCCAATGAGATTCTGATAGAATGAATATCATATTGTTGCCATGGTTATATCACACTGTCCATTAGCAGCTGAGTTTCAAAAAAATATCCAGAATTGATTTTAAAATAAGTGCACATATGGTATTTTAAAACAGATATGTTACACATTCTAAGAATTGATCTGAGAAACCAAGGTATCAGCTAACTAAGTAGTATTGTCAATGTCAGTTGAGCTAACTAATTTCAGACAAAGGAGTCATCCGTCAAATATCTGTCACGTATTTATTATCCAATTCACAGAGGTTTCAGTGCAACAAAGCAGCAGCGAGTCTTTATGATGATTAAAATGTCAAAAGAAAATCTAATCAGTCATACTGAGAATTTTCCTCAGTCCTTTGCACTCTTGTGGCTGTTGTACTCTTCACGCTTGATGACAGAGGAGGTCCAGTACAGAGGGCATACCATGATCCTTAATGTGTACATGACATAGATAGGAATCATTCTTACAGCATCATTAAGGAATGTAGGGAGCAGCATAGCTGCACCTCCTGAGTTCTTGGAAGATCACTCAGTTGTAGCATAAACAGGAATGTGGCCTTGAAAGCACTGGATGCAAACTGTTCCTCTATGCCATCACCTTCAGTAGTGGATGACAGATTTCTAAGGGCATTGCCCTGAGCACATTTCCTGTTGAATGAGTTGTTCTTTTGTCTCTCCCTCCCCCCAGGCACACAATGTCTCCTGCATTTCCCTTCAGGTAATGCGGCTGTACTTCTCACACTCTGGGTCTGTCTCTTACAGGCACAGCCCTGTTTTCTTTTTATATGTACCTGCAATTAAGTGGTAGGAATGTAAATCTAACTGCACTTTACTATTTTTAGTATCTGTGCTCTCCTGAGATGCTCAGTTATAAAAACAGTGTTTTGTTTAGGAAGTAATGCAATAACAATGCAAGTCCTTTACAAAAAAAAACAAAAAAACAGGAAAAGTTGTGAGTGTATAAAGGAAATCATAACAAAATTCCTCAAGCTGGGCATATTTTCTCTCTTTTTTATTGTTTTTAATATCATCTTATTCTGTACTTAGGTATTGTAATTACATTAAGAAACAGCTTGAAGACTCTCACCGTTATTAATTTTTGGTTTAGAAATACAATTGTATATGCAAAAAAAGATTTTATAAACGATCTTAATTTGTTCATAAGAAATTATGCCCCTATGACTACTGTATGAATAGATATGAAAAAAATGTTCTTGAATCAGAATACATCATATATAAGAAGGAATATTTTTCCATTTCTGTTCAAAGCATACACATCCAGGCTTCCCCTGGGAAGTGAGACATCTGGCAAAGTAGTAATTATCAAAACTGTACTTCATACATATCAGGCAAAGCATTCATATTCCTTTCTAAAAGTATATTTACTTTATTTCATTTTTGAGAGAAATGCCAATCAAGCCACTAGCTTGAAGCAAGCACATTTTATCATGCATCATTAGCAGCTTCATAGAGAGACTGGCTTTGGTAAGTGCGTGACAACAATTTCAAATAAATAAAAAATTTCAAAATAAGATAATTCTTAATTGTTAATAATATCTGAAGCATATGAACCTAACCTCTCAATCTGACTGAAAACACCTGAAATTCCAGTACACCAGAAAAACTTGGAAAGCATCTGTGAAGGGCTTCTTCCTCTTTTCTAGGACTAATGCGATGACTTACGGATAGCACTGTGTGTGCAGCTGACCCAGGATGATTACAGCAGAGAAGTGTATATTAAAAAAAGATCCCAACATATGAAGAGCCTACACAAGTGTCTAGAACTTCCAAAATGTAAATGTTTGCTGTGTGAGGCTTCAAACTTTGCTGCTAATCTGCATGCATTACATCTCCATACAAACGTACTCAAACCGTATACTGCAGTTAAAGAGAGTTCTGTCCCTCTTGGGTGTTGCCTTTTCTTTTTAATTTGCAGATTACAGAATCATACGATAACCTGAGTTGAAAGGGGCCTGCCATGATCACTAAGTCCAACTCCTCATTCCACACAGAACCACCTAAAAAATCAAATCCTATGTCTGAAAGCATTGTCCAAATACTCCCTGAACTCTGGCACTTTGCCCTTTTCAAAGAAATTGTATATTCACCAGAAAATTCAGTTACATGAGGAGCATCTGTTTATACTGTTCTATTTTTTTTTTTTTCCCCTAGTAGAATAATTTACAAAAGCTCTGTCTGGAATAAAATTATTCTAGGAGAGGAAGAAAGTTTGAAGTTCAAAAAATAAGCTCAGAACTTCTTTTTTTTTCCAGTTTATGACTCGCTCTTGCTGATCCCTAAATCTCTTCCCCAGCATATGCACTCACTCACATTCCTCTACTGGATGAAAAAGGTTGCTACACTCAGTGAGGATTCTATACAACGAAGTTTTAATGATGTGACCAGGGGATAGAGCTTACTAACAGTTCTGATACCCTCCTAGTTGGATACCAGTACAAAAGAGAAAAAAAGAACCACCACCAATATCTATGTATAATTAATGCCTTCAAACAGAATCTCTTTTTTCAGTGCATTTCTACTAAGTTTGATGTCCTGAAACATGACTGCATGACCTTACTGCATATTTGAATATTATACACAACTGTACTTTGCTGTAACAGTACAGCTAAATTCTTCTGATGTCTGGCATAAATAGTAATCCATGGGGTTATTCAATTATTCAAGCCCTTTCCAGTTTTTATATGCATCATGTGTCTTTCTCTTTGAGCTTTTTGCATACTACTGCAGAGAGACATGCGCAAAAATGCAATGTAAATATCCATGTTTCTGCTTCTTGCACCTTATTCTTCTCAATGATGAGTACCAGCAAATAGCTGTTCCTTGTAGGTGTCTTACTGCCTACAAGCTTCTCAAAATCTAGGTTTATATTTAACATTAGAAGTCACATTTTTCCTGACTACATTTTTCACAAATAATTTTAAGATCAGTCAAACTATTTCAAAGAGCAACCTCTGATCTGCAGATGATCCAAGTGCTGGCAAGAAACTGCTTACACAGCAAACAGCTTACATAATACTTTTGATCTCTCAGTTGAGGTGCACGTAATTCTAGGCATAAGATTTTCTGAGTATATACTCAACAAATAAAACCTGATTTTCACCTAAAGAGTGTTTTTGCTGAATATTCATGCCATTTGATTTGAGAAAACATTTATAAGAAGCGTGAGACAAAAAGTCTTATGATGAAAATTAATCTTTTCAGAATGTTTTTGCTACGTTTACCTAAGTAGCAAAAGTTGAAGGCTAAGAAAATTGTCACTGCATGCCCTGAAATAGTTGTAAGGTTTCTTGAAAGCTTTCACATTTTCACAACTATGCTTTAATTTCTCTTTGATTTTTGAAGAATTTTCCTTTAGTTTCCAGAGAGCATTATATGTGAAATAATTTCATTTATCTGCAAATATTTAAGAGGATCCACCTCACAAGTTATAAAATGAAAACTCATGGCTTTCAAGTGAAAAACAGAGTATTAACCCATAAGAGACACACTAATTTCCCCAAATCCAGGAAATTTCTTTTACAGATGCATTTAACTTCATAGTACACAAAAGGTGTCTTGATTATTTAACTCATATCAGTCACCTTTGACTAGAAATGAAAATATACCTAACCCTGTCAACTGCTCAGTGTTTGTTTGCATTCCTTTCCCAGATATGGAGCACCTGCTGTGTGCAAGCAACTTAATCCCACCATGGAGTCCACTGAAAGTGATGGAACCAGAGCATATCTCCACATCCTCTGCTCATGTTATCAAAAACACCATTTTACCATCACATTAATGCTTCCATATCATCTCCTTTCATTTTCCTGCCCTTTACTTCATTTTTCCTCCTGCTGATATAAGAGCATTTGACCCCAAGAGAATCTCCTTAAAATGATAATCATGTGCATTTTTAATATTTCTGCCTCCAATAAAAATAAAAAAACTCGTGAGGGTGAGTTAATTTACAACAGAATGTCAGATGATTGAATCAGTGGTGCAAAGATAATCAGGAAGAAGGGGAAAATTTGACAAGGCAAAGAAATTACCATTATCCCTTTGGACGTGGGTTCACATAAGGGAATAGACTGATGAGCACAGTGCAGCTCATCAGCTTCTTGTGTTAGTATCTGAGAGAAAAACCCATTTTTTTTTCCCCCCTCTTTGGCTGCAGGCTGTTTTCTCTACATACTCTACAACTAGAGAAGGGTCAGTGTCACGTCCCAACCCTTTTAAAGATTCCATTTAGGCTGAACTTGAACCAGTAGTTAAACTCCTTGTACACCTCTGAAAGAAATTCCAGGTAACAGTAACAGCAGAAGCGTCAGTGTAATTTAAAACAAACTTGGTAGTTCCTATAACTTGCAGCAGACATAGCTGGCAACTCATAAATTTCAGGCAATTTCTCTCTTCCCCAGTTTTCCATTTTCCTCCATCTCCCATACTGGGAGCTCAGAGGAGAGAACCAGAAACAGAGGCATCTCTCCAAAAATGGTTGCCCACAGAACATTATTCTATCATAGGTGTTACCTGGCACAGCTGACATAAAATGATTCACATAGCAAGGGACAGTCCTTACTTTACATGCTGATTTACACAACTTTTCTTGGGGACTGTATGTACAGCTAAAGTTATTAACAAACCTGTTAAATTCTAATTAGCTTGAAAAAACAGTCATTTTATTTGCAAAGTATGTGAGTCAGCAAATGACAAATTTATATTTCTTTCAAGATACCATGATGAGTCCCAGGAGGTTTATTGTAGAGGTAACTTTCTCTTACAATGCACAGAATGGGAACAGAGGAAAAGAGATGGCCACATGAACAGAGAATTATTTAAGTTAGAATGAGAATTTTTTCCATGCCATTCAATGCATCTTAGTACTACAGAACAATAAAGCCTACAGAGATAAGAAATAAAGAGCTTTAATTACACATGAAGTGGAGAAAGTGTATATGATTATTTATAGCAGCAAAAAATGTTGTGTTACACATACCGAAAATAGTGTTAGATACATTTGCTTCACAGGCAAAGCACTAATCTGCAAAGTTACTGTGAAGTTTAGAAACCAGCTTTTCACCACTTAATCTTAGTGAAAAAAAGGAAAAAAGCTTATTCAAGAGAGGTATTTAAAATAATTGTAAATGCAAGTATCTGTACAATGGTATAAGACAAGAACAGGGGCAGTGATGCTCCAAAAAAAAAAGTATGTTTTTCTCATTCTTCAGTTAAATATCTGTTTTTATACGAGATTCTGAACTATTCTGTTTTAAAGAGTTGGTTTGTAAAAACAAAATCATTTCATATGGACATACTTTTTCACTATTTACTACACTTGAGCTTCAAGAGGAAGTGACACAAAGTAGGAATTTTTAGTTTGGGAAAAAAAAAAGAAAATGCATTTCAAATAACACTGTGTGATAAATTCAAATATTTTAATTTTAAAATAGAGTGTTTTAATTGACAAGCACTAAACTACATATGTAAGTTTAGATTAGCCAGAGGGGCTAAGATTTACTTCCTAAAATGTTCAGCTCACAAACTCTAATTTCTATAACAGAGTAGAACACAAGTTCATTCTTCACATTTCCACCAACAAAACAAGTCTACTAAATGGAAGAGTGAAAGTGTATGAATTTCTATTATGAACTCAGGAAACAATGTTTCTTTATAACTAGACTTTAAATCAATCTCAGACCGATTTAGAGGCAGCAAGGTGTTACAACAAAAAGTCCAAGGTACAATCATCTTGGAATCACTTCCGTATATTCCCTACTTATTGAAAGGCTGCACAGTTGCATGAATAACACATCTGTCCAAATTAGGGTAATCAAAAAACAGGATCTGAGTTTTTGTGGTAGTCCACGACAAACAATTCATATCTACCTGCTAACTAGGAAAAGACTGTCCTTCTAAGTGGATATTTATGATTTTCGTAAATACACTGCATCATATCTAATGCTTTACTTCTCCAGGCATAAAATGCTGGCTTATCACTTGTTTATTGGATCTCAATTTTGTTGTACTTGGACAATAGTTGGCTTTCAAGCAGAGAATGAGAAATTGAATTTCAATAGTAGCAGCTTATCTCAACAGCGCTGTTCCACTTTTGTCAAAACCATTTCTAGAACTAGTATTATATATATATTTTTATGTAGTTAGAGTTAATACGATGTCTTTCTGTACAGAGAAAAACAGATATTTTGATTTATCTGAGTGGTACCATTAAGATGGTATGATAAAATCCAAGCTGCAAAAACATTGAGAGATATCTAGTTATCTAATCAAGTTAGAAACATCTCTTCTAAGTTCCTAAAAATTATTATTTCAGAAAAAAAAACCTTAAAAATAAATTTCTACTTGAAAATTATATTTAAAATCTCTTAGGACGAAAATGAAGAGTTGTGTTTTTTAATTTATGCATCAGTTTGATTGGCTGGACAATGAGAATAGAGAATAAACTTTCTTATACAGTGGTAATTTCCTTTACGGCTAGTCATCAGCTGCAGTTAAATCTAGTCTAATGAGTTAGAGCAGAAAAATACCATTTGTGTATCCACATTAATTGTGATTCCAGACGGAAGGGCAGTAGTACATTAGAAGGAATTTTGACAGACCTTATAAGCAAACTGTCAATTTTCTGAAGATACATATTAATAGATAAAGTAGCCCACACAAAGGAAAAGGGTAGTTTTGGAAGTGAGGAGCTTATATCCTGTTTACTGAAAGATATATTGAAGAGGACACTTTTTCCTGTGATTACTGTAATCATAATTTTAACTAGTATTCCTGATGTTGCAATAATTTTAACACGTGTATAAAATAATTGCATGCATGTATGTCTTAGTTTCAACTGGGATGGAACTGTTTTCTTCACTGTCTGGTATGATGCTATGTTTCGGTTCTAGGAGAAAAACAACATTCATAACACACAGAGGTTACCAACGGTGTTTTAGGGAGCCAAGGCCGTTCCCGTTTCTCAGCAAAGGATCTGGGATGGGACAGAATCAGAACAGCTGACCAATACTGGCCAAAGATATATTCCATACCATATGACTCCAGAATGAGGAAGGAGAGTTTTGAAGAGAATACAAGTTCACCTCTCTCCCACTGTTCAGGGTGCCATCTTGGCAATGGTTGGCAGGTGGTGAGCAATTGCTTCTGCATCACTTATTACAAATATATGAACGTATATAACAAGTATTTTTCCTTTCCCCCCCCTTACTGAGCAGTTTTCTCAATCATTTGGCTTCCCCTCCCCCCCCCCCCCCCCCATCAGTTCTCCCCCCCATCTCACTGGGAAGAGAAGTGAGCAAACAACTGTTACTTAGCCACTTGCCTGGTTAAACCACAGCTATATAAGTAGCAGATAAATTATACTCTTCTTTAATCATCAGTCAATCTTGTTTCACAGTAAAATGCAATCATCACTTGCTGTAGGAAGTGACAAATTTATTTTAAAATGTTTTGTGTGCACATAATTCATATTATTCTTATACTTGATTTTTAAATGTTTTAAAACACTAAACTACTAGATGCAACTTCGTAAAACACGCAGCATTCAGTGAGGGAGGTAATATCTCAGACCCTAGTATATGTTTAGAGATTCAGAGACCACAGATGGAAACAAAACATATCTTCTAATGGAAAAGTTCATTTGTCAAATACCAGTCTACTTCTTTCACTTAGAAAAACAACTGAAATGTATTAAAACCTACGAGGCAAAAGACTTCATCCTTCACAAGAAACAGTCTATGGAGAAGCATACAGCTCTCAATCTACTCTCCTCTGAAAAGTTACAACATTACAAGAACTAAGTTTCTCAGTTTCTCATCAGTCACAGTAAGGAGTATACACACTCAAAAATAAAAAGAACTTTAATATTAGTATATTTATAGTTGCTTACCACAAAAAATTCTTAACCAGTGGATAAAATAAGCTAATGAAGATGTCTATACAAAAGCCTGATTTTTATTACACCCTGACTTTCTGGGTATAAGTGCAACTGTTAGATCTGATGAAACATCAACTCCTTGTTGCATGCCTCTTCAGCCAAGAATTAAAAATAAAATGATAGTAGCAATTTCATTGAAGGCTTAGCACAGTAACAAGTATGACTGCTTGTAAGTAATTTCTCATAATTAGTTCCTTCTTTTCTTCCCTTAGATGCAATATTTTTATCCTCCTTTGGCTATTTTGTTTCTTTGATATTCAGACTTCGATTTTGCAAGGAACAAAGAGGCAGTAATAATAATGAAAGAAAAGATTTTCTTCTGTTTCGATTGCTTTTTAACACTGTTTCAGTAATGCGACATGTTCACTGCAACATCGATGTAATTGAATATTCTGCCTTTTATCTGAATTGCCTCCTCAATTATCTGGAAGTTTACAGTCTTAATGGCTAAAATTGCTTAAATTCTATTTACCTGTAAGAAAGTAAGTGGAGATAATAATCCAGAACAGGCTGCCCTTCAGACATAGGAGGAGATAATAGTTAAAACCACATAGAGAACTTTTTAATCTCTTATAAAACTCTTTACAACAGTTTGTATTTATATTCATTTCTCAAACTTAATAAATTAGAACCATTATATAATGACTCTACATAGGTACAGTCACATTAAAAGTGCCTTCTTTACTCAAACAATAAAATAATATTTATCTTATCATATATATATTTTAATTTGCATCTTCCAGCATTTTATTTTTTCAGTAGTACTGACTGATCTCCTCTCTTTCTTTGATGGCAAAAAAAACCCAAAAAACACCGCAATCAAAAGCATCAAGAAACAAACTAGAAAAGGGAAACAAACAAAACAGTTCCTGGCCCTGAAAAAGTTGACAAAAATTCAACTAGATTCCATTGTGGAACTGCACAAGATCAGCTTGTACCAGAGTGGTCTGTCTTCTAGTCACTTTGCATAATCATTCTCATAAATTGATTAAACTCTGTTAAGTGCAACAACTTTTATACTTTTTAACCACTGCCAGACTTTACTCACGTTAGCCAAAGAGACAGCGTTGAAAGACTTTACTTGGTAGTTGCTCTGTATAATCTCCCCTAATCTGCTCACATGTAAATAACACAAAAAGGTATGTTCCAATTCTACTGCAACCCAGTGTAGTGATTTGTTTACAACAGCTGGACAGCATTCAGATGGGATGGAAATTAAACGTAGACTGTATCATTTTTATCCTTGGCTGACTGTGAGCTTGTTGATATTCTGGGTAATTCAAGACGCAGCTTTTAATTCCCCATTTCAGCTGACAAGGTCACAAGGAGTTACTTTGCAAACTCTTCACTCAATTGAAAAAAAAAAGCACAAAATAGAGATTAGATTATGTTTCTGGTTTCCTCTTGTCAGGACAGATAAAGTTGAATAGAAATCTATTTTTGAAGCATTCTTTTGCTAAATTGCATGTTCCAGAAGCAAACTACCATTGTATTATTTCCTGCTTGCCTTTTCCACTTGTTTACTTCAGTAAAAATTTTAAATTTTAAATATCAGTATATTTAAATATTTTAAATATCAGTAGTGCTCTCACAGACCTTTCCAGACTAAATAGCAGAGTTAAAGAGTATTTTCTTCAAGTTCTTTATTATTTGTTTATGAACTACTTCTGTAGGTCATCTGGGTTGAAAATGAACTGCCTAAACAGGAATGGGTGGAAGGAAGGGCTGATTAGCAGGAATAGATCAGTGTTTCCACACGTAGAATCATGTAGCTTCCATTTCAAATAGAAACATGACAGAAACACGCTTTGCGGAAGAATTAGCAAACAAAAGTAATGTCTAAAGCGTAGAGATTTTCTTGAATGGTGTCTTACTACTTCATGCTATGCATGATGTAACATAGAAGTCTAATGAAAGGCCATTTTCACTTGTTGCCTGCTTTTATTGTGATTGATGTAATTGAGGAACTTTTTTTGGTAGATATTGATGAATACATGTTAGTAACCCCACATTCTTTTTGTGAGAAGTTTTTTTTAAAAAATAAGAACACTTTTCTAATATAGAGTCTTATATTTGTATAAAATCACAGAATTCGCCAGTTTGGATATCTTAAGTGCTGAAAGTTCTGCAGACAGCAAAAATAAATGGATAAATAAATGGGAAAACTACGTTTCAAGACTGAACTTCTACTTCAGTGGTATAAAAAAAAATCAACAACACGCTTAAGGATATGTACAGCTACATAATTTACCATAAAAAGAATCTCTCCGGATATTCATTGTTAACATTATTTCCCTATAAAAGCTAGATGTATATGATGCTCCTAAACTTAATGTGTGTTATGCATTGATATAGGAAGAGGAACATTTGGATAAAACTTAACTACAAATATTATCCAGTGGAAGTGATTAAATGTGCAAATTACTTTGTGTTGGTTTGAAGAGTAAACAGTGAAATAGTGGCTAGAAAAATATTTTATTTAGACTGTACTGAAATTAATCTGCTAGATTTCTTCATTCAAAGATGAGAACCCAGGTAATTCTCCTTTAATGAATTGAAAGTATTTAATTTGACTGAAAACAATTTTTTTAATTTGATTTCAGGCCAACAATGACTAGGAACAGTCATGAAGATATTTCTTTTTAAGTGAATAATACTGTCGTTATATTTATGGTGCAACCACAAAATAAAAGGTTTGTGATTCTCAACTTATTTATACTTTGTGATGTAGTCATGTTCATTTCAGAGAAAACATAGAACATATTAATTGTACTCCATATTGCAAATGTGATGAGACTAATTAATGTATTCAGAACAAAGATATTTAATTGGGTAGCTAACCTACAGTGGACGTTTTATACATAATTCCTCACTTTAAACCTCCTCATGTGGTTTTAATGAAACAAAGCTATCAGTATGCTGGGAGCTTGTTAGTCTGGATACACATACCTGGCCCTGCCTGTCACACTACTGTAAGAGGTATTTCCATGCAGGACCAGTAAGGATTATTGTAACAGGATAGAAGACAAGATGAGGGCTAGGCTACTAATTTACCTAACTAGGAACAATTTATTCATAGCCTATCCTAAGCGATTTAAGCACATCTTGACTTATGTAGACTACAAAACATCACACTGAAGAAAAATATTTATTTGTAGTAGCTGATAGATTGTATTTTTTGTTATGCACCCTGCTAGAAAGATTACATAGCGGTATAGAGACATTCAGTGGCCAGAGGTGCATGCTGGCGGTTTTCCACAGAAAAATAACATTAGCTACTTTACAAAAGGTATGATGAGTCTACCTTAAAATATTTTGAGCAGGAATGCCTGATACTTTACAAGGTTTGAGGTCTGTGACATTTTCCTCCAACTGTGCTGTTCATCTTTTTACACCTGCTACACCTGTGTTAGTTGCAGTTATGTCTTTCAGGAGGTATCAGAAATCTTACGTAGCAGCTAAAAGACAAACAGTAAGCAATAGAAATTCAAAGGTATTGAGATATTTAAGAACGAATGTAATGTAGTGTGTTTAACATCCACATATTCTACTTTCCTTCCCTGAAAATTTTCTTGATGCTATTGAGGATGCTACGTGCAGCACAATGGAAAGCACAGCAATGACAGCATAGTATCAAGATCCTAGGCTACAGCAAATGAGGATATGCTCAAATGCAGCAGCAGGCTGAGAAACAAAGGAAAACATCTGCTTATCTGCAGAAGACCTCAGGTACCCAGGGATCTCCCAGCAAACACACTTGCCTCCACTGCCAACCTTTAAATGAGGTCTGGGAAGGGGTGAATTCTGGCTCCACCATCTCTGGTCATTCACAGTTAATGCATGCACCTGAGCTCCCCTGAGTTGGCCCTGCCTTCCCACCAGGTGCTCAATCACTGTTTCAAGCCCTGACTACTATTTCCATGACACTATGCTTGTATGCACAAAGGTGCAGGAAAAGAGTAAATATTGGATAAGGAGTACAAAAGACACAGGAAAATGAAAGGGCATGTAAACTGTAGAAAAAACTTGGAAGTGGAAAATAAATGCAATATTTTGCTAAATATCAGAAAAGTGAGCCTTGAAGACACTGCTGTTTAATACATCATTTTTTTCCCCTCTTCACTTGTATATCTCAGTTATTATCCAGTTAGTAATAGAGATACAGAGTAATAGCTCAACTATATTGATCCTGAAACCAGAACATGCAACACAATTTAGAATTCCTGAAATGAACTGGAAGAAAAACCAGCAAGGACTTTAAAGAACTTGAGCTACTGTTTTCTTTTCAAAATATTTGAAAATAGAAGAACATTTTCAAAAATGGAGAATATAATATTTTCTTGAAATATTTAAGAAAATAATACACTTTCCATGGTGAAATCAAGCATATTCATGAGAACATTTAGAAGTGTTTTTTGTTTTAGGGATGGGTTGTTTAGGATGGCAGACTGTAGTAGCCTACATAACATACAAAAAATCCCCAACAAAATCTGAAATATTGCACAAAAAGAAATTTTAGCTTGAGGTTGAAGACAGGAAAAAAGGTAAATTGTTTGAGGGTTAGTACTGCTATTTATAGCATGATTTCCTTTTTTTTTTCCCCCCACTAAATAATGATGCTATAAGAGCATGGATTTTCATTAGAGAATGTTTTACCTGGGTGAAGGTGAAGAAAAATGAACTGAAACATCCAGAGCTGAGAATTTCTGGCAGCTGATTTAAGCTTGCTCACTCTATGCAACAATCCCAGCTGAGAAAGAGTTCACGTACCCCAATTCTAGGGAAGGGAACTGAACCGTAAACTTGAACTGAGTCCCAAGCTGCTGTCTTAGCTGCCTTTGCTCTCTGGAGAAAAGGTTACTGGAAAAGGAGTCATCATACTGCTCAGACTAAGAAGCCACCACTAAACCACAGTAGTCAGTAAACATGAGTGAGAGAACTGCCATGGGTGAAGAAGGGGCATCGCCTCCCCCAGAGAATAACTGAAACCCAGTGCCTACCCTGACACACTGCTGGGAAGGGAGGAGTCCTTTACACATTCATGAATCAGTTGGAGTAACCCTGACAAGGAAACAGCCTTCAAGCAGATAAATTGTTTTCCTTTAAAGAAAGTGAATAGAAAAACTCCAGCTCCACATCTCCTCAAAGCGTGGAATACTAAATCTTTCTCCAGACTGACAGACTCTCGCATAGTTGTATTATACAGATGTTAACATATGGTTTAAAATGACATCAAGGAGCAGCAGAAGGAAGTAGTACTGCCACAGGCAAAGATGAAAAGTACCAGTGAATGACAGTACCATATAAATGCTCAGGTTAGAAAAGAAGTCCAACCTTAACCTAACCATACTATTCTAACTAACAACCCTGTGCTAAATCATGTCCCTGAGCACCACAGCCAAACTGTTTTTAACACATTCAGAGATGGTGACTCAACCACCTCCCTGGGGAGCCCATTCCAGTGCTTAACAACCCTTTCTGTAAAGAAGTTTCTCCTGATATCCAACCTAAACCTACCCTTGAGGGGTATATACTTCAGGCCATTTCCCCTCATCCTGTCACTTACCACCAGTGAGAAAAGACCAACGCCACTCTCACTGTAAGCACCTTTCAGATATTAGAAGAGAACAGTAAGGTCTCCCCTCAGCCTCCTTTTCCCCAGGCTGAAAATCCCCAGTTCCTTCAGTCGCTCCTGTATAATTAATGAATACACTGATTTCATGGTACACAAGTAATGAATGTACCAATGGTACAGACTAACAGAGAGCTTGGCTATGATGTCATTACACCAAACTAGGAAACAGAAATGATAGCCACACTCACCCATATCCTGGGCTCACACAGAAAACCCCAGTGGAGTGAGTCTCCAGAAGAGTTCCATCGCCGCTGGTAGTCAGCTCTTAAATGAGTCTAGAAGAGGTGGAGCCAGGCTCTACCCCTTCCTGCAGCACAGGTGAATTGCCTTCACCTGTACTCCCGTGGCTGACTCATTGTTTGCCTCAGGTGATTAATAAGAGGTTCAGGCCATGATTTAGTAGTCCCCATACATTCTCCTTATAGGGCATATTCTCCAAGCCCTTCGCAAGCCTTGTTGCCCTTCTTTGGACCTGCTCCAGCACCTCAATGACCTTTCTGTACTGAGGTGCCCAAAACTGAACACAGTACTCGAGGTGAGGCCTCACCAGTGCCGAGTACAGAGGCAGGATGACTTCCCAAGTCCTGCTCACCACTCCATTCCTGATACAAGCCAGGATGCCATTGGCCTTCTTGGCCACCTGGGCACATTGCTGGCTCATATTCAGCTGACTGTCAGTCACTACACCAAGGTCCCTTTCCATCAGGCAGCTTTCCAGTCACTCCTCCCCAAGCCTGTAGGCTTGCCTGGGGTTGTTGTGACCAAAATGCGGGACCCAACACTTGGCCCTATTAAAACTCATAGAGTTTACCCTGGCCTATTGATCCAGTCAATCCAGGTCCCTCTGTAGTGCCTTTCTGCCCTCCCTCTGTAGTGCCTTTCTGCCCTCCAGCAGACCAGCACTCCCTCCCAACTTAGTGTCCTCTGCAAACTTAGTGAGGGTGAGCTCAGTCCCCTTGTCAAGATCACTGATGAAGATGCTGAATAGGAGTGGACCCAGTACAGAGCCCAGGGGGACACCACATGTGGCTGGCCACCAACTGGATTTAGATGCATAAGCCGGAAGCCAGCATGTTTACTTTAATGTTTCCTTTTTAGGAGGTTAATTGTCCACTACAGGGTGCACAAACACTCATTTAAAGTAAGATGGCTTTGTGGCATTCCTCATTCTCTCAGGCTCCTAAGTCCTGCAAGTATCCTACTTGTTATTTCAAACTTGAGCCAAACTGAGTTTAGGCTCATCTGTCTCTTTTAAAGAAGACAGTGTGTTATACTGCCATTGGAAAGTGTGCATTGTAAGGCTTTGGATACCTTGGGGATGCATAACTGAGAACAGTAATACTGACACAAAATTTTTATAGGGGAAGAAGAAAAAAATATTTAAAGTGCAAAGCAAATAAAAGCTTAAGTGAATAAAGCTTGGTAGCAAGTCTATTTAAATATATTTTTATGCCGGACAAAGAATATTGCTAAAACAAAAGACAGCAGAAATCCATTTGTAATACTGATTTGATAGACATACAAAAAAAATAGGATTGGAGGGGAAAAAAGATTAATTACTTTAGTTACTTGAATTTCAGCTGTTAGCAGTATCATGCTAGTCACAGAGGACAGAAGCATGGGTATAGACAGAGTTCATCTAAATATGCACCGTTTACAAATGCCATAAGTATTCATTAAAATAGACAAAAGTTTTGTTGACACTGAGGTTTTCCAGTGCAGTCAGAAAGTGCCGCTATTTATTTTTCAGCTCATAGTTATTTAAAAATATTTACATAAATTGTGAGAGTGTATGTATTTTTAAATGTTGTAAATAAGTGTCACACACAAAATGCTGAAAAAGCAATCAGAATGTCACAGTTTGTGCATGAATATCTACTTAGATTTTTTTCATAATACATCTCTGGCTGAGTAGAAGAGTTTGTAAAGAGAATAAACCTTACAAAAATCCATTTCCCCATAATTCTATAATAAACATCTATTAATTTGATGTTACAGAGGGTGTGCAAATTTATTCTATTATTCATTCAACTCTTTCCCACAAATAATATAAACATATCATAAGATGAAACACAGCAAGTTTCACAGATCGCCCCCAAAAGTAAGAGACATAAAAACAGCCATCTCCTTTTAACATGCATTTACATCACATGTATGAAGCTCTTCTGAGACATCCTTAAGACCTTCTGCATAAGCACTATGGAAACACTATGCTTATTTGTCAGTGTGGACTTCAGAGGTATCTTGTATATGTATATATAAACCTAGCTTTCATAGAAACATGAAAGCTGCTACTTTCATAAAATCTTTTCTGATTTCTATAATGCAATTTGGCAAGAATGAAATAATGAAAAGGAAACAAAAAACTAGAATTAAACAAAACCAAGAAACATGGACATAAACATCACTTTAAATATAAAGCAAGCCTAATTACAGCTGAAGTTTTTGCAGTAGATTGATTGCTGTGACAAAGCTGTTGAAAATAATCACACAAACCAATGGTTAATTTTCATATCTAATTTAAAATGATAGTGAATGTACAAAGACTAACAAAACAAATGTTTTGTTTTGTTTTGTTTTTTTCATTAAAATGTAATGCAGTGGATCAATCCATAAAATATAATTCAGTAAAGCAACAAATAAAACTGCAATTCCTTAAAAAGTAAACTTTTCATAAACTTGACTTTGTATGTAAAGAAATGCAAGCAGTGAATGTCTCATGCTGAAACTGAACACAGGACATCCCCAAACAGTGGTAATACTGCAGTGACTTAATCAAAATGGTATATCAATACCTCTTGTAATGATATAATTGCCGGCACATTTTCCTGAACTCAAGTAGTATAAATGCATAGACCAATTACACCGTGAAGTAACTTGCTTAATGAAGCACATATTTACAAGAAGAAAATACAGCCCCATAAAATCTCTAGTCATATCCAGTTCTCAGAAATGTTTCACAACAACTTAGCTATGTATTTATTAGTTACTATGAACAGGAAAATAGTGTTTATTTGGAAGAAAATGGCATGGCTTTCACAAAGGCAGCCTAAACTTTATATGTTATTTTTAAAATCATGGGATACACAACTTTAAGCTAATATCAATTTAAAAATAAAAACAAAACATGAGCTACAGCAAAACAGTGCTTTAGTGTGTGCTCCTGTCTTTGACATGTCTTTGATAATGAGAAACCAGCACAGTCTTTTTACTGCCACAAATCTTATTTATTCCTTTAGGAAGAGAAGTTGATCTTTAGAAGGAACCTTTCCACCTGTGTGTTAATAATATACCACCCCTTGTGGTAGACCTGAAAGAAAGGTTTGAGTCACTGGCAATAGTTTCTGCCTGTGATAGAAACCCAGCAGATCTTGTTCTGGGTACCACCAGACAGTGGCTCAACACAGCCCAGGAAGACATGCTGACAACTGAATTTTGTGAAAGAGACATATTCGACCCACAGCAAGCTGCTAACCTACAGCTGGCTTCTGCCATAACAGCACAGCCACACATTCCAGATGTTTCACACATTCTTATGAGATCCCTGATCTGTAACTCCACCAGAACTGCCAAGCTATCACCATCATTGCTTTGAGAAGGATAAAAGTAGAAATTTTCCTGCTGTCTTCCTGTAATTGCAAGAGAAGGAAACCAGCACCTCTCCCAGGAGAGCCACCTGAGCTCTCTTGCCTGCAGCTCCTGGCACCACTTAACTGCACATAACCAAGAGACCAAAGGGAAATGAGGTAGGCAGACTCTTCTAGAAAGGGACTGTCAGATCAATAAAGAGGAATTTCCATCAAGAGCCAAAAAGTTAGTTTCCTCAAGAAATAAAAAAGAAAACATTAAACACATGACAAACGATCTGCAAAGAAGTAGGTTGGTGGAGTCATTGTCTTAAGGGAACTTGAAAAGGTGCAGCTGAAGAAGGGACTGTAGCCCAAATGACACGATGAAATCTTCACCTCCAGGAACAATAGTTTTAAATGATTCACATGCAACCCATTATTCACGTTATATGAAGATAGTTGTGAGTTAGCTAGTACTTGTTTACGATGTAGAACATTTGAAATCAGAGTGATTAACAGTGCTTACCTTAGACAAAAAGTTACAGACATTCAAAGCAAAGGTTACTTTTGAAATAACCAATTTCATTCAGACCTCTTAAGGTAACAATTAGTGTACGGATCTTGGTTTTACTCCACTCATACTCAGTGTCTTTGGAATTATCATTTACTCTTTCAATTTGTTCTCTTTTGAATAAAAAAGAATAACTAAATGCTTTACACCAGAAATAAAGGTTTTTTTAGTCTTAGCTCACAATATGGTTTGGAGATGAAGCATTTTTTATTTATTTTAACAGAGACCTGGTAGCTGTTGATACTTAAGGATGTAAAACACTTTCTTGTAATGAAACAGAGGAAATAGCAGAAAAAAAAATCAAAGTATTGAACGAACATAATTCTTAGTCACTGTATAATTTGAGAACTCCATCTGATCAGCTAATGAAACAGTCAAATGTGAGTTTCAAATTATCCAATAAAAAATAATTAGTTGAATAATGCCTTTGACAAAGCAAAGCTTAAAGAAGGAATTAAAATCTGCTTTACTTCTATTTGAAACAAACCTGCCCAATTGAGTGTGGTTTTAGAGACTCTGAATTTGCATAAATCTCTGAAATTTAATTTGCTTCCCTTGTCAGGTGCTTGAACAGTATGACAAGTGGAGCAAAGGGGAATTCATGATCCTAGCTGTGTTTTGAGTAAGATCTAAATAGAACGATTCTGTTCACTTTACAGAGATGGCACTTCTTAACATCTAATAACTTCTCCCTCTTAAATCAGAAATAATACAGGTAGGAGTAAGAATATCATATAAATATCTCAATATATTTTTAAACATGTTCATAAATATATTTATAAATAGTCATATTCATAAATACATTCAAAGGTAAACAGCTCTGAAAGAAATACTATCTTTAGTTTTAAACTTTTAATAAAACTTTTCTGATGTTTCCAATTTCTAACTAAACATAGATCTTATGTTGCACTTTCCAGGCCTTTCCTTCCTCTAGAAGATGTCATAGCAATTGTATTTCTATCTCTGTATCATTTTGACTTCTATGTAATGAGAAAATAGGATCAGGACTGAAAAATAACAGTATCAGCAAAATTATATATTTTTTTATAATAAAGTTAGTCATGTTCAGGTAAAATGTTTGTAGAACATCTAAAGTCATTTTTAGCATTAGTGAATTACAGTTCTCTTCTTCAATGCAAACTTCTTATTGAAGAGTGACTCAAGGACATTGCATATGTGGCCAAAGCTATTTGAGCTTTTGATGAATGTATTTATGTCATTACTTTCAAATTCATCATCTTTTGTACTAATGGATGCAAAGCTGAACCACATATATACATCCACTGCCTGTGAACGCTTGCTGTGTATAGCAGTACTTTGCATTCTCTTTAGTCAAGCAGGACTCCAGGGAAAGCACTTTATGTCAAACATGACTTTTCTGACAACTGGTCCCATAAATTGTGCCCCAGAGATCATAATTACTTGATAGATAGTCCACTCATATAAGGTTGTTTTTCTACCTTGGGGAGACAAGACAGAATTGGCAGAGCAAATTTTTCATTTTAGTAGCACTCTTAATTATATTCTGTGTATCTACTAAAAGACACTGAGGCATCTATCCTCTTATTTTTGTAAGGAAACAAATATTGCAGCCTTTAGACACTGCACAGAAGAGCTTTTATTAGTGACTCTCTACTTCAGTGATCAATGTAGAAGTTCTATTTCATGACTATTCACAAAAATAAGGTCACACATGTTTAGAAATGAAATCATGGTCTGTAATTTTGTTTTCAAGAAGGGTTTTAACCAGAGTGAACAGCTAAGGAAACTACACCTATAGCTAAATCACTAAGCTGTGAGAAAATCATTTTATCTGCCTTCAGCACCTTGCTTCAGACAAGGATAAAACTGTGCTTATTTCTGATTTCCATTTAGAAATTATCTACAGGATTCATTGTATAATTGTCACTCCGTGTTTTACATATATATATATATATATGTAAAACATGGAGAGACTATATATATATATATACACATAAATTAATTATATTAATTAATATGAAATAAATTTATATTAATTTATTAATATAAATTAATAAAGGCTATATATATATATAGCCTTTATTAATAGAGGCTACTGCCCTAAAGAAATGTAAACGATTGCCTGCCTACCTGTACATATATCAAATGAAATCAAGGTACCTGAAGTATTTTATTACAAATAACAGTTTCAATTTGAATTTTTCAATAAGAAAACTTTTATCTCATGAGAGATTTTCACTCAGTGGTTGGTGATGCACTGGAACAGGTTGCCCAAGGAGGTTGTGGATGCCCCATCCCTGGAGGCATTCAAGGCCAGGCTGGATGTGGCTCTGGGCAGCCTGGTCTGGTAGTTGGTGACCCTGCACAAGCAGAGGGGTTGAAACTAGATGATCATTGTGGTCCTTTTCAACCCAGGCCATTCTACAATTCTATGAGAGACATACAGAGTAAAACACATTTCTACCAACTGTTCATCTGCTAATGAGTTGTTTTTTTTTTTTTCTTTCTCCTGCTCTGTTGAAGTCCCTATATAGATGGAGAATTCCATGTGATTATCCATTGCTATTTACCTTTCTAATACAATGTCCTTTCTTTTTATGGAGGTATGAACATCAGTGCTAAGATATTTCAGTATATTATGTCTATTTAATTTTTATGACTCACATTTTCGGACAAGTAAAACTAGAGGCAATCTATTTTAATTCTATGTAAACAGACATTTTTGGTGAAAATTTATGAAATGCAGATGAGCGATAACCCATGTACTTTAATTAATTTTGCTATAATTAATCTGGAAGTTAATGGGAGATTTTTTCCTTTGCTCTTTTGGAATTTCTTGTTTTTAATGTAATCACTGAATATTTTAAGATACCATTTAGTACCTTCTTCACAATGTATTAACTGTCCTTCCTCTGCAGAGTGGAAGGTTGATGACAAAGTTCCAATAAAATTTGGGTTTGCACTGTCTTCTTCAGATGAACATTTTTTACAGATACCTCAGCAGAACTAAGAAGGTTGGTGAATAAATTCATGTTTATGTATTACAGCATTTGAATATTGTCAAGCAAGGAGGATGGAGAATGAAAACAAGTCAAGAGCTTCTATGTCCAAGCTTCAGTGTGAGCACTACCAGCTCTCAATGAGATTGTCTGGTGTCTATACTGGTTCCAGAAACACAAGTCAATCGCACTAACTGGCATTATTGTTTTTGAAAGGTCTCAGGGAGACAAGAGCCAACATCATTGCATGCTCCCACGTTTGTGCTGCTCGAGTGCTCATAATGGCTTGTGAGGACCTTACAGAAACATGATAGGCTGGTCAAAAGGGATATTGGATTAGGTCCTAATGCAGACCACTACATTGCAATTCAACTGAACTTTGTATCAAATCTGACATCTAAATCTCAGCTTTCATCCCTACCTGGCATCACAGTTACACAGTTAGGCTTTCAAAAATTGCATACTATTTAATTCAGAATACAGAAGTGTTTACAGAAACAGAGCACCCATTTTAATGTTTAATTCTCTTTGTTGCCATTTTTCTCTTGCAACCACACTAGAAACTTTTTTGTTTCTTTTTATAAAAATGAATGTAGACATCTATAAGCAACCTCACAAGAAAAAAAAAAATACTACACACACAAAAATCTCCCCCCACACAAAATTACTTATGGATTGTAATTACACTACTTTTCCTTCACTTTGAGCTGTAATTGAGGGATATACCAGATATAATCACCCATTTCTATCAGTGCGCACAGCTAGGTATTTATTTCTAGTTTTGCTTCTGAACTCCATGTAAGGATAGAATTTGGTATGTGCAAATTATGCTTTCCTTTTTTAGTTTCCATGAGAAAAACACAAAGGAACACAGATGAGAAAGGAAGCCTGCACCATTTGGCCAGAAGTGATTCAGAGATCTGAACAACAACAATAAAAAGAGCCCCAGAGTCAGTAAAAACTTCCTGAAACTAAATGTTTCTTGTATGCACAACAAGCATATTCAGATAAACACAATTGTCAGTTAAGCCCTTCTACACATGCACTTCTAGGATGTTTATTGGTGAGAAGAGTCTTAAAAACACTGCAAAATTATGCTGTATTAAAACAGATAACAGGCCTATAGCATAAGATATTACACTGAAAACTGAATGCAACAGAAACCAATCTTATTTCATTAAGCTAGGATGGATGAGGTGTGGGGGAGGGACCAAAACCATAATTTATCTAGTGCACAAAAGTGTAGTTGCTTGATTTATTGTGCATTTACCTTCTGAAAGAATGGCATTTTTAGACCTCTCTCAAACTACACTACTAGTAAGATGGGTACTTGAATTTGTAAAAGGATTCTTCTGGAGATTCAATGGGACTTTGAACAATATGCACACCATGACACAAAACTCCCATTACATTCTATACTTCACATCTTTGTTCTATCTGAAATTGCTTGTTAGTTTTGAAATGAATCCACCACTAATTTTTAAAGCTTCTCTTCAAACCTACTCATAAAATTCTGTTTTGTCACAGGTAGCATAAAAAATTGTGGAATTGGTGATGTGAGCACACCTGGATTAACTTTGTGATTGTCATGGTTTTATGATTTTTGGTCATCAGTATTCCACACCATAACATCATGTAATGCATTGGGGGTGGGGTTTGATTTCTGCCGAATGTTCGTCCGTCGGAGAAGAACTACATTTCCCCAGGAGACTTTGCGGTCAGCAAGGGGATATAACTCCAAGCAAGGTCACCTGATCCTCCTTCTTCGCCTGCTCTTCGCTGTCTGCGCTTCGCTGCTATCTGCGCTTCGCCGCCTGCGCTTCGCCGCCTGCGCTTCGCCGTCTGTACTTCAGTCACCCAACTGGACTGCACTTCTCACCCCAGCATTGTGGTGAGGTCTATACAATTCAAACAGACTCTCTCTCTCTCTCTCTCTACTATATTTAGTAAAATCATTTGTTCCACCTCAGATCAGTGCTGTTGTTTTCAAGTATTTTGGGGTCCCCTGCTTCCCCTTTCCCAGAGGCGCGGATCCGCAGATCCCTCCGCCCTGCTGGTCACGGAACTGGGCCGGACCAGCCCATAAACCGTTGACAGTGATCAATATCATCATCTGCAAATCGACGTCGGCAAGTTAAACTCCTCTTGCATTCTCAGTCCACAGTCCCACCTTACACCAAGTCTCTGGTGTGGACATTATCTCTCTGTTCACTGAAATCAATTTAGTAGACATGAGCACCCCTGAAGCATCTCTGAAATTTTGTAGTGAACATAAATGTGTTGCTTTAAATAAAAAAAAAAAATCTTCACAGAAGACAGTGAGCCAATAATATTAAGGATGTATTTTAAAATACTTTAGAAAATTTTCTCTATTTAGGTTGAAAACCTGAAGATTTTAGAAAGATGAAGTCTTCTCTACCAGCTATTATAAACTAGTTTTCCTGGTACAGGTCCCCCTGTGAATAATTCCTAAAAGCTGTGCAAACATCACTTACACCAGTACAGACATAACAACAAATAGAAAGTTACCAAATAGATTAAACTCAGAAATGTCTACTCAGAAATTGCTATTTTCCAGCAAATTGTAAGGTATACGTATGAACAGTACAATCTCAGCTAGTGTTTAAAGTGACTGTTTGATCTTGAAAAGAGAAAGCTCAGGGGGATCTCACTGATGGGCACAAATTTTGAATAGGAGTGTGTAAAGGAGATGGTACCAGTCTTTCCTCCAAAATGTGCACTGAATGGACAAGAGGCAATGGGCAGAAACTGGAATACAAGAAATTCTGTTTAAACATTAAGAAAAAAAATCAAAAATTTTTTACTGTAGTGGTGATTAAAGAGTGGGACAATATGACAGAAAAAATTGAGGTGTCTTCATCTCTGAAGATATTCAAAACTCAAGTAAACGTGGTCCTAAGTAAGCTGCTCTACCTAAGGAGATAGGAGGAGGGGGATTGGAGTTGATGATCTTTCCAGGTATCTTCTGTCCTCAATCATTTCAGGATTTGGGATAGAAGAATTGAAATTAACCCTTTATATGGCAGCCATTCCTTAGTTTTATGAAAAACAAAACTGTTATGAAATTTAAAAAATAAAAAGTATAAAAATAAGTAAAGAATGTAGAATATGAATTTTTAGTCTTCAAAAACTCAAGTGTCAAGTTCTACTACCAATTTTATCCATCTTTTGTTTTTCCATAAAATTTTCAATAGCAAAAAGATGCAGGATAAAGAAATAAGGAAATTTATACTGAAGTAAATAAAAATCATCTTCAAACATTATGATCTATTTTAAATATGAAAGGATTACTGCAGCTATTCAGTATTTCAATGAGGGAACACGCTGCTCTACACAAAGTACACAAATCACAGTGTGCAAACCACTGCCAGAGTTTCTATCTTATTCTCACAAGAAATGGAATAACATTCAGTACTGAAAGGTTCAGCACAGTAATGGACAAATATATAAAAACACTTCCAGACTCATTACTGGAAAACAAAATAGGCACAGATATAGAGTAATGGTTAGAGATGCATTTCAGTATTGCAGCTGTGACTAGGGATTAGATTAATGTGAGCAATACCATAAAGACTGAAATTTTCCTGAACAGTTTCTTACTGAGGAGCTGTTTTGTTTATTTATTTAGGTAAGCACACCCAGAATACCAGAATAATGCAGCTATTTGAACTTCTTTCACTCATAAATTGTTTACACAAACTGAAGTCACCTGACTTCACCAATACTTTTGCATTTAAGATGATTTAAAAAAAACTCAGAAAATTCTCCTTGCCTGATTTGCAGTCAATTTCATGTTAGGACTATTATATTTAAGACATTAAGAAATTATATCAATCTGTTCAAGTCCAAGCATATGGTCAGTCAAAATTGATACTGGCACCAGTGTGTTCTAGCAACATGATGCACATTAGTGTGTTTTCCCGACTGAGGTAGATCTATCTGCAGAACATGTTCCACAAGGTATCAATTAAAGACCAAGAAATACCATAAAAATTCAACTCATGTAAACACACACTTTTAAAAAGTAATATTACGAAATATTACCCAAGGAAGAAACTCAGTCATATTTACAAATAATGCAAATGAAGAAGGCCAGTTATATTCTCCACTTCTCCCCTTCTCCACCCCGTCCAAACTAAAATTTTCTATATTCCAGGATTCATCAGTGATGAACACTGTCACATGAATGCCTCATACTATAAAAATGAACCGACAGTACTAACATTATCTACTCATACAGTTCCACTTTGTGTGGCACTTGACAGGGCTTGCCCTTGCTTTAGTGCCTTGCATTAGTGCCTTCCTTTTCCTAGTGGTACAAGAGAGGCCTAAGGCAAACATTTAAAATCATATAATAAGTGGAAGCAGAGAAAAAAAGAAAGATTTAAAGTAGTCTTAAGTGGATCACAAGAATGCTCCTAAAAGTCTGTGCTTTAATTGAAGCAATTTCAAATTCATATTCACCCTTTATCTGAGGTTCAGAAAAGAAATATTATTTCTAACAGTTACATAGTGATTATTAATTCTATACAATGAAAAATAATGTTTAAAAGTTATTTTCAGAAAACTAAAAAAGCTGGGAAGGTAAGAAATACCATGAAAATTAAGCAAGAAAAAGGAATATTAATATTAACATTAAGAAAGTTAATTTCTCTTAAGAGTAGATTCTTAAAGGGAATTCTTAAAATGGGAGCAGAATGATAGCAGGACATATATGTTTCCCAGTTCCTAACTTATAACATGGTCCCCAACCACTATGAACATTAAATCTGGATCAACTGAAAATAAACCAAATCTTGAACTTTTCATAACTAGTCTGTCAGTACTTACCAGGTGTCTAGGCTATATAGAGAAACTGTCTTATCTACCATTGCTTTAAGAAATACTAATTTATTCTATAAACAGTATTTTTGTCTATTGGACTTGATGAGCTTAAGGGTCTTCTCCAACCTAAATGATTCTCTGAACAATGACAGAGGAGAATTCAATTGAAGGAGGGGTACTTCTGATAAAATTACAGCTCTACCAAGCTTTGGTAGGGATAGAAGGGATTGATGTGGTTTCCAATTCATAATTAAACCAACAACAAGAAGATTATGTATATAAAAAATTTTTGCACAAATAATTTCTGACTTAAGGAGGGACTGCTATATCATAAAAAATCCCTGCCTGAAGCATCAAAATCAATGCAAGTATTGGTGTTGCTCATATTGTTCTCATAGGTGTATGACCATCTCTCACATTCCATTTAGAAGGCAGAACACAGGATCACGGAGAATTCCTGTTTGAGAGACAGCAAGCATACATGGGTGTCAGTTCAAAGCCAGCATATGACTTAGTTGCATTCATTACTTCATCAGTGATGCAGTTCGCACTGTTTTAATCTTACAGCATTCATAGAGATGCATTGCTCACTCCTCACCTTCACTGTTCTATCCACACTCTTAGACAAAAATAAACCATACATTAGAATTAGCATGCTTGGGCTGGAATGGGCTATCAGGTCAGAGCTTCTTGCAATGGCAGTGCAAACATCTCTGAACTTACCACCTTCCAAATCTGTTACTCATTCACCAGGAGCTAGATACTATAATGAAACATGAAAAGGTTCTCGATTAAATGAAATCAAGTCTGAATAATAAAGACTGTGAGGCATAAAACTAGATGATTACCTTTTTTGATCCCCCATGTAAGACTGAATTTCAAAAGTGCTTCCGGTAGTCCAACTAGCATCATAGTAATACTGTCTCTGTGGTTGAAACCTTGTCTCTTTTCAGCCCTAAAAAGCATGCTTGCAGTAAGTTATCCACACTATTTATCCTGGTGTTCATAGATCTGAACCTAAATAGACCTCTATCATATTTTACAATTGTATAGTTAACCCTGTTTTGACTCCCACACAGAAACCAGTCATAACCTCTCATAACCTTCTCTACTAAACCACAAAACTGGATGTGGTGGGCATGTAAATCAGAAGTGTAAATTATGCATATGAGATACACTGGCAGTTATCATTTGAATCCTTTTACAGGATGTGATAAGTAAAATCACCACAGTTATCCTGCACCTGTTAGACATCTATGATCTGCTACCCCACATATCAGTGCATATCACCTTTTAGAAGTTGTGTTTTTTTTTTTTTACAGAAAATTCCATTTCAATGGTCACAGCACCTTTATGATAAGAAGCATTATGGGTAGGAAGAAATACTAATCAGGGCATAATCAGAATTGCTTCACTGTTAAAAAAATATAGTGAAACTGGATTCCAGAGGTTAAAATCTTCCCGATATTCCTTAGGGAGAGAAAAGCATTAGTTGGCCTTGAGAACACTCACTGCCACCCTCTCCATCTTGAATATGGAAAACAGAATAAACATATTCTATCTTTACCCAGTTGGTTCATTCACTTAAATCACTATTTTAGTTAAGGACTTGTTATGTATTTCTAGTAATATCAAATTTTGAGATCTCAGTCCAGACTGAAAGTGTCAGACTAACAAGGGCCTGTCAATCGAGGTTTTGCCTTAATGTTGACAACCTTGCAGTACACAGTACATTCTGCTGAACTTTTTTATTCTCTGCAGCCAAAGACTGTCCTATGGAAATAAGTCTATTCCGCTGGCAGGAACAAGCAGATGACTAAAATATTACGAGATTTGAATTAGAACACAGAGTACATTTCCTTATCCAAGTGAAACAGAAAAGACAAAACCATTCTGTAAGTGAACATGTTCATAGTTAAACAGATGTACCGTTAGTAATTCTGATCAGGCCAGGATATAATTAAATGCAGTTCATACAGGTAATGTATACAAACATACATGTGCATTGGAAAAAGCCTCCCAAGTTGAAGAAGAAAGAAGAGAGAAAAAGAGGATTCCAAGCAAGTAAAAAGCCTCAGGTAAAATGCTACTGGTTTTGATTTTGAACAGTATTGAGTGCCCTTAGTTCAGTAATATCTAGTAAATATCTATAGTAAAAATAGAAGTTCATTTTGCTGCCAAGTCTGCTTTGCTCCTGTCTTTTTCCCACTGTCCTCCACGTCTGCAAAGGAAGATATTTCTTAGAGATGGTCCTTCTCACTAAAAAGCTCTGTGCTTTAATACAAGTTAAATATTCTCCTTCCTGTTCATTCACTGCAAACAACAGGATACTATTTGATTCGTTTTTAAAACATAAATGTAGGTTTGAAGGTAAAAGCACAGGTTGATTTGATGTAAGATGTATGAAAATGCCTGACATCACTGAGACTTCTTGGTATAGAACTATCACAAAAAGCAATCAAACACCTGTTCAGAACTGACTGATGTACTAATGGGAAGCTAAACTAAAAAGCAAAAGAAATTTTTTAAAATCAGAAATTATGTAGGCATATACATACAAAGGCATTTTAAACTTTTTTTTCTGACCTCCTAATAACACACCTGCAGTATGCTGCCTTGCACTAATCATCTTTGTAGTTTTATGTTTTGAGAAAATAGCAAATGTGCTTCATTCTGAGAGAAAACATAATTATCAGAACTTGAGACTAATGTGTGCCAGTAGAAACATCTTCAAAATTCTCAAGTACACAGTTAAAAAAATCAATTTATATATAAATAAGAAAAATAATCTTTGTGTCCTAAATGGAGAACTGTTGCAATTTTAGCCTGTTACTTCTTACAGTGAGGAAGCACAAGAAAAAATGTTGCCAAATCCAGAAGCATTCTTTGACATTTCTTTAGTTTATTCTTCTTGGACTGTTGAATACCAGCAAGCAGTGCTATAAGCCAGTAGTTCAGTTCTAGTATTTCTCTTCCTTTGCATTTTTGGAGTTCACTGTACAAAACAAGCTATTAGGAGTACATCAAGTACCACTTTTAGTGGCAGCATGCATGTTACTATCAAAGGACAAAACATAGAACGTCCTCCAACATTTCCATCATGAACTAAAGGAAAGTTAACAGTAACTGCTTTCATTATTATTAGAAATATATTCTAAGTCCTGTTCTTAAAGCTTCATATAGGTCAAAGCATGAAAACCTTTCACCAAAACACTACAAAAGGTTTTCCTTTTGGTGCACTGAACAGAATACAGTTTTCCGTATGAAACAGATAAAATCAAATACAACAATAATAGTAATAATTTTAGAAGTTTAGAGTTGTTGCTCTGCACAGCAGATGAATCAAATTTCTGACATTATTTGGTTTGTAAACTTTAGGTTATTGTAAGGAAAAGTTCAGATAAGAACATACATTGATCTTAAACATGAAACATAAACAGAAGCTTAAAACATAGACTTTCTATCACTTCCTCTTGTAATCTATGTTCGCTATGTCCAGAACAGTTTACTTCATGTAAAGGTCTTGCTGTAATAAAGCTAATTAATGGGATTGGTGATGCAGAACATAATCAACAACTTTAGAAGGCATGTTGTACATTCAAAGATAATTCAGCAGAAAATCATAGAGTCTGCATCAACTCCACGGGAACATTTGAGCAGTCACTGAATTATTTCTGGGATACTAGATACTGAATTCTAAGTAAATGTCTTTCTAGAAAATCATTTGCAAGTATGCGTCAGTAAACATACCCCCTGAATACTTAATTCTTTTCTGAAATTCATTGGTAGCATAAGCAGTTGATTACAGAGCTTTACCTTCTTTACTTAATATTACATCTTAATACTAATTTGGATTAATAAATTGGAATTAGAAAATATTTATTTATCTGGGTCATTAGTAGCAGACAGCTGTCATTGCTTGACTAAAACAGGTAAAAAACAAACATTACATGTACTGCAACAGGCGAAAAGGTAACTGAATATATACTTTTGGAAGAAAAGTGAAAATAAAGATAGACACTAACAGTTTGAAAGCAGTGACAAATTTGAGTGTGCATATATTCATACTAGTATTATTTTTGAGCTAGCAAAGTTTTAAGACAGAACAGGAAAAGAAAGAAACAGGTTCATCCTGATTTTACTTTCTATTATTTTCTAGCCTAACTGAATTCTTTTGCAACTATTTCTGAATTCACTGACACCAGCACATGGCCTGGTGTCAGAAGTAGATGCATTTTAGACCACTATCAGAATGGAACGAGCCCTACAGAAGCTATTGCGTCTGATAATTCTGAAAAGAAGCAACACCCCATCAAGATTTTGAATTACAAGGTTAGCATAGGAAATGGCAACTTAGACGTGCGATCAATAAACTATGGAAAAGAAGAGCAAAAATTTAATTGACAGAGCAAAGAAACATTCTTTTTGTCTTCACAGTGAGGCAGGTCGGGGTAAACAGAAAAGTTTTAAAAAAATAATGTTGTGAAACTTTATCTGAAAAATAATGTTTAATAATTTTCATTAGACTGACAAAAATTATCAAGGAACACTGTTAAATTAATCTGAACTAGTGAAAACATTAGCATTGCCACAAGAAAGTAAAAAAGAGAGAAGCAAGAATGAAAAAGAAAAAAAAAGTGTAAGGTACTAACTCTTGAAGTAGAAATGTGGCAAATACAACAAGACTTCATCTCACTACTTCACCATCCAGTAATTTGCAATGAACTTGAATACCTCCAGCATCTCCTTGCTTTCATGGTAACACCAGTCTTAATCATGACTTTAGTAATCAGTCCCAGAGAAGCGAACAGAGAAGAACATCTGCTCAGTAACTCAGACAAGAGCGGCTAAAACCACTTTTCTGTCGGTTCCCTATTATTCCTCCTAAACTTCTTCAAAAATAGTGTTACTTCTTAAAAAATAATTAATTTCAGGTGCTGCAGAATCCTTTTGAAGCTCCTTTATCTCCCAGGAGGCCCAAAGCAGCAGCATCCTATTGATAGTGGAATCCATCCAAAAGCTGGCTCTCACCAAAGCACTAACTCAGGCCAGGCCAACTTCCTCACAAAAACAAGGCAGCACTCTATAACCAGCTAACCCACCATGTTTCCTGTGATTTCATTTTAAATAAATTTCTAATGTTGGCTCTTTATCACTGGTCTATTTTAAAGTGAACATCAGTCAACCAATAATTGATGACATTTGCATATATTGATTTCCGCATGCAAATAACCTTCTCTCAACCCAAACATGTCAATATTTTTAGCTGCACTGAAACATGTCTATATACTACGTGCCAAATGTGTTTTTTTTTATTATTATTATTTTTTTCTTTAATAGCATTTAGGTATGCATAATTTAAAGAGACCTGGAGGTAACTGTGTCATACAGCTGTTGATGTAGTTTGAAAGCTGTAAATCAACAATGTGAGGAAGAAAAGCGCACACAATGGACTTGAGATACAAATCAGGTAATGTCATATAACTCAATGTTTTGATTGTGAGCTCCCTCTGCAATCAGTATTAAAAGCAGTAGAAAATTAGAGACTTTTTATTTCCCTTAAGATCCAATATATTAATATAAAATGAATAAAATAACCAACTATCAACAATTACTTAATTGGTAAAATCCTTCCTTCTAAACTAGGCATTTTTTCTTGACTCAGGAATAGGTCGGATTCTCATTCCACAATCAAACAACAGGAGGCTGAGTACTTCATGAAACTGCCATTGCTATTTATATACAGACCCACAGGTTTTGCTTTAAGCATACCTGAAGCACAATGGGACAGGAGGAGTAGGGTTTGGGCATGAGGCAAGCTCTACCCCTTTCCTGTCCCCTTTACACTGCTGTAAATATATGCTCTAAGGAGAAAAGCTTTATTTTATTAATACCAATACATAATTTATAGCAGGGAAACAAAAGGAGCAGAACAGGGAACCATTTGCATTGAAAATACCATTGTAACAAATTAATTCAGGGCCCTGAAACCAAACTGGTCACAAAGCTACAGTGGAAAGAACTACTGATCCGCAAAGGAACCATTTTGCTCATTAGTTTTTGTTATTGTTGTTATTTTGTTTTGTAATGTTTTAAGTTGTGCCTTTCTGCATCAGTGTGACTTCCTTACAGTTTGCTTGCTACTTTTACTGTCCAGCCCTGTGGGCTTTCTCATACCCATTCTGCTTCAGAGCACACCAACTGAACACTTGACTACGTGCCAAGAATTATTACTGATGGACTTTATTTTCCTAAAATCTCCTTCTTTACAGAAGCCAGACATTGCATTTTAAAACATTCTACATCATTTTTTATGCAGGCCTTCATAGTTCTAATTGTTATCACTTTAAGTAGATGAAGAAATGTCTAATTTTCTTAGAAAGACATTCAGATTTATTTTCCTATCCACAATGTATCGTCATAAAAAAACTAAAGGAATGGTTGCATGACTGTCATGATTTTAATTTTAATTGCTAAGATACTAGCTCCATTTTATTATTCTATGATTACATATAGATAGTTCTGTATGGAATTATTTTCAACATAGTGCTATAACAGGTTTGTCCAGTACTTTTTAAGACTGACTAAATTTATTTTACCCACATGCACTACCATTCCCATTCAAATTACATACAAAACCCCCATATCATTATTTTTTTTCTTGAATATGCAGTGTCAACATGCATTCTAAATTTTACAGTTATCTGACTTCTCTAAACTTTTGCAGGTTTTTCAAGCACAATAATAACTCAAGATCCCTTCTACATTCAGAGTTTCTAATGAAAAAGATACTTATTTTCATATCATATTACATACTAATTGCAAGCTTCATTTGTTGCTTCAAAACAGGTGTCCCTCTTCAGTTGTAGGATTAACATTTTTAATTTCAGTACTTGAGCATGATTTCATTTTCTGTTCAGTCACTTCTAAGAAAAGTGTGTTGCAAGAAGTCTTCTTTACCAACATGGCCAGTTTATGGCTCATTAGACATAACCTTCTACTACTACAACCTGTTACTATTTTTCCAACACATGGGTGCAATAAGCTGTTAATTGCAATTAAAAAGTTTTAAAAGTATTAGCAAGAGAACTTGAAAAAAGTTGAAGATTTCAAGAAGAATATCTTTAGCTTAAAAAAATAGGAATTTACCAAAGTCCTTGGCAATTTTGTTTTTGTTTTTGTTTTTGCTTTGTTTTGTTTTCATAGAGGCACAGAATCTTATTTAATGTCCAAATCAGTCTTACTTCAACCTGTAGGATTCGTAGAAAACTATCAAGTCCACTGCAAACAGAAATGCTTGTATTTATTTTTACAGATTTAAGCTAATTTAATGTTTGAAAATAGGGGGTAGGCTATATATTGACTATCATCTATCTACTATATGTACTATCAGCTATCAACTATAAATCAAAATTATCAAAATATTTTTGGCTACTTATTAGTGATAAGTTCTCCCTCTTAGCCATAAAAATAAATTAAAAAAATTACATATGCTATTTCAAGGTTTTGTTGTTCTGTCTTCTGGTTGCCCTTTCTGACAACATACAGTCTTCAAGAAGCTCATAATGCTTTTCATAAATTAAACTTCTACACTCCTCAGTTAACAGTCATCCCAAGCCTCAGTCTATATTTCAAAAGCTTGTTAGAGAAACTTCACCTCACTAGATAGAGCTCTATGGAGTAACTGGCCTACTACCATTTTTTTTTTTTTTCCATTACAAAGGTACAGATATAGATTATGAAAGACACCTGTGTACTCCTGATAAAGAGTTCTCCCTGTAGGGAGAGGGAAGACTTACTGAAGATTTGGTCATCAATGATCAATGATCTTTGTGTTCGTCCCAAGTGAGAATATCCTGTAATTCTATGTTAGGATTAGTACAAACCCACAGAATTAAGAAAGCAAATTCAGACAACACTACACTTGAAAGATAGCTCTACTTTACATGTAACTGTATTTCCTTACTGAGGCTAGTCACAGAACAAATTATTTACACTACAAATAGGGTCATTACAACACATTAGAAAAGGCCAAGTTTCTTTTGAAATCAGAACAGAGATAGCAGAATGCAAAATTATTTCCCTAACTCTACCTAGAGTAGATAAAAAACAAGTATAATGAACTGTGTTTTTTTCTATGACCACTCTTCTACGCAGTTTAGCATCAGTTCAGTGCAGCCCAAGAGCTTGAAAAATACATAAATTCTCAGCCAATTCTGTTCTGCTAACCAGTCCATAGGAAATAATAATAAAAAAATAGCATACAGTACTCTAGAGACCTATATTTCAGCATTAAAATAATACAGGTTTTTAACTTCCCCAGACTAGGCAATGACTAGATGAGAATCAAGATAACTTCTGCAAGAACTTGAAGCCAATAGGCTCTTGATTACAGAGACTGCACCCTTAACCACTCAGATAATTAGTTGGTGGATGTGAAAGTTGAGGTACAGGGCTCATGGAGGAAGGCTGGATGTTTGGAAGTCAAGTCTGATTGTTCTTAATAGTGTATTTGAAACCTGACCTCTTTGATGAATCAAAGGTACTTGGGAAAAAGATACCTTTAAGGATCTGGGCCATTTTTAAAAGTTATTGAATCTAATAGTGACACTGCAGATGCCCCAAAGAATGAGGGCAATGTGTTCCACCAGGACACAAAGTTGCCCTACTGACGCTTGCCCATCTGACTGCTGTTATGTGGAGCGGTGATGACTGTATGTGCCTGCAAACTAGGTTAATCACCCAGCCTCTCCAGTGATTTAACCTATACCTGTTTTCCAATTTATATTTGGAGACTGACAATGAACAGGATATGAACCACTTACTGTGCAAAAGCTATCTTTATCAGCATCATAGAATTTGTTTAACACACTCCCTGAAATTATTTGGAGTCATACAGCTATTAAAATGTATGAGAACACCTGTTAATAGCACTCTATACCTTTGCAACTTAATTTAACTATACATTTTTCACTATACAATAAGCACTATACAGTAATCACTGAGCTCTTGATATTTTTTTTAATTAATTTCCAGAAGTGATACTTTTGTAATAGGACATGAAGACTGTATCCCATCAAACTAAAATATTTTGGAAGGAAAGACGCTCATTTGAAAGTGTTAAGCTACGTATTACCCATCATTTATAGAGAAAATCACACTGTATTTTTCCTTACAGTGATTTTCTTCTTTTTAAATGAAGTATTGTTGTTTTCTGCATATTAGTCAACTAAAACTCAGGTAACAAAGGCTGTAAAATTATATGTGGGGTTGTAAAAAAGTGCAGTATATGCCTTCAGTCAACTAATTACACAAAGTCTCTCCATACTAATAAGAGGAACACTTCAGATCATTAAGCTCTAAACCACCAGATAAGATCCATGTGTGACCAAAATCACTAGTATATTAATGCCTCATTTATACTCCATATGAAAGAACTTTACATGAGAAGTATTTTTGTTTTGAAAGCTGAATGAGAATTGTCATCTCTAACAAACTTCAGTTTATATATAATATAACCTAATTGGGTACTGACAAAAAATCCCATTATTTATACTGCTTTGTCTCTCAGGTATGTATAATAGGGCTCATAATCTTCCTATTAGAACCATGAAAAGAAGGGAGCCAAATGATTTTTAAATCTCTGGTTGACAGTATTTACATCCTGATAAATTTCTTAGCATGTTTTCTAACTATGATCCACAACATCCCCTGATTCTTCTTCAGAATATCACCTGATCAGCTGTTTGAATCCCACTGAAGAAAAAGATGCTGAAAGGGCCCGACCACAGGGCTACAACCTGTCAAACTCACAGCTTTTGAATAAACCTGTCATTGCAAATATTGGATTGGAAAATGTATTATGGGTATTGGGATAAAAAGGGAAGGGAAGGGAAAAGGGAAGGGAAAAAGGAAGGGAAAAGGGAAGGGAAAAGGGAAAAAAAGGGAAAAGGGAAAAAAAGGGAAAAGGGAAAAGGAAAGGAAAAAAGAAATTCCTCACAAAGCATGAGCCTTTAGTATCTGCAAAATACAGAGTTTCTCCATGGCCTTGGCCTGCTCCTGCCCCTGGGGAAGTGCCAGGTGCTAGTCTGGGGCTGCCTGCTCCTGGCTGGGGTTGAGACAGAGTCTTGTGCTTGGCCCTGCCTTGCCATGCCCCTGGACCCCAAGGCAACTGACTGATACGGCACTCTGACACTTCATGTCTGTATGATAGGATACCGGGAGCAATTTTCTTACTTAAAAAAAATCACAGAGAGATAAATCTAAAGCACGGACACTACATACACTCCATTATATATGAATCTTGCTGATATTTGATGTAGAAAAATACTATATTAATGCCATGAAAAGGGAAAACAGAAGAAAATGAAAGCTCATCTTACTTTTTTTTCTTTTTTTTTTTTTTTTGCATTTCTCTTGAATATTGAGTGAACTATCAAAGAAATCCAGCAAGAATGTGTATCAGTAAAATTATTTGGTATTTTTAATGTACCTGCTTAATGCACCATTTTACCCACACAGCTTTATATTAACAGAACAGAAAGAAAAGAGTCTCTGAGACTTTCTGAACAGCAAATTTAAGTGACTGACGTATGATTTCATAGAATATTAGGGGCAGGTCAAAATATTCGTGAGGTTTCCTAAATTGTAGGCCAGTGTCTTGGTTTAGAAGGGCTAATTTCCTTGCTGTGCATTCACATTCCAAGTGCAGACTCAAAAGCATATAGTCCTATTTTTCTTTATGCAAACTACTCCTACAGATTGAATTACTAGAAATAAATGTAAATTCATCTAAATCTCCCACTTCTTACTACTCTGTTTAAACTCACAGGCAACTGGGAAGAACTATAAAGTTCTATCAACTGGAACTTAAAGATAAAATTGCATGTGTGTTTTTATCCATAAGAGCGAGTTATACCTTTCAGAGAAGGCTGCTCTTTCAAAATATAGCCCTTCTTATATCTAATTAGGAATCTGCCCCTTTTCAATCTCTTTAAAAATCGGTATAGTTTACAAACTAAATGAAAACAATGCAACAAAAGTCAGTATTTTGATTAACCATATAATACACCAGAGATATACAAGCTTTTGGAATAAGAGATTTCCTTGCAGAACAAAACCACTGCCTCACTTGTGTTCAGCTTCACTTTGTGGGAAACAAGAGACAGTTTAGAAAAAGAGAAGCACATCTGTATATATAAACACAATCTGTTCATCACCAACTGAACACAGTTGTAAGGTAACCCCAATCTTCCTTCAGTATCTCTACCAGCTGAATGACCCTGCATAAAGAAGGTAAGGAGTGAACTGCGGTGAGTTGCCTCCTATCTCCTTGCTGCAACTGCTCCTCAGTCCTATTGCAAAAATGCAGATTGACATTCTTAAGATATATATATATATATATACATATATTTCATGAAACTGATTTTTTCATGGAAGTGAGATGTTTGTTCAAGACAGGAAAGAATCAATTCCTGTAGAAGACTGCTAGACAAATGAAGAACATGGTTGTTTCTAGGGCATTCTTATCAAGAAACAGATTGCAAACTTTAAAAATGTAAGTAAAACTGCTCTACAGAAATCTCATATCTTCTTTTCCACAACATTTTGCATTTTACCCTAGTACTGAATACTGAAAAAGTACGATGTTAAATTAAACTTTATGTTACGTTTTGAGATGTAAATTGGCAACCTGCTTCAATTAGTTAGAAACTAAACTCTGCAAAATTGCCAAGAGGCAAGAATTTAAAGGAGAGAATATCTTATGTGTTATTTCCAGTGTCTTCTGTTTGCTTTGGTAAAATTACAAATCTTTAAACTCTGGTTTGTTCTTTTTTCTCTCCACGTGCTTGGCAATGCTGAGTACATCATTCAGTTTCTAAACTAAACATTAGGCAGTCAGTTTCTGCTATGCCCAAAATGTGGAAGGAACTGCAAGATATCACTTTAGTTCACTGAATTGCAGGTTTATAGAATGCAAGAAAATAAACTTCAAAATATCTCTGTCCAGGGCATCATAAGAAATGCTGCTGTAGAAAGGCCATATGCCTCTGCAGTCCACTACAGAATGTTAACTAGATTTTTAAGCCAAAACATTTGTATGTATCACACTAGTTGTGGAAAAGTCTTTCCAATAGAATTTGACTCTGAAAGTAAGACGCTAAAATCAAATGCAGTGCATTAATCATTTTTGGAGGCAGAGGATTTAGATGGCAAAGAAGGCAGAATGTACAATATATCTACCTATTTAAATTTATATGACCTTATAGCCTGAGTTCAATTAAAACAAAATTAAATTAAATTAAAACAAAAACAAACAAAAACAAAGAAACGGAGTGGAAACATTTGATTTCAAATTCCAAAGCTAAATTTTCCTTACTTGTGACTATTTAAATTGAAACAAGCCCTCCTGACTTCCAAACATATAATCGGAAATGACAAAGATCAAACCACACCATATTATTTCATCTTTCTTTTTTTTCCTTCTCAAACTATGAATGGAGGCAATGTACTCTACCCCTTAATAACATTAAGTAAAGTTGGCAGTAACATGCTTGATCGGGAAGTAATTTTTAGAAAAATAGGGAACAAGAGAACTGTAGCTGAAGGCAAAGTAACCACCATCCAGTGCGTTATCAACACAGAAATGTACAGATAGAAGCTTTCATATCTTCAAAAAAATGCTAATCTATTGTATGTCTCATTAAAAAAGAAAAATAGGCACATCTATGGCATACCCAAGGTCCTGGTTACTACTCTTCCTAACATCATCTTATTCACTTAATTAGCAAGAATTCAGTGAAATAGAAAATTGTAAATAACAGAACATATTCATGTTGACTTCACAGCTATAAAACTGAATTTCAGCAAGAAATTGTTTATAAAATGTCACTTCTAATAACGTGTTTATATTTTCTGAACTATAGGTTGGTTGGTGGTTAGTTTATTGTGTGTGATTTCTTTGATAACAAAACCCAGAACCAAAACCTTATTTTCTTCTCAGCTGCAATGTTTCATTCCAGCTGAAGATAATCACTTTCTTTCTAACTGATAAATTCCAAGCAGAGGAGTATTTCTGAATAAAAATATAAACACCTAATTAAGGTGTTCAATTTTTTTTCTGTGCCTGTAAAAAAAATTCTTCAGTTTCTTTAGTGTTAAGATTTTCTTTTTCATATCATATATAATACCCCAGCCATTACATTCTCTGATGAACAGGTCTCCTGATTGACAAAAAATTATTTTCATTCTTTGTAAAATGTAACTTACTTCTGCACTTAATACAGAATTGTTTTTCCCCCTGAAAACTACTTTTTCAAAGATAAAATAATATTAAATGGTTCTAAAATACTATTCTAAAACTGTAGACAAAAAGATTGAAAATATTTAGAATAGTTTTTCTTGCATGAAAAATCCAAATTATAATGATTTTCAGAATAATACCTTAGAAAATAAGTATTTTAATGCCTGAATTAATATGCAATTAGATTAATTTTGAAAAAAAAAATTTTTTTTGGACAGAAAACTGTATGCAGTACAAAATGAATTATAAAAATTCTTAGAGATTCCAAGTTAATTGATAATGTGTGTTATTGCTCTAAGAGCAGCTCCAGCAGTAGAACCTTATCCTGGGCTGGATTTGTGCAGTCATCAGCATTTTATCCATGTTCCATGTAAACCTACTCTCTCAAGTGATTAAAAATGAGCATAAGAATCGGTATCAAAACTGACGAGGTGTAGAACATCTTTGGGAAAAAATGTTGGGGTTGGTTTAGGAACTTCATCCTCCAATAACAGGCTAAATAGATTCTAATACTGATTTACACTATTATAAGTTAAAAGAATACTACAGAAGGATACTAGCAATAAGACATAATAAAATTATATACTGTGAATTACTACCTTACGTTACAGTGTATTGGGTCAGAAAATCAAACCTATTACTAATCTGTGGCATATGGACAATCCTTTTCAAATTAGATATGTCACAAGCCATTTACAATTCTGTTGATAACAATCTTCCATGTGAAAGTTCTTATAATATCTACTGTGACTTTGACTTGTGTCACAGTTCTTCTTACATAGCACGATATATACTCATAAAATAAATGACTTTTGGAAGACAATGTACAATAAATGTGAGTCACTACTGACTCATAGAAACAGAGGAGGTAGGAAGGCTACGTTCTTACTTACTGAAGGATATGTTCTATGCAAAAATGACAACAGAACAATTTTACAAGGACACTGTATAACATGCTTCTGCACTTTCCAAACGTTCACTCATTCAGCGAACCCAACCAGCACCTTGCATTCAATAACATCTGTACCTTATTATTTGTCCTTCTCACTTGGAGAAAGCACTTATGTTGACAAGTCCACTAAATTTAACTTGCTGCTGGGCTTGGACATATCTGTTCTCAGAATTTATGTTCATTTGGATCAGTAGCTTGTAGTTAATATTTTGTATAAAATCTTTGATTTCTTGAAATGCTCAGATGCACACAATCATATTCATGGTATTCACTGGTATGTTTTCAAATATCTAAGTGCCTTTTTTGTTGTTGTTGAAAAAGTGTTATCAAGGCTGATTTCATATATCATTAAGGTTTCTTGGAAGTGAAGATACCAGCTAGTGGGTAGAGGTCATGAAAAACAGGGGTTAAAAAGTTAGTAGCATCGAGATCATCACAAGTAATAACAAGAAGTAGAAAAGGAATGGTGAAATATAATTCTATTAGATTTAAATCATGGCATGTACATCAGATTTTTTTCTCATCCTTAAGGCATAATTTGTGTGCTGAAGCAAAAGAAAAAGCAGTGTCTGAAAACTTTGTAATGTCTAGTCACCAATATATGTAATTCACATTATTCTGTTATATTCATCTTATTCAAAATAAGAATGAGAGCACCAGCTGTAGGATGAAATGGGTTATAAATTAAAAAGAAATAAAGCATGAAAGTTCACACTTTAATGATTTTTACTGAAAAGTGACTGGAATAATTTTGGAATACAAGTACATTACTTCTATCTTAGGAGCAGCATACATTCTGAAACTGGAGTTGAAAACCCGCCCTCAGCTACAAGTGATAGAAGTCTGGGAAAGAGTTCTACAGATCTCAGAGTATGGTGCTGGCCATACTTGTAGTACTTCTCATGAGGATTGTGCTGATGACTATTGCTAGAGAAAGGACACTGAGTGAAAGAGAACTCTGGTCTTCTTGGTTCTACTAGAAATAGCACAGGATTTTTCCTCAGTTGAAAAAGTAATAAATGCTTACTCTAGACCAGAGAAACATTTACAAGCTTGAAAGCTATGCAACTGCAGCACAGAAATACAGAAGCCTATCTTCCAGCAGTTTATGCTCACTTTAAATGATTAGCACAATGCTACACTTGTCTGGGAGCAGCTGGTGTGTGTGCACTCTAGAAATGGGCACTATGGGATTATATGCTTGACAATACTTATCTATAGCTATATCTGGGGTCATTCTCCCATTTCTAGAAAAACAAAAGGGTTGTAAAGACAAACGATTTCTTAATGTATCGGCCTAGAAAACTCCTGCTTTACACTCAGTTCAGTTGCATATGACATAAAATAAAGTGTTTTTCAGTTTCTTTGGGTAAATAGTGCATATGTGAATTTTATTCCCATATAGTTTGCTTTTAGCTGTTTTTGCTATAGTTTGAACATTTGTGCTTCTTTCTCCCTTAAACTATTACTAAAAGAAACCCTGTCTTGTGTCTTACTAGCATTTGTAGCATTACAATTACATATTAGATAAAAAATCAGTCTGGAAAGCAAAGATCATAGGAAAAGTAGCATTTTAGATATTTCATACATATCTGCTACTGTGCTGAGACTGAACAGATTTCTATTTTGTTTTATTCTGTCCTCGACAAAAGTAATTCTTCTCACTTCTCTTACTGCAATGTTTGACAACATAAATAATGACTAGCAACAAAGAAATCTTTTTTTGTATCTTCTAAGATAGATCATAACATTGATTTTATTGTTATCTTAAATTGTTACTGATCTTGCAATCCTACCTGTCATAGTTCTGTACTATGAAAATAAAAAATGAATTATCAAGAATGTATTAAAACAGTAAGTATCTATATGTTTCCATTTCAAGCATGATTAGGTTATAAATAATCTATTTCACCAGTTGAAATAGTGAAATTAGAAGTACATAGTCCTGTTTTTTTTAGTGGCAAATGTATGCATTAGTAAGTCTAATTCAGGTTATTTGAGATCTTATGTAACCATTTGTTTTTGAAGTCAGATGATCAACTTTCAGACTTAGATGTAGCTTCCCAAATAATCTTCACTGATCCTTATAAAGTATGCAGAAGTTTCTATTTGCATGGAAATAAAACTAACATCTGCTCATGCACAGTACTATCTTTAAAGACTTAATCTGAGCATTTATAACTACACAGACGTGTTTGATTTTGTGGGAAAAAAAAAAACAACCCTGTGTTTCTTCTGAAAAGCATTTTTTTAAAAACAATTTTGACAATTCACTAAATACCTCCTCAAATCCTCCCATATTGTCCAAATGTCTCTGAAGGAAATCTATAAACTATACTTCAGATGCACAGTTCACTGTAAGCTAATAACTGTGTGATGCAGATGTGGCCAAAAGTAGTAAGAACTGGCACGGAAGATGGATCACTGGGACTACAAAAAATAAATAGACATTTCTTTCTCAATATAGGAGATGGTTAAATTTAGATTATAACCAAGAACCTAAGTAGAACTAGATGGAAAGGAGAATGACCTACAAAACTTAGCTAAATATTCAGTAAAACAGGATGAGAAATGAAACAGGTCAGTTATTTTTTTCTTCATGTATACAGTATTAGAATTTTAAATATGTATTGGCTAACAAAATATGAGTTAGTTGATAGCAACTACACATCACAACTCAAATATTAGTCAGATATCTTGATCGGATATGAATGTCTACAAATTACCAAAAAATAAGAAATGCTCTATCTTAAAATATGTTGTTATTGTTGTTGGAATGCTTCTTGTGCCAAGGTTTTACTGCTAGTGACAAATGAATTAAACTGGACAACTATAGCTATGTAGTGTCTGTTACTTGAAAAGTACTGTCCTCTAGTTGTTTTTTTTTGACCAAAGATGTATAACAATGTGCTTGTGCTCCAATTATATGAGACAGTATTCATCTTTCACCTTCAGAAAATACAAATTTGTTCACTATTTCATAGAGTTTTGGGCCTTCCACTGTTAATACAGAATTTGATATTAAGCAAAGGAAGTATAATACACAGACTTGATGTATAGACATAATCACCAAATTCCATCTCTAAATTATATTTCTACAAATGGCAATTTTATCCATCAGTTCTAAAGAAATAATAGTCTTTCTAGGGGATATATCATAGGGATATAAGAAAATTCATTTTCTGAATGTAGTAATAGTCTTGGAGTCTACAGTGTCTACACACAGTATTTGTCATTTCAACAGCAAAAAATATAAGCATTCAAATTTTGCTTTCCAGAGTCAATTACTCTCATGAGCCTTGTTTAGATAGTAAGACAATCAAGGAACGCTTTTGAAATGGATACAGTGCAAATAATCACATCAACTAGGAAAGGTAAAAATTGATGATCGCAAATGGCCTTGCCCAAACAGAATATCTTCTAGAAACTCCATCATATTCATTCCCCCTTCTCTAAAGCACTGTGTGGTCCAAAGATTCCAGCAGTAAATGCAATCGTTCCAAAGAGTACTGCATTTTCATGAATATATCCTACCTTCTGGATAACCCATGAAAATACAGAAGTAGGATGCTATTTAGGCAGAAGAGTAGACTCCATAAGAATAATAGTCAGGGAGGCTGTTCTAGGAGGGGAATGAATTTTGGTTTTTAAAACAGCAGAGTAGGTTTTGTTTAATCATGTAATGTAATTATTTGATAATGGATAGAACTTCAGTACCCAACAGATAATGCAGAAATTAAGAGAATAGGTACATAGACTATCACTTGGACAACTTGCTTTTTAAAGACTAGCTCTATCTAGTAGTTAGAAATATGAAATCATTACTTTTGGAACAAATAATTGGAGAAACTTCTATACTGACTTCCATGAACAACAGCCTAGGGCTTAATATCATGTGTAGATTGCCTTTCGCTCTCTCCTTTTTATTATGAAGTATAACACATATATTTGTTCATTACCTTTTCATTATTACTTCTTCCCTTTATCATTAGTCATTAGCAATCATAAATCTCAATTGTTTCATGTTTATTATTATTTTCACCAATTCAGATTTAGCTCCTACCATAAAGAACTACACACTTATCATGATTCAAATTATTTTTCAATGTTTGTTTCTGCTTAGAATCTCAACAAACAAACAAACAAACAAACAAACACCCTCATATCAGAAAAAGACAGATCTGCAATTTTGGTTACTTTATAATTTCAAATAAATTGACCTCCAGTGGAGGAACTCACTGTAAATCCCCAGTATTTGTTTAATATAAAGTATCTGTTCTAGCTGTCATAACAAAATGCCTGTCACAGTATTATTATTTTTACAGCTCGTGCAGTATTGCTAAAAATGCAGTAAGCTATCAATTATTTAAGAAATACAAACAACAAATACAAAAACAAAACAAAACAAAAAAAGGCCACAGCACATAATCTGATTACACTAGGGAAAAAAAAAAAAGGATAAGGTAAACTCAGCAAATTATGATTTAGAGTAGATTCTTGAGTGGACTAGAAAAAGTCTTAAAATAAACCAACATCATTTATTATGTGGCACGTTACTTCTACCCATGAAAATTCAGACACTTGGGAACCACATGAAAGATACATATTCAACAAGAAAATGTATTTTTCTTCAGAGACAATAGAAAAATTTCACTGACTTCAGTGAGTGCTAAGTTAAGTGAAGTTTGAGAAGAAAAAAAATCACTGACTTCCTCCAATATTTTTAAGCAAATATTTTTTAATATGGAATGACAGCCTGAGTAAGGCACTTCTAAATATTCTTATATATCTGTGTTTTCTTTGTTTTTAATAGAGAAATTATTATTGAAGGAGTGTGTATTCTCAAAAAGATACACTTTTGTCTTGAATTTCTGTTTTGAAGTGCTCTTCTTGGATGATTTCTCAGTCTGTGCCATCCACTTTCAAGGTCATGATCAAAAAGCATCCCGTCGTAGTTAAGCTTTATTAAATTATTTTTTGGAGTTTTTCTTCATCACGACTATAGCTGTTACAAAAACTACAGTGTCTGTAGTTTTCATGGCAACAGCCTCATTTATAAATTGGATATATTTATATATCTACTCTATTCTGTTGACCAATATAATTTTATTATTTTCCCACATTTAGTCATGTGACTTTTAAGCTTTGAAATAATGTGGCATCAGTAGTTAATGTAGCAGTTGATGTGATTAGTTCAAACTAAAATAATTGATAACAATGTTTATGAAGCAGATTTAGAGTGAAATGGAAATACGCAGTCTTACTGCTAGCTTCATGCATTCATCACATGCTCCTTCTCTAAATATTTGTGTTTCTGTTTTCTTTCTTGAATAAAAGCATGTTCTTCTGCTGGACTGTCACATCAGTCTTCTTCACTCATCCAAGTTTCTATTATAAAGTCCACAGCTTTTACATAAAGCCTGCAGTTTACACATTTGCAATATTGTACCGGATACACAGAACAAGTGCAAGGAAATAAGCATACTTGAAATAAATTCAAATAATTATTTGTATATGTAGATGTCTGTATCATTATGCTTTTTTAGAAGTATGCTAACAGGTTTTAAAAAAGGACAGTCTAAAGGAGAGCCAACTAAAGCACTGTCCTAATTATCCCAGTGCTAGTGCCAAACTGTGTTCTGGCAGATAGTATTATTTAGGGGTCATCAACCGTAAAGAAAAAGGTATTTAATACCATGCAAACAAGTTTCATTTGCTTTTATGTGGGAAAAGAACATATACTAATACATGTTCTGTAAGTAATGGAGGAAAGTAATACTTAAATCTTCCCTAAGCTTTTATTGCTTGAAAAAAAAAAAAGAAAAAAAAAAAAAGAACTGATTATTCATTCAAATATGCAGGATGCCATTGGCAGTCTTACATGTTCTTTGACAAAGCCAGAAATAGATGAAACTGGGAGAAAGGCCATTATTCCATCCTCATCACAAGAAACCAAGCTATTTTAAGAAGAATGTTATGGGTCAATCTATTATTTCTACCCAAGCAGTAACACCTGAAATTGCTTAGCAAGTGTGTAGTCTTAAATGAATAAAAACTATTTTCAGTTGTTTAACAATTTGCTTATTTTTTCTGGTGTGTAATTTTATATCTATGTTACTATATATGCACACACGTTTGAACAGAAAAGGAACAGAAAAAGGAGACTCAGAATAAGTCCCTACTGACTTCCTACACCCTTCCTATCCCCAACAGTGAAGCATTCATTGTTCATCAGTATTGGAAGAAACTGCAAGGCTATTAACAAACTTCTCTAATCGCAATGCTATTAAAGCTTAATATTGATCAAATTACATAAACTGGTTCAATAAAACAAGGTCATTACATTTCCCTCTTTGGATTTTCCCTTCCATCTTGCCTCCAGTAAGCATTTCCAAATTAGTGATATCTTGTTAGATGAAATAAAACCTTAGTGACTACCAGTATATTTCTATTGCAGATTTTATTACTGATTTAGTGTAACTAACAATTAGAGTTTGGCCGAAATCTGATAGGTGCTACAAGAGATCAAATTACTGCAGCACTTTGTTCTAGCACTGTAGATCCACACTCCAAAGAAAGCTATGTCCAGAAAAAAACAGATTTTCTAATTGTGCTAATGATGTTATTTGGGAGAAAAAAAAAAAAAAGTATTTCGGTTACTCATAGCAACATCTTGAGCAGATGATGTTTAATTAGAACCAGGTGTTTAGATCTCCACCAAAGAGATTCAGTGGGAACACATACACTGTTGGAAACAGAAGAAATAATAAATCGAGTAAGAAACTAGAGTCCTTTCCTCTTCATTGTTCTTATCAAGATTTAAAAAAGCCAGAACACTTTGATTCTTTAAAACTGTATGTTTCCCTGTGTGTTGTAGGGATTCTTGGTAAAAATATTTTAAATAAATTTTTAAGAAGGTCATATAGAAATATGCAAGTAAACCATAGAATCCTAGAATCGCAGAATCACCAAGGTTGGAAAAGACCCACAGGATCACCCAGTCCAACCATCCACCTGTCACCAATAGTTCTCACTAAACCATGTCCTTCGACACAACGTCCAAACATTCCTTGAACACCTCCAGGGTTGGTGACTCCAACACCTCCCTGGGCAGCTCATCACCGTGCCTGACCACTCTTTCAGAGAAGTAGTATTTCCTAATATCCAGCCTGAATCTCCCCTGGCGCAGCTTGAAGCAGTTCTCTCTAGTCCTATCACTAGATACATGAGAGAAGAGGCCAACCCCCAGCTCACTACAACTTCCCTTCAGGTAGTTATACAGGGCAGTAAGGTCTCCCCTGAGCCTCCTCTTCTCCAGACTGAATAATCCCAGCTCCTTCAGCCGCTCCTCATAAGGCCTGTGCTCCAGACCCCTCACTAGCTTTGTTACCCTTCTTTGAACCTGCTCCAGGGCCTCAGAGTCTTTCTTGCAGTGAGGGGTCCAAAACTGGACACAATACTTGAGGTGCAGCCTCACCAGAACTGAATGTAGGGGGACAATCACTTCCCTGTTCCTGCTGGCAACACTGTTTCTGATGCAAGCCAGGATGCCATTGGCCTTCTTGGCCATCTGGGCACACTGTTGGCTCATGTTCAGCCGAGCATCAATCAATACCCCCAGGTCCATTTCCTCTACAAAGTCTTCCAGCCACTCTGCCCCAAGGCTGCAGCATTGCCTGGTGTTGTTGTGGCCAAAGTGCAGGACCCAGCATTTGGTCTTGTTGAACTTCATCCCATTGGCTTTCCATTCATTTTACCAAATAAAAGGTAAACATTTCGTAGCTAGTTACCATTAACAGAGTTTGCTGTCACTGTACAATTTTTCAGAAGTGGATGCTATCTTAGAAATCCGTTAATACGTGTTTCAGTAACACAATTTTACAGGCCTGAATAGCAAGCCCTGCTTTGCAGGGGTTTTACACCACTTCAGTTCCAGCAGTCTTTTTCTGTGTAAACTCTTAGATCTATTTAGACCTCTGTAGTTTTAAGATGTCTATTTTCAATCAACTTTTTTCATATCCATGCACAGAATACACCTCACGTACGTTTATCTAAAAGTTAGCCAACCAAACTAGTCATTAACGAACCTACAAACTGAGCTGCCCATTCTGATGGGCCTATTTCTCCTTGTTTTCATATATTCTATATGTTTAACGTTGAAAGCTTAACTTTTAGACAGTTTTATTAGTTGCAACGAAATGTATGATTAAAGAAAGACATAGTTTAGGCGCAGATCATTGGAACGTGCAAATTTTACAGCCATGTAAAGAAAATACTGCTAAAATAAATTCTCCGTGAAATCAGAATATTAATTAATTAATTCTGCATATTAATCCAGAGATTGTCCAGTAAAGGACAACAAAACACAAATTAAGGGAATACACTGTAAATAAATTGTTCAATTAGAACTATGTATTCCTTAAATCAACTGGAACCACCAGTTGATCCAATTTTTACCACTTGAAAATATCAAATATGTTCAGCACTGCATAAAATTTATATCATCTTTGTATCTTTGCAAAAAAAAAAAAAAAAAAAAAAAGGATTTTTTATTCAGTGATTGAAGAAAATCAATGCATTTCCATAAATATTTAAACACTAGTCAATGAATGTGGGCCATACATTCCATTTTTCCATTAATTGGAAAAATACTTAACCCATGAAATTTGTTTTATGGTTGTGATGATCACAGGCCTTTCAGCCTTTTAACAGCATTTGTCTAAAATTTATTGGACTTGGAAGTGTATTTTCTTTACCAGTATTATATATAAAATTGCTTATCTTATGAAATAAGCACAAAACTTTCCAAAACTTTGATTTTTATATTAAAACTAAAAATGTTAGATTCAATATTTTATTTTTAATCAAAGAATTTTAAAATAATTTTGTATTCAATTAAGATTATAAAAACATTTGGCATGAAACCAAGCCACTGCATTAAAAAATTTGGTTTAGAATTAACTTCCTCAGAATCATTAATAATATAATTTTGCTATAAGTTCATATTCAAACTGAAAGTAACTCAAAAGATGTTACAAGTTTACATTTATCTTTTGATAATGAGTCAAACGATGTCTCGCTAAATTCCCAGTGCTGGGCAAAAGAAAGGGAACGACTTTAACAATCATCAACATCCATTTCAGCACCATAAAGTCTTCTAGAGTGGTCTCAGAACTGTTCATCTTGCACAGACACAGATCTGCTCCAGTGTTGTCCCTTTCTCTGATAACAAAATACTAAAGAGGCAATGGAAACAAATTGAAAATCAGAAGGTTCCATTTGAACACCAGGAACCATTTTTTCCTGTCAGGATGAAAAAATACTGGCATAGGTTGCCCAGAGATACCGTGCAGTCTCCGTCCTTGGGAATAACCAAAAGTCTGGACATGGTCCTGGTTCAGGACCATGTAGATCAGATGGGTCAGACAAGGTGACCTCCAGAAGCTCCTTCCATTCTCTGAGATTCTGTGATTCTTCGAATATTAGGTTAATTTCTAAGTAAATTGCTGAGTTATTGCATTATTTATAAACAAAATACATATATTTGACTAGAAAGTTATGGATTCTGTACATCTTCATATAAACATTACCTCAGCATCTTCCATACTGTGAAACTTATTTTTAAAAGATTAAAAGAAACAATAAAAGATCCATGAAACAAATCTAATACAGTCCTGTTTATCAGAACACAACACTGGTTATTACTGTAACTCTTATGTTTTGTTATGCCTTTCAATGTCATAAATTGTATTTTTTCTGTGTTTGGTTATAGGTCAACTAATACTGGTGAAATTTTCCAAAGGATTTAATTTAGATAAGATTATGGTGAAATTTGTTTGAGAAAGAAACTGAACATTTTCCTCATTCCACCATTCCACTCAGAACAGAATTTACAGTTTCTAACTATATTTAGTATACTTTCAATTTGATTTAGCATTTGTTTATACTACAGAAAAATAACTATTTTTTACTTCAATAAAATAATAGCATAATGTTAAATATTTAGATCATATGCTTCCCCATTAGAGTTATATTGTATTTGATTATTTATTTATTTATTTATTTATTTCTGAACTCAAGTCATGACCTAAATACAATAAATTCTTGTTGTAGGGTAAAATGCAATGCAGACTCATCTATACTTCCCTTAAGAGTCTTCAGTTGTCAATAGAAAGCCTTTTGTGAAGCAGATTCCGAAAATGCGCACAAAACTTCTCAACTCAGTTGTACAACCATGTAACTCTAATAGTTTTAGTACGTCTATTCAGACCCATGTTTCATTTTACAGTTCTGACTTATCTCACATAATCTCTCCGCTGTGAAGTTCGAAAAAATAACATGAAGAGGTATTCTCAGTAATGTTCAGTGTTAACCAAAGGTACTGCTTTATATAATGTCTTTCTCACCAGTTTCCTCTTGGAAACAGTTTGAGTTGATCCTGCCTTTCTTTGTCTGAAAAAGATGGATTCTGAATGTCATTTCTAGATAATTCAAGATCATTTTCTGATGAGTGATATATCCTTACTCATGGCAGCTTATATTAGTCTGTTCCTCCATCAACATTATTTTTAGCTTCAAACATTTCACTCATCTTTACCTAGTCTTTCCATCTTAACGTCTCTCCAAGAAAATTCACGTAATCAGCCATATTCCCTCTCAACTTAATTCTCCCCAGAAAAAAATAAAATTTTAATTAGTCTTTTCATGCAGAAGCCATTGCCTCTTTGCTCTACCAGTCTTTTCCGGAATCCCTTCTAACCTGAGATGACCTCGCAGTCACTACTGAGCCAAAACTAAGACAGTAAGTTTCAAACCAGCCCTTGGTTCAATTGCATTAATACTTTTATTTTACATAGTGTAAAATATTTTACCTAATACACCTCCAAATTATACTTGTCTTATTTAAACTTACTTCCCACTGATTGCCTACTATCATAACATGTATCTTCCCTCTTTACTACTGCTAACTAAAAAAACAGAGCATAATTTTTTAACTGCTACTACCATACTCCTACTTGTGCTCAAATTATTAACAAAAATTGATCCCAAAATACATTATCAATGAGCTTCTTCTACTAGCCTCTTTCCATCATGTCAATGTCTACCCTAAGTGATATTTTTTCCTCTCTCTCTTTACATCTTACTATCTTAAATGTAGCAAATGAAATGTGGCCATTTCAGAAGATAGCTACTTTAGGGATAGCTAGTTTGTTGTTGATTAGAGATTGAGCACTCTACAGTCAAGTCTGCAAATTACACCAAACTGTGTGGTGCAGTCAACACACTGGAGGGATTCTTTACTGGTGGGGCACTGGAACAGATTTCACAGAGCTGTAAATGCCCCATCCCTGGAAGTGTTCAAGGCCAGGTTGGATGGGGCTTCAGGCAACCTGATCTAGTGGGAGGTGCCCCTGCCTGTAGAAGGTTTGGAACTGTATGATCTTTAAGGTGACTTCCAACTCCAATTCTTCTATGATTGTACAGATTTCATAGTCCATACTAACACTTTGTTAAATCCCGTATCAAAAAGTGATGTCAAGTTATTCTCTATAAAGATAATCTTGATAAACCCTTGTAATACTTTTCAGTTAGCTTTTCAAATTATTAGTTTTTCCTCCAAAATAAGATTTAAAGACTTTTCTGTTATTATATTTATTCTAATGGTAATTGCCTGTTCATTTTTCCTTTCTTCCTTAAGTATAGCAGTTCATAAGATTATGAAAGCTAATACAATAGAAATAAAAATTATTTCAATTATAGACAAATATAACATAGCAACTATATTTTTGTGATTCACATTTGAAAGTAACAGCTAACTACACATTGCTCTGTTGCAGTACAGAGCAGTATAGAAAGCTTGAGCCATTTAAACTTGTATTTTACATTGTGGCTACTGCTGAAGCTCTAACAGCACTAACTAATACACCAACTTTCACACTTAATGTCATTAATTATTTCCAGACAGAATTTTTCAGTTGTTTGTTTATACTTCCAGCTTTTATATTGGTTCCTTTTTTTCAGATTCTATTTATGAACATTCAATTATTTTTACCAATAATATTTTCAACTGCTTCTTGATAAACAAGATCAGTGCCCTAAACAAAAAAGTATTGGAATGTAACTTTGTTGATATATATATATCACATATATATACACACACTTTTTAGATGCAAGGTGCCATGTAAATAATCATGTTTTGAAAAAGAGTTAAGAAATCAAAAGCTAAAAGGAATATATTCAAATAAAGCAAGACTCATTTGATGTCAGATTGTAACTAAATAGTCCTCATTTACAGTACTTGTGTATTCTTCTAAACTGAGTGAACACAGAAACATTAATGATCAGACACCTGCTAGTCCTTAATGAGAATACCTCATTATAGGCTCAGCAATGAGTGCCTGTGTGCTAAGCAGTGCACAGAATGGGAGGATTCACAAATGCAGAAACTCTTCTTTAGATTTCTAGCAAGAACTCTTGGAATAAAGGATCTATGCTGTTTTTTCCTTTTTTTTTTTCTTTTTTTTTTTTACATTCTTCTATGAAGAGACATCTGTAGAAAAGATCTATTGTCTACAAATTACAACACAAAAACAAAAACAAGCAAGCAAACAAACAAACAAAAAAAAACAAACTGATTTTCCAGTATATCAGGATCATTCCTGCTCATTTTTGCTTAACCTAAGTGAAGTGCAGCCATACTTCTTGCCTGAGAATAATGCCTGGGGTGCAAAACCAGAACTTCAAATGATTACAATCTCTCTTTTTAAGCTCGTCCCAAGGTGTTTCAATATTCTTAAGCAGCTGTTTCTGCCCCAGTGAGGACCTTTTTCCTTTTCTGTCTTCAATGCCTTTCTTACTGATTTGATTAATCCTCACCACATCCTTCTTCCAATCACAAAGTTTCCTCTCTCTTCCTTTCTCACTTGCCATTTTTTAACAAGTACACAACTCTACCCAGGCAAGTGTGCCCGGGCTCTCCTGGTTACAAGTAGATCCTCTAGCAAGTGATAGATGGACAATGCAAAGAAATTAATATTGAGAAAAATGCTTTTTGACATGTGGTATATTTCTGACCTCAGGGTAGATATATTGGCTGAACTGAGGTGTATTTTTACATTTAATTCTAATATATTGAAAGCTAATTTTATTCTGGAATAAAATGCTGAAATATAACATTGCAGTACTAACTGAAATAATGCGTTTTCAGTTCCTAAAAAAAAGCACAAAAAGTAATTTTATAAAATGATACTCCTACAACAATTTTTAAAGGGAATAAAAGATAACATCTGTTTTTTGGGTTGTATGCAATACCTTATTTAACCTCTGTATACTAGTTTTATTTGCTCTAATGCTAGTTAGAAGTTCTTATCTGAGATAGAGTTTGTAGGAAAGTTCCTCATTCTCTTTTCTTTATTCCCCCATAAGATCTTCAGTTTAAATGACTCCTAATCTGTTGTAAATGCTAGAGCAACAGCCAAAAGAATCAGTAGCTCTGGGCCTTCATCCTGCTCTCCTTGAAGACAACAGCATTACTCCTGTTCATAACTTTGAAGAGAAAACATGTCCCATGGAGAGCAAGCCAAGTAATGTTACATCCATAAGAGTTGTGCAGGCGACCTCAATGAGAGCAGAATTTGACCCCAAGGAGTATATACTGATTAGGGTTAAAGTCAGTGGCATTAACCAGAAAACTGGTGAACCTGAAAAGATCTTTATAAGCTACATACCTGAGGCAGTGCAGAGTTAAGCTGTCGCTGAAGGGAGTCTCTGTCATAGATGACATCCTGTAGGCGTTGCTGTGCAAGTGACAAGCTTTCCTGTGTCTCCCGGAGAGTATCAAGGAGACGATCCCTTTCATCCAGCATATTCACCATCAGCTGCTCAAAGTGAGAATCCGAGTCCGAGCCACTGCTCTGGGACCCCCGTTGACTCATCGGGGTGTCCTCGTTTATCGTAGGCATCACTTCGCACATCATCTCTTTAAAAAATACAAACCAAGAAAAAGCTTTTCAGCAGGAAAAAAAATGAGCTGATTTCATAAGAGGAATTAATTCTGTCACATGGACACAGTTAATAGACTATATCATTGTCCCCTCATCTCAACTTTGTACTTTCAATATTAATCAGATGGTCAATATACAGCGATTACATACAGCGACTAATTCCCCACAGCAAAGATATTGAATGTGTTTCCTAAAGTGAAGGAAGAGGGACTAGAAGGAGATGGGGGATAACACGGTATTTTAAATTATTAATAGCCTGGCAAAAAAAATACTCTCTTAAAATGACAGAAAAGACTTCTGCCGTTGCAGTCTCCTTCTCTTACTCAATGCCATTGCTGAATTGTTGGTATTGATGCCAATGGCTGCTATTAATTGCTGGATTTTGTCCTGCTCTAGGCATTTCTACAGTACAGCTCAGGCTAACCATTGATTCAGTATCATGCTGCCTTAACAATGCTAGGTTAATCTATTTTGCTATCTAGTTATTCCCACCCTCAGGGAAAAATATTCTCTATTGAGCTTGTTCAGTAAGAGGTCAAGAACTAGAAACCTTCTGCTAATCATCATCTGCATGATATCTTGTGCAAATTGAGTTAGTAGGGAGAGAATCACTGTTGTTTGTTTCCTAAAAACAGTTCAAATCTAAGCAAATAGTATCACTTGGTCTCATTCATCAATTATGTCTCAAAACTTCAGTTTGTATATGGTGAGAAGCTTAAGCTATGAAGATGTTGCACTCAGTAGATAGGGGAAAAAATAAAAGAATAAAACTTTAAAAAAAAAAAATCCCCAAAATGGCTTTCAAAGCTTAGATTAAAAAAAAATAATAAAAAATTCAAATAAAAGATTGTGTTAGCAATAGATTGTATCTACTAGAAACAGAAAGTCACCCAAAGAATCAGAAGTTGGTTTTCTAGTAAGACTAAGTACAGCAGACAATTTTTAAATAGCAGAGTATTAATTTCTGAAAATTATTTTATTGGGAGCCTTTTTATTTCAGCAAGTGGGACAAAGGTGCTTTTCATCCATTTACTGGAAGTTAAAACTTTTTACTTACGTGTTTGCTGTGGACCTTATAGACCTCAATTTTGTCTAAAATGCATGTTGTTGATGCATTTCCTTTGTTAGGTGTGCCATCATATGAGACCATCACAATTTTACACTCTGAATACTATGCCTGGTTTGTTCTACATATTCTTAAATCCGACCTGCTTTCTAAAGTAAGAAAATGGAATTTTTGACAGTGAAATCTATGAAAAATAGTTACAGGATGTAACCTAAAGACCTCTCATACACAGGGAATAAAAGGGCTGAGACACTACTTAGTTCACTAAAGGTAGCTGTAACTCTTCCTATTTTTCCCATCATCACTAAACCAAGAGCAATTCTTGTGCTAATATTGCTTGCTGCTATGATTTACTGGTAAAATAACAGCTTCACTAGGATTACTTGGTCTCAGCCACATTCAAAATGCTCATGGAAAATTTAACAGTATTTTCATTTCTTCAGCAGATGTGATAACTATCAAAATTAGCACCAAACATTGGTATTTCAGCATGAATTATCGGCTACTACCGCATAGCTTTCCTAAGCAATATCTTCACTGCTGATGTTTTAGATCAGTCTTGATCCTCTGTCTGGAATGGTGGCAAGGTGAAAGTTATTAAGGCTATTATTCGCTTTAGCAATTAATTAGGTGCAAGAGAAGCACATATTATCTTAAAAGGATAGATGCTGAAGCTCTTCACATCTCCAGGTAAGTTTACTTGGGATTACCTGATAGAATGCTGGACTATTTCATTACCCATGAAGTTCAAAATTTTCTACCCCAGAAGCCTTTGCCTCCTTTAAACTATAGACTCCATTAGGAAACACCACAGTGTCATTTCATACTGAAATGACATTAACATATCAGTGCCTCCATCATCATAAACAACTATATGTTTTAAAACATTTGCACCACTACAAACTGATCTTCAAGTTACATTCTATTCTGTCTTTTGAATACAGGTAGTGTGTACTGGGAGGCAGCACAGAGCTGGATACTAAATTCTGCAGCTTCACCAGCAGAATAAAATTCAACTTGCCTGTAGAAAGACAAAAGATTTTGGGAATTCTTTCTGATGTAACTGCTTTGTGCATTGTTCACAAAAAGCTTGAGAGGTGGTACTACTAGCAGTGCTTTGCCTGCATGATTCTTGTGCAGTGCTGTGGGAGCACATTTCATGCCAAGAGTGTCATCACCATCTGGAGTGCCTCCTCTCAGGTCCCACTTGGACCAACCACTTTGGGATGGTCAAGTTGACAATGCACAAGGAGAGAACTAAAACATCCAAGGCCATCTGCCCCTTTCTGTTAGATCATACTTTTTCAGTGTGTACCATGTCTTCAGAGACTAAAGCCTCTGCATGCTTATTCTTCAAATGCAGATCAAGGACTGTAACTCAGATCATAACTCTAGTTTTTCTACCAGAAGGTGGCCCATTGCATCCCATGGAACATATTTGCTGCCCAAGTGGATTTTCACAGATAAGCCCTCAGATCCAATGTCCCTTATATGCAGATGAAATTTGTGGTCTAAATGGCAAGGTTTGCAATACCACTGCTGACATGCAATGGCATAATGAACACAGTCCAATTTTCACACTTGCTGGAGTGTTGAGGTGAACAGCTATGAAAATCTCTGTGCAGACAGTTGTTGCTACCTTAGTACCTTTTTCAAAATAAAATCTCCTATAGTCATTTTGGGGATATGGGATTTAACATATACACATCCCTGTAAGCTGCTGTGTTTAGGGAGGGGAGCAGACAATGCAGTGTGCCTATTTTGAAAACCTGCGCTGCACTTCCCTGAGTGGCACAAGTAACTAACTTGGGCTATGAGTAAGACCACAGATTAGGCGGGGAGCAGGTGGGCAGATCTTGATGTAGGCAGTTACTATTTGGAAGTTTTCTCCCACAGCTCAAAGTCCCAGGAGAATATTTAAAAGGTAAAGCAGTTCTTGCATTCGGACTGGTAATGTACATTGTATTCTCACAGTTTGGAGATCAATGCCATTATTCCACCAGAACTATATGCATCCTCTCCCTTTTCCTGTGCTCAGCTTAGAAGAAAATATAGAAAAGCAGGAGGCTAATCTTGGCCAGATCAGGAGTGCCATCAGGGTTAGAAAGAGAGAATGTATTGATCTTGCAGTGGTGAAGAGAAAAGGGGAGCCCTGCACATAGATCTTTTGCAAAAGCCAACTGAAACAACTCTGAAGGGAATGTCCTTTGTTACGGTGTTTCTACGTCAACCCAGAAAGCAGTATTAAAAATATTCAAATAACTTCCGGTTTATCGTGGGGCTCCCAAAGATTTTCTGCATCTTTCATTAAATAAAAATATGCAGCGCTGTCTGGAATTACAATGATTTTTATCTTTCTGTCTTCAGAAAAGCATTGTTTTTCTTTTCTTTTCTTTTCTTTAAAACAAGCAAAAAATGAAAAAAAACAACAACCCTTGATCTGGCATTTATCACTCTTACACCTGCCAGTAAATGGGATGCTTTCAGTGTTCTGAGGCTGCCACCATTTAACACTGTTCCCAGAAAACTCTGGTCTTCTTCCAGCACATGTTCAAGAACACAGCCATACTCAAGCTCCAGGACCTCACTGCACTCTTTATTTATTTTCTGCTTGATAGAAGAAAGAAATCAAAATAATAAGAATATTTGAAGGATTTTAAAAGGATGGAGGAAAAATGGAAAAAAAAAAAAATATACAACAAAATATAGGGCAGGTAAAGCAGAGAAAGAACATTAAACTGAAAAAAATAAATAGAGAACGAAGTTTCAGCAAACAGACTCATCACAATTTAGTAGTAGAAGATTGACAGCTAAGGACACATAGGAGGACACATATGCGTCTGATTCTTTATATAGCAAGTGAATCACGTCAGGGAGTTGTATGAGTTTGTGAAGTTTCTAGAGCCTTTGGATGGTGCCCATGTATTAGTCAACCCCCAGTTAGCCACATGATGATGTGGTTCACACATGGGGTCAGAACATTAATTTTAAGAGCAAGCTTCCAGTTTAATTATAGCTGAAAGGAATTTAGTTTGCACACACCAAAAGCACATAGAGAAACCACCACAATGCAGATAGAAACAGTTGAGGAAATCACATTAAAGCAAAAATAGTACTGCTATGAACAGTTAAGTCTGATAGTTTTTGTGGTCACACCCTCAGTAATTTGAATCATATTTATACATTTCCAGCTGGGGAAGAATTTTTAAAACTTTTGATTTCCCTTCTAAGTAACTGAATTTTAAATCTAATGCCGGTAATTAAAAAACTCCAGGTTTTTGGTTTTTTAGGTTATTGAGTGTGATATCTGCCATTTTCTTACAAACTGACATGGCTGGTGACTCCATCACTTTCCTGGGCAACCTTTTTCAATACCTCACCATGTTCTGAGAAGAATTTTTTCCTAATATCCAATCTGAACCTTCCCAGGCGCAACTTAAGTCCATTAATTCTCATCCTATCTCTAGTTACTTGTGAAAAAGGGTCAACATACACCTCATTACAACCTCATATAGTTGTAGAGAGCAGTAATATTTCCCCTGAGCTGCCTCTTCTCCAGACTAAACAATTGCATCTCCCTCAGCTACTCCTCATAAGACTTGTGCTCCATACTTTTCACCAGCTTTGTTGTTTTTCTTTGGACACACTCCAGAGCCTCAATGTGTTTCTTGTAGTGAGGGGCCCAAAATTGAACACCATACTCAAGGCACAGCCTCACCAGTGCCAAGTAAAAAGGGATGATCTCCTCCCTAGTCCTGCAGGCTGCACTATTTCTGATACAAGCCACAATGCCATTGGCCTTCTTGGCCACCTGGGCACACTGCTGGTTGTCAGCTAACACCCCCAGATTCTTTTCATTTGTGCAGCTTTCCAGCCACTCTGTCCCAAGCCTGTAGGGGATTTTGTAACCACAATACAGGACTTGGCACTCGGTCTTGTGCCATCATACAGCGGGACTCAGCCAATAGATTCAGCCTATCCAAATCCCTCTGAAAGGGGGATCAATCCTTCCTCACAGATTGGTGTTATATACAAATGTACTGAGGGTGCACTCGGTCCCCTAGTCCAAATCATCAACAAAGCTATGAAACAGGGCTGGCCCCAACACTGATCCCTACAGAATACCACTCATGACTGCTCACCAGCTAGATTTAACTCCATTCACCACAACTCTCTGGGCCCAGTTCTCCAACCAGTTTTTCACCCAGCCAAGGGTAAACCTGTCCAAGCCACAGGATGCCGGCTTCTGTGGGAAACAGTTAGAAGCTTTGCTAACATCTGTAACTACACTGACAGCCTTTCCTTCATTCACTAAGCAGGTCACCTGGTTGTAGAAGTAGCTAAGTTAGACAAGCAGGACCTGCCTTTCATGAACCCATGCTGTGGTTCATCATCGTATCATGTCATCATAGCATCGGCTATGTCTGATCCCTGGCTGTTCCCACACATGCTGCATGATCACAGTCAAGATAATCTGCCATCAATCTCCACCACCAAGTGGATTTAAGTTGCATCTTATATGAGAAGGATTTCAAACATTAAGCACATTTGGCTATTTTGCTAGAAAAAATCATTTAAAATAATCATTCTTCTATTATATAATCTATGTATAATCTGTCTTCTATAATTTTTCAATTGTATTTTTGGGGGAGACACAGCCACATTCAAGGCTGCAATTCTCAAAGCCTCAGAATAATTGGCAGGCCCACTTCTAGACCTAATGTGCCACATATATTTTTGTGGCAGATCTCTGAGTTTAGATAAGTTTTGATATATCTAAGATACATTTAATTAGACACGCAGGAATTAGTTTTTGTAGGGATAGGATGAAAGCACCCAGACTTACTGGATTTAGATTCAGTGAACAGATATCAGATCCATGCATGTACAGCAGATATTTGTCTTAAGTATATATTTTATGCTAATCCGTGAAGATTATCAATTCCACTCAGAACAGAACTCAGCAGGATAAAGCGTAGACCATCATTAAACTCTCTTTTTACCTTCCAATCTTAACGGCTTCAAACACTGATGGCTGATAGATCTTGATTTTCTGAACCATGGCTCTTGAACAGAACAAATACAGTCATACACTAACATCTGGCTATTCCTTATTTTCTTTTTGTGCTTAACAGACAGTGTTTTGAGATCCTGTTCCCTTGACAGACAGTTGACTCCATATAACTACAAAAAGTTCAGAATTAAGTTTTCCAGCTTTCTACATTTCTGAATTGTTTCTGTGAACATAATAGATTGTTAGTTCCTCATTTAAGTTCATGTTCACAATGAAATTCAAATACAAAAAATATCTTTGTCTAGTCTGTACAAGTATTTTAATATCTCCATTTGGTCTGCACGTGACAGCAGCTGCATTAAGATTTCTGCTATTACAGTATAATATTCCTTTTAATAATCAATACATTCCTATCAAATACTACAAAACACATTTCTGATGAGTCCTATTAGTGGAAAAGAATTCAGAGCTGTCAGAAGATGGGGGATGAACAATAATGTGCATAAAGCATCAGAATTCCTTCTCTGAAGCTTGCAAGGGAACACTTGATTGCATTATCACAACTCTAAATTGCAAAGTAAATTCTGTTATAATTTGCAGGTAATGTGATACAATATAAGCTAAGCTGGAGTGTATAAATATCTGCTTTAAACTTCAGAAATGTAAAATAATCATAGAATTTTATTTTTATTTTTCCAAGCTTACTTCATGCAACCTGATCTTATTCTGGTAATGGCACTGCATTGAGCAAGGAGTTGGTGCAAACAGTCTCTGCAGGCCCCTTCCACTCTGAATGATCCATGTTTCTGGAGATATTTAATATACATTTAAATAAGGCTGAAGGAAAATATGAAATCTTAAAAAGAACAAACAGAAAACAATACAAAAAGAAACCAAAAACCCCACACTGTGGCTCATCTCACTGTATTCTTACAATAAAACCTGCTTGATTTTATTAGCATGGCCTGCCTTGTACAGAATGTGGGACTCAATGTACTTAGAAGACCTCTACAAAAAGTAAAGAAAAATGCCATTAATAAATAAAAAATAAAGCTCAGCTATGTTTCAGTCACATTTTCAAAAATATAAAAAATACAGGTAATTGCTCTTTGGCAGAAAACATGTACAAGAAGAATAAACTAAAGTATTACAATGGATCATACTTATCTCAGAACAATTTAAATTCAGAATTTGAAAAGTCTTATTGCTCAGCTTCTAACAGTTCTACTTACTTTCTGGCTTTATTTATCATTCAAATATCTCAAACAAACAAACAAACAAACAAAAGCTTGAAGAAAGAGAGTAATACTTTACATCTTTTACCTGAATCTTTGTAAAACAAATAATGAAAAAAAAAATTTAGAATATTGAAACACTGTTGAAGCCTAGGTAGGCAGGGGAACAGCTATGTAAGAAATGGCAATAGTTAATAGGTACACAGTGTTTTTGAAATCACAAGAAACAGCAAATATAATTAATAAAAACAAAAAATTTTACCCAAAATTGGAACATGATTTTTTTTTCTTATTCAAGGCTTTGCTATCTTGTCAATGTTTATAATACAGATAAAGGCATGAGGCATTCAGTATGTTTAGAAAGTTTTCTGACTGTGCCATTAAGGAGAAATCAATATATGAATAAGTATTCTCATCATGAGGAAAAAAAAGCAAGCAAACAAACAAACAAACCTACCAAACTTCTTAACATGATTCTTAAAACAAACAAACCAACCCAAAACCACAAATAAAAAAAAAAGAATCCTCTGGGCAAAGAAATACAGTGTTACTTTCTTCTCAAAAGAAAAGGCTACCTGGTGCTAAGTGGAATAAACTCAGAACTTTGCAACCAGGTATCAGGAGCCAGCTTTGCAGCCTGAGTAAATTCCCACTGAAGTTATTTACTAAGGACTTCTGTGCCAACACTCTGTTCGCATGAAGGGTACAGAAAGACTACTTTAGGCATCCAGCTTAGTTTCCTATCTTGATATCTCAAATCATACCTAATTACATCAGCAGCACCCAACCATCCATCTAGCAAGTCCATGCAGCTCTGACAATAAAGAGCTGCATGCAGTTGCACCCAGAAAAATGAGACAGAAAAAAGAAGTCGGGGGAGGAATGAAAGGAGATAATGAAGATCTTAATAAGCATCTTGTTACTCAAGAATAGTTGAGGAATGGGACACAGAGCATCTTGCTCCTTCAGGGTATGACTGATACTACACTGAGTTATACACAAAGGTACACAGTCATTCCAGAAAGACCACTGAGGGAGTTAGAATTTTTTCCAGTGGGTATTCAGGGATTGCAAATAGTAGATTAAACTCCTCTTCAAGACCACAGAGTTTGATGAAAACCAAATAAGCCTTCGTGTAAATTATTCTGTGCAATACTTCTCTAGAGTTGGGACTGCAAAGAAAAAAAAGGAATGGAGGGAAAGGATGACAGATGCCTCATTAATACCTAAATGCATTACGTATTTCTTATTCAAAGGAGAGACGTGTGTTATTTCACAATAAAAAGCCTGACCTGCCTGACAAGCATAGTTAAGACTACGCTTGAATGATCCAAGTCAACCAGAAGACTTTTTAAATGTGGTTTTCTTTAAAAAGAAAAACAAAACCCCCATTGATACTGAACTGACTATCTCTGCAGTGAAGAGTTTGCACTTTTTACCAGGTACTCTAAGTGTACTTATATATACTGTACAATAATATATACATTTATATAAACTTATATATACTATATAATACAGGTACTATTTGTTTTCAATCACCGGTATTTTACTGTTAAGCACTTTCTTACATTCTTTAGAAGACACAGAGCAGACATGACAAGTCTCTTGCTCAGGAAGAACACCAAGTGCTCTGAACTCTGAGGGACTTCAATAGGTAACTGAACTCACATAACACCTGACAACTATCTTGGTGACCTCTGAGAGTATTTGAAGAGGAAGCAGGATACAGGCACATACATGCTCCCTAGAAAACAAGTGGCACTTAGGCAATGTAGTATACTTAGAATTCTTGTAATTGGAAGCAAATAAGCTAATTGAAACCTAAGGACTTATTTTAATGGTATTTCTAGATCTATGATCAGGTATCATAGCCATATATACACAATGGCAGCCTATGAAGCAGCGTATCAAAGTTCTCTAAGTACACTCTCTTCCTCATCTGTTGTATACCTACGACAAGATGTGTGGAAAAATCTATTCCAGGTTGACTGGTTCCTATTTCAGTCTTTTCTCCAATGATTTGCATAGACACTAATGCAAGAACTGCTTAAGTTTATGCCAACGCTATCAGGAATGTCAGTGAGTTTGGATACATCTATAAAGGTGGTTGAAAGTCACTAGTGTAGGCAAGCCATTAACCTGTCATTTTACTTCCTCCAAAGAGGAGCATAAAAATCACAAATGTATGTTATGTTTGACCAGTGAGCCTGTCAAATGTTATTAGACTAGTGCCTACAATATTAAAAGAAATTATGAGCCAGCATTTAACTGGTAAAAAACAACCATTGTTTGAAGTGATCTGTTTTGTGAGAGGGGAAAAGAATGTGGTTCACTGTCATCTCATGAAAGATTTTTCAGGTTACAGCCAATGTATAGTGTTAGGAGCATAATGTCTCCATCAAGAGTGAACAGAGTGCTCAATTACAAATTCTGCAGCTCAGTTTACATATCCAGATGAGTGAATGGACAAAAATTTCTGCCAATAGCACAGCACATGCCCACCCTTGGTTAGAGTTACTATATGAACCAAATGAACTGACAGCAATCCTCATGTATCTTCTATCTACAGATGATGATAATCATGTATGAACGAGGTTTGAAAGTGCATCCCCAATACTGACTTTTTCTAAAACCACTTGAATTATCTGTGGTAATAGGCTATAAAGGTGGAAAGTGACAAATTTGTCCTCTTTCTTCTCACTGGACCCCACCCTACTTGACATCTCGTTTCATTTGTCCAAGAGTCTGGGAAATACTTATTTTTTAAAAATGAATGCAGCAGCAGACATCTCTACATCCTCATGTAGGCTGGGAGTAATTCACCAGCCATACTTCCTTCAATGGGGCAAGCTCTGAGAATGAGAAGACACAATAACACTTGGCTTCTGCCTGACAAAGGCTCTTCGGCAAGCATGCATTTTGCTCACCTTGAAGGCTATCACCTCAGATGTGAATCTAATTTTATTCCTTCATCTTTTTGTCCATAATTGGTTTTAAAAGCCTGTTTTTATATACTCAGCTTCTGGGTTTGCACACCAAGGTTGAGGAGTCATTTCAAGTTACTTATAATTTTGTTGCAAGAAAGAGAAGTGGAAATTTAACTACTATATATTCTAGCCTGTCCATAGTGACATCAGCCTGAAAACTCATTTCATTGGATCATTCTGTATATTTCACATCTACACACTGTTGGTATTATTTTTTTTCCCCAAATGGTTAAATACATACAGTGACTGATAAACCTGTCCTTTCTGTAATTATATCTTTTCAAATATTCTCAGCAAGATTGCTCTAAAGAAGCACAGCGTAATTCCATAAGGAAAATCCTTCCTATTGTCTGAGTTGCATTACACACATATTCCTCCTCCTAGTTAACTCCTTACCTGCCAGCCTTCACTAAGCTATGATATCACCTTTAACAGAAGCATCCTGCACTTCTACACAGGAGGGGTGATCATCAACAGCACCTTAAAGAAAGGACTCATTCCAACTATTTGTTCTTCACCATCCCTCCAGCCACACATCTCCCTCCACCACATATATACATATATTAAGAAAAAAAGAAAAGAAAAAGAAAAAAAGAAAAGAAGTTGACTTCATGATTTTTACTCCAAAATTCCCCAACTCCCATCACACAAACCCATTTAAATCATACAACGCATGCAGCAAGAGGCAGACCGCAAGCTTTTTTGCATTTGCGCCTCACCTCCCAGAGGGTGTGGGTGCTAAGGAGGGAACGCCTGGCTCAGAAATAAAGGGTTCGGTACCTAGTGTCTTTTATTTCGGCTTCTGCTATTGCACTTGATCAATAATGACCGCAGTCTGTACCGGCTCCGAGCGGGGACTCACGCAGCCGAGCACTCCCGGACCATCTTCCTAGCAATGGTGACACCGGCGCTGCTCCGAGAAATCCCCAGCCCTCGCGCTCGTCCTCCGGCACGACAGGCTGCTCGGCAGCTCAGCATTTTCTTCGGTCACTTCGTCAGCAGCCGGGAGGAGAAGCATCCATAGGAAAAATGGCATATTACAAATTTTGCTTTGAGAAGCAGAGCTCGGCTCAGACCATTGTCAGGAGCAGGCGGGGGGGGGGAGCGGCTCTTAAAGCTCCAGCAGCCTCTTTCAAGCAACAGCATCTTTGCAGCTGGAGGCGAGATAGCACGGGGGGAGGGGGGAGGGGCCGGGGCGAAAGCATCTTTCTTTTATTTCTCATCTTTTGTTACACTTAACGGAACGATATCCGGCCGCTCGGGTTCTTCAGTAGCTCCCTGGCTAATTATGCCTCCGTGCGTGACTCAAGTCCACACTCACGCACGGCTGCACGATCAGAAGCGAAGGCGGCGTCCAGCTTCGCAGAGAGGAGCTCCCAGAGCGCCGCTCACCGCCGCACCGCAGCTCCGGGAGCCGGGCGGGCCGCCGGGCGACGTCCGTGTGGGGCGGCGGGAGCTCCCCAGCCCGGCGTGTGCTGTGATTCCGAGCGCTGAAACGAACGGCGGTACATCTCATCTAATCGGATACGCGGCTTAATAGAACGTATCATCGGCCGTAATCCGGCCGTGACAAAGCGGAGATAATATCTGCTGTCGTCCGAACGGCCCAGGCTCGTCATTAACGGCGCGCGTTCGGATACGCCACGCGTGGCTGAGCGCCCTCCACACCGGGGGCAGCCCGCGATGCCGTGGGGCTGCCGGGATGGGCACTGCTTGGCGGCGGGGACTTCCCCTGGAAGCGACAGCAGTGGTTTCCACCGGTCCTTAAATAAATTCTGAAGTAATCGCGTCTGCTGTCCCTGCCTCACGCACGCGGCTCCCCCGGTGCAGCTGCCGCTGCTTCGCGCGGCGCTCGTTTCCTCACGCCCACTACGAAGAATGAAAGAAATCATAAGAAATAAATAGATAAAGGGACGCTGCCTGTCCCCTGCTCCTGCAGCTGCCCCGCGAGTCGGTGGCAGCCCTCGGGTGAGACTGAGAGTGTTAATTGGGAAGTACCAGCAAATGATTAACAATCGAGATTTCCTAAGTGTTGATCTGAAATTAAGTTCCTCGTGGGTTGAGGACCAGCTCTGCGAGCTTTGTTCTTGCACAAAGGATTTCAGAAAAGGTGTTCTGTCCACGCAGCATTGATGGTGCTGCTTCAGAAGGTTGAATTCACTTCAGCCACCCCAAGAAGATGCAGTGGCAGCCACACAGCCTGTACAGGCACCTCTGCAGCAGCTCCAGCCTGTCCTGCTGCTCACTCCTGGAATGTGAAAAATGAGAATACATGCACACACACACACACATATAGGAGTAAGCAAACAACTGAGAACCATTGCCAACACAGACACTAAGAACAAGCGCAAAGAAAATAATGGTGCCATACCAGAGCTTGTAGCAAGAACTTGGCCTTTGCCAAATGCAGTGCATGGGTTAAAAGGGTGAGAATAAAGTAATTCTTCCCCAGACTGTGTCAGTACTGCAGGTGGCTTTTTAACACCTCTTTTGGGTACTCCAGCCCTCTACACTGACTCAGTTCATTTTCAGCATACAAACCACTGCTTGTTGCTGCTTGTTGCCCAGCAATCACACTGCAGCTGAGAGCATAAAATTAATCATTAAGGTTGGAAAAGACAAAGAAGATCAAGGCCAGTCATCAACCTGTCCCCACCATGCCCACTAAACCATGTTCCACTGCCACATCCACACATTTCTTGAACAACTCCAGGGACAGTGACTCCACCCCTCCCCTCTCTGAGTAACCTGTTCCAAACCATTACCATTCTTTCTGAGAATATCCTAATATCCAACCTGAACCTCCCTGGCACAGCTTAAGGCCATTATCTCTTATTCTGTCTCTAGTTACCTGGGAAAAGAGGCCAACATCCACCTCAGTATAACCTCCTTTCAGGGAGCTGTAGAGGGCAATGAGATCTCCTGTGAGCCTTCTCCAGGCTGAACCATCCCATCTGCTCAACTGCTCCTCATTAGACTTGTGTTCCAGACTCTTCACCAGATTTGCTTCTCTGGATACACATGATTTGTCACCTGTCACTAAATTACCCACATGGCCCCCACAAGAACTATGAGCTTTGTGTTAGGAGAGAGATGAAAAGCTCAGCAGCCCAGAAGACACTGCTGAGAGCAGGCATGTTTTGCAGCAAGGCACCTTCTTCAAAGAAGGGCAAATCTCATTATTATTATTATTTTCCCAGGGTTAAAGCACATTACTTCATTGCATAACAAGGCATGTAGGCCAGAGCAGAACTTTCCACTTAAGATTGTCTAGAACTCAGTGCTGATGTTTTAGAACAGCATCTATATACATGAAAATATCACTCTTTTCTTCAAAGTATTGATTAAAATGAGTGATTTTGATAACAACCCTCCTTCTTCCTCTATTTCAGACTGCAACTTATTGATTAAAGCATTTGCCATCCATGTTGGAGAGCTCAATGTCCTTGTTCCCCCACGGTAGTTGTTTTCAGCACTTGGCTGAGGAAACATTCCAGTTGTTCCACATAGCCGACTATTTGCACAGCTGTATAGCTGGCAGCCCTCATTTGTTGTCATTAAAGTTATAAAGACTGGTGGAATGCTTTGGGAGGTCTGTTGGCCCTTCAGCTCCTCATGCCTGTCCTCTCTACAGCCTTCCAATTGTTAAGGCAAAAACCCAGAATAGAAAGTACTGCCATTACTGTAGTATTGTCCTAATTGACCTGCTGCCTTTCGCTTCTCTGTTGCCAGATTCACAAATGAGTAAGTGGCCTAAGTATCATCTTTAATAATGCCGAGGTTGCTGCATAGTGCAGAAACTGCCAATTAGTACCTGTGCTTTGTGGTACCTATTTAAACAGGAGTGTCCTTCTATTCAAGGCAGTCGGCTTTTGAGGTCAATGAGATAGAAGAAAAAAGGAAAAAATAAAGAATGGCATGTAAAAAATGAGAGAACAGACACAAAAACCAGAACAGAACAAGTCCTTTAGGCTTCATCATAATAAAGGAATGCTCCCTATAGCAGAGAGCATCTTCTGGTAACTCTTAGTGCATGGGTGATTGTAATCAAGAGCATAAGAGCGTAATGACATTTTATGGAAGCTCTATCAGGGAAAGGTACAGAATATACTATTAAATGATGAGCTCAGCCTTTCCTTGAGGGGAATTTGATCACCAGATCACCGAAAGATAGATTTGCTTGTCCTAATTTTGAATATGCCAATCAAATCTAATAATTGCCCCAAAATATTGAATGCTCAGGCTGACAACTGCTGCTGGTATTGAGCCTGTGAAATTTTATGGGACAAATGAAGTGAACAAAGACAGGTTATACTATACTCTTTATTACCGTAGGAAGTCCTCCTTACCATTCACCAGATTGTTTTTAAAAAAGAGAGTATAATCATATGACAGAAAGAATATTTTAAAGACACGTCTGAAAATTGGCTTTCTTCCCTGTGTAAGACTAGCCATGGGCTTTTCTCATGTGCTGTCTCCCACAAAGAGAAAGTGGAGGCTGATAAAATCTTTGGTCTGAACAGAGTGAAAGGGTGAAGGAGGGAACTGACACCATCATAGTCTAAAGGAATGAATGCATAGATCAGTGAGAAAGCAACTTGGAAAATATTTGCCTTTGCTTTCAAGACATATAGTGTAAACTGAAAATCGGTAATGGCTGCAAAGATATATGATGTGATCGAAGCGACAAGATGAGAAAGTGTTTCCTGTAGCCTTGTTTTGAATAATACTGATGATATAGCCCTTTATTTATTAATGCCTGGCAAAAGCTACTACAGCATGATGAAGGCCTCCATAAGATTTTTAGATGAATATGGAAGAAGGAGAAACCAGTCTCAAAAATGTTATGTTGGAAGAAGAAAAAATAGTCATGGTGTAGAGATAGTCTTCTCTTGATCAAGAAGAATTAGGGACTAAGAAAAGAGCACAAAAATGAAATTCAGTGGATCTTGGCAGAGGCTGGAAAAAAGAAATGTAATATTGTGTGAACAACTTACATTCCAGCATAATTGGAGTTATAATTCAAACTGTACATTACAATTACATTCATGCTTATTTCCCAAAGGTTCCCAAAGCGTGTTACCATAGCTTTAAGGGTTTCTCTGTATTTCCTCCAATTTCTTACCTATTTAATCTGTGGGTTTTACCTGCCATAACTTGATTCCTAGTTTTGTTTTGTTTTGTTTTGTCTTGTTTTGTTTTTGTTTTGTTTGTTTGTTTTTACCAGGAGACTGTCATAAATCTGTTTTTCTTACACAAAAAGCATCCCACATGTGGCCTCAAAAATCATTGTGGTTACTTTAAAAACATCTCACTGCAGATATATGATAGGGGTGGGGAGCGATTTAAAACACAGGCATAATTTCAGCTTAGATATAAATTGTTCAAAGCCAGCTAAAGACCAATAAAAGAGAAGCCTGAGAATTTGACAGTATTGTTAGCACCTTTCTGTACAGCTGAAAGTCTTCAGCTGGGAAAAGAAAGCTTTTGTCTCTGTCTCAATTTGATCTGCAGAGCAGGCTCTATTTACAATATAAGGAATGGTTGATTGGACCAGGCTCTTCTGGTCGTATTACACTCCTTCAGAATATTTTTTCTGGAGGCATGATTTGAGGACTGATAAAGTCCTGCTCAAAAATCCTAGTAACTCATATACTTGCCTATGAGACCTGAAATATGAAGGGGATTTTTTTTGTGGTCAGACAGAGTATGATTGGGAACACTGTCTCAGAGCAGGCATTGCACCTTCTTTTCTTTTTTGTGTGTGTGATTTATGTTAACTGGTGAAATATTTCTTGCAACTGACATAGTATAAGTGAGTGAGTAAACAGTTTAATTCAGCCTGTTACTGAAATATTTGAGGTATAATTTAAAAAATTCACATTGCTATGGATACCATAAAAAATGAAGTGGCCTTTGACTATAATCAGATTTTCAGTGCTATCAAGTATTTCATTACTTTTTATTATCTTTAACATATAGGTGCAACAACTAACTGCATGAAGTTAGTGGTATAATTTTTCCTTTCGTCTAGTTTGTATTTTCACTGCAAATTTCTCTAGATTGGTCTTTGCGGATGACATGGAGCAAATCTGGCTGGATAACAGTGATGACTTTAAAAGTCACTGAAATCTATGTATACATTTTAGAGTGAAAATTACATCCTGTGCACACTGCTTAGTTAACAAGCCTCCTTTCCATACAGTGGAGATGCAAAAGCATGCAGATTCTCAAAATAGCAACAGTGATCAAGAAACAGTACATCACAATTTTAAAGATACTCTAAACTTTTTAAAGTTTGTGGTCATAATACATTTCTTGAAGGTCATTCAATTTATAATCCACTTCATCACATAGAGTGAGTTAAAGGAAGAACAAATACCGAAGTGAAGCACAAGGACCACAAAGTGGATGTTGACCAGAGGAATCAGTGAAGAATAATATGACCCATAACTGATGTCAAAGAAAGATCTTATCATTAAGAAGCAGTCCAATCTATACCATCTGCAATGTGCTATCTTAGCCTGCATTATGGCAAAGAAACTAATTGACACTATTAGTCTTGTCTGCATCCCAGGATTTATGCTTCATTACAAACTTGGAAAAACTTGGAAGGACCAATGACCCCTCCACCAAGACAAGATGTTGAGGCATCTCGCTGTGTTTCAGGTCATGTCTGGATCTTCTACGTGTAAATACATCAGACCTCTTTACACTAAAACCATGCAAAGCAGAATTCAACTAAAAATTTCCACCACCAAATTACCAGTAAACTCCACCTCGGTGTAACATTACATCAGCTACTTCAAGTTTCGTAATCTCCCAGTCTTGCAGAAAAAGTGTTGTTTGTCTGGATTAAAATCCTTCTACGATCAGGAAACTGCAAGTACAGCAGTATATGAAGTAACTGTGAGTATGTAATGCAGTATTACTCCTCAGCCAGACTGGGTGCTCTGAGAAAGTCAGAATAAACACAGTGCTCTTCATTCTAGGTTTCAAGCACTTGAATATATATTTTTAAAAAAGTTCAGATTCTAAGTAATTTGAAGTATTTCATGGCTCTGCTTTAATTTTGAATTTGGTTTGGTGTTTTTTGGAGGATTTTGCTGTTGTGTTTTTTTTTGTTTGTTTGTTTTTGTTTGTTTCTTTTCATTTGTTAAAGTGTTGGATTTTACTGTTATGTTCCTTAACTATAATAGCATGTTTTATGTTTAGGAAAAAATCTCATCCCATCTCTGAAGGACCTTCAAAGAATCTTAATAGGCTTAATAGGCTAAATGTTGCTGTGTATAAACATACCACACCAAAGGCACACAAGAAAGCACACTTAAGTATGATCTTCACTGTATACCTTCTGCCTATAATGAGATAAAGAAAACAAACAAACAAACAAAAAACAGAAGAGATAGTAGTTAAAACAGATGTTAGTGAAATGGCTCTGTTAATTGTTTTGCAAGTATATTTATATTTACTAGAGCATGAGATATAAGGAGCTGTTTAGGTTAAATGCCTTCTCTGGGGTGTTAAACAGATCTTCACAAAAACAAACAAGTTTGTTGTTATCTCTTCTTTAAAAATGTTTTCCCAGCTTTCAAGTGTTCATTTTCATCTACAGCTGAAAGCACATTTACTTCCTTCTTGGTGCATTTAAGAGAACAGAAGCACCCAGTGCTGGGAAAAGAACTTTGTAAGATGGTCAGTTGCCAAGAGAATAAAACTTTTTTGTCAACACAGTCAGTATTTCAGGAGATACCTCCAGGAATGGGGCACCCACAGTTTCTCTGGACTACCTGTTACTGTACCTCTTCTCTGAGAAAATAATTTCCCCCTAACATCCAATCTAAATCTTTTCTTTATATTTTAAAACTATTCAATTTTGTCCTGTTATTTTCAGACTGTGTAAACAGTTGGTCTAACTCCAGTTTGTAAGCTCCATTGGAACTGGAGGTCACAGTGAAGACTTCTCCAGGCTGAACATGCTCAGCTTCCTTAACCTTTCTTCACAGGAGACATACTTTAGCACTTTGATCATCTCTGTGGCCCTCCTCTGGACCTCCTGCTACAGCTCCATGTCTTTCTTGTGCTGGGGGACCCAGGCCTTGATGCAGTACTCTGGATGGGACCTTGCAAGGGCAGAGTGGAGGGGAACAATCACCTGCTTCGCTCTGTTGGCCACCTCTTCTGATGCAGCGCTGGATATTGTTGGCCTTCTGGATCACAAGTGCACACTGCTGGCTCACGTCAGGCTTTTTGTCCACTGCAATTCCCAAGTCCTTCTCTGCAAGGCAGCTGTCAATAAGTTCTTCTCCCAGTCTGTACACATACCTAAAATTCCCCTGACCCATGTACAGCACCTTGCACTTGGCCAGGTTAACTTCATTCAGTTCTTGTGGGTCCATTTTTCTAGCCAGTACAGGTTTCTATGTTCTATTGTATCAACTGCACCACTCAGCCTGGTGTCATCAGCAAACTTGCTGAGGGTACTCTCAATTTCACTGTCTACATCATTCACACAGATGTTGAAGAGCACCAGTCCCAAGACTGACCCCTGGGACACACCATTCATCACCAGCCTCCACCTGGACATACAGCCATTGAGCACAAGCCTTTGGCTTCCTGCATTCAGCCAATTCCTTATCCACCAAATAGCCCAGCCTTCAAATCCATCTCTCTCTAATTTAGAGTTAAGGATGTGGTGAGGGGCCATGTCAAATGCCTTGCAGAATTCCACGTAGGTGACACCAGTGTGGAGTATGGCCCATGCATAGCCTGCTGAAGAAGGGGAGAGGTTGTCCAAGACTGCAGAACAGGATCGGGCATGGGTCCAGTAGCCATCGTCTGGTCAGTAACAAGAACTGCTCCTGCCATGCAGGCTGGATAAGGCCATAGCTATGCCTCTGTCACTCCAGTCACCTTATCTGTGCCTAACAATATATGGCCTAGTACTTGCATCAAGGGACTGAGCTATGGCCTAGCATTCTCATAAAATAAAATAAATAAATAAATAAAAATACCATTCATCGTGTAATTTTAAATGGAGTTAATTATTTTCCTCTTAAACTGAAATTGTGTTAAAAAAATATCTGCCATAATTCTCATTCTGTTAGGGAGAAAGAGAATAAGAAAGAGTATGACTGCAGTTAACCTCAGTGTTTAGCTGTTCAAACACTGATGAACTGCGGGATTCAATCAGCATTTATTGACGAACCTCATCCCAGGATGTTGTATGGCCTCATTTTTTGGAAAACTAAACTAAACCCTCTTTTCTTATAGAGCATCTTCTATTGCTTGACAGACACAAACTGTCCCCACTTCATTTTCTTGTATGAATCCCATTGGACGTAACTGTATACCTCATTACCTAACACCTAGCTCAGAGCCAAGGAGTCTTTAGTATGGTGTGGCAAATTAGACCTTACAAAGCCAAGAACTTCTCATCTGTGGATCTTCATTGATGCAGTTGCATATGAAAAACAAACAAACAAAAATATATTCAAGTGTCCTCTTATCAGGAAATTAATTAATGGAAACACAGAAAATATTTTACTGATAAGGGAAAACCAGTAGAAAAGTAATGCTAACTGATAGTAAATCTGCATAAATACTCTAGCATGGAGAAATTTTCTGCATGTTTTGAAATACATCTACTATTTTGCCAATTGATTCCCAGGTAGTAAAAGATTTCCAGTAACTGTCCCCCTATGCATTTATTATTTAAGGTCTAACTATTATACTTAACAAAAAAGCTCACTTCTAAAAAAATCAAAAGGGCAGATCGTAAGAGATGTAAGAATATCTTGAAGTAGAAGAATAGGAAACTTTTCTTGAGATGGTTTTTAACACAGAACAGCATCAACACAGAGTGCATTGCATGCAGATTCTGGTGTAAAGAGCTGGAATGAAATTATGGCATTACATAGGAATGGGCTTTAGCTTCAGACTTCGGGTTTCACGATGTTTAAATGTGCAGATGTTTTTAATTACCCAAACAGTTGGTATTCACTTTTCTTTCATGAGTTTGAACAACTTGTTAAGTCTCTTTCCAGAATAATTTTTGAGTGTAGCAAATGATTACTGTTTTCCCAAGCCTCCCTCACCTGCTTCAGGAACCCAACTCAGCCTGGAGACTGTTAGACTGTGCCTTGCCTAGCTCCCCACAGCCCTGCATGTCGACCGTGCATGTTGACCACGCAACCCATTTGGCTGTGCCCACTCTAGGCTTGTAGTCCAGCTGCAGCCAGTCCCAATCCCCAGGGAGGTGCCTGGTGCTGGAGCTGCCCCCTGCCCCTGGCTGCCTCTGCTCTTGGCTGGGGGCTGCTGCCCCAGATTACCAGCCCCAGGGGCCCCAGCCCCAGCTGCACCGTGGCAGCTGCTCTGTGCATTCTGCCTTACAAGACATTCTCAAATAACCTTTACTGCTTAATTTTACCACTTTTCTTGAAGTACTGTGTTGCATAAAATGTTAAACATATTGTAATGTAAGAAATGAAATTTTATGGCAGCTCTCCTAAAGCACTCAACAGATTGTCTATATTTTAAACTGTACTTGTCTGCCAATTTACCACACATTATTTTTACAAATAAGTTCATACTGAGTGTACACAAAGACTGAATGCTTTAAATAGTGAACCACAAAAACAAGGAACAAATGAAAGAATAAGAGGCTGAAGTACATGAAGATTTCATGCTTTTGGTTTTGTTTGCTGCTTTTTTAAATTAAAAAAAAAAAAAAGTGCATTTAAGGTGAATGAGCTTTGTCTCAGCAAAGTGCATGTTCACACACTGTGAGGTGTGAGGCGTTACTGACTGTATGTGTCAGCCTGTAATCATGCTACTGGCCCTTTTAGCCAGTCCACAGTTCTTCATGACATATTCCTGCTATGGCACAGACAATGCAACATAACTCAGTGGTTTTTGAAGAACGCTTTCAGGGCAAGCTAGGCATTAGCTTGAGGGCATTTCTCTGCCTTTCACCTCCAAAGAGACATCTCTTCCTGTCATTGTCTTCTATGCAGAAAGTAGTGCTAGCAATATACTGAGTTGAGTGATGTGCATCTGTGGTACGTCCAGGAGGAAGGAGGGATAAGGAGGCCTCTCTCTTCCCACTCATACTCACACTGTCAGAGTGCGACACAGCAGAAGGCACTCATAGGGCTGCGAGTTCCACACTCACCCCTCTGGTTCTGTCTGACTGTGATAGGTTTCAGAACTTCATTTTCAGGACTTTCATTTCACTACATGCATTGCTGTATTTATTACATTTTCAAGACTTCTTTTGTAACACAGCGGAGCCTGAGAGTTTCAGATTTTGTTTAAAAATAAATTTACTCTCAAGCAATCTTATGACTATGGGAATTGAAGTGATAGCATGTCAAACCTGTAGTTTAACTAGGTTAAACTAGAGAAGAGGGAAGAGACAGAATAAGGGCAACTGGAGTGGCGCTTGTGGAAAAAAATATATGAATAAGTGTATTCTTTCATATTGCTTTGTTTTCCTTTTAAAGATAGCTTAGTGCTTCCGAACCTGAATGATGCAGTTCCAAGAAGAGTGGATTGCAATCTCAACTTGGGAGAATTGGGGAGAAAAATAAAAATACTTAAGCCTTTCTCCTAACTTCTCTGCATGAAAAGTGAAATCCACAGCAAGTAGACCAGCTGAAACATAAATCACCTCAGTGTTGTTGAGCGTCAGCACCATAAAGGGAAGTATTAAAATCAGGAGAGAACCCACTGGCAGTAAGTCTGTGATTCTGAGGCTCATGTAAGCATGCAGTTTGTCTCTGCAGCCCAGATCTCTGCAGATGGTAAACAAAAACACTTATGGCAACTGTAAACAAATATTAATTTGGTGGAATGGTGTCTATACAAAGTGGTAATTCTTTTTATACTTAGTTAACATTCTGACCATATGTGAATACCAGGATCTTCAAAGTATCAATTCTTTTGATCCATCATACTCATGTATTATTTATTTGTTCTTTATAGATAAAAAATATGTTAATGCAAGCTCTCATAATAGCGGATTTTAGAAACATAAAATGGTACGAAATCTTTATAGTAATACTCGGAGTGTATTTTTGTCTTCATTTGGAATTTTGTATTATCTAAGTGCTTGAAATTTTATACTTTCTATTAATTGTATTTACTGTGTGGTCAATTTTTCTAGGAAATAGAGATTCCTTCATGTGTTTATTTTTCATCTGAAAACCTCCCTCACTTGTTTGGATTTTCATTCTATTAATACTTGCCATTATATCTAAAGCATATATCAACTGTGGGAATTAAGAAGTGTAGTTTTCCAAGTTGTAGATGTGTTAGTATGACTCGCTATAAAATGTGTATTTGGGAATGAATGTAGTTTAAATCCATTGAATTCATCCAAAACTGCTTGTTAGATCAAATGACTGAAAGAAAATATTTGATGAATATACACAATACGGATGATTGTACTAAAATTTATCTCTATATGTTGTGCTATTTTAGCTTTGCACTGCTGCATGATGCAGTCTTCATCATTTCCGAGTGTTTTGCAAAGCATTAGGAAATCATTTCAAGCACACAGTGTTTTCAGGAGTGGGTTTGTTGTTTTTTTGTTTTTTTTAGTAATTTGTGAGTGTCCTGGAAATAATGAGAGCTATAATATACTGTGGTAAGTTTTCTGTATTCCTTGTGGAAGACATTCTGCCATGTGGGATTCAAATCTATCTTGCTGTCATAAAGACCTGCTGTTTTCCTCTTTGCCTTTAAAATGGTGTACTAACAATAGAAATACTCACAGATGAAACCATGGTTACAGTGGGAATAAGTTGTATCTGAATCACTGTGAATTTCTATTCATTTTTGTTGTGTCCTTCATTGTAGGCATGTATCCAGCATCTAAAGTACTAGCAGTTGCTTTGGTACTTAGAGAAGGAGGGAGGGAGAAAGATAGCTTGGATATGTCTAATTATACTCTTATTTTGAGAAAAGGAATTCAAATAGGAGTTCAGAAAGTCTAAATATGCTCTTGAAACTCTTCACCAAGTGGGAGAAGAACAGAAAAAAACATGCCAACTTGACATCACTTCTTTTTAAATGACATATCAGTTGTCCTTCCTTCTGCATCACTGATATAAAGCTAAACCAAATTAGTACATGCACTAGGCAGTTTTGTCCCTGGAGTCAGGGCCAGACCAAAAATCAATGAAATCATTCTCCAAGTAAAATACTAACCAGTAGGAGTTTTAAATGTGTCAGAAAATGATTCTAGGTAGTCAGCAAATAAAGCGTCAGATGTATCACTTTTCAAAACAAATTAATCATCTCTTTCCAGTTTATTTATATCTTCTCCACCAAGACAGCAAATAGAGCAGAAAACAAAATCTTTCATATTCAAATTTTACTGAACACAGGATGACACTTACAGCTACAGGGCTTGAATTTCATTTCCATGTACTTTTATATAACACTGGATTATACTTGGACACACTTTTTGAATAAATACTGTGGCATTAACCACTCCTCTTGAAGCTTATGAGTCTAATTGTGAACTAGAAGGGAACATTTAATAACAAATAGTTATAGTTGTGTGAAGCTTTGCACTATGTTGGTCCCATTGGCATTTTTTAGAGGAAAACAGAACATTCGTTGCAACTTCTAACTTTTACACCTTTTTTTTTTTTCCCAATGAAGTAGTGTATCACTGTCCCAACAGTCTTATGATTAATGAAACACTGGGATGCACTTGAAGCAGTACAATGTGCAGTACATTAAAATAAAAAAAAGCAATTTCTGACACACACACACAAAAAAAAAAAAAAACAGAGAACCTGCTATATAAGGAGAAAGTTCCTGATACAAAAAGGAAAAAACCGAATGATTCATCCTTCAAAAGAATGAATTCAGACCTCTCCAGAAAGATTTTGGTCAATCAAGGAGTGCTACTGTACCTGTGGGAAATGTATATTTTTCTACTCCTCTTCTTTTTTTCTTAAGTAGCATTACAAATTTATTTACATATATGTATTCAGCATGCTCTCATCAGTGCTATTGTGCACCCTTCTAGGGCACAGCACTAGAATTACTTTGATCACCCGAAAAACTGGTTTCAGATGATCAACGAAGATCCAAATCCATCTTAATCAGGTCAGGGGTGGGGAAAGCATGAATGTATCTACCTTTCCTTCTAGCTCTTGTTTTGTGCTCATATACAGAATTGAATGTATGAGTACTGATTTTGTCTGTAAAGTTAACAGACAGCACCAATACTATACTTGAGTTAAAGAAGAAAAATATTTAAACTCTATAATGCAAAGTTTTTTCATGGCTTCAGGAAAAAAAAGATCAATTTATTAACTAATGGGTTATGAAATATACTTTTAGGTTTAAGTAAGCTTCATTACTAAACATTCTGATGTTAATTATTCTCTTAGTCATGTTGACATACTTTGGAATTGAAAGCTGGCATGGGTATTTCTTAACAGTGACTAACTCTCTTCCATTAGCAAGAATTGAAATAGAAATAAATTTGGTTCCATGTGTTTTATGCTTATGTGCAGCTAGAAGAAATACTTAAAAATCCTACAATTTTCTGCACTTCATAAATCACATCAGGCTCCTTGTAAGTATGTGGGAGTGATCTGGAATAGAAATCAGGATTTTTAATCACAGGAAACCTACTATTTATTTCAAGAGCAGGTTCTTTCTGCAATGTGAACTGTAGAAATGGCTTTATTTGGATGTGTTTAGTTGTCATTTCTGTCGCTTTGGGGAATGTGAAGAGTGGATAGCAGAAGAGCTGAAAAAACTCACAATTTATAGAAGTTTTAAGAAATTACCTATTATTCTTGTTTCATTGTATTAGAAAATAAATTCCAAGTAGTCAAGACAATTTTGTAAGTAGCAATCTAAAATTCCAGTTTCAATTATTTTTTTCTGCAGCTTTCCCATAGAAGAAGACATATAACTTCAAAATTTTTCATTCTAAAAAATTTAAACTTTAGCATTTAAAGAGAATGTTGCATGTAGGGTCGTACTCACAGAATATTTAAGGCTCAAAGAAAGCATCCATTAAGCAGAAGAGCGTAATCCTCAATACTTTAACTTAATAGAACTTAGCATGGTTTTATATTGTTTATATCTCATATTTGTTGTTCTGTACCAAGGTGAAAAGTTGGAAAAGAGTTCTCTGAAATTCTTACAGTCTGCAGTCCCAGGAATTATTCAGGATTTAACTTACTTTTGAAAGTTCCTAGCTCTACCACTGATTTATTTGCCAGCAGGTGTATGTCATTGAAGAGGTGGTCTGAACAGTTAGCATGGCTTCACCAAGGGCAGATTGCCTGAACAATCTGGTAGCCCTCTATGAAAGAGTGATGACATCAGTGGATGAAGGAAGGGCAACTAATGTCACCTACGTGGAATTCTGCAAGGCATTTGACATGGCTCCTCACCACATCCTTAACTCTAAATTAGAGAGAGATGGATTTGAAGGCTGGGCTATTTGGTGGATAAGGAATTGGCTGAATGCAGGAAGCCAGAGGCTTGTGCTCAATGGCTGTATGTCCAGGTGGAGGCTGGTGATGAATGGTGTGTCCCAGGGGTCAGTCTTGGGACTGGTGCTCTTCAACATCTGTGTGAATGATGTAGACAGTGAAATTGAGAGTACCCTCAGCAAGTTTGCTGATGATACCAAACTGAGTGAGTGGTGCAGTTGATACAATAGAATGTAGGAACCTGTACTGGCTAGAAAAGTAAGCCCACAATAACTGAATGAAGTTCAGCATACATAGGAGGGCTCTCCTATGGAGAGAAGTTGTGGGAAGCTCAGCTTGTTCGGAAGAGGGAAGGCTTTTGTGAGACCTTGTTGCAGCCTTTCACTATTTAAACGGCCTTTGTAAACAAGAGGGACACCAACTTTTTACACTGTCTGATGGTGATAGGACAAGGCATAACTATTTTTAACTTAAACAGAGGAGATTTAGATTAGATATTAGAAAGAAATTCTTTACACAGAGGGTAGTTAGGCAATGGAACATGTTTCTTAAAGCAGCTTTGGGTGTCCCATCCCTTGAAGCATTCGGTGCCAGGTTGGATGAGGCCTTGACTGCCTCATCTTGTGGGAGGTGTGTAGTAGGGGGTTGGAATGAGATGAACTTTAAGGTCCCTTCCAACCTAAACAATTATATGATTCTGTGATTCTATAATTCTGTTATTCAATTAGTAGGAGAGGATTACTTTCTTAATCAGAAATTGCCCACCTAGCTAGATTTAGATCCTAGATGTTGATCAGTGGGTGCTTAAATTCCTGTTTTTCAGCATTTCAGTTCATGACTGATTGGCATAGGCAGATGAATTTTGGTGCATCACTGCATAATTTGGCAGGCCTACACCTTTAAATCAGAGTTGGCAATTCTATGAGGTGGTAGGATGTTTGAGATTGTGATACTCAGAACTGCAATAATTGTGTTTGAGTAATTAATATAAGCTGCAAATTTGTTTAATAGCAACCCTTTTCCAGTTAAAGCTACCTATACTTTTAAGACCAAACCCAAATCTTAATCTGCTTTTGCTATCATTCAGTAACCAGTTAAAATCCTATCTGTAGTTAGTTACAGGCATACAGCCAGGCTGAAATGTAAGCAGGGATCAAACAGGCCTGAAGAAGTATATTAGGTAAAAGTTCAATGCAGGTTTGCAAGATGCCAGACAATGACTCTGCGTTTTATAATTTAGTGTTATTACTGCAATGCTGAATAATGCAGGAGACTTGTTAGGTGAAAGTATGAAAAATGATGAACTGCTAATGGAAGAAGTGTAAATCACAGAAAAAAAAATGCATTCACAGCAGCATCGTAGATTTTTGTAATGCATTTTAACATTTGCCATTTGCATAATTAACACATAGAGACAGCATAGACATAATATGTAAGTATATACAATCGAAGATAATGTTTTTGAAATGAGTAATGAGAGAAAGAGTATAGATAGAAGCAACTGTGAAATTTTCTCAGCATAGTGTCATTCAGAGAGACGTTCAGAATGCTGCTCACTTCCACCTCACATTTCCTTCTCAGGTCTCCCCATAGCAATTTTGTAAATAGAGTATATTGGGATTTAGTCATGCACTAAATCCTGCCTAAATTACAAATTTGATCCTAAAATTGTTTCTTTTCTAAACAGTAATGTAGTCCATCTGCTTTACAGGATTCTCCGTACTTCTTGTAACTTAAAATTAGTTCTTGGTAATTAACGATCATCTCACAAGTAGAGCTCTGTTGAGATTTGGATTTAAGCAAAAGCCATGTTGATTGTATCTACAACATGATCATTAAAGAAAAGAAAGCAGCTACATTAGATGGACTGAATTTCCCTCTGCAGGTCTTCAGGGTACTTGTCTTTCTCTTTTAACTGAGAATTCAGGCAAATTGGTTCAATACATTCCTGGAGCAGTCATCTGTAATTCTGGTGAGACAATATCAGTGTTAGTTCCCATCTAAGATGGAAAGATTGTAGTTTATCTCCAAGTAGTGATAAATTATTTTCTTCTGTCAAGTATCATGCTTTTGTGTTGTCATGATCTTGTTACAAAATTAATTTCATTTAGTTTCCAAAGCTTTTATTTCATTTATTTCTGTAAGGTCCTTAAGAATCTTCCTGTTATAACACTGAATAAAAAATAAATACTATGGTAAATTCTAAGAGATTGCTTTATAAATATAGTCAGTGCAAATTACAGACTACTTTTGAAGATCTTTTGGTGGGCAGAAGTGACAGTCTGAAATCAAGAAAAACATGGAGCTTGTATTTTTTATAATTCACTAAGTAAAAGTCAGACATAACCTCACAGAAACTAAACTAATCTCTTTTAATGCTGTTCACTTTCCCACTCCGAAACAGCCAATATTTTCCATGACTTGTTCTGACAAATATGGCATCAAAGGCTTGTGCATGTCTTAAGCTTTTATAGCAGCAGAGAATATGCCAGCTTTGTCAAATGCTAGTAGTGAAAGTCAAGTGGATTTATCTGGGCATTCAAAGTAAGTCTTTCATGTACTCTGCTTTTGTTCAATTATAGCTCCAGTTGACTAATTTGTAGTGTTGTGCCATTTTTTTCCATCCAAAATGAATCAGTCATGCTTAGAAGTAATGAGCCAAACTGTGTGGGTGTGTCCTCACCAGCTGACAGGGCAGAAACCAAAATAAGCATCAAAAATCCCGTTTTACACTTTTCTGTCTTGCCAATTACAAGTTAAAACAAACAGCATACAGATCTGTTACTAGAAAAAGTGCTGGTTATATTTACTTCTCCTCTCATAGATTTTGGATTGCATTTTAAACTGCGTTTCCTAATGTGGAAGGAACAATTAGACTAATATCTTTATCAGTTGGTAAATATATATATATTTATATTTCATCAGTTTGGAAGATGATTACTTACTTCTTTTGACTTTACAATTCTTAGTAGCAGGGTAGAAAATATTTAGTTTGGAGTCTATATGACAAGCCTATTCAGGTATTTCTGTATCTTTTAAAACTAAAGCATATTTTCTTTAGTAATGTGGTTTCTGTATGAAAAGAAAAATGAAAGTGTTAAAGTTTATGCTGCAGTAGGTGAAAAAGTAAACTTTGTCCTTAAGTAGTTATAGTGCACTAACAAGCATAATAATAAATAACTCTGCATGAGTGGGTGGAATCAATACCAAGTCTGCATGCAGTCAAATATTCTCACAGTATCAGGATCCCCACTTACTCAAAAAAAAAAAAAAAAAAAAGGCAATTTTTTAAAAATAGCTTATCTACAAAATGGTTTAGATCATCTGAGAGAACATCTTCCTCTTTCCATGTAAGAGCACACTCAAAATACACATAAATATTGATAAATATTGATAATTTATTTTTAATGTATGAGTCACAGCTACAAAAGATTAAATGGCAACCTAAAAGAGGATAAGACAGCTTGGTCATTGTATTTATCAGTAAAACAAAAATAAAGTGAAAACCTAACACTTCAGGATGTTTTAATTTTTACTTCATTCAACTTCAAATTCGGAGACATTGTTTAATAATCATAATGCTACGCTAAATGGGAAGGCTGTAGTGAATAACAGAATATATCTGAAATACTTAAAACATGTATCCTTGCTGTTATGCTGCAGATGAGATAAAAAGCAGTTAGCAGGAAATGTGAAAGAATGTTTTTGAGTAGTACCCCAGTATTTCTTTTATACATACATATGCATTTGCTTGGAATAAGAATCAATAGACCAGAGAAATCAATGGGGAAAAAACAAAGATTCAACCAGCAACAAGCACAAAAGAACCAACAGATGCCCCAGTAAAATATTTAGACTGTAGCTTAAAAGACTATCAGTTTGTCAGGATGACAACTGGAAACATCAAAATGAAATTCTGTTTATGCAAAAGCTTGAGGGAAAGCCAACAGTAAAACACATAGAGATCTGTTACTTTTAATTCCTCTCTCCAAGTGCTGTAAATCAGATGCTCTTTGGAAGAAATGCTTTAGCAATGAACCCTATTACTGTCACAAATCCCCAAAGCAAATTTTTGCTAGGTAAGGATTGTGCTTTGATGAGTGGCTAAAAGCATTGATATTCAGTCAAAGGGAAGAAAGTGAATAAATGAGGAAGCAGGATTTGGAGGAAAGGATGCGTCTGAGGAATTGGAAAAGGTTTCAGTTGAGTGCAGTATATACAGGTATATAAGGAACTTCCTCCATCACCTTTGGAGATTACTGAAAGTCCGGATAATCAAATACATTTTAGGACTCAAATTTTGGTAAGTCAGTAGCATTACACCTCAAAAGGCATTACAACCTCAGTACAAGGACATACAGAACTGGATGTTCACGATAATATTCAATTAAAGTATATGAATTAACTCCTCAGTTCTAGTTCACGGTAGTCTCTTCACTGTATATATGTAATAACCAGGTGTCAGAGACAGATGAAATTTGGTATCAACATTATAGATATAACTCCTGTTAACATTCATCTCAGTGCTTCTTCCTGTGGTGTTGCGTTTGATTCTGGTACTTAGATTAAGGACCAAAAGAGTTCTCAAAGAATTGACTGTGAAGAAAAATTTTAACAGTGTAAGACAGTGATGGCAACACCTGTACAATCTTAACTGATATATATATGAAATTACAAAAAATTGCTCACAAGTGGCTTTGAATAACCGTGGAGAGCTATTTTCCTTCAAAGAGCAGAGTGCTGCTTATTTTTTTCCTGCTCGCAAGAGTAATTTTTATGAATTTTACTACTAGAGAAAGTAACCTAATACATTAAAACATCCATAATGCTCAGTAAGTCTCAGTAAAGCCAGATCATTACCACTTGACTTCAAAAGATAATGGATCTCAGACATGACATAGCAACATCAGTCACCTTGGACACGTGCAAATGTCTTTTGTCTTGTTTAGGATATTCATTATCTCTTATCATCTAGTCGTCCTGTATAAAGTGGATAATGATAAAACATATATCTGTTTCAGTGGATCTAGAAACCTAACAACATTGAATTTCAGGGAAAAGGGACTGTCACCTGAAGAGCATATTTCAGATTTTAAGCTGGATGAATGAACTACTTGTACTGCTCTTCGATACACTGAAAGGAAGGTAAGCCATCCAGAGAGACCTGGACAGGCTGGAGAAGTGGGACCATGATAACCTAATGAGGTTCAACAAGACCAAGTGCAAGGTGTTATGCTTGGGCTGGGGCAATCCCATGCATTTATACAAACCAGGAGAAGAACCCCTTGAGAGCAGCCATGTGGAGAAGGACTTGGGGGTCCTGGTGGATGAGAAGCGGGACATGAGCCAGCAGTGTGTGCTTGCAGCCTGGAAGGCCAACTGTGCTCTGGGCTGCATTAAAAAGGGGGCAACCAGCAGGCAGAGGGAGGTGATTGTCCCCTTCTACTTCTCTCCTGTGAGGCCCCATCTGGAGTACTGTATCCAGGCCTGTGGCCCCCAGTAAAGCAAAGACATGGAGCTCTTGGAATAGGTCCAGAGGAGGGCCACTAAGACTATTAGGAAAGGTTGAGGGAACTGGGCTTGTTTAGCTTGGAGAAGAGAAGGGTCCAGAGAGACCTCATTGCAGCCTTCCAGTACTTGAAGGGAGCATATAAACAGGAGGGAGAATGATTGTTTACGAGGGTGGATAATGATAGGACAAGGGGGAATGGTTTTAAACTGAGACAAGGGAGGTTTAGGTTAGATATTAGGAGGAAGTTTTTCACACAGGGGGTGGTGATGCACTGGAACTAGTTGCCCAAGTAGGTTGTGGATGCATTTGCATCCCTGGAAGCATTCAGGGCCAGGCTGGATTTGGCTCTGTACAGCCTGGTCTCGTGGTTGGCGACCCTGCACATAGCAGGGGGTTGGAACTCGATGATCATTGTGGTCCTTTTCAACCAGGCCTTCTATGATTCTATGATTCTCTTAGCCTGAAGTAGAGACTCACAAAAGTGTACACAAGGCTTTGATACCCATCCAGTTCTGAATGAAAATAGAGGGTACTCTAGCATAATCTCTCAGAGGGGTAATGTATCTGCTCTACTTATCTCTCTTTTTCATCTCTTTGCTGGGAGGGTACTATACATTAGAAGTAGACTCAGTTATCAATATTTTTTTTTCTGGTTTTATACTTCTCAAGTATATTCTGGCCTCACATTTTTGTCTGTATGAGAAAAAAAAAAGTGTGAAACATGACATTAATGTATAATCCATCACTGAAAATGGTAAAGAAATCTCACCTGGAGAATCACAGAATCACAGGGATTGGAAGGGATCTATGTAGATCACCTAGTCTAACTCCATGCTACAGCATGTTTCCTACAGCAGGTTACACAGGAAAGCACTCGGGCAGGTTTTACCTATCTCCAGGGAAGGAGACTCCACAAACTCTCTGAGCAAATTGTTTCAGTACTCTGTCTCCCTCGGAGTAAAGAAGGTTTTTTTCCTCACATTCAGATGGAACTTACTGTGTGTCCATGCCCCTGCCCCTTATCCTGTCTGTGGGTACCAATGCAAAGAGCCTGTCCCCATCCTCTTGACTCCCATCATTTAGGTATTTATAAGCTTTGACAAGATTTTACCTGTCTTCTCCAGACTGGAACAGTCCCAGCACTCTCAGCCTTTGTAGCCCTCTACTGGACTCTTTCCTGCAGTTCCCTGCCTTTCTTGAGCTAAGAAGCCCAGACCTGGACACAGTACTCCAGATGTGGCCTCACCAGCGCAGAACAGAGGAGGAAGATTACCTCCCTAGACCTGCTGGCCATGCTGGAGGACAAAATAGCTTTCCAGAAGTCCAGGGTTGTTATCCTACTGGTTGCCCTGTTCCTTCCACGCAAAATCCTGAACTCTACTGTCTCATGGTCACTGTAACCACAGCTGCTCACAATCTTCACATTCCCAACAAGTCCTCCTTTATTTATGAGGACAACGTCCAGCAGTATGCTTATCCTCATTGGCACCTCCACCACTCGCATTAGAATATTACCTTCAATGCACAGCAGGAACCACCTGGACTGTGTGTGTCTAGCAGTATTGTTTCTCCAACAAATATCATGGCAACTGAACTACATCATGAAAACTAGTACCTGTAATCAGGAGCCTACTTTGAGCTGTCTGTAGCTGAGAAGGCTGAGAAGACAAGCTTCAAAATACCTTAATGAATCAGCATAAGATTCATTCTGAGATTTCATGAGTTAGCAGAAAGACTGACATTTAATCCACTCATCATAAATCACCAGCAAGGAAAAAAATATACAAAAACACAGCAGCTTTTATCTTTAGGGTGCTTTAAAGGCTGTTTAATTATGCAACTTCATTGATGCCAGTGGCAAATGTGTTCAAATTCTTTACTATGGGACATGATCTTCCCTGTAGATCCAACTGAGTATGCATCTAGTTCTCCTGCATAGTGCTACAGAAATGCTGCAAAGGCAGGTAAGAGTGGATCATATCAAGATCAACTGCAAGATCTTTTGATGTAGGCTGCTTCATTTTATTGTGCCTGTAGGCTACCTTGTATATACAGAAAGTGTATGAAGGCATTGATGTATAGCTAGAATCATATGTGCTGTGTACTGTATGAGCTATAAAAATAACACCTTCAAGAAGGTGTTGGATAGGCACTATGATGGCACCATGAATCATTTCATGTTTATGCTATAAGCAAGTTTCTAAGAGTTAGAAATCTCTAAAATAATGATGATAATCACCAGTATAGCTAAAATATACATAAATTTACATGATATACGAATTTCTCATCTTAAACCAATGCAGCTTATTGAGTAAGAGCAGTTAAATGATAGGAGTTTTATAGCCACTGGTATATAAGCAAAATTCCATTCACTTGTGTTTCCTCACCTGGTAACTTGCATCACTCACAGCTGGGACACTGAAGGTCAGCTTTGATATAAGTATGAAGTGAGACTTTTGGATATATAGCAAAAAATTCTCAGCCCCACTATAACTTTATACAGAAATGACAAATTTGTATAAGTGGAAAAACTTAAATATTATTTTTAAAAGATTAAAAAAAAATTCTGATTGCTAAATTCACTCTGTAAACTGTTTGCATCATTCTTAACTTAGTATCTGTTAAGAAATGAAAGTTCCAATGTTTCCTGCTCTTTTCTAAGGAATACTCTATTGGATTCCTTGCCCAGACATAGTCCTTTTATTACCCTCTCCCTTCTTGTCTTTTGTAAGCTTCAGTTATTTTCCATGTGTTCCACAGAGGATAGAGATATGTTAAGTTTTGTACTGTGATTGCATTTCTGATCTTTTACTCAGATTTTGACGGATTGAAAATGTCAAAGTGTAAAGACAGAAACCAAAACACATAGTTAAATGACACCCAACCAAATGACCCCTCTTCTGCTTTCACCTATCATTGGGCACCTTCAACTAAATTTCACATTTAAGAATTTTTTTTAAGAAATATGACTTAAATATTTATAAAAACAAATAGTTGCATAAAGAAAAGATAGCTTATTAGTTTTCCAGGGGGAAAAACAAAAACAAACAAACAAACAAACAAACAAAAAACACTAATAAGCTCACTCTTTAGTAGATATGAGGAAATCTAGTGACATATTTGCTTTGAATTGAGTATGTATAAATAACACAGCTTCTCCCTGGGGGTATTAATATTTGTAAAGGTTCAAGAAAGGTTATATTTTTGCTTTGATTTTTCATGTCATGGACTTTTTCATTAAATGGACTAAAAATGATTATTATTTTTTTTAACTGTTAGCTTTCAGAGAAGTACCAGCTGATTTTCTCACTAATTGCCAAGCAGATCAAACAAATCTTGTATTTTATTTTATTTTACAAAAATTGAGATTGTTCAAAAAACTTATTTCCATAGGTCTTGTAGAAATCCAGTTAATTTCTGTCCTTCATGGTATAATCTTTCATTTTTTCCATTTGGGAAAAATTTGCACTGATATGTCTTGAATTGACTTTCTGATCTATGGAGTTGAAGTGCTTGTATACTAATTTATTTATTTAGGATACCATTTTACATAAAATGAGGAAAAACTGGAATCAGAAGAATTCTATACATTTCAATTGTCTTCCTTTCCTAACTCATGATTCCTAACTAATCTTGGTTGCTTCAGTCAGAAATTCCAGCCATAAATCACTGTATTAACTACATCAACAAGATTTCTCTGCTGAGATAATGAAATATATTTCATTTTAAATATAACCATAAATTTCACAATTACACACTACATATGGTATGTCTTTTCATTTTCCCTAGAGAGAAGATGTATCAAATTAAATTCCTACAAGGATCATGAGAACAGACAGCTGAGTGGAGATGCTTTTAGTGAGGAACAAACTGAGTCTGACTTCTTGTATGTCCGATTATAAATTTTGCCCTCCTGTTTCTCATGCATGAAATATATTCTTCCACATAGTGTTTCATGCTCCATTTTCACTATATTCAGTTGCTTTGCACAGTTTTATAAATTTATTTTCTTTTACTTTTTCCTTTTCTTCAACACTTTGTCCAGTTTCATGGTTCATCTCTCCAAATAATTTCCTCACTTAGCCTTTCTCTTTCAGTATCTATCTGAATAATGGAGATGTTCCATCCAATAGTCATCCTTCTTGAGAACTCACACAACTTCCCAGCATTGCATCTTTTTCATCTTTGGGCACGAATACTAAACAAAATAATCATCTTGCAAAATTACTTTTTAGGGTTAACTATTTTTATGATTTATTTCCAATTATCAGTTGAAATTTAAACTGCATATGAGAATCTGTACTATGAGTTACCAGTGCTTCAAGGTAGTGCTTCAGTTTTCAGTTCGTTAAGCCTTTACATGTGATTCTTTAGTGTAATGAAAGATATAAATGATAGTAAACATTTATGAGTTATCTCAATTTCATTTCTATCTGTAGTACTTTGTCCATACAGTGGCAGTTTGCTGTATAGCCCATAGTTCCCACAGCAACATACTTTGCTAAACCTCTTTTTTTTTTTTTTTTTGCAAAGGCTATGGTGGTTTCTCTTTTACTGTCTTTTGAAAAAAAATGTTAGTAGCTACTTAGAAAAATATTTCATTAATTTTTCTCTTGACCTTTCTTGTGCCATTGTTCAAGTTCCCTTTGTCTTGCAAAGGATGACGGATAAAGATTGGGATTAACTTCTCAAAATGTAGTTCAGTATCTTTTGTGTGGAAATTGAAAAACAATGGGCACAGATTCTCTTACCTGCACGTCGGATGCAAAATCTGACAAGCAAGTGATGTATTAACAAAGTGGAAGACTGTTTCTCAGTTTAATATGTATCTCCAGCATTCTCAGGAATAATATTCCTTGAGGCTTTAAGAAACCCCAGGTCAATTTTCATTTTTCTGGGATAAGGCAACCGCTGATTGTGGTAGTAAATATGCACCCCTGCCTCTCCTGTGAGCATCCTGCAAACTGAAAAATAAACCAAAAAAAACGTCTTCTCTTTAGTCTCACCTACATTTTTCCTTAGCAATGGATATCATGTGAGACAACATCAAGCAGAGGTCAGAAGACCACTTATTCCAGAAATAACAGGCAGCAAGGACTTCACCTTCCAACATTATGTTCCCACCAAAGGCTTTGCAACCTCTAAATACTCATTCCCTCAAACCATACCGCACCACAGGACAGGTGATAGATGCATTCAGTTTCATTATTTAAAATAAAACAGTTCTGATGGACTGCTGTAGATACTTCACATTGCCACATATAATGTACACTGGAAAGAACAGAATAAAAACACCCATCTAGAGTTAGCGGTTCTTCACAGGAAGGAAAAAAGTTTCCTGTGCTAATGCTGTATAAAATGGATGCAATCACTCAGTGCTGCCTAGCCTTACAATCAAAACCAATGCATAAGCCTTTTGGCACTAGAGAATCTTCTTTAGGAATATGAAGACAGCTTTTTGGCTACCATCTTTCATCTTCCACCTCATACGTTATCAAGTCTTCTTGTTTTCAGGGTAAGGCTTCGTTACCTTCTGTATCAAATGTTCTTGAGTGTGACTGAGTTCTTCCCTTTGGGAGGTTGTAATCAGTGACACATTAAACCAACAGTTTTCTTCAAACAAAAACATTATTTAATCTAAGTAACAGGCATAAGCATTACAATGAAGAAAAATATATGTAAAACCCAAGACTGTATACATGAATATCAGTCATAACTGGACTTTAACATTCAGTAAAGACACTCATCTTCCTTTTTCATTTTGAGTGCCACTTTTGACTGAATTTCTCAGCCTTTTTTTTTTTTTTTTTCTCAGCTCATTGAAAAATAATTCAGTGAATTCAAAAGGCAGTTTATTTAGCCTCTCCAGTGACTCATCTTCAAACTACCCTCAAACACTTGATGAGGGATGTTATCCTGAGTCATTGTTTTGCCTTCCCACTTGCTTACCAATAGCTATTCTGATTTAACTCTTAATGAAAAATGACATTCTCCCCGGAGGAGAGAAGTTGGGAAATGAGTCAGGCAGGAGAACTTCAGCTACAGATATACTTTTATTCAATTAAATCAATGTGATCAACCCATGGTCGCTCAATCCAAGATTTTTTGTTTGCTCTTTTACTTCTAGCTCTTTTATAATGACCTCATTACTTAACAAAACCAAGTTTAGGACAGAATAGTCTACGCAGTTCAGTGACTAGAGTAGAAAAATCTGTAGCTATCACACCTATTATATACACTGCAGCAAAGCCTAACATTGGTTTTGTACTATCAGAAGATACAGTTTTTCATAACAAAGTATTCGTGGCACCACTGATGGCTGTAATAATGTTATTCACATCCAATCCTGAGGATTTACTAAAGCACTATCCAGTAGGGGCCTTTTTACATCCAAGTCCAAAGTACTTTTGAGTGAGAAAAACAATCTATTCTATTTTGCTGTCTTTTCTTATTTCCTCAAGTGTAGCAAATCCTTACTGTCTAATACCTTCTTAGAGCTGCCTTATCTACAAATATACATACAGAGAAATATACACACACGTATATAAGATATAAAATACTGAGAGCATTGCCTATCTTTCAGTAACAACAATCTAGATGGGGAAGTTATTTCACTTAAACTTCATTTTTTTCTTTCTATCTGTCTTTTTGAAAGCGTGTTGCATAATGCAGAAAAGAGAACAAGTATTCCATGCATTAGCAGTTACTTTTTTTTTTTTTTTGGACCAGACACAGAGCTTTGACTAATTGTAGTGTACTGATTAGAATTCTGCCTGCCAAGCTCTTTCCCTTATTTCTTAATGTCTTGCCTTATCAGATAAACTGGCATCAAAGGATTCTCTTAAGAGAAATTAAAAGACTGAAGTTCTGAATTAAGCCACTACATATTTTTAATGGATACGTTCTCAAGGAAAGATAAATGCAGCTGCTTGATTATGTGCTTCTTGGGTGTATCTGTGCTATAACTCATTTGGATGTAGTTGGTAGTACAAAAAATATTTTTGCATATTTCAAGTTTCTTTACAGTTTGTTTCTCAAGTCTCTTTACAATTTCATATGGGTTTACCTCTTCAGCACTGCTGTGACCTACAAATTTATTCAGATATTGAATTTACACCAAAGGAATCCCTGACAAAGAAAGAGAAACAGCAGCAGACACGCACAGAAGGCATGCTCCAAAGTGTTTGCAACTTTGCAGATGAGTTGGCAAAAAAGCCTTTAGAAATCTTGAGAGACACAGCATAAGAAATGACAGATGTTTGATTATTTCACAGAAGCTGGAAAAATTATTGTGAAAACAATTAAAAACTAATTTCCCTAATCAGCCTGTACAGTGGTTGCAGTTCGAATTTTGTTCTTGACTCCTTTTAAACATGCTCACATTCTTGTGGGGACAAGTTTGACTACTTCCCACTCTCTTTCAATGCAAATACAATGTTTTACCAGTTTCAGACTAGGGCACATTTACTAAAATGTTAATCTGACATACCAAATATATTTGATGTCTTTTCTCCAGAATCAGGTAGGAATCAGCTAATTCAAATCAAAATCAAAAGTAGTGTTTATTCAAAGATATGCAGTTTCACAAGTGTAAATATAGGTCTTCCCACGTACGTTGAAGCCCTTTCTTCTAAGATTTAGAGAAATCTATACAGTCTAGTTGGTTTTGTGTTTGGATTGCAGATTCACTTCTGATTTGTTAAAAGCATCTTTAAAACCACAGGGCAAATGCTGAACTAAGTGCAACTCCATGACTTTCCATAACAAATGCAGAGCACCTAATACTATTAATGATATCACTCTTGAGCTCTAACTGAGGGTCCAGAATGGTAGGGCACCTCTTAAGGTGGTTTAGGGGAAAACACCAGGTAGGTGCTTCAGATACACCAGAGCCTCAGAAGGCAAGACACCTTGATTTAGGCACCTGAATTGACTGCATTACATCTTATGACATTTTGTAATCACTGTGTGTTGTTACGTTATTTTGATTCTAACCTATTTTTGAAAACATCTGTTTCCTGTGTTCAGCATATCTGCCCTTAGAGCATGTGAGTAGTGCAAGTGTAACACAATGAACATTTCACTTTTACATATCAATAACATCTGAAAAATCAGGTCATTCAAAACGTATCTTTAATTTTGCTAGATGACACTGTTGATGGATCTCATCTTCAGGTACTTCCTCTGTTTTAAGCCTTAGAATCACTGGAAACTAATGTTCCAGTAAACAATTTATTATTTACAATAAAAAATATTCTTGGAAAAAAACAAAAAACAAAAAACTGAGAATTACACTGAGAATTACTTTTTTAGAGAATGGAGGACACGAAAAAAAAAAAAAGGGGGGGGGGGGGGAAGGGGAAATTATCAAAAACCTCACTCACTATTTTTATAGTATGCCACTTTTAAGATGGCTCTCTCAAACAAGCAGGTTAAACCTTTACGAGATTCTCTGGGTCAAAATCTTTAGCTCCTACTCATTTATTGTAACTGCAGCAGACCAGTCCTTCTCAGCAATTTTAAAGGATTATTGCCATTTTAAACTGCAGATATCTGGAAACAAATTCAAACTGTCCTCACTGAGAAGCTGCTGACATTTTCTTTTACAAAGTGCCATGGTTTTATTAATATAAATATCGAGTAATTCTGAAAGGGTTAGACTAAATTAAATAAATTAAATAATTAAATAAGATTTTTAAATTATATTAAATTAAATAAGATTTTAACTTGCTTGGCTCCATTTTGCTTCCCAATACGAACAACATTTAAAAGTGATAAATTTTGGCTTTTCTATTAGTAATCTGATCCATCACTATATTTATTTCAGTTTCACAAAAATTTCTTCTTCCTTTTATTCTAACTATTTGCAGTGAGAAACAAGTTATCAAGTACTTGGTGATTTGCATCTCTCTCTTCTTCAATACTTATAGAATCACAGAATGGCCAGAGTTTGAATGGGCCTCAAGGATCATGAATCTCCAACCCCCTTGCCACGTGCAGGGCCACCAACCTCCACATTCAATTCTAGACCAGGCTGCCCAGGGCCCCATCCAATCTGGCCATGAATACCTCCAGGGGTGAGGCATCCACAACCTCTCTGAGCAGCCTGTTCCAGCACCTCACCACTCTCTCTGTAAAGAACTTCCCCCTGACATCCAACCTAAATCTCCCCACCCTCAACTTAAAACCATTTCCTCTTGTCCTGCAGTTATCAACCCTTTCAAAGAGTTGATTCCACTTCTGTTTATAGGTTTCCTTTAGGTATTGAAAGGCTGCAATGAGGTCACCCCACAGCCTTCTTTTCTCCAGGCTGAACAAGCCCAGCTCCCTCAGCCTGTCTTCATGGGGAGGTGCTCAAGTCTCCTGATCATCTTTGTGGCTCCTCTCTGGACCCTCTCCAACAGCTCCCTGTCTTTCTTGTACCTGGGGCTCCAGACCTGGACACAGTACTCCAGATGGGGTCTCATAGGAGCAGAATAGAGGGGGACAATCACCTCCCAGTCCCTGCTGGCCACCCCTCTTTTGATGGAGCCCAGGATATCATTTGATTTCCGAGCTGCAAGGGCACACTGATGGCTCATGTTAAGTTTTTCATCTATCATGACCCCCAGGTCCTTCTCTGCAGGTCTGTTCTCAAGGACCGCTCCTTCCAGTCTGTATGGATGCCTGGGATTCCTCCGGCCCAAGTGCAAAACTCTGCACTTTGCCATGTTGAACCTCATTAGGCTCACTTGGGCCCACCTTTCCAGCCTCTCGAATGGCATTCCAGTCCCTCTGAATGGCATCCCTTCCTTCTACCATGTCAACCACACCACTCAGCTTGGTGTCGTCAGCGAACTTGCTGAGGGTGCACTCAATTCTGTCATCAATGTCATTGATAAAGATGTTAAAGAGCACCAATCCCAAGACAGACCCCTGGGGGATGCCACTCGTTACCAGTTTCCACCTGGACATGGAGCCATTGATGACCACCCTCAGTCTGTGGCCTTTCAACCAGTTTCTTATCCATCGAGTGGTCCACCCATCAAGTCCACATCCCTCCAATTTGGAGATAAGGATGTGGCGGGGAATCATGTCAAAAGCCTTGCTCAGGTCCAGGTAAAAGACATTGGTCACCTTCCCCTTGTCCACCAGTGCTGTCACTCCAGCACTCCACTCTTAGAAGGCTACCAGATTGGTCAAGCATGACCTTCCCCTGGTGAAGCCATGCTGGCTGTCTTGGATCACACACTCATTCCTCATGTGATCAAGTATGTCATCCAGGATGATCTGTTCTATGATCTTCCAGGCACAGAGGTGAGACTCCCCAGCCTGTAGTTCCCAGGGTCCTCCGTGCTCCCTTTTTTGCAAATGGGAGTGATGTGACTCTTCCTCCAGTCATCCAGGACCTCACCTGACAGCCATGACTTTTCAAATATAATGGAGAGCAGCTCGGCAACCACCTAGCCAGCTCCTTCAGAACCTTGGGATGCATGCCATCTGGCCCCATAGACTTGTACACATTCAGTCTCATGAGGCGGTCTTGGAACTGCTCTCTCCTCACAGCAGGGGGGATTTAGCATAGGCCCCAGTCCCTACCTAGAAATGGTAGGGATGCAGGATGCAAGACCTAGGGATACTTAGGGATGCAGGACTGAGGGACGTGTGAAATACTGGAATCCTGGCCACCAGTTAAGACCGAGACAAAGAACTCATTCAGTACTTCAGCCTTCTCTTCGTCTGTTGAAGCCAGTTCTCTTACATTTACCAAAGGAAGTATTTACATTTACCAAGGAGGTATTACTCCTTGGTAATAGCACACACAGTATTTGTTGGCAAATTCAGAAATGGATGAGCATTTCCTGTTTTGGCAATATTGTAAGTAGACTTGTAATATATAACTCTTCTAAACTTTAAATTTGCTAGCAATTAATCAAATTACAGATTCTATTAAATCACGATTGGTGATTGTGTTATTTACAGCTACATTCGCAAAGTAGGAGAAGGTAGAAATTAATTTGCTACTTTGGAGTTCCTAGCAGCTCAGTCTCAAATAAATGGACAAAAAGGTTCACTTAAAAAAAAGCACATTTTTCATAGTTTTCACAGTTCACAACTCTTCTTGTGAAGATTTATAATACTTGAAAAAGATCACCTCTTGTCAGTGCCCACACTCTTTATCAATATTAGGATCAGTATCATGTTTTATGATTAGTAGTTTTCAAATAGTCTTTCCCACATGACATCTCTTTGCAGAGTTCTGGGGAACCAGCAAATTTCTCCTTTCACACAAACAGCTCTTTTCTTAAGAATTTACAACTATACAAGACAGAAAAGGACCCACAGATTAAAGGATTGTAGTGTCAGTTTGGGAATCATAGGCAACCTAAAATACATTTAAGCTCAGTGTGTAAGATCCTGAAACTGCTCACAGATGCCTTAATTCAAGTCCATTTCCTTGAGTAAAAGACTATATTAATAATCTTCTGATTCAGGTTAGCATACCTGATTCTGCAAGACCCATAAGAAGATGGCAGTCCACTAACAGTTAATGTTCTAGCAGTGTTATGATTTGTCGAGACGAGTGAACCTGAAAGTACCTGTGCCCTTTTGAAACACTAGAACTGTAGGTATATTCCTAATATTGCATGAAAATATGTATATATATATTTTTACTGAAATCTAGAACATCACATTATACTTAGTTTTACATATGAAACTCACTGTCAATATTTGTATACTGTACAATGATTCTGAAGAGTTGAGACGAGTATGAAAGATCCTAATGATATATTAAAAAAAAAAAGTATATATTTTTTTGAGTTAACAAGAAAACAGTTGGATTTAAGCTCTGAGAGAATTAATTAAGCTTGCAAATACAAGTGGTGGAATTCTACTTCATTTCTTAATATTTGAGTAACTCCATGTATGTGCTGGAATATCACTTCCAGTTCTTTTTCTACCAATTTTGATTTAAATGTTAAGTGGTAACAGTGCAACTGTAACAGTCCCTTGGGTTTCACACTATTCCATTAAAACTGTTTCTAATATTTATTCTTCCAAGTATGCTATTTAGCTACAATGAGGACATGCATTTTCATGCTTCTAACAGGAAACCTTTTCACCCAGATTTAGAGCTAGCTTTTACTATTCAGTTTCATTACTGTTAAGAAAATCAACTGGCAGATTATTAAGAATAAAACCTGACTTCTGCAACCTAGTCCTTACAACAAGGCCTATTATTTCTTAAAATGCCTGAATGGAAGAGCTTACACTCCAATGAGAATTTGATTTGAAGTTTGCATTTCAAAATCTGTGTTAAAATTTTGTTTTAAATTTTTTTTTGTTTTAAAATTTTGTGTTAAAATAGGCTCTGTCTTTTGAAAGACTTTCTTGATCACGTTAAACAGCACATTATGTTTTCCCTTTGGCAAATAATGTAATTAAGCTCTATTATCATGCACAAGTATCAAAGTAATTTGAACATTTAGAAAGTGAATCCATATGCATTTCATAAAGTTACATGCAGAAATTTCAGCATGCAACAGAAGTGCAAAAAGAAGTAATCTAGAACTCAGAAAAGCTGTGATTTTAGTCCTTCATTTATGCACAAGCTGGATGTTCATGAAAATGTATTAGTGGGCTCTACAGCTGATAGAATAGATTGATTCTAATGGTGCAAGTCAGTTTCCGGAGAAAAAGAGTTTTATAAGACTTAAGAAAATGTTGATGAAGGGGTGAAGATAGCATTGGCAGAGAATTGTAAATTGCGTTTCTGGAATTAATCTCATTGTTTATAATGTAAATCATTGTAGACAAAAGATAAAGATGAAATGGAGCAGAAAGGTTTCTCTTTTATCTTTTATCCAAGATGGCACTTCACAAGAAGGGCTGCTAAAACCCCTTTAAAGGGTGATATGGTGATGCTTACTGAACAGCAGGACTTTTTTTTTTTTAACTCTATAAGCCAAGAGATGCTCTTTGGAGAGCAAGGACATGTTACCTAAGTAGAAGGAAATTGAAGCAGTAGATACATGTCAATGACAATAAAGCTGCCATAATTAGGCTGCATTCTGCTAATGGGAAGTCATTGGCCAGAGTGAGCAAAGTATTTTGGTACAAGCTTCATTTTCCATGGAAAGGAAAGATACAAGCATTTTGTATGTTAAAATAATCATACTGAAGTTACAAACATAGAAACATATTTCTGTTTCAAGCAGAGTAAGTGCTTAAGAGCTACCTAGATTTGGGCCCATGTAAGGATCCAGATCAAACAGAGCCATATTAGAAAGAAAAGTTCTCCTACAGAGACAAGATAATAATGCTTGGAAAGATGCTAACATTTAAATAGCTTTTCCCTGATTCACCACATAAACAATAATTACAGGGAAAGTCAGCTGCATTAGACTTCCATTAATCTGTAACAGTTTGCAAGAGGGAAGTATAGCACTATAGCATCTGGAGAAGCAGAAATTACTTATACAGTATGAATAAAATAGAAACAGATAGGAACCAGCAATGAAAATTACAAGAATATAAAATTCATTCTGAGATACTCTTTTACAAGTTCATACATATGGGTATATTTGCATGTGAATCCACTATGTAGTTGCTTTCCTCTGTATGCTCTGCCTGTTCTCATACACCTGAGCTTCTAGAGGCTTATCTTAAGCACCATCTACTACCGGAGATTTTTTTTTGTTTGTTTCTGTGCCCACAGCTGTTGCATTTGAGCAAATCCTCACTTGCTGCAGCCTGGGACCTTGCTACTTTGCTGTCATTGCTGTGCTTTCTATCATATTACAATGCCTAACAAAAAATATAAAGCAGGAGAATACAAAGTATGTAGAATGCTTTGAAAATGGGCCTAGCCTAGTCAAGATATCCACAGATATAACAGTGAACAGGTATATGATGCTCCCCTTCAGCCTCTCAGCTGAAGCTGAGAGCTCCTCAGCTTTCTATGAAATCAGTAGTAAAATTTCAGCAAATTATCCAAATCCAAAAGTGCAAGGTAGAGTCTTTGCATATCATGTCATGGAGGTATGAAGAATTCTTCATAAACAATTTGATATTTCTACATTACTTTTTCAAAATACTGCCCAGGTTTGACTCTTAATTCATAGATGTGTATTTGAAGGCTTCTGAAAATTGGTGCATCTTAAATTTTAAGATTTTTCTAAAAGATTGAGTGTTTATCCCGTCATAATGAAAAGCATGCATCTAAGTGTATCTGTCCTTGTGCAAAAATTAAAAAAAAAAACCAAAAAAAACAGAAAAGTATATAAGGGATCTCCAGCAAGATACCCTTGCCTCCCCTGACAACACTTAAATGATTTCTGGGAAGGAACGGATCCTAGTTCTACCCCTCCTGGTCACTCAGGAACATTGCATGAACCTGAGCTCCCCTGGGTTGGCCCTGTCTTCCTACCAGGTGCTTAATCACTGGTTCAGGCTGTGACAGCATTTTTGCTACAGGCGTTTACTGCTTTTTCTCATTAACTTCACTAGCATTTCAACTCTATCATTCAGTTCCAAAGGCAGGAGATTTTTGGTTTTGTTAGAATAGAGATGTTTGGCTCTCTCCTAGGCCTGTTGTATTATCAATAACATAAAATTTTAATGTAGCTTAACAGTATATTTAAGTTCAGATCTAATGTATGAAGGATTTTATTTATTGTTTTCATATTTTTTGTTTATCAGAAAGAAGACAACTGCAGAAAGAGGAAACAGTAATGGTATGTAAGTCTTACCCTCTACAAATGGAGATTAGTGTTTTTCTTCACCAACTGATGGTTGCTTACATAAAGCAATTAAGTGTTTAGTATACGACATACCTCCTAGTCTGAATTTGTATAGGACCATTAAAAACTGTCTCTTAATACTCTTGCTGTCCTGTTGCCACATTAGATTAGACAAGAAGTTTTCATTGGCACCCCATTGTACAGATCTATTTCTAAATTTAAGAGCGATTAGAATCACACCAAACAGTTCAGGTAATGAATTTAACCACAGTTATCTTCTTCATTTTGTTTTTTTTTTCATATAAATTTCTTATCTTATTAAAATTGAAATACAAATATTTAATTTTAGAAAAGCTAGCATTGTTTCACATATATAGTATAGTTGGCTATTTATTGTGTTTATTTCTTTAGGGAGCCTTAGTTAATATTTTATTATCTTGAAACCGGGTTCTACACTACAAGACTACAAGTCTGTGGATGACACCCATCTGTGGGATATGGTCAACAAGCTCAGGAGACAGGATGCTACCCTGAGGGACCTGGACAGGTGGGAGAGTGAGCTCAGGAGAAACTCATCAATTTCAATAAATCCAAGTGCAAGGTCTTGCACCTGGGTAAAGGCAACCTTCACTACAAATCTGGAGGATGGAAGGACAGAGCACAGAACTGCTGAAAAGGACCTAGGAGTACTGGTGGCTGGCAAGCTGGTTTCAAACTAAAAGTGGGGGGAGAGGTTGGATGTAAGGGAATAGTCTTAGGTGGTAAGGTAGTGGAACAGGGTGGCCAGAGAGGTGGTGGATGCCCCATTGCTGGAGACATTCAAAGTCAGGCTGCACCAGTGTCTGAGCAACCTGATCTAGCTTTGGACATGCCTGTTCACTACATGGGAGTTAGACTAGATGACCTTTAAAGACACTGAGTATTCTTTGATTCTGAGACCATAAGTAATCTCCCTCATGCAGGTGTATCTATTAATATTCTGAACTATAGAACTGGAGAAAACAAAGTCCCTCCAGAATGAGGAACTATGCAGAAAATATTTCTTAACTGTTGGACCTGTGGAGTCTCAGACTCAAGTGTAGCAGTTTACTGGAAAAACAAGACAAAACAGAAACCACCAGAAAGCAGCTCTTTGATCATGCTTAAAGTGAAGAATGTAGTCCTAGAAAAGGACAGTGGATAGCGTTCAAAATATGTACAATTGTAATAAGAAGCTATGTCTCTTTAAGAATTTATAGGTAGAGATTTTGAAAAAGGTTTGTTCAAACTGCAGGAAAAATAATACATTCAATTGTCTTACTTCATAAAACCACTCAATATTTTGGATTCTTTTCTCATTCCAAGGATTCTTTGGACTCATCATGCAAAAGCAGACTAAGCTATAACATCATCTATTTGAGTCAAGATAAAAGTAGACAAAAAAGTAACTTCACAAAGTTGCTCATGACGATAAGAATAAAACATACTGGGATGCAGCAAGGGTTCTGTGACATAACAAATTGTCTAAAACATTGCAGAACTGTGAATGATTATGGAAGAGTATTTAAAAAAAACCAGTTTTTCTAAAGTGCCTTTCCAGAGTAGATTAATGCGTTCCTGAGCTAGGAGTATATGCATGCTATTACACTGAACAGTCGCAAATGAACATAACTTCCATTAATTTGTCTACCTGTTTTTAATGTTTCCAGTTTTTAGCTATACTATGCTCTTTGGCAATTATTTCAACAATCTAATTAATATATGCTGCACTAAAGAATGTGTTTCCTTTTATTTTGTTCTAAACCTATTTCCTTGATAACTTAATTCCCTGACCTTTTCTTAGATAACACATGCTCTGTTTATATTTATGCATGTAGCCAATAAATAACATTGTGCATTTAACTTACAGACACAATTTGCCTTTTGATTTTCATTTCAGGTCTTTCAGCTAAGTAAGAGATCTATCTTTTCCTCATTTTCCTTCACAGTGGACATCTTTTTATATGTTAAATGATATTCATTTGACCAAGAGGTTAGAATTCATTTTCTGTATCTCTTTGGGATCATACTATAAACTGACACAACAGTTTAGTTCTCAATATTTAAGATCTCTCATTTGATAGAGCCGTTGAAAAAGTTTCCTCATAAAAAGTGGGAAAAATAGGCCAAGCTACATAAATTTTTGATCACTATCTATCAGTTAACATAAGGAAGTAGAATAAATATTCCATTATGGGCATTCATGAAAAACCTATGAAAGAGTGATGAAATAATTGTTTCCAAGAGAATCTGGATTAGGTCTACATTATTCCTCTCTATCATGGTCTCCCCCAGAGAATGTTAAATCAATCACACAAAACTGTAAGCTGTTACTATTGTTTTGCCTGTTTAAGATCAATATTTAGACATGTATTGTAATTTTCTGCTGTTGATTTCTGTTGTTTCTTTTTTTATTATTTTTATTATATATATATTTGTTCTGCTTTATGTATTTTGCAGGCACTTAGAAGCCTTAGCAAAGAACACAATATGGAAAAGTTTATGGGATTAGGAAATCTTCCCGACAAGATAACTTGTTTTATGATTTAGAATAGCTTGAATTATCAAAAAAAGTGCTTTTTAAGCATCTTATAGACCTTTATACAGTTGGGAATGCTGAAAGCCAGTTGACTGAAGTTTAATTTCATTTTCATTTTCCAATGGCAGAAATCCAATTTCAATTTCATCTTTGGTATTTCATATTCCCCATTTTGATTTTCTACAAAACTGCTTGTATAGATTTCTAAGTTAACCTACAAATACTTTGCTATCAGCCTAACAAATTTTGATGTTTTTGTTTCCTTATTTTGAATTTAGGTTGGTGTCATTGTAAACCAAAAATAAAGTTGAACATTTTTTTTATTTTTATGCTTTGATTTGTGTTATTACAATTTACAAGACTTGATTGACCCTTCACTATTTCATGTTTTGTCACACTACAGTTATAGAACTAGAGGCAATGGTTTCAAACTGCGCCAGGGGAGATTCAGGCTGGACATTAGGAAATATTACTTCTCGGAAAGGGTGGTCAGGCACTGGAATGCACTGCCCAAGGAGGTGGTGGAGTCACCGAACATGGATGTGTTCAAGAGACGTTTGGATGTTGTGTTGAGGGATAGGATTTAGCTGGGGAGTATTGGTGATGGTTGGACTGGATGATCTTTTAGGTCTTTTCCAACCTTGATAATTCTGTGATTCTGTGACTATGTTCTGTGAAAGAGATATCTATGGCAATTATTAACATACTCTCTAAAAAATGACTTCTTATATAGATGCAATCATTGAGTCTCCTGACACAGTGATTTTGAGGGTAACATGCTAGGTGGCTTCATTCCTTTCTCAGATGATGCATTCTGTTTTAAAGTCCTAAAGATCACCATAGTGTATAAGAGCAATGAATAAAAGTACGTATCTTGTATTCATGGCTCTCTGTAACCATAGTTATCTAGTCTCTGTAACCATATCCACGAAGCTATTCAAAACACAGATTTGAGTTTACATAATCTCTGTGAACAAGTAATAAACAGGAACACGAAGTGGCTCAGAGGTAAACTTTCTTAAACTCTTTCATGGCTAAACTGAACAGATACAATGAGCTTATGTCCGTTTTTTGAGCTCTCTCACTCAGAGTAACAATGAATTAGGACATGAAAAGCAAATAAGAAGTTATTTTCTTGTATTGAGAATTATTATTCTTTCCACTGAAAATGTTACTTTGGCAATACTGATTGAATTACTACGAGATATGCCCCCTTTATGAAGTAATCTCTGCTGATTCTGTGTGATGACTGTCCAACAACATGCTCTGAGCCATTTCGTAATTTAAAAATGAAAGAAGCAGAGTAATTCCTGTGTGCCTGACAGTGATCGTTGTGTTCAAAAAGGTTTTAATGATACGGCTAACTATGTCACTATTTTGCTTCAAGAGAGTTTTCTTTTACATAAGCTGTCTTTAAAGATAAGAACATAAATTTTAATTTGAAACAAGGGGTCATGGTGAAACTGCTAAGTAGGGAAGCTAAGCTCAAGAGATTTATTACGTTCATCAGAATTAAAAAAAAATCACATAAATATTGTTAAATCTACACTGAAGAAAGCTGTGTGTCTAATGCTCAGAATAAGATACTAGAATACAAATTCAGATCTGTCTTACCATTCTTATGCTGTAGCAACTATATATTTCAGATTTTATTTTATTACTTTTTTTGTCTGAGAGAGAATAAATAAAAGCAATGCTTTGTGGGGGAAAAAAACCTGCAAAGTGTGCCAAAGATACACACAGATAACATTAATTTTAAAGCCACCAGAAAAATGTATACACAGCAATAAAAAGTCAGTCACAGTGACAGACAACTCATCCAAATGATGTACATTTAGGAACAGAGTAAACAACCTCAGTCTTCTCATCTCTGAAACAAAATGAGAGCTTTACCTCCATCTGAGTGGAGCGCCAAAATCAAGCATCTGATTTACTGACAGTATCTTCTAAACATGAACTTCCTGGGACTACAGAGCAGATTCACACTGAAGAACTGAGTAATGATTGAAATCTCTAGTACAATATAATAAACCATTTCCTCCTGCTCCTGAAACCCACACTGAAATTGCAAAAGAGGCTTGGCCTATGTTAATTGCCCTTCCTGTATCTCATGATATACAGTTTTGATTGATAGACTTATATATGTTCTTTCAGAATTCTGGCTGCTGAAGAGTAAGGAGTGTTACTCGAAAGGATGGCTTGATGTTATTTTATTTGTTTATTCTTCATTATTCTAGGTGTATGGATAGATTCATTATTTTCTGAACCCATTCTCTCATGAGCTTTTCTGAATGATAACAGTTCATCCAGTGCATTTTTTAAAGATGCTAATGAAATTATCTACACAATCCTTCTGCGAGGTAACTCCATTTCACACATGGGGAGTTATCATAAATAGCTAAAGGCCAAAACTGACCATTTTCTGTTCTTCAGGGTACAAACTTGAAACACAGAGAAGTGATTTTTTCAGAATGCTCAGTACATTTATAGCTTGCTTTTTTTTATTATTATTTTTATTTTTATTTTGTATTTTGTGTAAGTTGGAAGCAGAGCTCCTTGCTCTTTTCAGCAAAACAATTACAATATTCCCAAGACTCATATCCTAACAGACTGGTTTAAATCAGCTGTCAGGCTTTTCACAAAAATATTCAGTGGTTCCCATTCATTTTATTTTTTTCCTCCTTTCTCACTGTTCTCTTGAATGAATGCAATAGAAATACTCAGAGCACTAACTTGTTATTATCATTAACCTGTTATTGCCCTGGTCATTATTTCCTTACTTCTTTTCATTCTTCATACTTAATAAGTCTGGGATCTTGTAGGAATGAGTGACCATGCTCACGATCTTGGCGTTCAGCAGGCCCCTCCTTCTGGAGATGCTAAACCCTATCAGCAGCAACCATGGTGCTCCAAAGCAATTGAAACAAATGGTCATGATAGTTCTCAGGAGGGCACAATAAAGTTTATTCAGGTCTTGAATGCTTTCTTATACCTTCCCTGACTATAGCCACTTGTGTCCATCTCTTCCTCCTTCCCCAGATTATCAGTCCTCGTATATACATAAGTGCCAGTTTTGTACTGCCTCTTGGGAATGAATATGCATAAAGGAGGAAGGAGGAGGTAAAGAAGAAGATGACATAGGACCCCTAACAAAAAAGGCAAAGGCACCAAGCACTGTCCCTTCAAGGAATTAGGTGACAGATCTATCCTTATCTTCATGCCCTTATCCTCACATGTGTTCACCAGCAACTCTTCCCATTCTAATGGCCACCTGCTATAGCCCTCCATCTCCAGCTCTTCCTACTTCTCTGTGGTAAATGTATGCAGAGTGGATTCCAAGAGCAGTCAGCAGTGGCCTCTTCCAGGCCAAGCAGCAGTACTTTCAGACTTTCTGAAATGGGCTACTTCCTGCATCCCTTCTGTTGCTATCCATTACTTTGTCCACAGCCTAGGCCTATTCTTTATTCCCAGTCTAAGCTAGTATGTACAAATAAGCTGAGAGTGGGCCACTGCAAACACAGTAGAAGACATATTGTCAGTATTTCATGGTTTATCAGTTGGCCAAGTTTAAGTAAACATTGATGAAAATAATAATATATGATTATTTTATTATACTTAATAAAATAAGACAACGTGACAATTAATTTCAGTATAAACTTTGTTAACATAAGTAATCAAAATATTTTCCCTATGCTCTTCCTGGGAAATGGCTGAAGTATTTTAACTGATATTTCCTCAGCAATTTCTTGTTTAGTAGGCATAGCATGGAAAATTTCAATCTGAGCGGTACATTAACTTTGACAAGATTAAAAGTAATTACAGAGTGAGTCTTTTAATGGAAACTAGTAGGCATCCTTAAGTACAGGCTTCCTTGCTTACACTGCTTGAGACAAACAACTTAATTGTATAAGCATAAAAAACAAGTCTGTTACTGTTTTGTACCACTAGAACACTTCAAAATTTTATATTCTGTAAAATGTAATGCACACATAAAACGCTATATAAACGTACTTAAACACTTTTTAAGGAAAAACATTCTAATTTATAAAATACAAGTTTTAGTAATGAGCAAAAAAGAAACAAAAAAGAAATGTTCTTTTTTTGCTTGTTATTTCAAATAAAATATATTCCATTGAAATTGTACAAACCAAAATGGATCACAAGCATGTGTAGAACTGTTCCCAACCAATAATACTGTAGCATGATTGTCAGAGAAATACTATTCAACTATTATGAAATGCAGAAACATCTCTCAAACTGACTAGAATTTTGATAACGTTAGTTTGCTCTTGCATCATTTCCTGATTATGAAAAGAAGCCACAGTCCTACAGGACAAGTGTATCAGGATTGGAAGATGCTAACTACTTAAGAAGATAGCAAGGATGACTTTAATGTAATTAGCTAAGTTGCTTATACCAACTATGAGATGATACATGTTTACAAAATTCTGTCAAAGCACAAATTCAGATCCATACTCAAATGATGTCATGTCTTTATGTTATACTTGCATAGGTATGTTGAGGTTTCTCACGTTATTCTCCAGAAATAAAATGCTTTAAACTGAATAATAATGACACACACACCCTTACTTTGTTTTCAACTGTTTTGAATAGATAGATGTAGAAATGTAAACAAGAATATGTCAGATCTCTGCAAAACAATGTGGGCTAGGAAGTGATTTCTTGCTTTAGTGAAACTTCACAGTAGGTTGGTGATATAACAAAAAGTTGATTTGTAAGTCATTTTTTCATAATCCTAGTTAAAGTTTCATCAAGACCATTGCTTGTGTTCACTTTGTCCCATTATCAAAAATATTCAGTCAAATTATAAAATTAATACCTAAATGTGAAGTGACATAATTCTCTCAAAACACAAATTTAATCATAGCAAGAGTGAGCATATCTTTCCTTGATTTGACCTGATACACAGCTAAAATATCTGCTGCTTTTGATTGAAATTAAAAGGACTGTGAATCGTTATTATTATTATGACAAAAATAGAGCACATGGCATACACTCAAGACTTGAAGTATTTATTTCCTAGACTTTGGCTTCCTTTCTGTTCAGCTATGCAGTATTTACAGTTGTCATTGTGCTTTTTCAGTTGTCTGTTAGTATTCCCGGGCTATGAGGGCAGCCACAAGGTAGAAGGCTTTTGATAGGCAATGCTCTGCATAAATATGCTTATTAACAGAACTGCTATCAATCCTCCACCCCACTGTTATGATAATGAGCCTGGATTCTAATTCAAAAAAAAAGCTCATTCATACTACTTTCAATGCTGAAACAAGAACCAAGTCTGAGGAGCTCGGTTTGCTCATTATTTCACATTGCTAATGGAAAACATTGAAATTCCTCTGAGCAAGAGCTGAGGTTTTGAATCAATTTCTCTTCATAAACAATGACATGAGAAACCAGACTTGGCATTTTGAGATTAACATATCTGCTGAAAGTGTGTGTGTTTCTCACTTTTTTCCATGTTTTGTATAAATCTTCTGTACAACACTCATCAGATTGTCACCATTTTTAACTACTAACATCAACAGAAATCATCCTTACATTTTCATAGAATCATAGAATGGCCTTGGTTGAAAAGGACCACAATGATCATCAAGTTCCAACCCCTGCTATGTACAGGGTTGCCAACCAGTAGACCAGGCTGTCACATCCAACCTGGCCCTGAAGACCTCCAGGGATGGGGCATCCACAAGCTCCTTGGGCAACCTGTTCCAGTGTGTCAATGCCCTCTGTGTGATTTTTTTTCCTAATATCCAACCTAAACCTCTCCTGTCTCAGTTTAAAACCATTCCCCCTTGTCCTATAACTATCCACCCACATAAGCAGTAATTCTCCCTCCTGATTATATGCTTCCTTCAAATATTGGACAGCCACAATGAGGTCTCACAATGAGCCATTTTATCTGTCTCTCCTAGGTAAAGCTGGTGTTTTGCACTCCTTCACAAGAAGTACACCTGTCCTGGGGGATGGTCAAACTTTCAAAAGAGTGGGATAATTTTCAAGCCAGTTTAGAATGTCACATCACCCTGGAAAAAAAAATATTTTTTTATTATCTTTATAGAAATTTGAGCTAGAATTTTGAAATCTTATTAGACACGAAAAGAAATAGGTATAGAGACAGAAATCACAATAGTAACAGTAATCATAGGTTAACAAGCACAAAAGAAATTTTTATGGTAGCATGTCTGTGGAATAAATAGTTGGATTAAGATTTAGAATTGTGCATGAGTAAATTTCTACTCAGTGAAAGAAATTTCTCTCTCATATAGCTTGTTTCGGAGTTAGCTACTTCAGTTAAAAGCTGTTTGCAGTGTCACAAATGAATTTTTTATGTACAGAAGAACATCTTGCATTTATAAAGTTTGAATTAAGAAAAAATAAAAGAAATGAAATTGTTAATACTTATTACAAAACCTGACAGCAAGAGTAATCACATACCCAATTTAGAAATACTGTATTGTAGGAAGTAAATTTCAAATCAATGGAGAAGTCGAGCCCCATCCAGCCTGACCTTGAACACTTCCAGGCAGGGGGAGTCCACAACTTATTTGGGCATGTTCTGGTGCCTCACCACCCATACAGTACAGAATTTCTTCACAATATTTAATCTAAATCTCCCTTCTTTCAATTTAAAGGCATTACTCCTGGTTTTATCACTACAATTCCAGATCGATGCTTAAGAAAAAAAAAATACTCATGACAATACTTTCTCCTTTGAGGTGCTTTCTGGTCCAAGGAAAGATATACAGATAGGTAAGGTATACAGGTAGGTAAGGTTTTAGAAGCTGATTTAACATATTCATTAGATTCAGTATGAACACATTCACCTGTGGCGTGGGGTGCATCCAGGCATGTGGATATACATCCTGAAAATTAACCCTGAGATTGTGTTCATCCCTACGTATCTACAGCTGCACATACCACTCTTCCAGTCTCAAAATATAAAACTTAAAAAGCCCAACAATTCATTGGACATTGAGGACAGCAGTGCAAAAGCAAACATAGGAAAACTTCTGCAGGGTAAAAAAACCAGAAAAGCCCAGAAGGGTTAACTCCTTATGTGTCTAGGTAAATACAAATTAAACAAACCATAGTGTAGAAGCAGTCATTTTTCCGTGGTCAGTTACAGTATTTAGTTGTGAATATGCCCCTTGGCACTGCACTGGATGGTGACAACCAGAACAGCCTGAGCAGTGCCCAGACCAAACCCCTGGGGATAGACAGGCCAAGGAATTGCTAAGGGATGTAGTGTGGCTGCTCTTTATTTGCCAAGATAGCCTCTCCTCTCCTCTCCTCTCCTCTCCTCTCCTCTCCTCTCTTTTTTTGAGGAAAATAGCTGTATTTTTCCACCAGCTTCAGTTGTTTGACTGCAAAGGCTGTGAGGCTGCTGTGCTTCTGAGGGTTGTACATGTTTTCTCAGTGGACAAAACAAGGACTCCTCCTGGTGCTGGAGGCTGCAGTAGCAGTCAGGGAGCCCACAGGGAGAGCCACAGCCACTGCATTATGGGGTCCCACTCTGGCTGGAAAAAACAGCCTGAGAATCAAGGAAGGCAGCTTTGGAAAAGGGAGGATACAGACGGGTGAGATAGAAACTGAAGTCTTCAATCTCAGGGTTAGAGAATTCAAATATTCCTACAATGAAACCTGACCTAAATTTGGCACAGCTGTTCATTAAGCCAGCCTTGCTAATGTCACAGTCTTCACTCTCTGAAGTGATGTTGCCATGACCACTTCCCTTGATAATTTATGCCATGGTCCAGTTGCTTCTGCTGTTTTTCAAAACAGAACTGCAAATGAGGGCGTCTTAACTCTCCAAGGCTTGTTTGAGCTTATTCTGAATGAGAAATTTCTAAGCATGGTGGTGCAGCTTTTGTATTTGAGTCTGAGCACAGGTTCCAAAGTGAAACACTAATTTCCACATTCATATCTGTATGATAATTATGCATTTTATTTCTTTGTAAATGAGCAGGCTCATTTGTGGTTATTATTCATAGCTCTCAATTGTTTTTATATTATTTTGAAATATAATAATTACTTTTTTTATTTATAACAGGAAAATTAGGAGACCTATCTGTGATTTAATTCCAGAATCAGCCTCATTTCAGATATCTCTAGGGACACCTGCTTTCATGGGCTTACTGCCCAATGAGATTTAAGTGGCTTTTAGGTAAAGAAAATCAAGCGAAGAATTATTCAGTATTTAGTTGTACAACCAGACGGAAATTAGAGCGTGTGTGCATGTGTGTGCATACATGCATGTGATTGCAAATGTTACTGTATTAACATCCTTTCTCACACAGCTAATTTAGTTGTGAATAAATAATCATAAACTCTAGGCTTAAGTCTTTAAACTTTAAGACTAAACTTTAGTCTTCCTAGAGAAATCGGTTTCTTCTCAACAGTCCAGTAGGCTTCTTCTATTATTATGCAACTCTAAGATCTTTCTTGAACAGACTGTGCACTAAAATGTCTTAAGAATATAGTCATTTTCATGAGTTCAGATCATGCTGTAACCTAGTAGCACTTTGTTGCATTTCTGTTTAAATCTCATTGCACTTTTGCCATGAAGATTTTCTCATTTTAACTTTCCAGAAATAGGAACACGCATTTTGTATTGCTCAATTTCAGTTGAGAAATAAAGAATTTGTCTCAAAAAGCATGAAACAAGCTGATTCTCTCTCAGGCTTACAATTAAGCCAGAGAGTACACACCTGGCAGGAATTAGAAACTGATACATTGATTTCATGGGGGTGTAAAAATTACATGAGTTTTAATTACTTGGCTAAATTAGCTTTCAGATGTGATTTATGATGAGTTTGTGATGCTGAAAACATTCACCTTTGTCTTTTACCTGACTATAGCTCCATGATGAGCAATCTGTCTTTAAAAAACTCTTTCTCAGTACATTTACTGTACTCATTCTGAACATATTCATATAGCAGAAGCCCCAGACAGTAAATCATGCTTACATTTCACATTAGCCCCTAAACAAAATGAAAGGGGCATTTGGGAACGAATAGAATATGAAGCTTAATTGAGAAACCATGCTCATTCCTATAGAGTGCTGTGTACCCAAGGAAATATATTATTGAAACTCCACCTGTTCTCTATCACAAACAAGTTGTTCTTCAGGAGGAAACACAACCTTCATACATTTAAGAGTCAAATAGCAAAGGTAAGATGTAACCATGGTAAGCAGAGAAGAAGAGTTGTGTTACAGTTAATGATATGCTTTCCAGCAGCAGTGACCACAAATACAAAGCTTGTGGGGGAAAAAAACCTGAAAGTAAGAATTTCTGCCAAGTCTCAAAAAGAAATTCTATCTTAAAGGAGAAATAAGAAAAAATGTTGTTATAATTTTTATGCTTTGTATTGGAATACCAAGTCTATAAAAGAAAATCTTAGATCAAAGTATTCTTTTATAGCCTTCATTTTGTTACCATGCTGTTTTTCTCATTATAATTCTCATTTTTCTTCCTGACTACAATTGGAAAAAAAATTCAATACTGCATATTATGACATATAATTTGATGTGCCCATCATTACCAATACCAATACTTTTCTATTTATTTTAATTGAATGAAAAAGATATAATCTTAGTTCAAGTTGAAAAAGCAGATAGCAAAGAAATCAGTGTGCTTCTGTAACAGGAATAGGCTTCCATGACTTACATCAGACCATGAGGTCAGAGGAAGATCCACAGAGCTTATTATTATTTTATTGTTAAAGATGGTTAAAAATGAACGAAGTCATAAAAATGGCCTTTGGAAGTAATTGCTGCAAAAAAAATCCCTTAAACTGAGGAATAAAATAGCATGCTGTGAAGCCAGGCTTCAGAAAAATGGAGACCATTGCAACCAAGTAATCCCGGGAAAACCTCACCAGGCACAGATAAAAATAAAGATTTTTCCAAGATTTTCACAACGAAACTAATTACATCTTCACTAAAGCCAAAGAAAAGACTCCCATCTCAGTTTTAAGGAATGCTCACCGGGGCCAATTAGTATATTAAACATTTTCTCATGTAAAAAATAAACTTTATATTTTCAACTTACTGATGAAGGTTTATGTGATGTAGTTTTTCCTAGGAAAATGAAGAAGGTCTACTTAGAACAAAACCTAAGCTAAGTTTCTGAATTACAGGACATTACATGGTTAAAATTATTCTGAGTTTCCCCCATCTTGCTTAACAACAGCCAGTTCTTCCTATCTGAAAAGAATGTTTGCAGCTTTAATGCTTTTCATCTTCCCATCCTGCCAGATCTTCTATCAGGGGACGTCAGACAATATTCTCATAGGAGCCACCACTTGTCAATGTGAAAAAAAACTAACAGAATGCTATCACACCCATCTAATCAAGGAGCGGAAATAATTTACATAAGAAGTCAATCAAGCACAGAGATCAAATTTGTTTCCAGGAAAGTAGCTTGGAGATAAAAGGAATAGCCTTTTTTCTTCTTCTCCTAACTTTTTGCATATTATCACCTTCTCAGAAAATCAGTCATCTAAGAAAATTTCTGTTACATTTGAGAAAATACTTATAATCTCTCCCGAACTCATTAAAGAGATACACTGGGACATCTTATACATCCATGCTTCCCCCCCCCCCCCCCCAAAAAAAAAGTTGATATTATCCTTTTTCAGTTTAAATGCTAGTCTCAAGACAAAGACATCTGAAGCAAAATAATATATTTGCGAGCAATTCAAAACTATAAGCTGGAAATATAATCATGTATATTTATTATGTTTCTAGCTAGCACTTTTCAGAAAGAATTAACTAAAAACCAAAGACATCTGGTAAAGCTATCTCAATCAGATTAGATAATTTAAAAATCTTTTGACAGAAAGATCATATGTTTAGATAGAGATCACATGTTTAGATAAAAGGTCCTTTTCACAGAAATGAACGTAAGATGAGCTCCATTTTTGGTATGTTTTGTTTTAATCTTGTCGTAATAGTGAAATATCTGATAAATAACTACAGTTTTTATAAAAGAATAGTTCTATGAGCTGTAGAATATAAAATCATTAATATTTCTTGATAGTACTGGAATTTTATTTTATTTTTTCTAACACGTTCATTGAACAGTCACTTTCTACTGTTCAGAGACAAAATAAGTGTTCCCGATTTCTGAGTTATCTGACTGCAGGAACTCATCTGGTTGTGTCCTCTTTCCCATAGGTATGTACTAGGGATAGCAAAGCAGTGCTACTGCTTTGCCATCAACTTCCTGCTGAGCCTCTTGAGTGCATCCCAAACTGCTCTTTCATGCTATGTATGCAGAGCACGTTATCTCACCAGTAAGTACTGTGCTTTCCTTAAATTTCACCTCCGTCATCTCACAGGTTGTTTCCAGAAGAAAGAAAAAGGTAATATTTGGGAGAGAGTGGTAGAACCATGGTTGTATCCATACCATATCACATTTTTTTTTCTGATATATCCTTCAATTGTCTGCAGCAATAGTGTCTATGTCCACAGCAACAAAATGCAGCAGTTGTTTTTGGAGAAGGATGAGAATACACTAACAAGATATGCAGAACAGCAGCTCCAAATGTGTTACTTATGCGCAGATTTTGTTGCACACGTGGGGGATGTATTATGTTAAAGAAGTGCACAGGGAATGAGCAAGCTCAAAAAACTGTGGAATACGTACTCAGACAGAGCAAGCAGAAAGCGATGAAGGAAAGGGAGCGCTACTGCCTTCTCTAGAAGAGTGATGCTATGAGCAGTGTAAATGTAAACCCCTCCATCCTACTCAGCTTCATTGTCACAGAATTTCTCAGAAGTTCCTTCATTCTCCTCATTTTACACTTTCCCTATGTTGTAGGACTTTGCTTTGGTTCTAAGAGTGCTATGGATCTGAAAGCCACTAGGAATCCAGTATCAACTGAAGAGTCAAATGACATCCAGCACAGCTGAGTCCATCCTCTTTTCACAAACCTTTGGGTTCCAGCATTTCTCTAATCATCCAATTTCTACTGTGCAACTCTGCACATTCAGTTTTTATATGTTCAGTCTATAATGAAGCTGCCAAATGCAAATTTATTTTGTGGAAGGTCAGAGAATTAGGTCTCATCTTAATGATGTGACTGCACACTCCTTTGTTGTTGTACAGAATCTTTCAAAAAGACAGTGAGCTTATCTCCACATAAGCTTTATTTTTAACAAGTTACAGTATTATTTTTATTTAGGTAATAAGTTGAAGACGACACATTAACATTATGTGTCTTTTTCAAAGTCGCACAAAATCTGCCAAACAGGAAATTTCACCCACATTTTCTGAGTCACATCTCAATGCTTTACAACAAGGTCCTCTTCTTTTGCAGTTTGTGGAAATAAACTGATGTGACACCAGTTTGAAAGCAGAATGAAGCTTTGTTAGTGGGTTTCTCTCTCTGGTGGGTTGTTTGGTTTCTCCCTCTTCCACCCCCCCCTCTCCCCCAGCCATCTTACCATTCATTTCCACAGTGTGCAATGCATTATTCAGAAATAACAGGAGACAGTGTCTGGCACCAGTTTATCGAGTTTTTTTCCAGAAAGCTACAGTGTAGGTCAGCAACCAGCAACATGCTAAAGGACACCAAAAGCACTTCTGCCAATACTAATCATTCACCCTCTGTCACTTCACTTCTCATGAACATCAGCATAGTAGTTTCCTCCATTCCCACTGACATCTGACAAATACAAGACAGCATCAGTATTCCACAGAGATTCTTGCAGAACAGAAAGGAATCACTAGACTGAAATAGTTAAATGTATTTCAATGAACACTACGAAGGAAACTGAGTATTACAAATTCATCTTAAGAAAGTCACTGTTCATCTAGTTGTGACAATTCCTAATCATTTATTTCATCAAAATACTACAATTATTTCCACAATTTTTATTATTGTGTTCTGAATGAGTTCACTATTAAGGTGCCAGGTATGGTATTTATAATGCAATGGAAAGCTCAGCAATGACAGCAGAGCAACAAGGTCCCAGGCTAGAGCAAATGAGGATCTGCTCAAATGCAACTGCTGTGGGCACAGAAATAAAGGAAAGTCGCTACTTAACTTCAGAATACTTGAGGTGTGCAAAGACCTCCAGATAAATAACTTTGCCTCCACTGCCAACACTTAAATGAGTCTGAGAAGGGGTGGATCCTGGCTTCATCCCTTCTGGTCAATCAGGGTCATTGCATAAACCTGAGGTCCACTGGGTTGGCCCTATCTTCCCACCAGGTTCTACATCAGTGCTTCAAGCTGTAACTTAGCATTTCCACTACAGTATTCTAGAATGAAAATGTAAACCTGTGTTTGATAAACACATATTATTTTTGTGTTCATTAGCCTTTATTTTTCACTGTACTATTATGCTTTTTACAGTCTTTCAGTTACCCGTATACTTTCACTCCTGCAATAACAGGATTTTTCAGGTTTAACATTTGTAGGCATCTCTATGTTTGCCATGTAGTACAAAATCTATGAAATGACTGTCACACAAAACACTTCATCTAAAATACTTACATATGTTATGTGTTTCAGATAACTTCATAAAATGTAGAATTGGGAATCAATGAATAATAAGAGGAGAAACTAATAATCTATGAACCCCAAACAATTTCTGTTATAAAAAGTCAGTCATAGAATTGTAGAATGGCCTGGGTTGAAAAAATAATGATCATAATGATCATCTGTTTGAATCGCCCCTGCTATATGCAGGGTCACCAACCACCAGACCAGGCTGCCCAGAGCCACATCCAGCCTAGCCTTGAATGCTTCCAGGGATGGGGCATCCACAGCCTCCTTGGGCAACCTGTTCCAGTGTGTCATCACCCTCTGTGTGAAATTCTTTTTCCTAATATCCAACCTAAACCTCTCCTGTCTCAGTTTAAAACCATTCCCCCTTGTTCTATCACTATGTTTATACACTTCCTTCAAACACTGGATGGCCACAATGAGGTCTCCCCAGAGCCTTCTCTTTTCCAAGCTAAAAAAGCCCAGTTCCCTCAACCTTTCCTAACAGGAGAGGTGCTCCAGCCCTCTGATCATCTTAGTGGCCCTCCTTAGAGGATCTGTTCCAAGAGCTCCAAGTTTTTCTCGTGCTGGGGGCCCCAGACCTGGAAACAGTACTCCAGTCATTTTCCTTTTCTCTCTTGCAATTCATAGAGTTCCTGGAACTTTGGAAAAGACTGAAGGTTACAAGTTCAGAGTGACAGGGTATGCACTGCACTAGGAACTGCTGACTCCAGCTGCTTCTAAAACAGGAAACTGAGAGGAATACGGAGGGTCTCAAGTGACCATTAGAGAGCTCACCAACTTTTCCTTCACTTAGCTCTCATTGTTCTGGTCTTGCCTGTTTTTTGAAAAGATGTTTATCAAACCTAGTGTAACAAAACAAAATAAAAGATGAATTAAAATAACGCAAAAGATCTTGCAGTGCACATGATCATTTTCTTGTTTATTGTGCTTTTTTTTAGAACTGGCATTTCACGATTCATTAACTGAAAGAAAACCAGAATAATGTTTACTCTTCCTATACACGAAATTTTATATCAATAATTTCTACTGCATAACCACCACTTGACACTACTTGACTACTTAGAAGAGTAAGGAAATTTCCTCAAATGAGAGGACTTTATGCTCAAAATGAAAGAGTACTTGGTACGAAACTGAAGTGTGAAACTCTTAATGCTTAGAACTATTAGTATTAGAAGTGGAACAATAGCTTATCTACAACTTCAAGTTTTAAATATCTTCAAAATATCTTCACTAAGAAGCTCGAATTGTTGAGGATGCAAGATGAAAACAGCAAAGGAGAAACCAGATTTCTCTGTCTTCTATCTCACTACCACAGATTTTCATGGTAAGAGAATGACAGGCACTGATTGGACAACAGTGAGGTAAAAATCCATTCAAATTAAAGAAAAACTTATAGAACACCTAAACTTTATTTTCATTTTTACAAAACAGAAGTAGCTTTCTAGCATGTATTTTTAAAGATAAAGTTTGCAACAAAGTCCATTTGATAGTTTTACTAACCAGTAGCATTGGGACTTACATGAGGAATGTGCCTTTGATATGGCCACGTGAAAGTGCACTTCTGCACATCTTCAGACTATAAGAGACTTCAAGTCCCCATGCCTTGCAGAAGGATGTAGTTTGGTTCAGTTCTATTAAGTAACACGTGAAATCATCAAAGGATTGAGTAGTAATTTTTAAAGCATATTATAAACAAGACAGAAATGTTTCAGAGTTGCTGTGATTTCTTTCATACAAAATCAGTAGGTTCAGAGTGGAGCAAAATGACCAAAAAGAAAAAAAAAAGGCATGGAAATGGAATTTGTAAAGATAGCAAATTTAGTATCTGAAGAGATTCATCAAAAGTCAGAAGAGGTACCAGCACTGCAGCGTCATGGCATTTTTTCAGCCTTAAAGTACTGAGCTGGAGAACATGCAGCTGTTTTGTAGCACAGCCTTGTTTAGGTAGATCTCAGCTCCTGTAGTGTGTTAGAGGCTTAATAGCCTCATTGTTTATGGCAATTCCCATTCAAGTCTTACCAAGAAATTCTGTCTCAAAAGTGTTACTACTGCTTTGTAGGATTTGTTAATCTTCCGAAGTGAAGTGCTCAAAAATTAAGAAACATTAATAGTAAGAGACAGCCGATAGTCCTAACATTGAGTCATTGTCTCTATGATGATACTCTTTGGTATTATTTAATTAGGCAATATGCATTATGGTTTCTGCTAGAGTTCTGCCTTAGGTTGTTTTATGAAATAATAATCCAACACATGCGTTTTGACTGGCTTACTACTTATAGTAGTCAATCTAGTAATTATAGTTCATGTTTTCTAACAAGTTTATACTGCAATAATCAATTTTATTTATTAAAAGTAATATCAACTGATATTATTAGAACTAATAATTCTCTGGAGTTTGAGTATATGAATCAGCCAGAGACCATTATCTCTGGGAAATACTTAATATTTGTTAATTCCCTGTAGAATTTTACAGATACCCTATTCCATTATCAAAATTAATTCTTGATACACTGCATGCTCAGTTCCAAGAAAACACTATATATCTCCTGTGCATCTGAATGGCTTTACACTTTTTTTTCCTGGTGCTTCGAGTATTCCATAGCACATTACGCACCCTGTAGTTACTCTCTAAGGTAAATGCTCTCTTCCTTGGTTTAAAGTGCTATAGCTTCCAGTTATTTGCCACCCCAATATTTACCAGAGGAAAACATGGCTCACTGATTAATATGTCAATTTAAGATATTTATGTCAGGCACTAATGCTGGTATGTTCTTCTTTCTCTCTTAGTTTTTTTTCTGTTTTTCAAATAACTCCTTCAAAAAACATTTTCTGCTTATGTTAGCAAGAAAGCAGTTGCCTTGCATTGACACTGTTTCACTACAACTACCATTTAAATTACTGAACATACTTTTAAATGATGTGACAGAATCTTAAGGTTGCTAAATGGTAATTTAAGGAATACAAGTGCAAATAAAATATTTCTTCAAAAGATCTGAAAAACTGAGAGAGACCATAAAATCATGAGAAGTAGGTGACTGTTTTAAGTAGGAAAGTGACAGACATAGCCATGAATATCTTTTAATATACTCTGAAATAACCATAAATGGAGATTCATGTGAAGAAAATGCCATGTAACAGTTATTCTTACCACAGAATCGCAGAATTGCCAGGGTTGGAAAGGACCTCAAAGATCATGGATCTCCTACCCGCCTACCACAGGCAGGGCTACCAACCTCCACATTTAACACTAGACCAGGCTGAAAGCCTGCAATGAATGAGGTCACCCTGCAGCCTTCTTTTTTCCAGGCTGAACAAGCCCAGCTCCCTCAGCCTGTCTTCGCAGGAGAGGTGCTCCAGTACCCTGATAACCTCTGTGGCTTTCTTCTGGACCCTCTCCAACAGCTCTCTGTCTTTCTTATATTGAGTGCTCCAGACCTGGACACAGTACTCCAGATGGGGCTTCATAGGGGCAGAGTAGAGGAGGACAATCACCTTCCTGTTCTGCTGGCCACCCCTCTTCCAATGGAAGATCAGATACCATTTTCCTTCTGAGCTGCAAGAGCACACTGATGGCTCATGTTAACTTTTTCATCCATTGGGACCCCCAGGTCCTTCTCTGCAGGTCTACTCTCAAGGATGGCTCCTTCCAGTCTGTAATCTATGAAAACACAGAGCTGCATATTAGGCTGAAAGCAAGACAGCTCCCAGAGTACTTCAGAGACACACAACTGAAAAAACATTCTCATTATTAAGTAAATGATGTTTGACTACTGGCAGCTGCAAAGTAATTAGTGTTTGCAAGGAGTGTTGCAATATCTTGGAGACTGAACCTACAAATGTCAGAGCCCTCTGTCCTTTATCAAGTATTTCAGTTTTGCACATGCATTAGGGTTTAATTAAAACTCTTGAACTAGTGACAGCTCATAAGGAAAAGAGGGAAAAATAAAAGTAAGACAAAGCAATAGTACAATACACAACAAGCCCAGGTTCTAGAAATGAATTACTCTGCAACCTGCTTTTGGTTTGCTGAATGTCATTTAAATGTTGTAATGATGGTACACAAATGCAATGAAAAATAGCTCTTGTTTTTCAAGTTGGGAAGATACAGCACTCTGCACTTCACAAAATTTCAATATTCAATATATGAAGAGACAGAGATGAAAAAGCTGTTTTCTGAAAGAGTTTGCATGCAGCTAACAGATCCATGCATTGAGAACCAATTGAAAATAAAAATAATAATATCAAAGAAACAACTTTGAAAGTGTTTAACTGGTATTTTAACACACAGCCAGTTATAAGTGAGTGAACACAACAATTCTGGTACTCCTGCTGGGATGAATGCAGACCAGAGAAGGACCACACCATGCTACTATCAGCCTACTATTATTTCTTCAACAAAACCTTCATTCCCCACTGCTACTAAATACCTATCTCCAGACAAGCCCATCACAAGCAGGAAGAAAGCTCATTCTGTCTAGGAAATTTCAAGCAAAATCCACTATAGATTGCTTTTCTGTCTCAGCCCTCATATGTAGGTCTCATACACAACATGTAGCCATTCTTTTGAAGAAAGCAGGTGCTGTGAATTTTCAGTTTTAGATGTTCTACCTCTGGCAGTGATGACTTGTGCAAATTATTTTTCAACATCCATTTCTGTGTTTGTAAAATTGAGATAATGAGGCTTAAAATGTAGTAATTTATCACTGCAAATCTTTGACTAACTCATTCTTAACTAGGGCAGTGGCCATCAGATATTCTTGAGAATAATAAATCTGTTTCTTGTGCAACAATTATAGTGCAACACTCTTGCTTGCTTTACACTTCTGTTACACTTGCCACAGCAGAGATAATGTTCAAGCCATGCCTCCCACCCAGTTCCCACTCACTGGTTAACTTGATATCCCACAGCCATGCGTGAACTGTGGCTGCGCAGCCCTGTAAGCACCGTTACTGCTTGGAGGGACCAATGGTTTGCATTTGCTGGCAGGGACTAATCAACTTCAGCTGTTAATTCCTACTGACTTTAATGAGAGCACGAATGTAGGCAATCCTTATCTACTGCTAGGCTAGCAGAAAGGAAGCTATAGCTAATGGCCATGAAATTATCTGTCTTCTCTAATTTTGTATGTCTTTTTATAATTGATTTGAAATGTTTTTGGTAATAACAAAATAGACCCTGGAAATGGAATCTTCTTTTTCATCCTTAGTAAGAATAAATTGTAAAAAGCTAAGAAGAAAAACATACACAAATTCACAATAATCAGATTATATCCATTAAAATTCTTTTCTCTTCTTTAAAATTTGTATAGAAATTATAATTCTTTGCTTGAATCTGAATTATCTCATCATTATTAGTATTGCCAGTAATTTCCAAGATCTGAAGCTAACAACTCTCTCACTTCATAGGCAACCTTTTAGCTTACCATACATCACACAACATATGCCACAGCATATATCAGATACTATGCAGTCAACATAAGTTTGCAGGAGTTGCTGTCATAGTTACAATTCTTAACTTCTAACAATTATATTCCTGTTGAATCAGCAGAAAGATATTGACTGACTTGAGATCCCTCACAGCTCAATATTTCTATAAATCCAGTATGATATGATCAGATTTAAGGATAAGTAATAGCCATTTATTGCAGGTATCCACTAAGAATTGCTTCTTCAAAAAGATCAAAAGATCTTTTTCAGTGCTTTTATGGAAAACTATAAGAAACATCCTGTGCTACGCTGCATTGCAGCATTACCTTCCTCATCTTTATTACATAACATGTCAGAGATGCTGAAAAAAAACTGAAATATTCAAAATATCTCTGAGACTTGATATTGATAATTAACTCTATTTTCATTCCAGATGATTTTGGAATACTCTACTTAGGTATGACAGCAAGGATAGTACCAATTGCACTACTTTTAGCTAGCTGTTGCAAGACTGCTTGAGGAAAGGGACTGTCAGGTTCCCCGCTGAAGTCCTGTCACTGCTAAAAGGACAAAAGAGTAGGGTGCCTGTTCCTGGCTTTTTTGAAATCCCCAAAGTTTATTTAATTGCTGGAAAACTGAAACTCAGCCTATCTCTATGTCTAGATTAGCACAATCAGAAAATATCTGCAGACTGAAGTGATTGAAGGAAAGGCTACTCCCACTCCCATCATATGATAGTTTGGGGTTTATTTCCAATTACACCCAGTCTAGATTGAATGATTCAGCCCATTATTTGGGTTGAATGTTTCAGCTGCTCATGTGGTTGGAAACTTTGTAAGGAAAAAATGTTAAGTATGTAGTGGAAGGTCTTATGGTGGTACAACCTGCATGCTGGCTCAGAGCATAATGTCCCCATTAAGCCTGAACATGCATTAGTGATGTGAGCAGAGCTGTCGATTCCGTTTCCTCTGAAAAAAATCTATTGCACAAACAGCAAAACTGCTCTCAGCAGTGGAACAACACAAGGCAAATGGAGAAAAGCAGGGGATTAGCTTCAAAACTGTACTTCTGATCTGAACAAAACCTCTGAAGTAGACACAGCCGCTAGCACTCTCCAGACCAGTTAGAGCAGACAAAGAATTCATTTAGCACACTTCTTTTAGACCACGCAAGTGCAAAGTGCACTGCAATTTCCTACCTATACAGCTTAAATTACATCTTTCCTTCTAAAACCTTATTGAATTACACACATTTTACTTGATGGTGAGAATGGTAAAATAAATGCATCAATTGCAACCATTTAGATCTCTGTCTTCTGTTATTTACATCTGTATAAGGGTTTATTAGCATCCAATTACACTTGATAACATCCACAATTGTAAACTGAAGGAAAAAAAAAAAAGGGAAACAGGTTTTCAGAAAAAACAAAGGTAGAGATACTGCATGTCTTTTAGAGATCAGAACCCCATCTCCACAAATGGCAGAGCACTCAGTTTACAAAAAAACATGGATGCACTTTATAGAGTGAATGACTGATCTTTCCAATTACACTAACATAAATCTGTCTGAACACAGTTTAAGGGAATTCAAAGAGACCTCTGGATCTGTTCACACACAAAAACATCAGTAATGGTGCTGTTGTACATATGTGCCCAGCAGCATTCAAGGCACTGCTCCATCCATGCCAACAATAGGCCTGCCAGAGGCCTGTGCCCTTTGCAAGTGATTGCTGGACAATGAATAGGAAACACTGAAGTGTCTAAAATGTACTGCTGTGTGTACATAGCAGGCTTTGTAAAGTACTCACCTTCTGCAAAAGCAATGCTACTTTTAAGTTTACTCTGCTACCCCTGGTGCACTTTATTGGTACACCTTAATGGGTGCACTGGAAGTGAGAAGTCCTGAAATGACTTGTGTCGGAAGGGACCCCTAAGAACACCTAGTTCCAAGCCCCTGCTGTGGGCAGGCCTAAAGCAGAAGCAGTGAAGAGGCAGCCACCTTAGGCTCAGGAGACACAATTCAGAGCTTCCACATGGAGTGGAAGTAATATATTCTTTTGCCATTGAGAGGCTTTTTTGTAAGTAAGCTCATTACTCATTACCAAAGTATATATAAAACCAGTGCACGACCACTGTGTTTACTGGCTACCTTAATTTTCATCATTGTGCCAAGAAGTTTGTTTTCTTAAGGGAAATATTTTTGTACATACAGATGGTTGGTACAAAATGCAATCAGTTAGGAGTCAATGATTTTAGGATGTGCAATAGAAAGGTTTGTATCTTAGTGCACTGGGAATTTCTGAAAGTAAATTCCTTTAACCTGTGAAGTAGTTTAATCAGGTTCTTCCTACACATGAACAGACCTCATTTTTTAGGGGTGAATGTGTAGAATGTAAGGATATCAGAGAAAAATTAGAAGAAACTCAAGGGAAAGTTATTCATTTTTATGGCATTGAAAATATTTTATTTTGCTGAAGCTAGTCAGAAAATATAAATGAATGAGCAACTCCAAACAGTAATTCCTGAAGGAGTTGTGTGGAGATAATCCTAAATAAACACTTGCAGATTCTCATGACTAATTAATAAATTGCTGATTTTTGCTGTCACACATTGTTCAAGTCCTGGCAATACTGTACAGAATCTTTGAATAAACTGGCTTTCATGCAAATGCGTGAATCTTATGAATGTGAGGCTGTCAAATGTCATCTCCTGACTAATTGATAGGCAGCACGTCTTGTTACAGCCAGGCAAAATATCAATTTTCTACATTTCCAACTTTTCAGGCACCCTCAGGAGTAGAGCATAGTTTGAAGAAATTGTGCTGCAATGAGATTTATTGCCAGCCAGCACCAACTTACTCTTTAAAGTACGAGAATATTACATATAAAAGATTAACTATTCTGAAAGAAATCTGTGGTCTTTAAGTGCTGGATCAAGCAGCCAAATTTTAAGAAGCACATAATTTCTGTTCCTGTCTATATAATGCTAATTTGAATCCTCTGTGATTATGGTAACCAGAATTCATGCACAAGCTCCCACTTTGTTCTCTTGCTATAGCATTCCTACTTACTTCACTGAATGCACAGTTACTCAGTATTACTTTTCATAATAAATGCTCTTTTAAATGCACATTTTTGAGTCCCAATTGGAAAACATGACTCTGGTTATGTTTATGGTGGTGTTTTTTTAAGGGTTTCTGCTTCCTGAAACAAATAGGTTTTAAGGTGTTAAGGAATGTATCCATTTTCTTTAACACTGAAAAATGTGGAATTATACCTACTGGGAAATGAATTATAAAGACAACACCCAAATTTCCAAGCTGTAACTAATTACGGATGTTAATTGCAGAAGCCCCGCGCATTCTGTTTTTGCAGAGGATTTGGCTGCTTGGTGCTTTCCTAGGTTCAAAATAGAGCTCTCACTAATTGCGTTTGCTCTTCTGAGTGAATTTGCAAAGCATGTTGGAAGTATCTGCACCCACTGTATAGAAAATAGGAAGACGAAAAAGTCCCCTTTCCATTCCCTTATTACATGCAACTGCTGTAATGTTCACTTTTCCTGTGGAAGGATCTATTCCTTCCTCCCCCTTATTTTTCACCTTGCATTTGTGGATTCCTGAGCTCAGCATCTTCCTTATTTATTCACCAATTAAAATACAATCTTTTCCTTGCATATTGCCTTACCGCAAGTGGGAGACCAGCCTCTCAGTTCTGGTGGCTCCCAGAGCAGAAAAAAAAAAAAAAAAAAAAAATTAAAGAAAGCTCAGATTCAGTGGAAGGTTCTGTCTTAGTAGAGGTGGAACCTTCAGGCAGATCAACCTCAAGTGTAACTGTGTTTTTAAATAGAAACTGAAGAATACATCAAATATGGGGTCTTTTTATTCAGAAGAAAATGTCCTTGACACTAGGATGAAATCTTTGTTAAGTTTTGAATTGCTTCGAAATGCAAATTGATACTAGAGTTCTACAAGTCTGCTAGACACAGATTTTTTAAGGAAAACAAAGGTTTCTCTTCACTGCTGTCTTCTCTGTCTGAAGAGATGTATACTTTGTCTTGCAATTGTGCATATGTATGTACACATCCCTCTATACATTTGTATACATATGTATATACATACACTTGATCATCCAGGTATATATTCTTATTAAGGAAATCCCAGTCTGACAGGAGCATTTATCAAAGCTATTAGTAAAGAAATATAATGCAAGATTCATAAGGTAAGTTTTACTGTGAAGCACTTCAAATTCTAAGAACAGCAACTCCTGATTTTTAATACGTATCTTCATAGGGTTAATTTCCTATAACTTAAATTAAAAAATGCAATGTTATGGGTTCTTTGGGGGGAAAAAAATAACAACAAAAAAAAATTAATTTATGTTGGAAGGGAGATACAATGCCTATCTATTTTTGATTTTATTTTTTATTTTTTTCCCGATGAGCTATTCAGCTATTTTACCTTTTCTTTACTCACTTAACCTCTATTCTAAACATAAATTTAGTTAATTTTGTGATGAAACATATCCTGTGTTTAGAAAATGTTTTGAGTTGAAAATAATATATGAATATATGAATAGGGTTTTGTAATTTTAATATACCTTTCTAACAAACAAAAATTTAACACAACATTTGCATTACATTTATTATTTTAACTATCATTATTGTATTAAATAACATCAATCTCACCTAACAAAATGACAAATGCATTTAACATTAAGACAAAGACTTTGAATGTATTATTTGCAAAATGTTATTTTTTTCAGTCTGCATACTACTCCAGTCTGCATTTTTGCTTTCCAGAATGTGAATAATACAATTTGCATTAGCTGTTCTTACCATGGTGAAGAATCCCTAGTGCAAAAATTTTGACAGTTTGTGCCCAGTTTTATCTTTGTCCACTAAATCTTCTTTTGACAGTTATCTGAAGTGGAATCATGTAAAGGAACTTTGCATGAGGACTAACAACCATAACTGGATGATCCTGTGGGTCTTTTCCAACCTTGGTGATTCTGTGACTCTATGCTTTAAGGTTTTTGTATGTAACAAATTAATGGGAATTAAAGTAGGGGAACATAAACTGCAGCATTATGAATATAAGTAGAAGTCTTCAAACACTTGTCTGCTTAATCACAAGTCATAGTCATAGGTTCTTATAGCTGCTCTTCCTGGAGAATTGTAATTAAAAATACAAAACATGATACACGATGTGACTTAGGCATTTAAAACATCACCTTCATTAAAACACATCTTAAAATAATAAGAATTAATAGTTTATGATTATACAAGGAGTGACAGAAATTATACAAAAATATTTTCTCATTTCTACCATGTCGATCAGTTTCTGTAATTTGCAGCATTGCTGTGAGCTGTCTGAATAACGGAGATTGCCAGGGGTTGGGCAAGGAGAACTGCTGCTTCTCCAAAAATTGTGGAGGTTTTACCTGACAGGGCAGTGAGTTTTCAGATTCCAATAACAAAGTGTTGAGTCGAGGTATTCCCTTGTTATTTTTGGACAAGGCTGAAAGTGTGTGCTAGCTGATTTTCCTGAGTGGATTCTAACTGAAGTAACTTTCATATGACATTTTATTTGGTTGCAGAACCAAAGCTACTGTGCGTAAACCGACTGCTGATCATGTCACTTCTTTGATACAAGCTCAGAGCCTGTTTTCTGCTGCAACATGAAAACGTTTCCAGCAACTCTTTGATCCTTTATTTTGTACTTACTTACTCCTCCATCTCTAGGAAAACATAGCTATCACCTGCCATGTTTCATACAACAGTAGAAAGAAAGATGGAACAGATTCCTTTTCTTCTTTAACAATACCTACATAATGACATTTATAAAAGATACATTTGAAACGAGACACCTTAGCTATCAATGAGATTACATGGATTGCCAAATTCAAAATACATTGGGTAGTATCAATTTTATACTAAATTTTCTTCAGGAAAGGACTCTTTATTGTTCATACATCTTGCAAATACCAGATATTACACTTCACAAGTTTCAGATATTACAGAAACACTTGTTTTTGAAATACGAAAAAAACACCCTCCAAAGAAAATGTGCTTTTATGAGATATTTGATTGGAGCACACTCTATCTAATATTTATTAGACACTGGGAATGATGTGACATTCCAAATTAAAACAAAGACAAGCGCAAGACCAAATCTCCAAAGTCTCAAAATAATGATTTTTCATTTTAAAGCATATCTCAAGACCTACAACTCGTGGAGAACGAGAGGAGGAAAAAGAGAGAGTAGATCTCAGGCAAATTTGTCAGGTTAACTATAAATTTTAACAGCTTTTTGAAACAGGAACACTTCAGTTCTTGGCATTCATTTTCTTTTCATACAAACTTTATCTGAAGTATACATATTTAGCACCAACATCCTATTTGTAGCTTCTGTAGACTGTACCAGCATCTTCTGTGAGCTGGCTTATTAGTAGGCATGCAGTGAGGGGAGTGTACAACAGAGTATACTCACTTTTGATATAGAGAGGTCAGAGTATGAATCATCTTAAAAAAAAAAAAAAAAAGAAAGAAAGAAAAAAAAGAAAAAGAAAAAGAAAAAGAAAAAGAAAAAGAAAAAGAAAAA
>JAPSGF010000006.1:4875428-4996159 GCA_035772895.1 Perdix hodgsoniae | reverse complement strand
GAAAAAGAAAAAGAAAAAGAAAAAGAAAAAGAAAAAGAAAAAGAAAAGAAAAAGAAAGGAGTTCTGGTTTTCAAGTTCATCAGATATTTGAAAGAAACTTGCAATAATGGTCTTGTAAGGTTATGAAGCAGGCTCTGCCAGCATGCAGGCAGCTCTCAGCTCCTCCAGGGCATGCTTCTTACACAAAACATCAGGAAAACCCCAGGAAAACCCCAAGGCACAGTTTTACAAATAGAATTGCACATGGCCTCAGTAGGTACCTGGGCTGGAAACACAATACATGCTGTTAGTATCCATAATAAAAGTGCATTCCCATCCTGTGCAGGAGTAACCTACTGATGTGTAAGAATTTAAAAAGAAAAGGGGGGAAAAAAAACTTCAGCTCTCAAGAAGAGACCCGAGGCACTATTCAGATACACAGGGCAAGGTAAGGACCACATCCAGCACAAATATATGCATCAAACACAGAAGGTTTGGGGAGTGTGACCTGACCTCAGAGCACAAACCAGGGGCTGGAGGTAATGACTGAATGAGAGCTTTTGTTTTTTAAAAAACATGTCACTGTATTGAGCTAATTTCTTAATGCATTTATCTCGTGATCATCTTTCACTTGAAAGATTTATTGTCATTGAATATGTTTTGAATTATTTGTATTTGGAGATCTTAAAATGTGGGCATATTCGATTACTCTGCACTATGGTAAGTATTCCATGTTCCTTCTTATAATTATGAATGCTGATATATTTTCAGCACTTTAGTTATGTAAAGGGGAAGTTATAGTTTCCTTTGAAGTGACAATGGATAAATTCAGAAAAATTAAACATCACGTATTAGGAGTTTTTTGTTTCAATTCTAATCTTTCCATGTATTAAAAGTGTAACAACTTTTCAGAAAGTCTAGTTTATTTCTCCAAAAATACTACTGCAGGTACAGAATTCAGAGGGATTTGCAATTTCTCCTTCTTAAGGATCTCTGTTTTTCTGATACTGTCAATAGCAAGAAAAAAAAATATATCCATAATTATTATTTAGTTACAACGTATGGGATTATTTTTTTTTAATACCTAGTATTTCATTAAGAACATAAAAAGTAATTAAAAATACACAATTTTTTCCTACTTCTGTTCTCCTACCATATTAATACCATATTAATAGTTTGAATCAAAAGTTGTGGAATCACAAAACTTCAAATGCAAGCTCAGGAGAGGAAACTCAAAGTCTAAGCATCCATTATTTAAGACACCCTCACTATGACTAACTGCAGTGTTCAACTTCCAGGTAAGTGAATGTGTGTCTACTTTGCTAAAAGAGCTCTTCCATGAACAGAATTCTTTGCTATTTCCACTTGCCAGAGCTATCAGTTGAAGAGTTATTACCCAGCTAAGCTTTGCATGATCCCTGTGAAGAGCCTTAACATTACAGATCAAAGTTTTGCTCCATTTTGGACTGGAAGAGTGTCATGGCTCCAATCCCCTCTATCCACATAAAGATTTTCATTCATACTTAAATTAAAATAAATAAATAAACAAACAAACAAACAAATAAATAAATAAATAAATAAATAAAAAACACCAGAAAATATAGGAATTGTAATGAAACCAGGAAAAACATCTGCCTCATCATTCAAATTACTTGTTTCAAGAGAGTAAAGCTTAATCTGTAGGTAGAGCATTTTAAAACACAAAGTCTGCTGAGTCAAATTTAATTATGGTATGACCATTTTTTTCAGTACTACTAGGTTTTATTAGCCGTGATAAGACACTGAATGAAACATCTGTAATCTAAACAGCAACATTTTATTGAACAATAACATTCTTTAGAGAATGTATAACTGTGTACATTACAATCAACTGCTAGAAGAGCTTTCAGGGAAAATAGCCAGTGATGATGTGCTGGCATTTAACCAGCTCCCCAACCCCTTTCCTTTTACATTCAGTATTATTCCCAAAAACGTTGAAAATTGGTTAGTGACATTTCAAATATGCTTTTCCAAAGCATCAGACAATTATGTGTAAATCTCTTATCTCTGCTGGTCAGCTCAGTCTGTTAGTTTGGTGTGTAAATAGAGAGAACAGTCCGCACAGCTGAATGAGCCTGGCACAGTCCACTTGCTGTTAAACATAGCATAAGTGCGAAAATAATGTAGTGGGTAGCCAAGAAGAATGGATTAAGAAAAGAATAGTAAATCACCCCCCTGCCTCTGAAAACAGATGTTTGTGTTCATTTAATAACATCCCATGAGATTTCTAGCAGAGAACAGCAATGCTGGAGCTGAATTCCATCAACAGTTTGATTTCTGTATTTTAGACACTTGTTATGTTTAATATAATTTGGCAAGAGATATAAAATCTACGTCCTTCCTATCTATATGTTTGGTTTTTTCTTCATTAAACTTCCCCGTATTTGAACTGAATCCACACATTCAAACACACATGTAACTTTTCCCTCATATTAGATGTGATACACACAGGAATTGCTGAAATTTAAATGGAGAGGAAATGAAAGAAATTCTAAGCGAGTTACAGCAGAGTAGAATCACGTGCATACATTATGATTCATAATTTTCATTCTGAATACCAAACAAACTACCACAACTAATGTTATGATCTGAGTAACATAGGTTTTTGTTTTTGTTTTTAATTATTATTTGAATCTGCAAGACAGGTGCTTTGCAGTATTCAAATTAAGCACAAAAACTGCCTGCAAAGATGATGACAAGAATTGCTACATAAGTTCTATGCTTATTATGCTCTTTCATAAAATAGTTACATTCAAGTTTTGCATGATAAAATCTGAAAGGGGTGGGTAATATTGGATGAGAAACTGTCAGGGAAGGTGCACCATAGCAATGTAGTAACAGTTATAAATTTAAAAGGTTGCTGACTCCCTCTGGTTTGAAGAAGTGGCCCAACATTTATGTTAATGGAACATTTCTATCTTGGCAGATTATGTTAGGAATAAAACTAAAATCCCACCAATTTTTAAGGACAAAATATTCTTTTTGTAAGTTCTTCCTTTCTAGATGAAACTTGCATTCAGATACATTTTCTTTACAGCATTTCATTTGACAAAAATAGCAGTCCAGATAAGAATTTAATTATACAATATTCCTTTTATCCCAGTTTTCCTTCCTTCCTTCTCCTCTCTCTTTGTACCTCTTCCTTTCACTTTCTTTTTGTCTCTCTCTTTTCTCTTAGTTTCCTTTTTGCTGGATTAAGCTGATGGCTTTCAAGTCATCAGTAACACGAAAAAGGAAGATGAAACACTGACAAACTTGGAGGCTGAGGGGAAACAAAACAAAATGAAACAAAAATAAGGGTTTCTAAGCTCATTTTTATTCTTACTAATTTCTGCAAGAGCTTTTCACACTGACTTCACAGTACTGTGGAACACCCTCCTTATCAGCAAAAAAAAAAAAAAAAAAAAAAAAATTAATTGAGGATAAAGATTAGATGGTTCTAAGAAGAAGAGAATTTAAATTGTTTTATTAGAGGACTGTGATACAATTTAAAATACTTAAAAACTTTTGTGAAATGCAGAAAGTTTGAAGCTTTCAGCAAGAAGGTAGGTTACTATAAGCTTACATTAGATATGTAATACTGGAAGCAGATTTTTGCAAACAACTTCATCCAGGTCTCCAAGTCACTCAATTTTCCCAGGGCAATTGCTAGATGAATAAAAAATGGTTAAAAACACTACAAAATTACTGCATAAATCTGGTGTGTTTTTCTACCATCTGGAAGTAGAATGAGCCAATCTATTACAATAAGTGTACAAAAAGTATACTTCATTTCTTAATCATAAATTACGAAAATATTTAGATGCAGTTTCTTTATTCCATGACTTTATTCCATTTGACAACATTTTGCTTTAGATTGAGTTATTTTCTCTACACAATCTTCTGTACAATTTCATCTCTTCAGATTTGCAAACCATTTTAGAAACTGCTTAACCTGCTCTTTCATAAAGGTTTTGATAAAGATACTAGACAAATCTCCATAATTCTAGGGATTAGCTCAAATATTGTGTCCTATTATTTTATTTTCTTAACCCTATTTGATTTTCAGAACAATTTTTAACCTAGAAGCTATGTGCCCCCATCCTCCAAATATTTTCCTTAACAGTGAAATGAAACTGCAGCAGCAAAAGTCACCCAAACATTTGAGATCGAGACATAGTTCCATTTTTTCCCTTGTACTTAGTAGTAATTAATATAATTTTAAGCATAGCTCATAATTTCAGCAAATATTTAAAGTACACAGGAAAATACTGTTTTGGTCTCATAATGCTAAATGGGAAAAAGAAAATGACAGCTCTTTTAAGAGAAAATTAGTAGAATTGCTTGATTACTGGATCACTCACTCAGCAGTCTAATAAACATAATTTCAACTTCATATAAAAATTGAAACAAGAACAAAATTGCCCAGAATACTTTTTTGACCCAGAGAACAGGGCAGTGCCTAGACTCTCTCTATATTTGTTAGAGACAGTTTGGCTCCAGGAAAAAAAACTACTTGAAACTGAAATGTGATTTGAACAATCTGTTACCAGCTTTACTGAGCAGGTGGTCCAGAAAACAAAAATTCCATGTCATAGGTGAATTCTGGTACTGTGATTATGTTTTGGTATCCTCTCCCAGGAAATTTAAGACAAACTAATCTCTTCCTGCTTCCACTGAAGGCAGCAGGAGTTTATTTGTTTCTCTATGACAATTCTGGGAACAGCAGAAGACTCTATATTTATATGTCCTGGACTTCTAGCTCACTATATGCAGCACAATACATACTGAAATGTGAATGTGAATGTGAATGCCTCACATTAATTTCCATGGAAACTACAGCAGATACAAACGACACAATAACACTATTTGATAGGGCAAATTATCAGTTACAAACAAACAAACAAATAAATAAATGATTCAACACAGTCACCATCACTATAAATGCATTTTCACCAGCACTGAACATGAGCCTGCATGTAGCACTCACACGTATCTGCACCGGCAGAGGTGACCCACTGTCGCCACTGCTGAAACAGTGTTCACACCCTATGTTTGGTCTCCATAAATGTTCAGCAAGTGTCAATGAATGGGTGCCATTTTTTCTACATGGAAGACTTCAGTGACACACCTTTGCTACATATGCACTTCCATCTCAGACACCATTTTCTCAGACTGACCGCCTGCTGCCATCTGTCACAACATGTAATGGAATGCTGGTGGAAAAGTTCAACCTTTACTGCCATACCATGATATCCACCTCTGATGTTGTGGACCAATATGATAAAATAGGAGACATTACTTTTCAAGCAACCCTTGGAGACTGAATACCTCTACTGTCAAAACTAAAACTATATATGATAATTCGTGGCTTTTCAAAGCAGCAAGCAATTAAAAATAACATTGAGAAGTAATTTAAAAGTGAACAACAAATATTTAACAACTTGGAAAACAAAACAGGAGATTTATAATTTTTGATTGCTAGTACCACTTATCATTGCCCCTTCAGAAAATTCTTGTCCTCCGCAATTTTGATATGTTTTATTAATACTAAATTTCATGAGTTTCCCAGGAAACTGCAAAGCTATTCTGCAAAGGCTAATAAAAGATATTGAAATTCTTAGTCTATGTCAAGCTGACAAGAAAACTCAATTTAGTGTTTATTAACTTACTCTGGATCTTGCACTTTCAGATGTTTTAAAGAATTATTTTGCTTCTGCTTACTGAATAGAATTAATATTCCAAATCATTAGAATATCTAGACATAATTTTAATATAATGATATAACACATTGAAGGACTCTCAGATGACACTTGGGAGAAGAAAAGTGTAAAGCTTTTTAATAATATATTTTGGGTGAAAACATAAGTATACTGAATGTGTACTAAGACCAGTATTTTCCATATCATTGTTTGTATCACCATAAATCACCGAGTCCTTTAGTTTGTTAGAACACAAAGTTAAAACTTGAGCTGAAAAACCTCTAGCATGGAAAGACCTCTTAATATTTAAAATAATATATAGTTGCCAAGAAACAGGAGAGAAAATAACGTAGAGTTTAGTCATGACTAATCTCGGAAAGATTTTTGGTCCCTAAAAGGAAACTCACGGTGAAGGCTGAATTCTCCCATGTCCTGTATTTCCATGAGTGATCTCAGCAGACTGTGGAACATGGTCAGTTATCTGATAAGAAGAAGGAAGGATTTTACTTGTTTAGTAGAGTTGAATGAAAATTAAGGATAACTAAGAAACTCTTCTTTAAGATATCATGAGAGGTGTCACACTGGAGAAGGAAGATGCTTCTCCATTGCCTACCACTGTATGGAAGAAAATTTCTGTAGTCATGCGTAAGTTAGCTACGAAATGGATATAGCATTTTTTGTCCAAGATCTCTCTAATTTTTTAAGGGGGTTATAGGAAGGATGATACTCCTAGCTGATTCAGAATTTCCTGAAGTTTCCAAAGAAATACACAATCGATTTCCTTTGGATGTTTAGATTTATAACTTTGTTTGAACATGTGTAGCCTGTACATTTACTTTGATATACACGTGCGTTCTTATAAACAAGTCATTAATTTATTTCTGCAGTTCATGTAAATAAACTTAGATATTAGGCTCAGTAATGATGGAGAAGCTGGAATTTTTTTAAGCATTTTTAAATTTTGTTTTTAGTAGTAGAAAAGAAATGAGGACGGATATGCATCAGAATAATGTAAACCTAATGAAAACAAGAAACTACAAATCAAAGTTTCAATAGTAGTAAGTAGGGACTACATTTGCTACATGCTTTAGCATTCATGTTCAACCAAGCAAGAGATTAAATAAACGTGAGTGAGAGCAGTACAACTTAAAAGTGCAACTGTCTTTAATATTTTCAGTGTTATATATTTATGTAGTAATTGCTTGAAAATTTATCTGATATCCCTTAAATATGACCCTGTCCTTTGCCACCATTCTGTATACTAGGAAGAAGACTGAACACTTTTAGAAAGAGGTGTAGTCATTTGCTAGTGAAAATAAGAACAGAGACTCTAACAAAAATACATCTTGTACAGTAAACAACTCTTTTCTTACCACAGTCTCAATGAGAGAAATACACGTCTTCCTCTCCCAAGCATTAGGCTCTGATTTCAGAACTCATCTTTCCTTTACTGTGTTTCACAAATATTTCTCTGAGAAGGATTTTCAATTACATTTAAATGAATAATTAAAAGAGAGGCCTAAGAACTACTTTTATTGCAGTTTAAACAGCGGGGCTTGTCTCTTCACAATCTTTTTTTGTTTTTTAAATAAATTTACTTTCTGATATATGTGGAAAGCTTTTAGCCTTAGTCTATAAGACTCTGCTTTTACATTTCTCGTGAGAATAAAGCACATCAAACAACTTCCAACCTGTTATGTCTGAGGAGTTTGTTTGGTCAGCTGTAGGCTGCAGATTCTGGATGTTCTCTGTTCTCTCACATTCTGGATGACTTTTCCTAGGGACACATACACAACCACTCCTGATGGTGCTAATTATTTTCTGCCTTTTAGCCTTTACATACGTACCATGCTTCCCAAGATTAAGGTGCTTCAAAGAGAGAAGTGAGCTTGACATTCAAGTGAATCCATCTATATCTTCTCATACAGTGTCTGTACTGGTAAGCAGTTTTTCCTGAGGATGTCATGTCAAAGAATACGGTCAGTTAGTTCTATAAGAATGGTCCACCCAAAAGCACTTGGGTAAGGACCAATATTTTTGTATACAGCGTAGCCTCATTTTCTGGCTGCAAGTAAAGCAAGAATTGTGCCAGTACCCATGTGAAATTCAATGGTCAAGGAGCCAACACTGACATTTAAAGTATGCAGGTATTTAGCAAATCAAATATTATTTCCATTCTACTCACTTCTTTTTCATGTAATCACAGCATGAAAGATGAAGCATTTGAAAGGCTGTGAATTTTCTCTTCTCTTTTTCACCTGCAGACTTATTTTAAAGGATTTTTAGTGGTGACTTTTAGAGGTACTGAGGATATCACTTACAGGAGAAACTAAAGGCTTTTTCTACGATTCTCCCAAAAGAGAGCATCAGTAGCTCTACAGGAAATTTATTTTTATATTCTATAATTTTTGGAAGAGAGAACTGTAATGACAGATCTCAATCACAGATTCCGAAATGCTCATCTGCCTACTGACTTGTAGGCAGAGAACTGAAAGATAGAATGAGTATCACACATAGCTTCCTTTTATACTATGAAAATTCCAGTACACATACCAGTTCTATGCTTTTTCGGCAGAAGATTTTTCTATGGAACTCAATAGATAATTCCCTTTCTACTCCACTCCATTGTTATGAACCAAATAAGAAAACTGATGTAATCTCTCTCATATACTCAGTATTTCCACTTAGTTATTTAATTTTCTTTTCATTTATATTGCTTCTCTTTCTAAATGTATAAGTACCAGTCCATGCAAACAGTGAAATTAGACACTTTCTGTTTATTACTTAGAGCTTAAATAAGGGATAAATTGGAAAGATGGGAGGAGCAGTAAGAGTAGCTGGAGCAAAATTATTTTTGTGGTGCAAGATTATTCTCGTGAGATATGTGGTCTTTGACATAAAATAGCTCTGGGACGGAGGGATGCTACACAGCTTCCTCTTACAGTAATTATAAACTAGAAATATCTTTTTCCTGGCAACGTGCCATGAGAGAGAAAAGGTCAAAGCAAAATTTACCCTCAGTTCTTCATCAACTTATTTTGCTTGGTAATAGTGAAGAAATCAATAAAATTTTATCTGGACCTTGTTCTCACAGAACACAGGGGCTAGCTTTCAACTTATCTATTCAGTCATCTGTGTGGACTTAAAATGTTGTCTGAGAGTGGGGTGCATAAGATTTCTATATATGCCATTTCTGAGGACAGAGAAAAAGTGGAAATGCTGTCCTTCAAGTGTTATTCAGATACTGAAAAGAGATAAAGGTGTAGTAAATTTTGGATGAAGACTGTTGAAGCTAATTGGTGAAATTAAAGTATATTATTTAGACACATAGGAATATTCTCTCGATTTATCTTTAGATCTCCAGTTTTTATAAACTCTGAAGTTTGCTCACATGGAAGTAACAGTAGAGAATTATTTCTGGCGAACAAACCCAAACCTTAGAAGCATCCATAGCTGCCACATAGACTGAGGAATGGATCCAGTGAAGAAGTCTTACATGAAAAGTGCTGCTTTGTTTTACAGTGTTTTTTTGGCATGTGTGGGTTTTTTCATTTTTTTAAGCAGTAGGATTCTTCTGTACGTTATAGTTTCATTACTGTACAAAAAATAAGACTAGGCAAACACTTCCATTCATGTACTGAGAACAATTTGGTCACAATTTGGACACAGTAAGTGTCACAATTTGGATTTGTTCATGTGATCGCTTCTTTGCAACTTCTTTAAATTATTTGATTTATTTTTTGGTCACTCTGCCACTTTCAAAAGTTAATATTTATACTTTCTTACTTGTGGGAATTTAATGCAAATTCATTCATCGTAAAATTAGTCTTAATAGAATCACTTGGAAGTAGCAGCTAAAAACAACTGATGTGGCATAAAGAATTATACCCCTTTACTGGACAGCAGATAAAAATCATAAATTAAAAACTTTTAAATTTTACAAGTAGAAGGGAGGCCTCTGTATTTTTAAGGTGAAGTAGATTTCATCTTAACCCTGTTGTATTCTGTGTCAGGTAGAAGACAATTTGCATGACATGAAAATATATGAACTGTGTACAATGTATGCCAAAAAAGCAATGGAGATTTTTACTGTGTGTTGAAGAATGAAGGATAATTTTAGAATCTCTGAATTTTATACTTAATAGATATAAAAATAAACTTTTTAAAAACTATATAGTGCCCCAGACTATTATTTGTGGAATTGCTAATTTGTTAACTTCTGAAAACATTCACAGTAGTTGTCTTTTCCTTCTATGATTAGGGTTTTGATTTGTTTTTTTCTTTTTTTGTGTGTGTGTTTGCAGTCAACAGGTTGTGGGTGAAGTGTTGATTAGCAGCATTTTAAAGTCTAAATATAAATAAGGTCTAGAAGACATGGAAGATAAAGTCATCAGAACAAATTAGAAAAGCTAGTAACAATGCAGCTGTGTTAAAATGAATTAAGTTTAGAGTCAGGAATCATGGAGTAGAATAATGAGAACCAAGCTACTAGATTATTCTGCTTCATTTATGCTGTGTTCATAATGAGGTATTACTGAATGCTAAATAGATTATACATGGAAATTTGGACTTGGAAAACCAGCTCTCGTCCTTTTTGTAGCACAGACTGAAGAACTCAACAATTTATTAATCAAATATTTACTTTCATAGGAGACAATCAGTATCCCACCATTTCAAAGCAAAGGTAAATATACATATATATATTTATTATTTAATTGCATGAAGAATTGTTTTCCAGTATAATCACTGCTCATTGCTGAAAACTTTTTTTTTTTTTGCAGTCATTTTTACCCAATAGCTTTTCTGTAGTTATTTTCTGAGTTCTAAAAAAAAAAAAATCCATTTTAAATTTAGCCTTATGAAGAATCATTTCAGTGTAATCACTGAATGTTGTTGAATATGATTGTCTTGCTGTCAGTCTAATTTGTGACCCTTCATAGCTATGCTTTGGTTCTCTCTGAAAATTCAGTCTCTACTTTTTGCTTCAGCACTTGTATTCCAAAATGTTTTAGAAATATGTCAGCCTCATGAAATTTGCATAGAGAAATACATGTATTGTAGGAAAACAGATTCTGGAGTGAAAATTTAACATTTTTGAAAGATAAGTAGTAAAGACATGAAAAAAGGAAGCAATTTTTACTATCCATTGCAATTTTGTTGAGGTCTGCCTCCTTAATTCTACACCAATTTATATTTACACAGTAAAACATTGCTAATCAAGACTTCAATCAACCTTATATCCTGCAGACTGCAAACACACAGAAATGATCACTTCTTTTTCAGCAAAACAAAGCAGTAATACAGAAACATTCAGTAATTTCGTACAGAAAAATTTATACACAAAATATTCATATACAAATTCCATTCATGAAGGAATCTTTCTCTTAATAGATAGTTACATCTCAGTTTTAATTTCCCTACACAAAGAGACCTAAGGGTACTGTCTTACACAATGTTGCTTGTCATCCACACAATTAAAATTAATTGTCATTTCTAGCATCCCCTATGGCTTCAAGCTTCAGACTATCAATAGCTGTCATACCTAACAACGATCACAATGACATACAAACAACTTTAACAAGCTCATCAGCATGTTGTCCCACAGAGTGGACCTAAAGTTTAAAAATAATATTCTCAGTAAATTTTCCAGTAAGGGTTTATTTATGTCAAACTAAACATACCATCACAACAGAAAGATCCAGAAGAACTTTAATAGCATTAAGAAAATGCTATTAAAGTAGCATCTTTGGTAGACAAGAAAGCCTAGGAATCAAAATAATATCTTCAAGCATCTGAAAACCTCCCATAAAGACGATAAAATTTAGATCAATAATAATAGGCAAAAAGTTCAGACTAAGACTATTGGAAACCTTATTCTTGCATTTTGCAATATTTAGTCACAGGATAAAGCACATGAGATATTCAAGTACTAGAGAATGGAATCCCGAAATCATTCATCTTAAAGAAGCAGACAAATAATGAAGTCACTAGTACGTATTTTTTTATGTGCCTCTTCCATTACTTTACTCCCCCACAGCCCAATAGCAGGGATGTGGGCATTTTCCAATACAGCCAGGGCTATGTACAGAAAGGTGAATGACATCATTTATTGGAGGGGGGGAGAAAAGGTGAAATAAAAGGTTTTTGCTAAACGGGACATAGAAGCATAAATGAAATGAGGAGGAGAAAACCAGATACTGAATAACTAGTTATGCAGCAAATGATGCAAGCAGCTATCCAAACCAAATATGGCACGGCCTAATAATTAAAGACTGAATCATCACATACATGTACAAAAGAATCTGAACGTGATAGGAATAAATAATATTTTTCCAATAGCTGTGTGATTTCCTTTTCCATCTTTTTATTTTTATTTATTTATTTATTTTTAGAACAGAGTACTTCAAGTAATACTTACATATTAAAAAAAGAGGCTTAAAAATAGAGGTAAGTTACAACCCTTTAAAAGGCATTCCCTGACTGGAAACCTCTGACCTCACATGATGTGTATTTGGATACTCTTTCTTGCCAGCTGGGGTGAACCTGTTGGCCCTGTATTGAGGAGCCCTGGCCTCTTCAGGTGGCTGAGCAGGGCTACAGGCTCAGCTCCCTACAGCTCTGGGAAATGGTCATTCCAATTCATCTCTAATACAGAACCCAGGGCAGGCAGATGTGGGAGAGGAGTCCCAAAAGCCATTCCAGACATGGCAGGAAGTGTTTCAGCTTTCCCTGCACCCTACTGAGCATCTCTCACCTCGTGCAAAGCTATGGAATGACCCTGGGCATCCCAGTGGTATTTATACACAAGGCAATGAAATTTCTGGTAAAGTGAGGGCCTCTAAAGCCTTCCTAACACTTATTTTGTTTTTCAGTTGCTTTTTTGAGTTGCAGGCTATACTTTATCCTTTGTGAATTGTGGGATATTTTATCTACTGTTAAAGAGGACAATCTGTTTCTGCAGATGTAACTGCAATACTATTATTTCTTGACTGGAAGCTTAAATAAAAAAATAATTTTTTTTATACTGCTGCTCCTCACTCCCATACAGCATTTCAACTCTAAGAAGCACAATAATGGAAATTCTCTTGTTTGTGCAGCACTGACAAGGAGCAAATGGTGGCTCTACTGCTAACGGTGATGTATGCATGCATGTGTGTACACAGTTTTATTATACACAATATTAAGTGGCTGGGGAATAAGGAAAAGGAGATCTGCATCTGTTATTCTCATAACTATTATACAGATCAACTAAATTAAATTCTTTCTTTGCAGTGCTAGTGAGGCAAAATTACAAGGTGGTATTCCTCTATCATTGCTTGTTTCTATTAATTCCCGAGGATAAATATCACTGGTTGCTATTAAGAACATATATTTATATAAATTCATCACAATGATTTTTTTTTTTTTCAGATCATGTTTTTCTTAGCAATGAAGGTACTGGGAGCTGTTAGTTTTGATGTGTTTACTTTTCGCTATTACTAAATGTGAAATATAATGCATTTACTATGTTATGTGTTTTTATTTTGTAATGTTCAAACAGTGGATTACAATTGTAAAACATAAGTCACAGCAAGAATATGAATTAAACTGTTCTCACATCAAATTTCACAGCAGAAAAAGGCAACAAAATATAATGATATTCTGTAAGATTTCAGTCATCGCCACTAAGGAAAGCTATTGTAGTTATTACAGGAGCCAAATTGCAACCTTTTATCCCCTGTGGTCCCAGATAGGGGCTTATAATTCCCTCTGCATCATGTCAGCTACATTAAGCAGCACATTGGTAATGGCATGCGGACCTTTGTGGTGCTAGTACAACAGTGCTCATGAGACTTTCACTACGGAAAGAGAAGCTAGTTAAGCTTAAGGGTTGTTTAGATAGGAGGAAAGGAACAATACTTGCCCTCCAAAAAACTTCACTCAAAAGATCTATTTTCCCAGTCTACAAGGGAACTAACATACATGGCTTCCATTGCAACATTAGCATTCTGAAATACCATACTAAAAAGAATAATTAGTACTAATGGAAATCAATCCATTATTTTCTTTAAGATGGAAAGTTTTTCATGAACATTACAAGAATAGTAGGAACCATCCGTCATGATCTTTATGGCATCGGTCCTGACTGCCTTTTATGTTTCTGAAATGCACTAAATTTGCTTTGGTTTTAAATGCGCAGATGAAAAATTCTAAAAACTAAGCCCTTTATTCTCTGCTATACCTACACATAAAACATTTCAATTTTTACCACTGCCACTGTGTCTGTTTGAATAAATGTGGGTTTTTCTTAAACTGTTCTCTTTCTGTTTTCTCATATTCTCAGCCATTACACAGACTTCTCAGGCCTCATGAAAGGTTCACTGCAAAGGAAAGCAAAAAGCTTGATTTCTGCAATGGAAGAGATGCTACATTTAGTAAATAAATTTTAAACAATAAAAGCACAAGAATATGCAGAAATCCTCCCTTCTAAATTTGATCTCATATCAATGAGTGTCACAGAATATAGCCACTACACATGTTCAGTCTCACACTAAATTATTCTTCATTTCCCAGGAAAGGATCACCAATATTCTTTCTGCTCTCACAATGTTGCATTTTGTTCAACATGTAATAAATGTAGAGAATGAACTTTAAAACTGTTCTCTTTAGGGCATAATTCAAATGTTTAAATAATTAAAGAAGGATCAAATTGGTATTTAGAACAGTTAAACAAAATCAGCAATACTATTTTTAGCACAGATCAGAAGCTGTTAGAATGGTGAATCAGTTTACATTCCCATTTCTCAAACTCAGAAATCAACAGTCTATAGTTTTCCATGAACACCCAGAATCTCAACTCTTGGGTCCACTGCTTGCCTTATCCATACCAGTATCAAGACACAAAGAGTGCAAGAACACAGATGCTGTCAGAAAGGAAAAATGCTTCTTGCAAGTTCACGCTCCCTCTCACGCACGTGGAAACTCTGCTCAGAGGAAATCTTTGCCCGTCAGCCCAGTGTGGCTGATCACCTGAGCACTGCCAAAGGCTCAGAGACAAGCAGGAGGACTGAAGTGCCCTGGTCATACCTCCGGGTAACAGCAGGCCTGAGCCTCTGGCCCTCCTGCTGCCCTCTGTTCTAGTGCTGCCAGCACTGAGCACATTGATGGGTTAAGCTTCTGATGAAGCTCTTACTTCCCAGTGTTTTTGCATGCAAGTGCATTATACTTCTGCTACCCATAGGTGTTGGGTTCACAAGCTGGTTTTCTTTTTTCTTGAGGGGAGGGAGGGCTGGAAGGAGTGAGAGAAGTTAAAGGCTGAGAGTTGGAGATTTTTTTTTTTGCTTTCTTTTACAGATTTCTTCCATTTTTATGGGACCAGTTACCCTTTGCATTTGACAGCAGTTGAACCAGATTTTCTTTGGGAAATATACGTAACATGATATGTTTTCTGGTAACTGTAGTATCCTGCTGCTTTTGAGGCATGGAGAACTTTGGTGGAAATTGAGTTTAAGCCATTCCACTTACATAGGGCTGTTACCTGGTTGAATCATACACAGGGAAGGAGCAAAGTATTTTGACATTATGGTAAAAGCATAGTCCTTTTGAGGATATATATCCACTAATTACTTACTAATTAGTAACAATTACCTTAAAATATATTCCTACTAGAGTAGAATCTGACTGCCTGTATTTCAAACTTCAATTTGTTTCTAAAATAAGATTGATTTTTTTAAACCTATGTTACCCTAAATTCTAAAAGCACCACAACTGTCCTTTTTTAATTATTCAGGCTTTCTGAGGGTAGTAAGAGAAGCAGAGCTCTCGGACTAACACTTAATGATTAATAGTGCTTCCATGACTTTCTAAAGTTATACAATATGCCTAATGCAATAATCAGGTCAATGGGTGGAACATAACAAATGTTGTGCTTGGTGATCTACAGGACAACATAATTAAAAACTTTATTTGTGAATACCTTAGGAAAACATTTTTTGTTCTGTAAGGGGTCCTATTTGGTGGCAGTAATACAAGAGGATGAAACATACTGCAGTGCTACAGCTATCATAATTCCAGTATGAAGCATTAGAAAAATGTAAACTTGTCCTGTTAAAAAGCAGCACTGGCAGTGGCTGAGAAATTTATCTCCAAAAAGGCAGAACTTTGAGTTCAAATCTGTGCTGCAGCTGATAGAGCCTTGGCCATGGCCAGACAGCTGCTCTGGGCACATCTGCTCCGTAAAGCAGGGTGAGGTCCAGGCACACCAGCCAGGCTGCCACAATCACATGGGGGACATGGTTCATGGCAGGGATCCAGCTCCTGGAGGAAAACCAGCCAGCACTTCTCATTGCTTGGAGGAAGAAACACAGATGAAAGCTTTCAGATGGACCCAAAGCATCCTGGACCTATTTGTTTTTGACAGATTTTTTTTTTCCCCCTAATGAATTGATCAAAATGATTCAGTGAATCAATGCTTTAAATGTTTTAGAAGAGTCCCAGGTGCTATGCTGAACTGTACTGACTACAGAAGCAAGCGTATGTAAAGACTAATGTCAACTTCAGCCTAATATTCCCTTCAAATATATTTGCATCCTCCTCTCAAATAACAATGAAAATAAAAATGATTAATGCAGGAAGAGTCCACAACTACTGAATTCTGATTTAACCTCATTCATCACAGTTTTGTAGTTCCTAGTAATAGGAAAACTGTATTGGCAAGTTATTTTAGTTGTTTTAGTAATCAATCATCGGAAAAAAGAGGCTGAAATTAGAAAGGATGAAAACTGCACCTTTTCTTTCAAGAAGACACACACAGTTTATCTCCTGAGGAGAGATGATTTAAAGGGAAAATGTTCCAAAGGAGATGCATGATCTATTGGCATAGTAGTAAAAGATGGTGAGATGGAGACAGAAGTTGCTCAGATGATACTGGACTCATCTCTGATAGAATAAAGTATCTCACAGACCTCAGCCCTTGCCTTGACATTACCCTGCAGACAGTTCACCACACACCTTATTGAAATAAAGCATGTCAGAGTGCTACTGCAAATGAATTTTGCAAATCTGGTATGTCTTATCCTTTCCATGTCAAGTTTCTGCCCTGAATCTAATGTCAAAAGACTGATGTCTTTTTGTGCTCTGTACTGGGCATTTCTACCATCTCTATTTCCTTTGAATACATTAAGTTTTACAACACTGTTACTCTGCTGCTGTGTCCACCTGCTTCTGCTCTCCAAACAGGGTACACCTCCTGGCAACTCTACAAGAGAATTTACCTGGAAATTGCATAGCCTTGGTTAGGACTAAAGTCAGTATACACTGAGAAAGGAGGGTCAGCCCCTCATTCCTGCCTCTGCTTTCCCACTCCCTCTGCTGCCACAGTGCTTGGTGGAACTTGTGCTCATCTGCTGCTTCCTTGCATATCCAGGAGGCAAGGACAGAATCCTCCATACTCCTAAAGCTCTGCCCAGGAACATCAAGTGGCCTCAGACTCGAAATACATAGGGATGACATAAATTCACCATATGCTTGTTAAGTAGTATCTAAAGCCACTGGCCTTAGCTGTTATTCCTAAGACAAATTCGCTCACTCAACTTTCTTTCAGTTCAGTGATTTGCACATCAGCTCACATGAAGAAATGAACATTTTTACTGCTTGGTTTGAATTTAACCAATGAACTGAACAGTGAAGATAAATTGCCTTCATACTCTCTGGAACTGAGTGTGCATACATGGTAAACAATTGTATGCACAAACTAGACTTCTACTTGCATAGACTTCTTAAATCAGAAACAATCTAAAGTTCATTTTTTATATGTTATAGTTTAATGGTCCTTCAATTATATTATCAGACTCACTTTTACTTTGGGCTCAGCACCTCATGTCTTTAAGACTGAATAGAAGTTTTATTGCTAGAGAAAATACATGTTATGCTTTAAAGAGGCAGTCATTTTCATAAGTGACTGTTGTAAAAACTGTGTTTTTCAAATAAATGAAAAGATTAGACATTTAATGCAAGTTCCTGTGATAATATCAGGCATAAGGAGGACTTATTCTGATTTATCAGTAAGGAATCCTACGAATCCTACTTCAAAATGCAGAGAAATTTCAGTCAACATTTACAGCCTTGCTGTTCCACAGTTTTTCGATGTATAAACTTGCAGACTAGCTACAGGTTTACTCAACAAGCAATTCCAAACAGAAAAACACTATTTCAGAAACAGAGTTAACATACTATCAGTTAAAAATTTAGATTGTGCATTGAAGTCCTGTTCATTTTAGATGACTGAATATACCTCTCTGTTCAGAAGTAAAATACTAGAATTATGATTTGAAAAAATTAATGAGGACAACATAGCTCATCTCTTCGCCTGTAAAACACTGCATTATAATTCACTGATAAATCCAAGTGTTACCAGTTCTTTGACTAGATTGAAAGAGACAGTAGCAATAAAAGTTTTGAAGGAGTTAACATTCATTTTTCACTTAGTGTATAAACTATGAAAAGTAAAAAAATGTCATTTATGTAAGACCAATTTATATAAGCACAGGAAGTAAGCAATACTTATGTAAGTGACTGCAGAGAGATTCTTTCAGTAAAGATTTTACAACCCTCCTTTCCTTACCCCCATGGATATAACTTATCCCACACAAAATGTAGAGGAGAAAAGCAGTGAAGAAACAACAAACCAAACAAGAAAACAAACCACAGAGCCCTAGAATTTAAGTCTAAGAGCATGAATTTCACACTAACAAAGTTACTACAATTGCTAATCTTAAATGCAATAACAAATACATTAATGGAGGTAGGATGATATTTAATAGACTCTTTCTCTACTTGGTTGGTGACAGATTCAGAGCTGAATGTCAGGCTATTCCTTTCTGCAGTTAAAACGTATGTATCAGCTGTAACATAAAAACACAGCATTACTACTGGAAATTTCAATATTAACAAAAAACAATGTTATAAATTTATACACAAATAAGTGAGTCATAACTTAGAAAGTAGTATTAATCTACTGCACTGGTTGTACTATACTGAATCTGTCTTTAGCATGTATCATAAGTTTCCTTCCTGATTATTTAAATGTAATTTTTATTTTAATTTGACAACTACTACATTCAATTTTCATCTGATGTTATTTGATGCCTGGGGTTTGTAATATTGCTTATTCCAGCGGTGATAACTGATTAGCATAGCACTATGGTTTGTCCTTCATTATAAAATAATTTGAAGAAAGATACTTGAAATAATTTGTAACTGTATTTCAAATATTTGTCATGTGGATGCAATTCATTTCAAGCTTCTATGTAATCATGTTTGAGATTACTGCAAGCTCACTAATACTGTATCTGCAGATATTTTGAAGACGATAGTTCTAGAACTGTTTTCTTATGAAAGAATGAAATAATTAGAGGCAGCATGGTGTGGCAACTACATTGTAGAGGGTAAGAAAACCCTGCTCAAATTATTGAGAATACAGAACTTACTCAGTTTCAGATTTCAACATCTTGGAAGACACTAGCAGGTGTCTTGAAAGAAGTTGCAATTTCAGAAGTTTTTGAATTTTATTATTCAATAATGAAAAATGTGAAGATTTATAAAACTAGTCTTGCTCAAGTATTAATTCATATGAGGAATCAAATTCCTATAAATAAAAGTGTGAAGCACATTTTGCACATGTAAGGTCAAATGAAGAATGAGATATGATATTTTATCTTCCAAAGGCTTTTTTCATCTTTCTTACATTAAGTTCCCTCAATAGGATGAGAAGTTTCACAGTCTATTTTGCTAGTCTTGTATCTGTGCCTAAGACTTCTTTGTGTGATATTTCAGCCACGTAGGAGGTAAAAGGAGTTCTGCCATTGATTTTTCACTAAAACGTAAAAAGCTGTCTGTTCAATCTGTCACATTATATGGGTTAATGTAGCACAAGGGATTGACAGCAACTGTTCCTTGTTTCAGCAACAAAGATGCTCAAGATTCACAGGATGATATCCAGACTGCCAATTGTAAGGATGCTAGAACTTCCTATTGAATATTATATGGAGGGAAAAAAGCCGAAAACACAGTTCCGTAGTTCAGAAAGTGAAGTAACAGAAAAGGAAGATTAAAGGAGTTACTACATCACATTAAAGAAGGAAATGCAGTCCTAATAAGTTCAGCCCCAATTTATTTTAAGCTCTGAGGAATAGATGCTTTCAAAAAGAGAAAAAAAGCCGTCTTGCTATGCTTCTCCAAATGTTAAGGAAATAGACAAAAAATGCAAAAGTAATGCAAAAAAAATGGAAATGGTGATTTTCTTCTGTGGCTGAAAGTTACTGGTAGAGGTAGAGGTGTATTTGGAGAAATCAGCCTTTCATTTACTCTGTGCTTAAACAGAAGTGGCCCATCAGCAGTTCCACTTCCCACTCCTGTCCAAGTGATCCCTCTGATTCCTTCCTGGTGTCCCCATCACCGGCATAGGAAAGCAGAAGAAAACACTTCTACCGAATGCATGAAACAAACAGCATTTAGAAGGACTAAGCTAATTCATCATAGGCTTACAAACTCCTCTTTTTGTTGTGTTTTTTTTTCTTTAATTAACATTTGTTTCTTTTGCCTATTATCTCCTATATGAAAAAAAAACCAAATACCTGAATCTAGCAGTCAGAAGTATTTAAGTATAGTCTAGATTAAAAGGGAAGACATGTTTTCACTCACCTCTACTTTGATTAATCTTACTTCTCAATAACAAAGTGCTAGCAACGCCTTTTTAAAAAAATGTTTCTATAAGGAGCATATAAAGCATTGTCTATCACTTCCCATTTTTTGTAGGGAATTGATATTTCCCTCCTATAGTGGAAACGATAATATTTTCAATAATATTTTCTCTAGCATTTCTTATTTCCCCTTCTGACATTTAATAGCATAAAATAGAGAAAAATAGATGAGAAGAAAACAAATTTGAAAAGCTCCTTTGTCCTCTACATAACAGCATTGTCACTAGGAACATTTTAATGGGAAATTCCCACTGGAAGTCTGCAGAAATAATGTGATAAAATGCTACCTTTAAAGGACCTCAAAACCTTCAATATTTTATGATGTTAAAGAAGTAATCACTCCCCCCCCCCATAATTAATCCCCTAGCAGAACAGGAAGGTTTTTTTACATTTAAAAATTACTATAACTCTTTTTAGTAACTGCAAACCCACTATCATGTTCAGCTATTTCTGACTTGAAAGAGATTGCTTCTGCTTTCAAGAGTGGCACAATTAATGTGCAATCTTCAATTTTCACCCAGTTATTTTTAAGATAATATATTTTGAAGAGATGCATGTTTTATTATTTTCAGAAAAGAGGTAAATAAGCAAAAAAGCTCTTCAAAATAAAGAGTTGTAAGTTACAACAGTAAAAATAGAAGTATTTTAGTGGGTAATCAAAAGAAATCAGAATGGACATCAGCTATAATTCGCAAAGCAAAATGAACTTTGATTAGGATTCTGTTTTCCCTTTCACATTTTTATTTTCTCTTATTTTATATTAGTTTTCTGCACAGAAGTGACCTCTACATAGCTCCGGGAAAGCTGTTACATGTCATTTTTACTATGTCCTTTGGCACATCTCCCAGAAAAAAGCATTGGGAAACTCTACCATCTTAAAAGTAGTTTCATGCTCATAAACACAGCCCCCCTTTGCTTCCTTATTGTTTCAGGCTTATGACTGCCATTAATTATGATGCCTTCCTCAGGTCATCCATGCCATCCCATCCCAAACACTGGGGACAGAAAAGATTAAGCATCCATTCCTCACCCCGGCTCTGCAAGATGTACTCACAACAGCACTTCCACGGAGAGCCATTCCTTAGTTATCCTTTTCTGCTTCTGTAGCCTTAGTAGCCTGAACTCCAGCCTAGTCCCAAAGGTTCTCAAATAATTTGGGATTTAATTTTATTCTTAGCTCACCTGAAGTAGGCCCTGAAAAGCCTGAAACTCTTGAGGGTTGGGTAGATATGCTCTGTCCAGAGTACAGAGCTTCAAGATGATGAATATTCATGCCTGGCCTACCTTGTACTCTGAAATTCTAGAGTGCTTCAGAGAATAAAACTGGCAAGGTTTCCATTTCCTGAAGTCATCATTGGGTGTGATATTTGGTCATATAATGCCAGTAAAAATAAATAAAAGGTAAACCTATAAGGAGTCAGATGCTGATCTTTTGATTATTTGCAATGAAGCCATTTCCTGAACTTGCCGAGTATGCCTTTTCACCTCAAGGAGTTGTTAGAATTTTGTAGCTGTTTTAAAGTGCACAGCAGTTATTCCAGAATTACTGAAGAAAAATTACTGAAGTTGTTCCTAAAAAAAAAAAGCATTTTCAAGACTGAAACATATACTGAACCTGTCAGCTTTGACGGTGTATGGTTAAATCATAGTGCAACAGGAGAAAATGAGTTTCCAGCCCTTCAAGTCATGCTTGAGACATGAAGCAGAAACAAACGAGTCTGCATAGTGACTGATAAGATATCCAAATCCTGCAGGGCTTCTTGTACATCACTATCTTTTAAAAAGGTTTACTTAAGCAAGTAATATAAGGTTGTGAGCTTTTTCTTTCTCCCTCTAGATATGTGGTCTGATGAGTTCAAACAATAGCAGTGCTTCATGACTTCAGCCACACCAGCTAGTCCCTCAGCACATAAACACAGAATTCATCCAATACTGATTTTTTTTTTATGACTATTATTAAAAAGTATAACAGGAACTTAGTTTTTATTAGCTCCTCCTCCCTTCTCATTGCCCCTTAAGCTGATGCTAACTTTCAGCAGACCCTGAGATACCCAGGTTGGGAACCATTTTCTTTGACAATACTCACTATACAGTCTTTACTTTGTTGCTAGATCTGGGACTGCTGCTGTTTGAATCTGTACTCACATAGTCCTTGCTATGAGCCACACAATACTGACAGCAGTATCACAGGGCAGGCTGGAAGCTAAGTGTGCTGCTTGTCTAGCTAGCCCTCAGGAGGGACTACATGCAGACTACTCTAATATTTTTGGGAAGTAAATACTGAATACAGATAGTGCCTACAGTGTCCTCCAAGGTACATTAATCTGCTGCACACGCATACCTGGAGACTGTGCAGCTTCCAGCTACCAAATCTCTCTTGCCACTAGTGATGTCAAACAGAAGAATGATGTTGGGGTTTTCCTGCAGGAGCCCAGTGCCCAGCAGCAGATCAGAATCTCAGTGACACAAAGGCAGGCTGAATTCAGGCAGATTTTGATGACTGTGGAAATACTCAAGTTCTGTTCTCAGTAGTTGCCAAAAATAGTTACTCCTTAGGGTACTTTGTCACATGCAATGTCAGCACTGCTACTGGTTACAAATCATTCTCCTCTTGCATGCTGGACAGTAACTGCTGCCTAGACCAGTTAAAAAGCATCTGACGATCTAGCTCAAACGCGCACTCATACACACCCACAGGAGTATATAACATATAACCCCAGCAGATAAATGAGTTCAATCTCATTTGGGGGGGGTGCATTTTTTCCAAGGCATACAATATCTGAGAAATATTGATTTTGTACACTTAGACCAGAAGACAAAGACTTTAAGAAGGCTCTATGTTCTGTATTCTCATGTGCTTGCATAAACTGCATGTGGGTGCTTCCCAGCACTCCATACATATGTTGCTGAATGAGCCTCCTCCTGACATTTCAATCTTCACTTCCATTTACTCTGAAGACCTCTTACTACAGTAGACAACATCATTCAAACAATACAGGTAAATGGCATCACATTTAGTACCGCTAGAAAAGGTTGAGGCTGTTACAGCTGTTTGGGCAGTTTCTTACAGACTACAGGAAACTCCAAATTCTTGCTCTTATAACAAATACATTGCATACACAGTGTCTAAGCTAAGGACCAACTAGAAGAACAGTAGTGGTAACTCGAGGTTAACACTGCAAAGGTTTACTAGTATCTTCTAATACCTACATTATGTACATAATGAAATTTAAATCTTACTTCAAGATCAGTATACAGTGATTTATTAGTACCTCATTCATCTTTATTCTTTTTGTACTTTGAACTAGGCTTTACTTAGTCTAAAATAACACTCATTTAATGTTATATTGTGCAGTAACAATGTAGTTTTATAACACTTCCCCAGATATCCTACAAGTTGGTGTTTTTTACAGAAAGATAATACACACTAATGAAGTACTGCCTGGGTATTTTGGTGAGCTAACATATGAACTTCTATCAATCATTTTGTCATTTATGAAAGAGTAGTGCCAAACAGAGCCTTCTTATCAAGTGTTATAGCTCATCTAAGGGAATTTTATGACAAATCACCTGTCAAACAGGAAGAACCATTCTTAATTTAGTAGTGAGGCACTGCTTAATTTCTACACAGAGTAAAGCCAAAGGGTGAATATTACTGGTCCAGGCCTTACACAATTTTAAACCAAGCCTCTCACAGAATTACTTATACTACCTCAAGAAAAAAGTGAAAATATTTTCCACTCCAGCTGGCAGAACTACCAGCCCATGACAACGAGTGTGAAATCTTAAGAACTGCCATAGTTAGAAGTCTTTGCCTAATGTCATATCATATTTTGAAGCAGCAAAAAATGAATCCTTTAATCTGCTGTGTAAACATCACTGTAATAGACTTCACTTTAAACAGTTCATTCTTCATTAGAAAACAGACAATTTAGAGGATGCTCATGATCTTCTAGAGGTTGCCAAAACACCAAGCAGAGGAATGTTGTCAAAATTATAAGTTACTAGTAAAGTCATGGTTCCTATATAATTCCATGGAAATGACAGACACAAAGAGCACAATAACACTGCTTGACAAAACAAATGCTCAGCTACAAAAACATCTTATTTAATCACCACCATTAGCTGTGGCTCACAAGTACTGAACAACAGCCTGCATTCTGCTCTCATAAGAATCTATCCAGTAGATGTAAACCATTGTTTAACAGAAGCTGTGATGCCATTGCTGCTGAAACACCACCCCACTGTGCTCACCTCCACTGTTCAGCATCCATAAACATTCAGCAAGCATCACTGAATTTCAGTAGCAGACAGCCCTTAAAGGAGGTTAGGGAGGGAAAGAACTGGATTCCACCTCTTCTGGTCCCACAGGTGCATTACTTTCAGCTGTGCTCCCACAGCTGAAAGGGCTGTGTCCCTTCACCAGATGCTCAACCATTGGTTCAGTCTGTGGCTTAGCAATTCCAATACACCATAGAAAAATACTTGTAACTTACAGGAAATAAAAGCAATTACTGAAATAATGAAGCAACACCTAAAATCTATAGAAAATTTTAAGTATTATACAAAATGATACATGCAGAATAGCTGAAAACAACTGGTAGAGATTTATTTATTGCTAGATTTTGTGAAGGTACATGGACATTCAATTAAAAGCTATAAAACACAAGAATGATTTCATAAAATACACAAAGCTTTTGTAGGATCTGGCTTCTTTAGATATGATAGTACAACAGGATTCATAAGCATATAGTTGACTAATATAGACTAATATAGACTAATAGTTGAAAGATTTTTCAAAGAAAACAATTTCATTCAACTGCACTAGAGGAAATATAGATTTGTATTCAAGAGTTGTGGGTAGGAGCTCCTTGGCAAACAAGGATGTCACTTATACTGCATAACCTCACTGCATAATTAGAAATTCAGTTTGTAGAATCCTTGCTTTTCTTTTCATGTTAAGCTTAAGAAAAGTGTTTATTTTTGTAGAATCTACATGAAGTACAAAGCACAGGATTATAATGCCTTTGAAAGCCAGTAGGCAATATATCAAAACTGAACAATACACACAAGATACTGGACCTGATACGATATGGCTATTTCAAGCAGATGTGTCCTTCCCACCTGGCAGTTTCTTCAGTTCTGCCTGGTTCAGCTGCTGGCACAGAGCCTGGTAGGTGAATCATCAGACAGAGTTCCCTCTCTACAGAGATACTACACAGCTTCCCAAACTTTCATTTCTTTTGGGTCTATTTTCCAAGTGTGAGGCTAGCAGGTAGATGGGCTCTGACTCTGTGGAAATTGAGTTGCAGCTCTTTGTTTCCTACTCTTAAGCTCTTATCAGAAGGGAACTTGCAATTGCTCATCAAGCCACAATCAGCATCCTAACTAACAAGCAAAGGGAAAAAAAGAGCACAGAGGGGGAAAAAAAAAAAAAGGAGACTTGTAAAAGTGTTGTTTTCTCTACAGAGCAGGTAATGGAAAGGCTACAATCTTAGACAGATATCTTACTGTTTAAATCCACCTGTTTAAATTTTTTTGTGCCTCCTTTAAACTCTCATTCCTGGGACTTATACACATTTCTGTCAGGTTGTTATGTCTCTTACTTTAATGCTGGGCTCTTTTAGAGACTTTCAAACATGATCTTACTGACATGGTGGAGTCAAAGGATGCTAACTGGAAGGCGATAAGAGAGGGATACCTCCCCAGCATCTACTCTCATAATACATAATCTCATCAGCTCTAAGGTTCCATGCTTGCATACTGCTGGCAGCACATCGCCTTTGCTATGATCTTCTCTGGAGTTCCTGTAGATATCCATATGGTTTGGACTGCTGCCGTATGCTGCTCCTTTGTGCAGCTATGGGATGAAAGGATGAAGAAGTGCTCAGCTGTATTTAATAGCACCAGAGCTAGCATACCTTTGGCTTCATCCCACTATTTGATTAGCCCAGCATCCCCTTTATTGCCTCACCATAGTTCCCAATCAAAGAATATTAAGATGTTACAGTTATAAAATAAGCAAGAGAGTTAGGCAAAGCAATACAAAGAGAATAGATAGGACACTTACCCATATCCTGGTCTCACTTAGGAAACTCCAGCAGAATGGATCTCCAGAAGAGACCCTGCCCTACTGCTAGTCAGCTCTTAAATGGGTCTAGGAGAGGTGCAGCCAGGCTCCACCCCTTCCTGCAGCACAGGTGAATTGCCTTCACCTGTGCTCCTGTGGCTGACTCATTGCTCACCTCAGGTGATCAATCAGAGGTTCAGACCATGACTCAACAGTTTCCATATGCCAACCACCTCCGCTTTTCTTTGTTTTTCTCAACAAACCTGTTCCAAGGAAATACAAGACAATATAGAAAGCTATTTTACCTACAGTGTTGAATTTAAGTACTTTCAATTATTCCTTTGAATGCTACAATGTCACTGTAGGAAACGGGAAATCATATTCGACAGAAAATTTCATCACAGCAGCTAAAATGAAAAATAGTGGCTATTCCTGACAAATACTTGTATTGTCTGTTATTCATCAACGCAACATCCAGGGCAGGGGGACAAACAAAGCAAATTTAGCATCATAATTCCAGGAGAACTGAATGTTACTTCAGAAACACATAAATAATGTTTTGTGCTATCTAGAAATTGTATTACCTTTCCATTTTTGATTAATACAAAGCTGCTGCATTTATTAATCATGAGCTTCAGGCAAGCTCCATATCAAATTCAAGTAGTTAAAAGCTGAGACCATCATGAACAAACTGAATTATGAATACTATTCAGTGATAATAGAAGGAAAATTTTCATTGGTGCTTTAAGAGCAAGAAGTTTCTGATAGTGTACAAAAACCCTACATTATATGTAAAGAACAGTAAAGAAAAGTAAAGAATCTGCCATGTACTGGATGTAAGTTTCTTGACATTTAAATATTTGTGGAAAATTTCAGGGTTTGTTTTTAACCAGAAATAAATTCTGATAATACAAAAATGAACTACCAGCAGTTCAGGATGACCTAAAATACATTTTTCTTCATAAGTGTAAATCAAAACTAGCTTACAAATGAAAGAATAACAGCTTCTAAAAAAACTAAGAATAAAAAGCAAGTTGTTCAGTTCTAGCAGCTAAAATAGATAGTTGATGCAATACACATTTCTCAACTTTTCAGGTTTGAGACTTCATATTGAGTGTTTTCAACATGTTCAGAAATGCAGAATGTCCTTTATCTCAGTATGTCTCATTTAATAGACCATAACATCCCTACATAAATTTTGTAAAATTCAGAGAGTCAAATGAGAAAACACTGATGGCTCTGAAACAACTTTGACAGTTTTGATCTGGAGATAATGACAGAATAAATACTTCTGAGTGCTCAGCTAACTCAAAATTGGGCCATACATTCAAATTTTAGAGGCTAAATGTAAATCTACTGATCTTTAAAACTGGATGTGGCAAAAAGAATCTCTTCACAAATATGTTTGGTTTTTTTTCCTCTTTCACATTGAGGTAAACTTGAGATTTCCACATGTGCTTGCAGAACAAGGTAGAGCCTGACATCTCCTTCTAGGAGATCCCTGTCTTTTGTGATCTGGGGACCTCGGTGATCTTTGTGGTTGAGTATATGTCAGCTGTGTAAAGTCTTCAAAGTCCCAAATACCATTTTGGCAGCAATTTGTTTATTTATTTGTTTGTAGAAATAATTGCTATTGTTTTGTTTTGTTTAATTTCAGGATGTATGTATTTGTGTGCCTCTGAGATAGAGAACAATAGCTCAACAGCTGGAGTTTATAATTTTAAAATCAAAATATAGAGAAAGAGGGTGAGAACAGAACAGTTCCTTTCTCGTTCTTCATGTACATGCAAATAAGCTTTCTACATTGTAAAAAAAAAAAAAAAAAAAAAAAGAAAGAAAGAAACTATATATTAATTACCTAATATCTGCATATCTTGCCTGTGAGATTTTATTCTGCGTCCAATTATTAAGATTAAGTACTGGTGGTATAAAATGAAGACATTCTATTTTTCATTTAAAGCCCAACACATCAAACAATTCAGGATATACTTTTGTATTAACCTAGTGAGAGAGAATGCAATTTGTCCCTACGGCAAAATGATAGTATTTAGGTGTATTTCAACCCCTGATCTGAAGAGGAATAAAAATAACAGTTTGAATAGGAGAAAATAAGAGAAACAACCAAAAATCAAGTGATTATACTTAAGAACTTTCCTAAGCTTTTGAGAGAGGAGTTACAAAATGCCACCTTACAGGTAGCTTAAAATTACCATTGAACTGTGGACAGGAAAAGAAAAATAACAAAAGCTACTTTTAACATTCTGAACTTCAAAATAAACAACTCATTTTATGATGTTTCCTTAATAATTCTGTTGGTTTCATAACATGCAGCTGTTTAATGAGTGATAACTTCCATAATGTTCTTTCCTGCAGTAAATTTATGAGCCTGTAACAAAGCACTGTGGAGAAGAAAAATTCAGTCACAGAAAGCTGAAAATGTACATGTTTTTTGAAAGACAATATAGGGAGAAAAATCAACAGGGAATTACAAATTATATGACTAGATGTCCTTTTGTGTTTTTCTTGTTGTTTTGTTTGTTTGTTTGTTTGTTTTTTAATACCTTATTTAAATTAGGACTTAAACAAAGGTTCAACAACAAATAGACCAACAGACTTCCAAAAATCTGTGTTTAAAAATATTCTTAGAAACTGTATGAATTGCTGAAATAGTCAAGTCCTTGAAATCCGTTAGCAAGAAACAAAGTGAGGTCTTCAATTATGTAGCCTGACATATTTCCATTGACTTTGTACCTTTGTTCTGTGAACAAACTGAATAATGGCCTGCAACAAATCCTCAGGAGATGAATTGGTTAGCGTGCTATCATGGCAAATTGCATAATTATTTCATTTCTTCCCAGCAAAACTATATATACTTACATGTTTTGTAGTGTTGTGAATGTGCACGTGGCTGTCACTACTGGTTGAAATGAATTCAGTTATCTAAGCAAAGTGCACTGTCTCTTTGTGTGAATTTTCCCTTTTTGCTTATAACAGACAAAGGCATATCTTCAATGAACGTGAACGAATAATTGAATTTTCTTCCTTTTATTCTGCTCATTCTTCCAGAATTTTTTTCTTTGAGATAAAAGCAACATTCAAACTCGTATTTTCTTAAAATAAAAACAACCTTGGCAATAGTGCCAAATGTTTGTGAGCGGGTAGACCATAATACATAGATGATAAGCATCAAAAAGAATATAGGGTGTGTATAATTGCTTCTTTTTTTCTTTTCTGAGTTTAGTAGTGCATGACATGGTGATGCTTTACAGGTATCTTAACCTATCCATCAATTATATTTTAAGCATATCTCATGAATTTGTTATTTATTAATATTGAGCCAACATCAAACATTATTTAACTGTTTGAATAATGCACACTTTTCTTTCAAAAGAAAACATAACAGATGGAAAGAAGAGGTTAATAATTATTATTGATAAGAGTCTTTTGAATTTTCTGTCTTATTTACTTGTGAACTCCCATCTCTAATAGCAAGGATGCCACATTACTATGGAGACTAAATATCTTTTCAATTACTCTTCTTTCCTCAGAAATTTAGACTCCATCTATTTTACTCACTGAAGAGTGAAACTGGGAAGTGAAGATAGTGTAGTCTAGATGAAAAAATAATGGGAAAAAAATTATGTTTGTCCTAAGGTATCCCTTAAAGCATGCATGCTCATTGTAAAGCAAGACAAATCAGGAAAAAGAAAGGAAAAGTAAAAAAATGGCCTCGGGCAACCTTATGATTTATATAGGTTTTATATATGGCTGTATTTTGTTCTGTTCAATGAAAGATAAAGAGAGAACAAAGAACTTGGCATTTCAGTTGGTTGTTCTTTGTATGATAGTCTCCCATCACCATTTTCCACTCAAGGGAAAGGAAAAAAGGTATAATTCAAAATAAGAGATACTGAAGGCAGATCTGAAGATAAATTTGAACAAAATTATTCTAAAGAGTGCTCAATACTTTTTTTCTATAGGAAATGCCAGTACAAAGATGAGGAAGTAATCTCTTCATAAAAGTCATAGTCTCCATGATCATTGCTGTATCAGTGCTCAAAAATCATCAGAAAATTTTAAAACAGCTTCACTGTTTACCATACAGCCTTGATATGAATGTTCTAAAGTGGATCTTTTTTTTTTCTTTTGTAGGGTGAATGATCTGATGTGAAGTTTTAAAATTCCATTTAAAATATGGAAACCAGGTTGCTGTCATATTCTCTCAATCCTTTTACTTAATATGCTAAGAAAAGTACCATCTTGGTAAGTAAAGCTCATTAAAAAATGCAGGCAGCAGGGTAGGACAACACAAATGATAGAGTCTCGTGCTCTTTACTTCAGTGGGGTCATAGTTGTGCCGACAGATGTACTCATTTTCTTAGCACAGCAGATAAAAGAGTTGGAAAGATATCTCTTTCCTTGAGACAAGGTTACCTGAAGACCTTTGCCTGCTTGTGCAAATTTCTAAGGTTTTATCAAACTAAAATTATCACACTGAAATATCAAACTGAAATTCCACTTCTTTTTCTGCTGTTCATTATACAACTGTCTAACAAAGTAATTTGGCTCAGCAGCTTTCGGCCTGCTCCTTCAAAAGGGTGTGCTTGGCAAACCCCCATAAAGGGAACAATGTAAAATAATGCATATTCTGGAAAATACTATTAATTCAGACAAGATAAAAAGATGCAGGAAATCTCTTTCTTTAATGTTTTCTTTTCATCTTCTGAATGTTCCACTCTTGAAAGCTAGCAGTCCTGAGAGGTTAGATACAATTGGAACCTTTTCTTATTACCCTCTTTTCCAGTCCTGAGAACTGTTTAGAGAGAAGGACATGATAGAAACCAGTAGCACTCAGAAGCAGAACCTATTTTATCAAGAGTTCACATTAGTTCCAAGCAACATAAGCTTCAAGCTGAAACAGCAAGCTCTCTGTATTCTGACAGTCACTACCATTCAAAATAGAGATAGACAAGGACTGCACAAATTCAGAATAATAGCATTAATAAAACTTTTTTTCTATATAACCACTTAACTCTCCACACTATGGGTACAGTCACCTTAAAACTCAGAGAGAAAGTGGAAAATAATTTGTGATAAGTTGGAAACACATAATCACAGATAGAAAAAAGAAATACAGCCTGTAATCCTATGGGCAGCACATTTACCCTGCAGTAAAACCAGTAATACTCTGTCAGGTAAGTTACCAGGACCTGTACAAGGGTTAATCCATCCCAAAACTGATTAATCTCTATTTGTTGTGGAGCACATGTGTGCTATATGGATCTGATTAGCAGTGTTACATGGCCCAGAATAAGACAAAAAAAGATTGAAGGAAGATGGCCAATAGTATGGTCTTTTTTTGAGGAGGATGTGATATGAATTGAGATGTGAGGAAAAGCAATAAGCTCTTTCTAAAGGAAATTAAAACTGTAAATAAAAATTAAAACAGCATAGAATCATAGAATCACCAAAGTTGGAAAAATCCTCTAAGATCATCTCGAACAACTGTCCACATATCATCAATATTTACCACTAAAACATGCCCCCCAGTACAACTGAAAGTTTCTCAAATACCTCCAGGGTCGGTGACTCCACCACCTCCCAGGGCAGCCCATTCCAGCACCTGACCACTCTTTCAGAGAAGTAGTATTTCCTAACTTCCACCCCAAGCCTCTCCTAGCACAACCTGAGGCCATTCCCTCCAGTCCTGTCACTATGTACACAAGAGAAGAGGCAGACACCCATCTCACCACAGCCTCCCCTCAGTAGTTATAGAGAGCAACAAGGTCTCCCCTCTCCCCGAGCCTATTCTTCTCCAGACTGAACAATCCCAGCTCCTTCAGCCGCTCCTCATCAGGCCTGTGCTCCAGACCCCTCCTCATCAGCTTAGCTGTCCTTTTCTGAACACTCAAGAGCTATCCATCCAGGGGAACAAAATATAATAGAACGGGTTCACCTGCATGAGGAACCTGACAAAGGCATAAGTAGGAAAACAGCATTCTGCTTCTCTTATGTTTAGAAGTTTCATACTGTTACAGAAATTGAAAGGCTTATACACTGTCATCTTTGAGCTACAGCTAAAAGGGATAAAAAGTTAAGGAATATTACACAAAAAGATTTGATTGCTAACTACCTTTGAAATTGAAAGTTTAAAGTTTGGTAGTGATTTGGGCTGATGAAAGAAAATAAAGGTAAAATATATACTTTCAGATGATTATCTGTGTATTTGTGTACCTATCTATCTATCTATACACACATATTTGTTATATGTTCTCACCTGAAAGAACAAGTGGTTAAGAGGTTTTTTGTTTATAAGAAGCCGTTCAAAAACTTCAAAAAATATCCCCACTTTGGAGTGAAAATCCCTGCACCTCTTACAACAGAAATACAAGATAGCTCTCAGCACTATGACAGCCAGTTTTCCCAGCTGAGATTTAAAAAAAAAAATAAAATATCAAGCCTTCTTTAATATCTGCAGACACATGGAAGGGGGAGTAAAATAATGGAATTATTGAAATGATCTGTAATGCTATCTTAATAATACCAAGACTTTTTATTTAGTGTTTGACCCAAATCTTTGCACAATTAAGTCACAATGAAGTTCACCTTCCTGGCTTGTAATGAGCCTCTGCTTGTCATATTCAGTTATCTCCCAGTTTGGAGACCTATGCCTGTGTTGCCATTTTTTGTTAATATTGTTCTAAATAAAATGCTGTTCTCACTGAGTTGAAATAATAACAGCCAAAATACATGTGCAGAAAGGCAATTAATATCTTTATATAACCATATGCTAACAAACTAATAAATGTTTAAATTGGCCTTGATTGAAAGATCAGAGTGGCACCAGCTTCTTATCATGATGCTAATACCAAGGGAAATAATATTATTTATTTATTTTAAGTAGGAGTGATACTGAAGTGGTAAATGAAGTACTGAACATACGAATAAACCTAGGCCTGTTGGTCTAATATAATCTGTCTTCTGCAATTGGTGCTTAGAGACTTAACACAATGAAAATGCTAACAAAGCAACATAGTAAGTGCATTCACAGCTTGAAGATTACTGTTGTGTCTGTGCAATTCCTGCACATCATGGTCATTAACAGTCATAGGTATGTGGAATAGTGAGCTGCTCTTGAGTGGGCAACAGTATAACACCTTTCAGTTTTTGTTAACTTACTGTACAGCAGCTCTCAATCCCTCTCCACTATGCTTTCTGCTTCAGCAGACAATGCATATAACAATTCATACTTTCTGGATTACTACTTTCCATCCCTCTGCCTCTTGGGAGAAAAAAAAAATGCAGACGCTGATCTCTGTAATAAGCTCTCTGCTTTCTGTGCAGCTCTTGGCTAATCTCAGGACAGTAGAGCCAAAGACAGCAACTCAAGTGTTGACTCCTAGAAAATTGCTTTTGTCTACATTCAAACTACTATTACTGAAGCACCTCATTAAAGGTTCTTATTTTCTGTCATGATGTCTTGCCCATGCTTTGTTCTTGGGTCCAAGATGCCTCATTGTTAACAGCAACTGTTTGCAGACAGTTCTGATCCAAGGTGAATCATTTTGCTGAAAGAGAAAGAAGAAAAGTATCTTCCAGCACAGCAGATGTCAAAGTAATCTAGTTCCTGCATTGGTGTAAAAACAGTTCAACTGTGCTGATGATCCTAGCACTCGGTTTCATTCCATGGGATGCATGAGTAAGATATATACTCTTTGTTTGGAATGAATGCTTAACAAACTAAAAAAATCTAGGGACAGACAAAGACTTAATCAAAGGTTTAATACCTTTACTAGCATCCATCAATAGCAAAGTGAAGTAGGATGTGACAAGTCTTTTATGAAGGAGAATCATGCTTGACAACAACAAGAGCAGCTGTCATGAGGAAAACAGACTGAAGGACACCCTTTAGTGGATCTAGATACTAGGGTTTAACAATCAGGAAGAATAGAGCTTTTACTCGCTCATTTCACACTCACCTTTACTCCATTATTTCAAATATACACAGTCCATCTGCAGAAACATAATGGACAGTCACTATTCTGCCTTGTGTTTTGATCTCACATCTTTCTCTATATTGGAGAATCCAAGACACTCAGATTTAGTCCAGATGTTACCGAAATTTATGGCTTCACTGTACCTTTTGCAGCTGAAAAATAGCAAGCATCTATTGAAAACTCAAAAATTGGATTTGATTTCAGACTTTCTCCCTCCAGTTATCTGCTGCCTGTTAGAACTCACAGTTCAAGCTTTTTTTTTTTCTTTTTTTTTTTACTGATGCCAGATGCAGATATCATGAGCTCTTCCCAGAGACAGCAGCCTCAGCAGGCTCTTCTAGAGATCTACAAGCAATCCAGTCCTCCTGCTGTTCACTGATGGAGCCCAGATGGTCTGTTCATCTTTTCAGATGTGTTGAATTCATGAGAGGCTTTCAGTCTGAGATTAAGACTAAACATAGATGTCAACAAATGAGCTAGAAATCATGTTACAAGTGAAAGGGATCAATATGGGCATTCAGTACAGTAAATGGAATCTAAAGAATCATTCAGCTGGTCAGCTATCAGACAGCTATTGATAGCTCTCTAAAAATCCACTCAATGCATTAATTTTTTGTAAGTGTCTCATTCTGAGCTACTGGTACACGACCCAAAACTTTTTCCTCAGTAGCTCAATTGCTATGCTTTCCTAATCCCATCCTCCAGGCTCTCTTTAGGAGGTAATGATCATATCCATTCATTGTCACTTCTCAGTAATGGATGCTGTACTCTAATTCCTCTAATCTAAGCGTTTCTGTGTATCCCAACACCTTTCTGCCTCCACTTGTGCTTTTCTTCTAAAATGTATTCCTCTCCCTTCCTTAGTTCTTTGCAGCACTTTTCTCATGTGGAATGTTTTCGTTTTTTTTTTCTCCTAAAGTGAGCTCCAACACAAAACATTTGGAATATTGGTATAAAATATAGAAACTTCAGTTTATTCAAAGGAAAGGAGACAAATGTCTGTCTATCTTGGCAAGCCTGAAAGCTCTGTAACACAGAGCCTCCAACTAACTCCTTTCATGGCAGCTAGATCAGGTAAGATTTGGTTATAATCCACAGTGTAAGAAAGCCCTGAAAAAGCCATCTTGACAGCAATGTACTTATACTGTACTCTTGGGCAAGAACCAATACAGAAATCTTCCATATATAGTTACATCCAGACAGCATATATCATGAAAAGCCATTTGTGGTTCTGCATGTAGTGTTAGCCTTGTATGCATCGTAGAATCTGTACCAATATGGGAAAAATTGATGAGGCTTTACTGAAGACTTTAAAGTCACCTCCCACTCTACTTGTGTTGCTGCTATGCTCTGGGACTCATCCTGTATTAATGAGAACAGATATGTTACTTCTATTGCAAGTGTAAATACTACTCCTCATACTGCTAGTATAAAACTTAACCGTCTTTCTTTCACCAAGAGCTGACCATCTGAGGACCAGCTCTAAGATTTCTTCTCTCAACCAAGGTCGCTTCCATTTCTTGACTATAGCTGATTTTCCCTTTACACCTCTATTGGAAATTTCATCTGCCCTTCAAAGTTTTATGTCTCTTCTCATCTCTATCACAATCTGCTCCTTCTTTTCTTGCCCTATGTTTCCTTGTAGCACAAGCATGTTTCATTTTGAAGAACTATACAAAATGTTTTTCAAGCACCTACATTGGACATCATTGCAGTGGACAATAAAGGTCATTTTAAGGTGTGTTCAGATCTCACCTAATGAAACATTTCCTTCTAGCTGTGCCCACTGAAGAATACTACTAGTAAATGTCAATTTGAGTCTTACTCTTTGGCAACTTTATGAGTCACTGACATATCCAGATGCAGAACTTTAACATTACACAATAAATATACGCTACATATAACAATATATAGTGAAGATCTATCCTAGCCATTCTACTGAGATCTACGTTTAATCTCTTTTGAGCACATTACCTAATCATTTAGTCTTGTTGTTTTCTTTTGTTGTTGTTGTTTTGTGCGTGTTTGTGTTTATATGAACCTGCACGGACAAATTCATAGAAGTTAGGGTATGAACAATGATTTCTATTGCCCAAAGCCCTTTTGAATATAGTTGCATGTGCACTGGAAAGAACAGCTCGAGAGATCCATTAATTAAAACAGAGGACCAGGTAGGATCTTTTATGCCTACTCCAGTCTCTTAATTGCAGACTTTGTAGCCTTAGAGAAGTCTGTTTTCCTTCTGTTTTATATATCTGTGTTAAACTTCAGAAACATATTCAATGACTTTTAATGGTACCAGAACATTAATATAATTCCACATCCTCATCTCTATAGGGGTAAGTACAGGGAATCCTAAAACTCTGAAAATAGCAGTGTGAATGTTATTAAACTAATGAATGCATTAGTTTAATGATTGAGCCATCACTATACTTGCCCTGTAGTTAATCTCCTTGGTGTGCCCCTACAAAAGAAACATGTATTTCCTCACCTTGGTTCAGCAGAAAACTGATTGATTTTTTAATACTATTTAAGATTACCTCTGCTTCTATTGACTCATAGGGAATTAGAAAAATATATGAATAAATAAATAAATAGTTAATGTTGAGGTCACCCTTGTATATCCAAAGCATATTGAATGCCCTTTCCTGCCCATACTCTTGGGTTATATTCTGTGCAATATTCTAATAACTGCTGCAGATAAGAGCAAAATGGAGGAACCAATCCTGATAATAACATACAAATTAAGGATGCATGTGTCATTCATTGGGCATGTTTTCTCTCTTTTTCTGTTGGCAATAGTGCCAGGTTTATGTTCTCAGGTTTGCTATCTAATGTGTCATGAATTAGATGAGAGTTTCCTAGTAGAACTGCTGTAGGATGTTTAATATTACTGTGAAAAATCAGCACAAGTATCTTCTAAACACTTAAATACATACTAAATACATATTTGTTTTTCTCCTTGCTCACAATGGAGACTGCAATAGATTTCTTAAATGTGCATAAAAAGACCTATTTAAAAAAAGGCAATAGCATTTTTAAGCCAACTCAGTAATGGGAAATAGGTTTTCTGTTCCTGGATTTTATTTGTAATTATACTTCCTTGGGCAATTAGTTGAAGGTTCAAATTCAACATATCTGATCTGAAGACCTGAACAGCTCATTTCAGGTACAGGTATATGCTTTTAAAATACGATAAGCTACAGCTGTAGTTATATTTTATGTTATTTTATTTATTTATCTCCATTACAAACCTCAGAGGTACAAGTACTTCCTAATAATAATAATAATAATAATAATAATTAAAAAAAAGTAAAACTTTGCAAATGTAAACTATACACATATTTAATGCTATATTGTCCATTACTTTTCTAATGGACCTATAATTTTCCACTTTTCATAACAGTGAAGTTAGTGTATCAATAATCAGCTCTTTATTATTCTCGTAATGACTTAGATTCTTAATTATATTATTTTTCAATATCAGACAAGTTTCTTTCACTTTTCACACTGATATATCTAAAATGGTTTCTATTTTTAACATTACAATTGTTGTGGTTACTTTTTACAATGAGCTTGTATTTTCAAATTGTTTATAGAGGAATATGAGAGGAAAATGGTATATTTTTTTATATTTACCTACATTATAAATGTCTTTCTGTTTTTACTGATATGTTCTACAGATGTCCAGACATGTACCAAAAAATATGGGATGAAAAAAGAATATATATATGTAGCTTCGGGTCACGTTATCAAATTTAACCTTGAAATATCTTGATTACATGTAAACAAGTGTGCTACTTTACTGCATTAAGAATGTTTCAACATAAAATTAAGGGTTAAAGCATCTAGGCATAATAAACATATTCTTCTATTTAAAACAATATAAAGCAATCATCCAGAAGTAGGAAGCAATATATTCATATGGCATGATTTTAAGAGAAGAAAATGCCTATGTATTATTCAGCTTGATTAGCAGAGATATAATCAATCTGGCAAATCAGTAGGAGACCTAAGAAAAATTCTGTTCTATTTATAGCAAGGGCTCCAGAGCAAGCTCTGCTTTTTTATATGAAGCAGCAAAATTACAACTGCAGAACAAGCACTTTGTGGGATCTATGGCACTTGGCAGGAGACATAAACTGGTTCAAGGCCAAAGAAATAACACCAAAGTGCTGTTGTTGAGGACAAAAGGCAGAAGGTAAAAGGAACTAAGAAGCGTCAAAGCATTGGTAGCCTCTGAAACCTAATTTAATCAGAAGAATTGAGAGGAAAGTGATGATGAAAATAAAGTTAAATAGGCAGCCACAGGGACAGGATTTCAGGATGAACAACAGACAACCAAACAGGCATGCAGCATACTCCCAACAGCAAGCAAACAAAATTCTCTTGGGCACGCTGTATACTCTGCATACAGATGAGGAATGCTGCACTATAAAATTCTGTTTTTCAGGTGTTGTTTTTCCTGAAATGACATGCTAATGAAATGGCTGGGCTGTAAGCGAGTCTGAAACGGTAGAGGTCATGCATACAGCAAAGGTCATTCTGCTTTCACCAGACCTCAGATGTCAAAAGTGGGACAGAAAAAGCGTGAAAGATCTAGATGGACAGGAACCCACCCCACCCACTGATGTTCTGGTGCCTATCTGCCCCCAAACTCCATCCCAAATTGAGTTAACCAATTTGTTACCTTAAATGTAATTGTTTGTGGGATGTATGAATGTTGATCAGATGTGAGCAAACGTGCTTTGGGGATGAGTCCCAAATACAACATGGATCAATTAGAATTGTATTCTCTGTTATGATATCTAGTCCAGCACTGTAGAATCCTAAAGGCATTAGTTATTATTTTGAGTATTTAAGATAGCAATTGTCAGGAAAGATTTGCTGTGTTGTGGGTTTCTATGACAGACCTAAAGGGTTGCTGAAGAGACTCTTATGTTGAAAAAAAAAATTTCATTTCTGAGTAGAAGTTTCTTTTGCAGCTAGGCACAACTGTTGTTTTGCTGGCATTCTTTCTTTCCTCCTAAACACACAAAAAAAGAATTCTGAGGAATGTGGTTTCATGTTTGAGTTTCCTAAGATGCAAAAATAGAACTCCTAAATTCCAGTGAACTAAACCCGGTAACAGTTCGGTCTTGTCTGTCAGCCCAGAAAAACATACAGACTGCCATACAAAGCATACTCTCTTCAAGCAGATGAAATATGCACGGTTTTGCAAACCTAGCTCCCTTAGGCTGTTTCAACATATTTGGTTTTATCTTATTCATAGAATCATAGAATACTCAGAGTTGGAAGGGGCCTTTAAAGGTCATACAGTTCAACTCCCCAGCAATGAACAGAGACATGTACAGCTAGATCAGGTTGCTCAGAGCCCCATTCAGTCTGACCTCGAATGTCTCCAGGGATGGGGCTTCCGCCATCTCTCTGGGCAACCTGTTCCAGTGCCTCACCACCACTATTGTAAAAAACTCCTTCTTTATATCCAATCTAAATCTCCCCTCTTTTAGTTTGAAACTCTCTCCCCTTGTCCTGTCACAACAGACCCTGCTGTAGAGTCTGTCCCCTTTACATACTGAAAGGCCACTATCAGCCTCCTTGGAGCCTTCTCCAGGCTGAACAGTCCCAGCTCTTTCAGACTGTCCTCAAAGGAAGGTGTTTCACCCCTTGAAATTTGCACAGCTCCAGTGCTAGAAACAATCAGTTCTATAGCTCCAGTGGGAAAATTAATAAATTATTAATAATAAAATAATAATAATAATAATAAATTAATTTCCATTAGTGATACTTATGTGAATTTCCATTGGTGATACTTATGTAAAAATTTAATGTTCTAAATATATATAAAAAAAAAGTGGGGTTAAATTTACATTGTGCTAACATCAAAGGGTAAATCACTTTCAAGTTTTATCAACAGTATTAAAATAGAAAGTAGAACTTAGATTTTCTCCCTCCAAGAGTAGCCTTTGCTCCCTAGAACACAAGTTAAAACTATTGATCTGATGATGAATGTTACTGATTTTACCTAAGCTTCAAATGTAACTTATACATTTTATTTCTCAGGTTTCAAGAAGTTGAATGCCTCAAGCATGTATATCCCCTTTAAAACGATGAAGTGCTATGTCTTAATGGCAGAAAATTGCTTTTTTTCCTTCCCCCCTTCTCCCTTCCAAGAAAAATGACTGCTTTTGTTTCTTGTGTATTTACTGTATTTGAACAAAAGGGAAGCAAGTTTATGATAATTTTTTTCATCTTCCAGTACATGTGAATATTACTAATGTATATATAAATTACAGAGATTCTTGTTGGATATGTCAGATTGACAGTTGGGCCCATGCTATGCAACACAGACATGCATCAGTCTGGTACAATCTTGAAACAGTGGAATAAGAGCTGCATGCAAGAAATAAATTTCTGCACATATTTGTAGCCCTTGTTTAAAAAATACCCCTTAGGTTGTAAACTCCATTTAGAGATCACTTTAAAGTATTGACTTAATAGAACTAAATGCATGCCTAAATACATGAATTTGCTTTAAAGTCTTGCTGAATTTATGTCTTTAATGAATAAAAATCCAGAACATCTGGGAAGAACCAATAAATTGTCAATGCGCAGAGAATGCAAGGAATGATAAAAGATACTGTGAAGAATACATGAAGTTTTTTGCACAATTGTGCAATCAAAAAAAACTTACATAATCAACGACAGGCATAATTTTGAAGGCAATTGATAGTAAATTCTGAATTTTGTACGGCATGCAAAACCACAGTGCAGATTCACAGTGATACTTTCAGTTAACCTGATGACCATACCATTTTTTCACATAGACTGTGATTTTTTTCTTTGTTGTCTGAAACAAAGAACGTAAGATAAACTCCATTATCGTTGTCTACCCTAGGATATCTTTGTCAGTGTTCTATACCAACTTTTTAGGTTATTCTTTGTGTGTTCCTCAGTGTTCAATGCATGTCTACTCCAGAAATTCTCTGGATTTGAGTCCTGAACAGAGCAAGTCAAGTGGGCATCTCTCTCAGTTGTAACACCTAAGATGGAAACAAGTGGAAACTTGATCTAGTGGTTGGTAACCCTGTGCATGTTGAAGAGGTTAAAACTATATAATCTTTAAGGTCCATTCCAACTCAAGCCATTCTATGTTTTCTAGCTTCCAGAAAAGTTTAGGGGAAAAGATATTTTTAGTGTTTTGAAAAAAAAATTGATACCATCCATTAACTATGTTTTAATTTTTCAGTTCTACATATATTATATTGTATCTTTTGCTTTTATTGTATCAAAGACGTAACTAGAGCTAAGTTCATAGTTGTTGGTTTTTGTTTTTGTTTTTGTTTTTTTTTTAAGTTGTAGATTTTTTAGTAGAATTTACATTACAAGTTAAAAAAATTGAGTGCTCCATTGCCCTGGATCCCTTTGCCTTCTACATTTCTATCATACTTTTTATTATAGTAAAATCAAGGGCAACACAGGCATATGTAAGAGAATAAATTCTTACTGACATTGTTTTCTGTTGCTATAGAATTCTGCAGTGTGACCTTAATAGCAATGTAAAACCTTTTCATGACTAATTATTTATGTTAGTAGATCTCGAACTTCAAGATGTTCCTGCATGAATTGTAGTGTCAAATGCCAAATGCTTCATTAAAATGTAAAAGCTGCATAATAACAGTATTTTTTCTGGATGCCTTTTATTTTTATTTATTTACTTTTTTTAATGAATTTGCTGATTTTTTTTATATCTATGATTATACTGAAAATCTGGCAACTTTGTGATTTTTAGATCAACATCTAGCTTCACATTTTCAACTATTTATCTTTGTTTTTGCTGGTTAATGTTTTGTTATAGCAATATGGTTATCACTGAAAGAAAAAAAAAAGATCTCACTACCTATTGGAGTAACTTGAATCATTTTTCTTTGATATGGATTCCATAATGCCATCTTTCTGAGAGCTGTTATTGGTTCTGTATTTCATTTTTAAAAATCTTGCTTTTATTATCACTATTGTGAGGGTTTTCCTTTATTCTTTATAGGCATTGTCATTCATGTGAATTTGCTAGGAGCTGGAGAAGATGTAGGATTTCACTATCTTTTTTTTTTTCTTTTTTTTTCCAGCATTTCTTTAATATTCTTTGCCACTGTTTTCCACGTATCTAATTTTGTTTCCATCTTAAATCCTTTTTGCATAGAGTTTACATTTTGGTTTATTTCTTCTCAAATAATTCTATATTTCTTCACCTGCATGGTGAAGCTTATCTGATAGTCAGCTAGTTTAGCTGTATTATCTGCAATCACATTACATCAAAAAGATTTTGTCAGTTTAATATTGATCACCTATGCTGAAACCAAGTTTTTTTGTATTCTTCAATTAGACTCAAAACTATTATTTTAATCATATAATCATAGAATAGCTTAGATTGGAGAGGATCTTAAAGATCATCTATTTTCAACCCCCTGCCTTGGACAGGGTTGCCACCTACCAGCTCAGCTAGCCAGAGCCCCATCCAACCTGGCCTTGAATACCTCCAGGGATGGGGCATACACAACGTCTCTGGGCAGCCTGTACCAGTATCTCACCATCCTCTGACTAAAAAATTTCTTCCTAACTTCTAACATAAGTCTCCCCTCTTTTATTTAAGGTGTTCACTCTTGTTCTATTACTATTACTATCAGACTATGTAAAAAGTCCATTTTTCCCTTTTGCTTGTAAGCTCTCTTCAAGGTCTGGAAGGCCACAATGAGGTCATCCCCAGAGCTTTCTTGTCTCCAAGCTTCACAATCTGAGTTCCCTCAATCTTTCTTCATAGGAGAGATACTCCAGCCTTCTGATCATCTTAGTGGCCCTGCTCTGGACCTGCTCCAATAGCTCCACCTCTTGCTTGTGCTGAGGGCGCCAGACCTGGATGCAGTACTCCAGATGGGGCCTCACAAGGGCAGAGAAGAGGGGTGCAATCCCCTCCCTGTCCCTGCTGGCCACCTCTCTTCTGATACAGACCAAATACTCTTGCACACTGTTGGCTCATGTTATGCTTTTGTTTCATCAGGACCCCCAAGACCTTCTTAGCAGGGCTGCTCTTAGTGTGCTTTTTTCCTAGTTCCTAATCATATCTGGGATTACTTTAAAATCTTATATATTAGTTTTTTGCTACCCATTTTCTTGATTTTTTATCTGTGTTTTTTTTTTTTTTTCTTGTGTGTGTAATTTTTGTTTACTTGTATGTTTGGTTTTTAATTGCTTCAACTGTTCAATTGATCTTCAGTTTAACTAAATATAGCTTATGTTAAATCCTACTTCAATCATACTTCTGTGCCCCAGGAAATGAATTTGCATGTCCTTCACAGATGGGGATAAATGGTCTTTTCACGTTATTTTCAAACATTCTGATGATTTCTAAATTGTTACTGAAACTTTTAAAGAAGAATACAATTCCAATAGTTATATACTGATGCACTGCAGGAGTTTACTAGTGTTTCATTCCTTACTGTGTCGTGGTAGAACAAAGGGCTCTGAAATCATTCATTTATAAGCATATGTCAAACAGCAGAATACTGTTATCTAACATGCATAAGTAATTATGTGTTTGATCATAGTAGTCTTTTAATTTGTTAATGTACATTATTGGAAATCCTCTTTGAGGTTTTAACTGTTGTTTGATTTGTAGTCTGTGGTTATGTCTACACTGCTGAGAGCAATATGGTGTTGAGACACTCCATATGTTGAGGCTTTGAATGAAAAGATGGTGGAAATTGTCTAGCTGTAGTAGCAGAGGGATCTGCACTGGCTCTTTCAAATTGTTTAAAAAAAGATTAAAATTGCTAGCGCAGAGATACAGCTTTTCAGTAGCTGAAATAATGACATTTCTGTATCAGACTGCAGTATACAATAAAGACAGTCTTGGCTGTAAGAAACACTCAGAGTCAATAATTTCTCATCAGGCAAAGATCTTTGTGAAGCAGCAAATTTATTCATTATTGCAATAATTGGTGCACACCCCCTTATGGCAGGAGAGAAACTGTGTAACTTATTACTGAAATCCTCTCTATTAAATACCCTCAATTCAATACAGGTAATACCACTCCTGTTGCTCATTGGTTGAGTATATCAAGCTCACAGTCTTCCTGACACATTTGCTAAAATATGTTTCCATATCAATTTATCACCCATCTGTTGTTCTTTCATCTTTCAATGGGGAACAAGTGAACAATGCATACTAGGCCCCACTGTTTTTCAAGGGACACAGAAGGACAGTGCATATTGGATTCACCTACAGTTCCCCATTTGACAAGGAGAGAAGAGGACAATGCATGCTAGACTCTTCCTCCCTGTTACATTGCCCTGGTCTAGGTATTCTGATAACCAAGCTACTTGTACTGTACTGTACTAAGCTATTTCCCAATGATTTGTTGTGAATACCTCCTGCAGCCATTTTGCAAGACTTGTTTAGCAAATGTCTATATCTCAGTGTTAGAATTGTTGTACTGCAAAAACACTATTTACTTTTCTACTGCAAAAAACACCATCTTCTTCTCACACTGACTGTGTTTTAGAGTATTTCTTCTATGTTAGGTCGAAGGCCCTTCATTGCTATCTTATTCATTCCTTTTAATTTTGAATTGGTTTGGGGAATTTTCTGGTAGCAATGTTTCAAGACCTTCAGAGCTGTATGCGTTCAGTGTTTTAATTTCATAAATCATTACTGTACAAGAAATGCATCTACACAGAATCCTATCCTTTTTCCCAAGCCATTTCTTTTTCACCTACTAGAAACTGAAACTCTGGTATTTCATGAAGTAGTGAAGGACTGCAGAAATATGTAGTACCCTCCAAAAGCAAATTCTCAGCAACAAAATGCTATTTTTCAACATAGTCACCAGCACTAGCTATGCATTTTCATCATTGATGAACAAGAGCCTGCATGCCATGCTCGTAAAAATCTGCACCAGTGGTGGTGACCCACTGTGGTTGTTACCATTACTGAAACACACCACCCACCACCTTGGTATTTTCCTGTCCACTGTTTGATCTCCTTAAATATTCGGCAAGTGTCCATGAATGTTAATGGGTGCCATTTTTTCCATATGAAGGAATTCAGTGACACACCTTTAATTCACACACACTTTCTTACCAGGTGCCATTCTGTCAGACTGCCACTCTGCTGCCATGTCACATGGCAACAATATGTTACAGAATATTGGCAAGAAGGCTGAATCTCTACTGCCATACCAGCAACACCTGCCTTTGAATGTGTGGGCCAACATAATAAAACGGGAGACATTACATTTAGAGCAGTCTTTGTAAAAAGGCTAGGGAGAACAATTTTTTTTTACTGTTCTTTAATCTTTCCTTTCACTCCTCAGAATACACTTTGTAGCTTAGAAACTGTGTTTGCAATATAAATGACCAGTTTCCAAGGTAACAGTTAAAGTAGCCAAGGTTATGAACAGAGGAAATGAACCAACAAAAAATCTTCATTTTAATTAGGAAACAGCTGAGAAGGATTTTTGGTAATATCACAGAAATACAAGATGCTGACGTTTTCCTCTTGAAAGTGACTGAGTAGCACAAGTGCTCCACAAAAATGTGTGATCACACCTGAAGTGGGCCAGTGATGTGCCCAGAGCCTTCTCACCTCTCAAGTATGCCAAGTATCCTGAGAGAAACTACAGAAGGAACCAGCTACTAGGTGCTTTGATTTGTCTTTTATCCCTATACTTGGTTGGATGACCAATTTGCACACTGTGATTCAGAAGATCATGGAGCAGATCCACTTGGAAGCTATGTTAAGCCACATGAAAGACACTCAGTGATCTGAAACAACCAGCATGGCTTCACCAAAGGAAAACTGTGCCTGACTATTCGAGTGGCCTTCTATGATGGGGTCATAGTTTCCACTGAAAGGGCAACTGATGTTACCTACCTGGATTTCCGCAAGGCCTTTGACATGGTCCTACAGCACATTCTTATCTCTAGAGAGAGATGGGTTTGATAGCTGGACTATTTGGTGGATAAATAATTGGTTAGATCATCAGAGCCATAAGGCTGTGGTTAATGATTCTGTGTCCTGGTGGAGGCTGGTGATATATAGTGCATCCCAGGTGTCATTCTTGGGACAGATGCTCTTCGTTATCTTTATCAAGACAGTGGGATTGAGTACACCCTCAGCATGTTTTCTGATGACACCAAGCCGATTGGTGCAGTTGATATGACAGAAGGAAGGGATGCCATCCAGGGGAACCTGTACAATCTTGAAAAGTGGGCCCACATGAACTTAATAAGATTCAACAGGGCCAAGTACAAGATGTTGCACATGAATTGTAGCAATTGAGATATATTTACAGACTGGGAGAAGAACTTATATAGAGCAGTCCTGCAGAGAAGGACTTTAGGATCACAGTGGATAAAAAGCACGACATGACCCAGTAGTGTGTACACTTGCAGCCCGAAAAGTCACCTGCGTACTGGGCTGCACCAAAGGAGGGGGGGCAGCGGGGAGAAGGTCTGCTGTTGAGTTACAAAAGCTTGGACAATTAAAAGATTATACATTATATGGAATGTCATGCATTCAATGCTTTCTAAATGTCATTATCCTGGGTGATTTGAACATAATTATTTTGAAAAATTCATTAATGCAATAAGAAGTATTATGATCACTTCTTCAAAATACAGTGTCTTAACAGTGCTTATATTACTGTTTCATCTAGGAATCGTAGTCATTAATCAGAACATTACTATTTTGGAAGGAGCATCACCATGGGAGGTACAGAATCCCATGTTCCTATTCTCTTTCTTCCTGTTTCACCAGTCTGCATTTATATAGTTCCTACTTAAATCATAGGCAACAATAAAAAGATCTATTTTGCTGTAGAGACTGAAGTTGAAGGTAGTTTAGTGTTAAAACATCCTCAAACTATAAATGCTTTTCTTGAATGCTCTTTTCTATACAGCCAACAAGAGGATATTTCCACTCTTTTCAAATTTGTAGATTATCAAAACTTTAAAAAGTCCAGATTATACCATTTTGAAATGCGTATTTCTTAGATAAGACTGGGTGCTGGCAACAGCAACAACAACAAAAAAACCTTTTATTCTTTATGAACAGGATAGCTCTGCAAACCTGAAAAGTGACTTGCTGCTACATAACACATATTCTTGTCCTGGGTACACATCTGAATTTGAATTTACTCAAAGCCTAAAATTTTGAGATTTCAATTCCTGTATAGGTTACTACCAGCTGTGATTGCTTCAAAGCCAAGTCAAAATAATAATAAGCCAAAAATAATAATATCTCTTTCAACTGGTGTGTGACCAGCAGTTCAAAATCAAAAGTAATGTGAGAGTGGGTCTCCATGAATTCCTCCCAAAATATAGTGACAACCAGGTTCTCATGGCTTAAAAGATTATTTTTCTGAATAGCAACATTAAATGTGATACATTTACAAGATAGTGATGCTTATTATGAAGAGGTCATTTGTTTCCTCACTCCCAAGAAGAGGAAAGGTAACTGCTGATTCCCTCACTGAGTGCTCAGAAGACTAGTGTCACTAATGCATGTTTAATCAACTTAGGATATAGTTATATAACAAAGACTTTTTTTTTCTTCACTCATTCACCTAATGTTTTGTCTTCCTTTTGATGGGAATAGTCAGGATGTCAGTTTTGGTGCTCTCTTCCCCTCCTGGCTGGCAACTGTATCTGTTATGACCAGTGTCCTGTTTCTAGTGTTTAGCATACAAAACATTCACCTTTGCCTCGCACTGATTAGGAGTGCTGTAGGCAGGCAAGCAATCAGGAATGTTATGCAAACTAATAATCACTATATATATATATAATGACTGTAATTTTTTTTGAGCAGAACTCAAACATTTTGGGACAGCTGACCTCCAGCCTCTTCAGCAAACCCTACCATTACTTGAATAGCTTGAGATGTTACTACACTCAAATGTAAGCAAATCCTTGATCTTAATTTGTAGCCTGAAAAAACCTATGTCAAATACAGCAGAGTAACTGTGAATTAACTGCTTATATGATACTCAGAATTGTTCCCATTTTATGGCTTCTGGGTTGTTTTAATGTTGTTTTCTTTACCTGAAGGTGTAAAGAGGCTCTGCCAATCAAAGCAAATAGCAGCTCACAAATCACAGAAATAAAATGTGCTTGTGTACACTCATGACAATGTCAGAAAGGGCAGCAGAGTAAAAATGTCAGGATGAGAATGCCTTTAGTCATGCGTTTTAGCCCTCTGTATAAATTTAACTACTGCTTCTACTAATGTGACTACCCTCCACTTTAGAAAGTGACTTAAAACTGTTTAACTATTGACGAAGTCTTACAGTAGTATGCATAGCAGTTTTTTGTTTGCAGAGATTTGGGGGATTCTACCATATATTTGGCTGCACTGAATGAGTGCCTCAAACTATGTATTTGCTAGAAATAAAATCAGCGTGTCCCGATTTCAGCTGGAAAATAGCTGATTTTCTTCACTGTGTTAGGTATGATGCTATATTTTGGTGTTAACAGAGAAAAACAACACTGATAACTCACTGACATTTTAGTTGTCACTGAGCAGTGCTGTACAGAGTCAAGGATGTTTCAGGTTTTCAGTTTCTCATTCTGCTCTGCCAGTTGGGGAGCGCAAGGTTCTAGGAAGGGGGAGAACAAGGACAGCTGACCTAAACTGGCCAAAGGGATGTTCCATTCTGTATAGTAACCCATAAAAGCTATTAAAACTGGGAGATCTGGCCTGCAGGGTAGCTGTTGCTTGGGGACTGGCTGGCATTAGTTTGCGGGTGGTGCGAATTGTTTAGTGCATCACTAAACCTGTCTTATAAACATGCATGTGTAAATTGTGTATATTATTATCTTTACTATTATTTTTCTCCCTTTTAAGTCTCAGTAAGTAGTTTTTATCTCATTGCTATTGCTCTTTTTTTTTTCTTTTTTTTTTTCTGATTCTCTCACTTATCCCACTGGGAGATGGGAGTGAGCAAAAGGCTCAGTGATGATGAACTGGGTGCTGGGTTCAACCACAGTGCTGTTCTGCTCCAGGACCAATCACTAATGCTCCTTTCTTTCCTTATCTAACACACACACACATATATATACTTCCCACTGTTGCTTCCTATTGCAAATTAAATTCCTGTTCAATCATTTGCACTTAGTTAAATTGATTCTGATTTAACTTGATATTCCATTAAAGTTTATTAGTATAACAAAGACTAAAATATGATCTGAAAGAGACTAAATATCACTGAAACAACAAACTTCAGAGTTCAGTGATACACGGATGACAATCTAACCCTGCAGTTTCTTAAGAAAGATCAGAAAATGTGTGGGTTACATCAGTTCCAACTTGTTTAGCCCCTTCAAATCTGAGCATATATCTCACATGGCACAGGAAGTGATGGCTTAACAGCTGACAATTAAAAAGATTAATCTAAACTGGAGGGGAACATTATCATTTTTCAAGAGTCCACAAAAGCCTTGCTCTGCCTGAAGCATATTTCCCAAAGACAGTTTCCTTCTTTTGTTCTGGATGCTTCTGATATGGTTTCTGCCTGTCGCTGGTTGAGACGGTTCGCAAACACTGAACTGAAAGCAGGAAATCACGATCCTGAAAGCAAAGTCCTTGAACACAGTGCTGTGAGTGACAGTTACAATAGGTAGCCTCAAACATGTAAGTCACATTCCTGCTTGTTAAAAATCTTGTAAGTAGGATGCATTAAGGGATGTGTAAAAACCAGCAATCCCATTTCAGGGCAGATATTAAAAGCTGAATATGCGAAAAAATGCCATCAGTTGAAAGATTGGCACAAATTTGTTGTGTGTTAAATCACACAGCCCTTTTTTGCACTACAGCAAGGGGTATTAGGCAACTGTAGAAGCCATAAAAGCTTTGACATTCAATATATCATTCAATGTTTTTTGTTCAAAACTGTATTGTTCTTTTTTCCTTCCTAGCTTTGAAAAGCATTTAAGAAAGAGTTCTATGCAGGCTCACTTTCATCATTTCCAGACATGAAATGAATGAAACTGCCATCGCTGGTCTTTCATTTGATAAAGAATCTGGATAGCTATCTGCTCTATAAAAGCAGTTTTACCATAAAACTCAGGCAAAAATATATTTACTACTCTCTTTCACCAAAAGAAAAATGAGCTAGTGTTCACTCTGTCAAATATTAATGACTTAATTAACATTTACTGAGTTATCTCCCCTTGTAAACATTTCCCAGACACATTAATAAATTTAAAGGTTTTTTTTTTTTCTAAGTGCAGTATTGAATAATAATCATCAAGGAAGTATATGGAGATGCATTCAACAGAAAATGAGTAAAATTCACCTAAACTAAAGTTATAATTTTATCTGTCAGAAGCTGAGTCTGGCAGCATCATTGAAAGTGTTCAGCAGCAGAAACCACTCACTAGTAATTAAGACTTGGCTGAGATCTGTCTTTAAGCATTAACCCCAAAACCCAGCTTAATCTATGCCACTGAAGTTTCCTCAGGTGCAGAAAGGACTCTCCCTATCTGCTGTAATGTCAGACTCACTGTACATGCAGTATAGAGTCCTTTATAATTTAGCAAAATTTTCATAATGCTCCCAAGTGTTGTCAAATAATTGAACTGATCCTAACCTTCTTCTCATTCTTCCCCTTGATTTCTCTACTTTGAGGCCACACTTTCCACTGTGGATTATTTTGAAACAAGGCATTGACCAGGTTGAATTAATGAGAAGATCCAAGCAAAGAAAATGTACCAATATTCTCATGTTGTCTAAACTGAATTTTGCTCTTCCCTAGAACCACGTTTCCTATGAAAAAAAATAATTTTTAGGTAACAGTTTAGACACAGTCTTAGCAGCTTATATATATTTAATTTTAATAAAAGATTACATTCTTTATCTAGAAAAGGAAAAGCTGATTTAATACTTTGAGAGATGTGAGCTTTGCTTCCACAACTACTACTTCCCTGCTGTTACGTTTTTATAAAATTTTATTCTGTGTTAGAAGAAGAACAAGGTCATAAATTGCAGTTTCACTGCAACAAATTTTCTAAATGAAACAAATAGAAAAGAAGTACAATTAGCTAAAAGCTTTAAATCAAATTTCAGAGCTTGGCAGACTTCCCATTACCCGAAAACAAGTGGTAAACTGAGAAAAATTCATTACTGAATTTGACAAGGACCTCAAGATGGTTGCTAGCACATTGCTCATAAATGAGTTGGTACCAATTCCACAGTCACACAAAGAAAAAAAAAAAGTATACATATTAGAAGTTACAGAAATTAAAATATAAGATGGTTTTCTGTAGCTATTATACTTTACACTCTAATCTTAAAATAGCTCACTGCTTAAGAAACCTCATGGGGATCAAGTGGCAGCTGTCTCTGGTATTATTGCCTGCTGTCTTTTGTAACGACTTCATATGTAAAAGGTGGTTACTTCATACATACTGCTTTTTATTTCCATTACTATACATAACTGTTTGTATATAGTTGTGTGTGCATATCTATAAGGAGTGCATTTAATTTAGATTTGTTTTCAAAAATTTGCTTAATGTGTTTTTGCCTAATTAAAACAGAAGAAACTAGCCTTTCCAGAAATGCTAAAGCTAAGGATGGCAAGCTTTCTCCAGTTCTGTAGTGAAATAAATTAACATGGCAGCTGGCATGAACTGGGCCTGGCTGATGTCAGTGTTAGGTTGTGCGCTTTGGTGAATCCTGCTGGATATTGGAACAGCCAAGTTATCTGAGTGGAGAAGCAGTGTGAGGGCAAATGAGTGAGCTCTGATGGCCAAGAGCTGTGGGCACATGCAGAACCTGGCATGAGGCAAACTGTGAGCACCTGTAGTAGGAACTGCCTGCAGTCAGCACTGAGCAAACCTGAAGGCGCTGACGAGAAGCTGGACATTCACCATCCAACCCACTGCAAATCCAAACTGAAAGAGAAAAGAATTGAGAAGCATGATGATCTTGCAAACCAAAATAAGACAAATGTATTCCAGTAAATGACTGGAAAATATGTAGAACACGGGAGATGGATCTCTTTAGCCCTATCAATAAATGTGATATAGAGATGAGGTAGCTGAAGTGATAAAAGACAAATCAAAGGAGGATGCAGGAAAGGCAGCTGGAGGTGTAATACTTCATGAATCTAAACTGAATATGTCTGAGAATGTGTGACTACCAGAAAAGACTGTGAAAACAGGAGGAAATGAAAACAGTAGTGAATGCTGGGGCCTTGAACACACTAGCAGTTTCTGTAGTCTCCTCTTGCCCACAGAGCTTTGGCTGCCTGTGCTGACAGCCAGCTTTACTGTAGTGCAACCAAGAACCAGGTTGCAGGAAGGAGAAGTGTGTGGGAGAGCTGCCAGGAGCATAGTGAAGCCATAGACCCGGTTTGAGACCATTGCCAGCACTGCCCTTGCGCTGGTGAGGCAGGGCTGGGCAGTGTCTTCAATGGGACATCTCCAATCAGTCTGTTCTGTGGGTCACGGTGGCTCTGACACCTCCCAGCCAACTTCCAGCAGAGGCTGTGCTGCCACCCATAGAAAAGCTGGCAGTGACCTCTAGGCCCCAAACCTTGTGGATGAGAGTGAGAAGGATGCAAAAATGCAGCAGCATCATAACTTAAGACATTAAATGATAAATTCTAAGTGAAATTGAATGTTTCTTTCATGTTCAACATCACCTTGGTTGAAGAAATACCAAATATTCAAGTTCTGAAGGCATGGCTGTTTAGCATAATATCTTTTTCACTTAACTAAAAAAAAAACTGCTCAGTGCTGCTCAGACTTAAGCTCATTCAAGTGACACACAGCAGTAGCATTTATTTCTACTCTGGTGTCACCAAACTGAGGAGTGAGTCCACAGAATGAGAATGAAATCTACTCTTAAATATATTACTTTGCTGATTATTTAAAACACTACCTGGGATGTTGTAATGCTAAGAATAAAAACACAGGAAAAGCGAAATAAATTCCACTGGTCATAAAGTGGCCTGATCAAGTCAATGAACCAAAGACCTCAGTGAGGAACAAGAAGCCTGTATGGACAACTCTCAGCCCTAGGGCTCATCTGTTCATGCTCCATGGCCTATCTGGCAATGCTCTACTTCGGCTCTGTCACACTGGCAAAACCCTTTATAAGGAAGTATACGACCATGCAAGATGAAAAAAGGTATGCAAGATGAAAAGAATGGAAAAGAGACCCCAAGCACAGCAATGAAACAGCATGGAGATTCAGCCCAAGGACCAAGCAGAAGCTGCAGATAACCCTTTCCTTCTGACTGACAATAGTCTGGCCAGAAAAGGCTATTTCAGTGGAGTGAGGATGAGTTAATGCTTAGCCTAGTAGGTCATTAGTCTTAGTTTCCCTGTTGTATGTAATAGCAAATAAATAATTGCATACTCTATATTTGTGTATATCCTGCTTCTCTCTATGCAAGGTGAAAGTCCAGTGAAAGTGACCCAGGGAGGAAAGGTTATGTGTGAGCTGGTGTTTCAGTCCTAAGAGTAAGAATATAATATTGGATCTATACTACCAGTGACTCAACCAGGAGAGCTACACTGACTGGAAAAGGTTGAAAGAGATTAGAGAAGTAGGAAATACAACTGTAATGAGAGACTTTAATTACTCTCAAATAGACTAGATAAATGTCATATCCAGATGTGAAGCAAAGAATTTTTAGATACCATCAGTGGCTCCTGCAAGAAATGGAGAAACAGCTGATTAGGAGGCCCACAGTAGGGAACACAACCCTGGGCTTGGTTGTGAGTAATGTGCGAGTTTTGTTTCTTCAGGGAAAGAGCTGCTCTCTAACACTAGCTTCTGGGATCTGGGAAGTGGGAAATAGAAATCTCTACAATAATAATAAAGACTAATAATCCACTAGATTGAATGCTCAGCTTCAAAAAACTAAATACATAAAGAAGAGGAAGACTACTCTTTAAAAGATTTCCAAAAGAAGCAGTCCAAAAAATTAGATCTTTACAAAAAAGCAAAAAGAAAAAGCTGTACTGGAAGTACAGAAGTGTATCTCTGCTTGAATAAAGAGATACAGTGCTGATGGTATATCCAAGTGAGGAAAATAAAAAAGGTTGTAAATTCTGATAAAGTAGATATAAAAATGCTGTATGAACAAAAAATGAAGAATGAATTGCCAAGGGCTCGAAATTACTATTAAACCCATCCTCAAAACCAGCAGGGTATTTAAACCTCACATAGAGATTGTAGGCAAACTGGTGATCAGGATATAAAAAGGAAGGCATGTGGAGGACAAAACCATTGGAGGGAATCAAAATGGAAAAGTACTGAGCAGTGTCCAGTGCTGAGGAACCAGGAAGGTTCCTGCATCCTGGCTCTTTCTTTCGCAAGGAGGTCTGCCTGCAATTTAAGTGACTCTTGATGGGGTTGTGAAAACTATTATCAAAAGGAGCACTAAGAAATATTCAGATCAGACAGTATTTACCCAAATGCTTTAAAAGTACTCCAGGAGGAAAGCTAAATTAATAATAGCATATTTGGTAAATCATGAGTAGTGTGTAATTCCTAACTGAAACATTCCTTGCTATAAAAAAAAAATGAAGGATGGCAAATCAGATGTCATTGTAAAAACATCTGGAGAAAAGTCATATTATTGTTTTTCATTCCTTCTTTTTTACTCAGTCTTGACAAATTAATTTTCCTTTTTTTTTTTTTTTTTTTTTTTTTTGCAGCTATATATATTCTCAGTTTGGCTGTAATAATATCATACAGTAAACAGAAACAGATGTACAAAAGTATTACTTGACCAATATTTGTGTTGGATACTAATAAAAAGAACAGTTTTCAATTGACTGCTTACCACATAATCCTTAATGATAGTTCAGTAATTCCAAGCTCAAAATTGGAAAGATAAGATGCTGTAAAACTTTCACACGATTTAGGTATAGAAAGAATAAAAGTGAAATTTTTAATTTTTAGGACTTTCATTTCTGCTTTCATTAGTTCACAGTGTAAATGCACGCATATTTTGAGAAATTTTAGGATAAATATTTTTATATTATTTCGCCTCTCATACATAGTTTGCTTCCAGTGCTCTGAAACACTAATGACAGTTTACTGGTGTAAAGCACTCAGTGTTCAGTAGATAAGTCCACTTTATGGAATGGCAGCAATAAGCTCGCTACCCTTTGTTTTGTAATTAGTGTCTCTGAATGTCATTCATCTTCCCTTCTTTACCCTGAGCTTTAATACCAGATCTAATCAAAAGTCTTTGTTTCAAGTGGCTATACAGTTTCTTACCACTCTTAAACCTTTGCTTTTGTTCCCTTACTCTTTCTGTAAACTAATGCTACCCTCTTCTCATGTGAATGTTAGATAATATTTGTACAGTATCTGATCATGCTTCAAAGTCACAGTCTACAGAAGATATAAAGCTTGTGTTACATGCTTTGATGCTAATGTGACAGCCTTCTGCCTGCTTAATGCCAAATTATAAAACCACTGTTCACCAGCCATCAAAGCCAATGAATATCTCTACCACTGACAACAGCGGGAATTGAATTTATCCAGTATGGACTGTTTCAGTTCTCACTTCCCCACTGAAAAAATTGGCCAGTCTCCAGGTCAGCAAAAGTTTTGTCCTGAACTTTGCAGAAGAAAGGTCAGGTCCGTCATTAAGGTTCCCTATGTCTTTGGAACTTCTGGACAGTGTAATGCTTTGACTTTGAAAAATAGTGACTCCAATGAAGAGCAAGAGGAAGTATTTCACCCCATGAGAAATTTGTCAGATAAGTGTAAGAGGCATCCTTTATGTTCAATGAAGTCTTGTTTTCTAAAATAACCAGAGAAAGTAATCTCTGAAAACAACATTTTTAAAGGTTAAATGTGGCTGTTCTCAAGCAAGCTCTTCATCATACCATGTAAGAGAGAGCTTATGTTTTGTTTCGTCTCTAAGGCCAGTATTAGTGGTTTCTTTTCTTTCACTACTTTCCAGACCTCACTGGACATCCAAAGTGCTAAGCATAATCCAGAAGTATCCTGCTGAAATCAACTAGCTTTGCTGCTGCTGAGCTGCGTGCTGTCATGATCCACTTCTACCATCTTCTTCCCAAGAGTTATGCTGCAGTTTCTCCTTGTAGAGATTATTTCCCCTTGCAGAGTTACAAAAACAACAGGAGGTAGAGGAAAAAAAGGGAAGAAAATATGGAAGGGAGTCTGAAAGTGGTATTAAACAATACCTCTATGTCAGACTGTTGCACAAATCCAAAGATCTATGAAAACCATTCTAATTAGTGTAGGCTTAGGCATTCATTATTTTGCTGGATAGGTCTTGCGGAGTACAGTATAATTTCATAGAATATATTTCATATCTCTATAGGGTTTTTTAAAGTAATATTAGGAAAGAAGCCAGAAATATAAGCAAAGAGAGAGAAGAATTTGGGTGAGTGAGTAGTCACGGAAAGAGGAGGTACATTTTTGAGATGAAATTTGAAAACTGAATTGATGAGGCAGGCACAGAGAAGTGTTTTCTACAGTATATTTCTATTGCACAGAAGACATGTTTATACATAAAACTGTTTTTGTGATGTGGCAGCTATCACATTCTCCAAGCACTTTAATTAGACCCCTTGGAAAAGGAAAGTTTTGCAGTGCAACCTGTTCTGGATCATCTATGTTTCAATGTAACTGTACTGCACTATTTTGAAATGACATATGTCATCATATATCACAGATACTTGTTTATTCTTAGATTTCTACTTTCTCTTGATGAATTAATTCCTTTTTGATTGGTTGACCACAGGTTATGATATCACAAATCCAAGTTGAAGTGCCATTGAGAAAATCTTCCCTGAAATGATGTTAAGGAGCTCTAGAAGTAACTGTATATACTCACCACCATTCATCAGAAAAGATTATTTGCTGATGTTATCCATTTTCAATCATTTCTAATAACTTATTCAGGAACTAGTTGACATTTTTAAGCTCCTTTATATAGAGCATTTTATATCTGGGTAGCTGTGGCTGAATCCTATATTCAGTTTCTTCAAAACAAGGCCAGGCCTTTCCCTAGGCTTATGTTCATTCCTAATTATCTGAACTCTGACCAAATACAGTTAAAAATTCCCTGTATTCATCTCTGAGAGTACTACATTGAATGAGCCTCTGAATTATTATTATTTTTTTTTTATGTGTAAGAATCTTCACATAAGTATAAGCTCTAATAAAGACTCAAAATGGAGATGAGGCACAGCGCCAGGCTGGAGCTGCAAATGTATGCTCTCCAATTGGGCTTTCCTTGAACAAGTAACATGTGGAAAGCACATCTCTTCACTGCAGGGTAGTAGTTCAACTGCTTTTCTGCCTGGTGGATTGCTGGTCAGGATAGCATTAACCAGTGTGGAGGGAAGGAGATGAAGACAGTAGCTGTGTTTTAAATTTAGAAGATCTTAATACAGCAGTTTATGAATGTGGTAGAGGAGCCAGTGAGCCTAGGCAGACCTTCATTTAAATCTGTTCTCAATACCGCTGAGTATTTCAGATTTTATCTGATTTTCAGGATTTCATTGTTAGGAAACCTGAAATATTTAACACTGTCAGCTCTTCATTAATCCATTCCTATTAAGTCCCGCATATTTAATTTACTGGTAGAGATAATCTTCTATAGTCAGAAATTGGACTGAAGCTCATGCAGACATAAATGAGCAATTTTAAACCCTCTTCTAGTATCAATGGAAGTGCTGACTTCAAGTTCTGCACGGGCTGGCCAGCAGAATACGTACTTGGGACCTAGGTGGGTTTTGCAATTCCTACTGAGCTCTGCACTGTAGCCTAAATATTATTTCTGTACACGAGCTAGTGATTTTTCATCTAGCATGGATAAAATTACCTCTGTAAATATATTTACTGCTGATTTACAAGGGAGCATTCTTCATCATCCTTCCATTTGGATGTTCTTTCCTAGCTTCAAAGGCAGTTTGCAAAGGAAATCAAGTGTTGTCACTTCTACTTTATCTACAAGTAAACTGAGGCCAAGAGCAAATGTCTGTAGTCATAGAAGTCACTGATTGAACCAGAAATAGCACCAGAGATCTTGCTTGCAGTCCTGGTCCCAACCTTCTGAACCATACTGCCATCATACATAGATTAAGAAATGTAGATTCTTACAAAAATTAGAAGATAAATATTAAACAGTGGCTCCAACACTGTATTCAAAATCTTCATCTACAAATAATAAAAATGAATGGAAAGCCCAGGCTGTATATATGCGTAATTCACATCCTCTTCGCTTTCATATACCAAAAAGGAATACAGCAAATAAAAACAATCAAATCTTCACCTTTATTCCAGAGAGGCTTAATAAGATCTGAAGCATGAACACTGTTTCATATGTAACCAGTCTTCAAGTTCAATAAATGCAATCTGTATTACAGAAGAAATATATAGCATTTTATCACAGAATGAAAAACACCTATACAGAAAAATGTGTTTGTCCCTGCTCTGTCTTGGTTTCCAAAATGACATGCCTGAGGTACTATTCCTATCTGTGCTTCCTTGTAGTTCAAGAAAATCAAAATATATATTTGAAAAAAGAAGCAGATCTGTCTTACAGATCTTAGTTCAGGGTTCAGTGTTTTTCCTGCACAGCCTCATGCACCTTAAGGCAGAGCAAGGAGTTGCATTTTTAACTGCTTTTGATACGAAGGAAAAAAACTTCTGAGTACTGTTTCTATTTTGTTGAAATTTCTAAAAAACATTTTATTGTCCTCTTAGCACTATATTTACATTAACATTTTGAAGCAATAATGATTTTGAATCAAAGATAAATATGCTGTAAATTCTAATATTTATTTGAACTCAATACTTGAAAACAGCCAGGATGGGTAGCGTGAAGGTTAAACAGTTATCCAGCTCTGGAGTAAAAACTTTGGAGGAAAAAAAGTGTCAACACGAGATTATTTCCCCAAACACCTGCTCTTGTGGGGACAAGGGATGAAAAAAGTATTTATTTTCCCCTTAAGGGAATAGACACATCTTGCCAAACAACCTTCATTGAACGATATATATGTAAGTGTACAGAGGAGCAGTTCCCACGATGAGCTATTATGATGAATCAAAGGAAACTGCCAAACAGTACAATGGCAATTGAAGGTTTTCAGTTGTGTCTCATATATTTACACTTCAGAAAAGAAATGCAAAACATGAAGTGACGCACAGAAGTTCAGTGAAGTGTCTAAAATATGCACTGACGTTTTAAGAATATGCCTACAGAATATTAAACAAAACCCCATGTTCATTTTGCTGCTGACTAGAACCAACTGCTCTTCTGCTGTAGATGCAATGGCTGTCTTGAATGTTTTTGGGCACTGAAGGATACATACCAGAGAAAAGATGATTCCCACAGAGAGCTAAAGACTCTTGCAAAGCATAACAAGGTTTTACGGTTTGGGACTCGTGTCCAAATATGAGGGCTGCTCTGAAAGTAATGCTTCCCATTTTATTTGGTTGGCCCATGATGTCATAGGAGGATGTTGGTGATACGGCAGCAGAGGTTGAACCTTCCCACCAATATTCCATTACATTTTGTTGCCCTGTGACAGGTGGCAGCAGAGGGGCAGTCTGACAAAACGGTGTCTGACACAGAAGTGCATATAAAGCAAAGGCATGGCATTGAATTTCTCCACGCGGAAAAAATGGCATCCACTGACATTCATTGACACTTGCTGAAAGTTTATGGAGACCAAACAGCAGTGTGACTCTCATCTCAACCTGTGGTTCTTTTGCTTCAAAACAATTTCCTCTTTCTAAGGTGAAAGTCTATTCTAAGAGGGTTCCAGCTAGAAGCATGTCTCATGATAGACCCATCCTGTAATAATTACAATCTTGTTTGCTTTCCTCTACTTCCCATAACTGCCTTTTACCTACACTGAGTTTCTACGCTTTTGTTATTTGGACCTTTCCGCTTTCCCCTCTTTTTTGTTTCCTTGACTTTAGTTGAAGCACTGTAATAACATAAGCTCCTGTTTTACTCAGGCTACTTCTCACAGTTATTACTTCTGTCTTATTTTCTGTTGTCATGATCAGGGTCCTAGAGAGACCTAGGCCTGGTCATTACAAGTGGGCCCAGGGCAGCTCAAGCAGTGACATCCATGTGTCTGAGGGTTCTGCTGCACCCTGGCCAGGCTTGGCTGCTTTCTCATTTCACCACTGAGAAGCTGGCTGAGCTACTGTGAGTGGCACTTAAAAGTCTGAATGCATATCTATGATTTCCAATATGCAAGGATTTTCATGTAGTTAAAATATTCAGAAACCTCAGAAAAAAAAAAACAAAAAAAACTATTAAACAGTTTATGCAAATCTGGTCTATGCTTAGGGCACAGCCTTCCAGAAATGCTGCTAATGAGTGAAAATAATGTTCTGTCTTTCTCAATGGTACTGACCAACACATTTCAAAACATCCAATACAGGTTTTGAGGACATTCAGAGATAAGAGGTTGTCACTCCTCCAGTAGTTTGCTTCAGAGATTAATCACTGCTAATAATGGCTCTAACAACATAAGTCTGATCAGCTTTCAGCCCCTGCCTTTTGTGGTACTTTCACCTGCTGGCTGAAAGAGATTGCTATGATTTACTCATTTCATTTATTTAGATTTTTTTTCTCTGTGTAAATGTATATAGATGGTAGAAGATCTTTCCAATAATCTCCAAAAAACTCAAGGTCACATTAATTGCTTATGCCATGATGTTGCAATGAAAGCTCTTTTTAAGTTGCTTTTCCAGCATAAATAACCCTTGAGTTATTTACAGTCAGTTATTTACAGTCATTTATTTTCAGAGTGAATATGTTCTGGCATATTCTTCTAAGAACCAAGGAAAAATAGTTAATTCTAATACTTGGCAGACAAAATCCTCTCAGATTCTAAAGATCTGTAGAATTTTTTAGTAATGATAAAAATTATAATGAAACAAGAAAAAAAAAAAACTCTTAAAAACAGGTATATAGTGTATTTGCAAAGCTTAGAAACCCTAAACAGAAAAAAGCATAGGATTTATTGTGCAGATTAAAGTCATTATTTTTCTGCTGCTTTTCAAAAGGTCAGTTGATGCTCTAAACAACTTTTTCAGAGTACTGCCTGTAACAGTATATGCAGTATATCTAAAATCTGTATATATCTGTATATCTAAAAATAAATAAAGCTACATTTAAAATATATATATCAGAGTTAAAAGAGCAATTTGTGGGCATTTGATGCAATACCTACAATTTTAAGCTAGCCCTAGAAATACTTAAGAATGCATTGTTTTAATTGTAAAATCTGTAAAATGGAGGATGTTACAAAGCTATGTTAATAAGTAAATGTAAAGCCACATTAAAGTGTATCCCTTAACTGAGTTCTATTAGTTTTCTAGGCACTCCAAAAACTCAATTTACAATGAGATCACTGGAAATATTTTTATCTGACCAAAATTATCTGGAAAAAAAAAATGAATCTAAAGAGGTTCTAGAAGTCTCAAATTAGGCAGTAAAAATTGGATGGTACATCCCCCCCAGAACTGGAAAAAGAAGCTCCCATCAACTCACTTGTGTACTGTGTAGATAAACTGTTATAATAAGCTACTCTTGTGATTAATATGGTGTTCAGATGATAGAAAAAGACGGCATATTTAACAGTATTAATAAAACAAGACATAATTTAGTTCTTCATTCACATACCATCACTCAGCTCATTCTCTGAAAGCAAAGAACTTTGTATGAGTTCATGGGCTTATGTAATTTACTTATTTTTAACAAATCTGTCAGGAAGCCAATATCATACTTCTGAAAGTTTGATTGCACAACCACGATCTTGTAAAATAGATTTAAAATAGAATTGGGGATAGTTTTATTTAAAGGCAGACAGAATTTTGATAAGGCCGAATGGATTGGTTCTTATATCACATAGTATGTTTATTTTTGTGCCTGTGAAAATTAGACAAAGCCTGGTGTTCTCACCTATGTAGCTGTATTGCTATCAGTTTAGTAATGGTCAGTAATATCATCGATAGATTCTACTAAAGCTGCATTTGGTTTGCCAAGCAGTACTCACCTGAAACCATACAAAAGCAAAAGCAAAACCTTTCCAAAGAACGCAACTAAGTTAAAGCAGAAAACTAACTATATTTTATGTGTTCAATCATACTGCCAAGAGCAACAATTAAATCAACTGTAAATTTGTAGATACATGCTTTCTACAGAGGGTTACCAAATGATTAATATTTAAATGAATTTTAAATTGTAATAATGTTGACTCCAAAGTAGCTTTGAAGGGTATAGATTAAAATAGCATTATGGCAAATCTATTATAGGTCTTTGTAGGTCAGGGTATTAGCCTGTAAAGACCTTTAACTCATTCCAGTGATAAGCTCAGAGCAAAACAATGCAAATAATTATCCAAAATCTAATCTCTACCTAAGATTTGCTGCTTCATTTAGAGAAAGCTTTTGTACAGCTACACCCCACATGGCCAGTATCATAGAAATAGTAGCTTTTGGTATCCAAGTATGATAGCTGTTAACAAAACTTCAGCATGAATAACCAGGTTTAGCTTGTAGCAGAGTTCCAGAGCGTGCCTCATGCTAAGGCTTCTGTAGATAAAGCAAGATTCCTCAACAGCTCTGCTGCTATAAGCCCATGTTAAGCACTTATAGTTAGTGTTAATAATTTATTATCTATTTATAAATTATGTATAAGTGACCTCTCAATATAAAGTGCAATCTTTATAGATACCATGAATTTCACATACAGTTCTGAACTACAGATTGGGCATTCAGCGAAAAGGCAAAATGTACAAATAATAAAAGGGCTGTTATCTGATAGCCTGCACATCCTCGAGGAGAGCACCGGGGGATGTATTCCATCACAGCCCCATGACTGAATAACCACTGAAATGGGCTGCTTGCACACATTCCACACTGCGAGTTTGGCAGTGTAGAGCTGCCTCCAAGCTGGACACATCGCGCACAAAGTGGAACTGAGGATCGGAGGTGTTTCCCTGTCAGCCCGTGCTGCTGCCTGATGCATGCGCATGAGGTCAGCTATGAAAACAACTGTGACTTCACGTGAGGATTTTTCTTCGAATACTTCACAATGATTGCCTACAAACCTAAGATGTGAATATTTTCAGTTGAAGATTTTCCAAGACTTTAAGTTCAAAAGAGTTGTAAAGTTAACCAACCATGTGTCCTGGCAGCAAGGAGCTGCCTTGTGGGCTGCAATGGCAAAAGTACATCCAGGATTGGGAGAAGCAATCCTTCTTCTTCATTCAGTTCTTGTGGCACCGTGTTTGGGGCTCAATGGCATGAAAAGAACACCAGCAGAATGGAGCACGTCCAGTAAGCAAGGTTAAGAGAACTAGGATTCTTCAGCGTTGATAAAAGAAGGTGAAAGAGAGATCTTACTGCTGTCTTTTGATGCTTAATGAAGTGTAGAGAAGGTGGGGTCAAATTCTTCTCAGTTGCACGCTAGTAGGATAAGAGATAAGAGACACGAGTTGCAAAAGGTGAAAAACTGTTTCCCAAGAGACTGATCAAACATGGGAACAGGTTGCTGACAGAGGCTGTGGATATTTAATCCTTGGACATATTTAAGCCTGGCTGGACAAATTCCTGAGCAACCTGATCTGCCTGGAGCTGCTTTGAGGAGAAGGTTGGACAAGAAAATTTGTAGTTTCCTTCTGAAAAAAAATATTCTATGATTTCAAAAGATTCTAGTAACTTTCAAAGTAATTGTTTCAAGCACAGAAAAAGGGGTCTGAAAACTGCATACAGTATCTTTGCATATGAATAAAAGGAGTAAAACAGAAATAAAAATGTCAACCACATGCCACAGGTAAAATATTTACTTCATTGCCTCATTCCCACTGAAAATAATTTCAGTTTGTCTAAAACTATGTACTAATAGCTTGATAGAATATAGATAAAATAACATTAACATATGTCATTAATACCTTGAAAATATGCAGATTCCATTTTGAATATCTTTGCTACAAAACTGAAAATTAGGGCAGCCTTTAAACTGTGTGGCTAATTTAAAGTATTAGAATCTAAAGCAAATTCTGCTTAATCGTCTTAAAATGTTGAACAAATATGCGTACTCTGAACATCTGTCATATTATAGCTAAGCCAGATGTATTATAAGCATGGAGCCAAGGAATCCTGCAGAAATTTTTCCTGCTCTTGTTCTAAGATACTAACTGCATGGACTGAATGTGTCCATGCAGTTATATATATATATATATTTAAATTATGTACATAAAATAATTTACACTGATTTACACTGATTTACACTTTCCTGGAAAACTTCTGAGATGGAAAACAAATTGTTTGAAAGCTCTCATTGTTTCATATAAAGGTTGCAGTCATTCTCAGAAGGTAAAATTTCTTTCTAGAGATAAGTTATCCACAGTTTATCACAAGTTCTGGAATTATGTATATTCATTAAAGAAATTATTTATTAGATATGAATCAAGAAAAATTAGTGTGAGATTTGTCAGTCACCCACATCTATGCCAATTGCTTTTCAATTACATTTATGTAAAATTGGGTGAGCAGACTACCCATACCCCATTGCTTCCCCATGCAATGACACATCACAAGTCCCTCCAAAGTTGAAGGTGATCTACACCATTTTTAAGCTATGCTCTTAGCCCCTGCCTGCTTTGTATATTGGCACAAACTCTTCCTAAATCAATAGCCCAGGAATTATTATACACCAGCACTGAGAGACTACCCAGTCTCAAGTAGGTTTCTCACAAAACATTCCAGCTCCTTTTGTAAGGACATTTTAAATTACTGCATGTCCTCTAAGGTGGAATTTGTAAAAAGGATATTGGGAAGGAAAATTATACTGTGTCCCCAATCTAATAGGATGCCTAGCAGAATGAGTCCCAGTTATCACACTCAGAAGATGAAAGTACAGAGTGGGAGTAAAAAAAAGTTTCTTTTCAATCTTGGTATTTAGTCTTAAAGCCATTTTTCCTGTAATGTGCTTTCTGTTACATTTATGAGCTGGACAAAGATATAACTAACTTGTGAATGTAGAGATAAATGTACAACTAGCTCAATCTGTCCAAATAGGAAATTGCAGATTTTTCCTACTTTTCCACAGAAGTGAAAGCCTGTCTGCAAGTAGTTAGGCAAATCTTTAAAGAGCATATCAGTATCTGAAGCTAAAGAAATACCCAGTTGCTTCAGTGCCTTAAAAATTACAGAAACCAAGTTCTATAAAACAGAAACCAAGTGCAGTAAGTGAGGAGTGGCATTTACTAGACCTTTCACTACATTTCCCATATCTATAAAATGCCCTGAAAAAGAGATTTCTTTTTTCTTCACCTTTCATTTGGTGAGGGAGTAGCATTAACTGTCATCATGATTTTCAAAACCAGCTTCTTCTGTTCTGTAATGGGTTAGATATGCTGTATCCCTAAGGAAACAATGCTAGGATTAAACTGGTCTTCTAAAAATTTCTCAGCAGACTGGCTTTATATAGAGAAATCCACAAATGTTATATAGAGAGAGATCTGCAACAGAGTGTAACTGGGCTTGCTGAAGGGAATTCAGGCTGCTCCTACTGACCTTTTGTAGAATAAGCATAGCTTAAATGAAAACATTCACACAAATAAGCAAAAATAGGCTTAGTCTGTGCCCTACCATAATCCCACATTATAAGGAATGTATCACTGATTATTATGGTCTAGAACAGTCTAGTAAAATGGAGTTAGGCATCAGCCTCAGGACTAATGTTCAGTGTCTCCGTCTTGTTAATGTGTCAGTAAAGCTTCACTGAAGCCAATGGTGTACCTGAAAAAATGTGCTGCATTGTCAAGACTTTTTCCTATCTAAAACTAAAGACAGGGTTATCCAATGGTTGGATGCTTGTAGAGCTGAAAATGTCAAATGAGTACATGTGAATTTGGAAAATTGTGTTTCTCTTCAGTAAAAGATAGGCTTGCAGTGGCACAGCCAAGTGGAAAAATAAAAACAACAAAAAAAGAACTAAACAATTGCATGAGGTATGGACTGCCTCGGGAAGCTAATTTAATCTTAATATGAGCCGTAGACATCTGTCAAGCCAATAAAATTGGAGTCAGATATAGGCTCTAAAAAATTCACCCTAGGATGAACAGCTGGCTTACGTGACATTGCTCCAAACACGTGAACTGAAAAGCAAAAGGTAATCAAATAAATGAAATGGATGGATTGTGAGCAAGGAAAAGTCCCAGTGTAGCTGAGTAAAGCATAAGCCTGAGAGAAACAAAATAAAATAGAAAACAAAATTCCAGGTGATGTAAGGCATTTCATTAACACAAAGGATATTTCTCCTCCAGTAGAAAATGTTAAGGCAAAGCTCAGATAAGGGTGTTTTTTCAAATGAGTACTATGGTGAGATTTAAAATGGATCTGTAATACCTTCATTAAATAATACATATACAATACCCTGAAGCTTTTTTTCATGTACTCAAGTGAAAAGGCAGACAAACATAATTAATAGATGAGGGTGGCTCAGGACCAAAGAGCGTATTAAAAAATCACTAATTTGGAGCTCCACATGTCTAATTTGCTAAATTTTCATCTCATGCTGGTTATGTTTACTTCCATGCATTCATATGAGCTGAGATTCTCCTACTTAACATGCTTTCAGAGAAAATGGAATATTTTGGATTCATTCTTTAAATGGACCATGATATTTCTTTCATTTCTTTTACATTTTACTTCTAAATAAATTGCAGAGCAGACATACAAACAAGTGAAGTTAAAATTAAAATTAAATTAAAAATAGAGGAAAAATTATAACACCTGTGAAGAAATTCTGGAGGAAAAGGTAGAAAAGATTTTACTAATTAATGTAGAAATAAAAGTTTGAAAGAAGAAGTGACAAAGGGATTGTTTGTGTTTCCATATATTACAGGACCGAAGCTTTCTACATGCCATACTGGGCATTATTTATTTAAATTTATGACTAAATAATTTTAGGTAAGCAACTTGGATGACTACAATAACTATAATCTATTAGGTATGATCTATGGATTAAATACAATCTTATTTCATCTTCAGAGTGAGTACGAATCTGGCTTGGATGACAGAGTCATCCACATGAATAAATTCTCTTAAAATTTTTGTAAACAGAAGTATGAAACATCATGAGATTTTCTCTAAACATAGATGTAAATGGGGCTGCTACGTGGCAAGGGAGTGAGGGTATGAAAGGCACAGAAAACTGCCCCACCAAAACACCAGTATCCTGCTCAGTGCCCAAAGAGAACTGAGAGGGAAGAAAAAGCAGAGAACTGAGCTCAGCACTTCCCTCCCACTCTATTAATACCAGGATATTGTCATGCCCGCAGCTGTGTTGCTATACTTACTCCTTCTTGTGTTGAGTCTAGTGAGAGGCACATCTCCTGTAATGTAGGAATCTGTTACGTAAAATTAGTAGAGGGACCAAAATTGGTAGTGTCCTGATTTGGAAAAATCACAGACCTTAAGGTACTCCACTTTGGAAAAGAAATGTAAATAAAATGTCACATATGTAATTTCTGGTAAAAGTCCTTGGGCTAGACATCACTTCCGAGTCTTTTTGCTTTCCACAGACTTATCCTCCCTGTCAAGGGGAAGGAAATGTCCTAGTGGACACTAATATTACTTCCTTATTTTCTTCACTACAAATTTTACTCACTCAGAAGGTCCATACTATGTTCAAACATCTATACACATAAAGATTTGTACAACAGTATTTACAACATTAAGTGACAGTACTTTCTCTTTTACAGTGTCAGGAATCATGTAACATGGTATGCTGCAAGTTCACTTTCTGTAGTCCTAAATACGATTTATCATCAAACTGTATACCAATTATAACCCAGTACTTCAAGAACACAATCAGGGTGAAAGTTAACTAACAACCACTGTATATAACCCTCAACACTGAAATTTCCATAGCAAGTATTCATATAAGTACTTAGGAATGTTAGGAGTACACAGGTATGTATTGAAGCTATCAGTTTGCTAAATGAAAGAAATATGTGATTGGATTTTCCCAACTTGTTCCTGTGTGCACATCTCTAGACTCCCTGCATATGTATTTATTACATTTGTATTTATGGTTTTCTAGCCATCCTGGTTTGGGCTGTGATAATTTTCTTCATCATGACTGCCAGAGGCTTTTCTGCTCCTTTTCTGTCAGTGTGTTGCTGGGGGGTGCGCAAGGAGCTGGGAGGGGACACCGCCAGGACAGATGACCAGAGGTTGTGGTTTAACCTGGCAGGTAGCTGAGCACCACACAATCATTCACTCATTTCCCCCCTTCCTAGTGGAATGTGGGAGAGAACAACAAAAAAAAAACCACAAAATAGAACTCATGGGTTGAGATAAATCTATTTAGTAGGATAGAGAAAAGGAAAAGGACTAGATATGACTACATATATATATATATGAATGTATATAACGAGAGATGCACAAGCAATTGCTCACCATGACCCTGACTGATGCCCAGCTAGACCCCCAAGCAGCAGAAGAGAGACAGATGAACTCCCACCCTCCTCCAAAACTCCTTCCACATGATGTCACATGGTATGGAATATCCTTTAAGACAGTTTAAGTCAGCTGTCCTAATTCTGTTCCCTCTCAGCTCCTTGGGCCCTCACTGTGAATGGCCTTGGGTCTGTACAATGCTGCTTAGCAGCAACTGTAATCGTCGGTGTGTTATCAACATTGTTTTCATCCTAGAACCAAAACATAGCATCATAACAGTTTCCCTGAATAAAAATAATTCTTTCCCTTCTGAAACCAAGATACTACCCCATACCATATAGCATCATGCTCAGCAATAAAGGCTGAGAGAATGAAGGAGGATAGGGGAAGATGTTTAGATTCATGACATTTGTCTTTCCAATGAAGTGTTACGTGTGATTATCTCTCCTTTCCTGGAACTGGATGAACACCTGCCTGCCAATGGAAAGAAGTGAATGAATTCCTTGTTTTGTTCTGTTTGCACACACAGCTTTTCCTTTACCTTTCCCCTATTCCCCCTCCCCATCCTGCTGTGGGGCAATGAATGAACAGCTGTGGGCTCTGAGCTGCCTGCTGAGGTTAAACCACAACACTTACTTTCAAATTATGCTGTGCATTTAAAGTACTCATCGCATAATTGTTAAGACTTGTCAACACTCAGAGAATGAATAATCTTCAAGAAAAGTCTCCCTGTAGATTAACCATTCAAAAAACTGAAAAGAAGGTTTAATATTTTCAGGGGGGAAAAAAAGTCAGAAAATAGATTGGAAGGAGAATTATACCATATGTAAATAAACATGAATAAAACTATCCACGTTATGCCTGTAGAGATATATATACACATACGAATACAGATGTATACATATGTATACATATAGTCCCAGTTCCTGTGAATGAAAAAGTTGATGTTCTCTTCATGCAAAAAACATAACTGATCTAGGGCTTCAGTTAATGGCTTTAGTGATTATTGAGCTGTTACAGTTGAACATTCTTACATTTAACTATACAGAACACATTTAATAACAAAAAGAAACAAAAATGAAAGCTACTAGTACATGCATGCAACTGCGATGTGAAAGAAATCCTTGATTTTTACGTATGATAACATCCTTTGTCTCCTGTTATACCAAAATTCATTTCATGCTTGACCCATTTTTGACAGAATTTTACATCATAGAATATTTAAAACTGTTACAGCCCTGAAAGACATTTTAACTGTAAAATCTGTATGATTATTGATTATTTCTACAGTATTATAAAAAAGGGATGAATTTATATTAACAAATAAGCCAAATGCTTGTCACTTACCTACAAGACTTTCGTTTTGTATAAATTGGTACCCATTTTTGAATTTTGACAATCATTCATGCTCTGTCAGAGTGACAAATAGAGCAATAGCTATGTTCAGTCCTATCTGATACACGTAAATATCCTTGTATAAACATGGAGAAGAAAATTCATTGCACTAAGGTGCTGATGAAAGCTTGAACTGTCTGATTATGCTTTTGTCAAGGTCAATCTTTTACTATATTATAGAGAATGCTAAATTTAACATAAGCTTCATGCCAAAGCTGTGTACTTCTGAATGTACTGCAATGTCTGCTTTGCACAAACACCTTGTCAAGTGTAAGCAACCTGTCAAACAAAGAGCAGCACAAAGAGACAGGCAGGCCTTCCATTTCTTCTCTGCTTGTTCTGAAACTACATTCTGCTTACCTGTTTATAGTTCAACCAGCTTCTCTTATAGGTTATTTTCTAAAGCAAATTGGTTCAATGCCAGATTTCTTGATGAGAGCGTTTTTAAGATGAGACATTGTTACTTTAAGGTGGAAATTCATTTTTCTATCAGAAACAAGAACAGGCACTGAAGCATTTAATTGCTTATCCTCATTTACAAATCTTTCAACTCACGTTATTCCTTCTTGAAAGAGAAACAGAAAACATGGATTATTCATACCAATAAATATTTCACATCACTATTGGCTTTATGTTAACAAAGGTTCCTGTTACTCCACTTCTCTTTTAAACTGGATTGCTCCTAGCTAGATAACTGAAGCAAAAATGCCTTTTAAGTGTGAGTGCAATATTGTTCACATTATTCAAATATTTTAAATATCCTGGAGAGAGTCAAAGAATAATTCTGTAATATGTTCACTTCTGTGAGCTTTTAATGTGAGGAACTGATGTGCTTAATCTCCACAAACAGTACTAAGCAATTATACAAAGCTTTGCTTGCTCTTTTTGCAAATCATATAAATGGAGCTTGTGTGAACTCAGAGTAACTCCTGATCTTGCTTCGTAATGTTTGTTAATGATTGGCTATATTAATAATAAACACAAGAAGTAGCCCAGCTCCTCCATTTCCAATCCATACTTGAAAGAAAAGACAGACAAAACCACATTTGTAATTGCTTTCTCATTTTTCCAAACTGCTGTGTGAATTTACAAGACTTTCATTCAAATGAATGACTCTTTGATCAATAACTCTTCTTTAAAGCTACCAGTAACAAGAAGTGTGTTTTAACATTTAAGTTAACAGAGTCAAGTGAACTCACTGAGATGAAGACCAGAGTCATGAATATGTAAAACATTATTCCACAATTTTGCAGTCTGCAAGACATTTTTGGCCAACATAGTTGGCTCAGATTCAGTACTCTAAATAAAGGTGCATTTCACTTTCAACAAGAGATTTTTGATATCTCATTTTAAAATGTCTGATGAAACACAAATATAAGCCTTATCAGTAGTGTGGTTACTCATGTGCAGATTTTCCTCAGTTGATGGATCCAGTGAGTTCTTATTGGGCTGTATTTGTCTACACATAAATTAAAATTTTTCCATAACTCATGAGAAGAAAGGGAGAAAAAGAAATCTTCCTGATGAAAAACTGATGTTATATGTAGATGACAGCAGTGATGGTCACTAATTCTAATGCTATATAATTAAAAAAAAAACAAACAGAAACTGTGATAAAAATGAAAAAACAAGCTTCTGAGATAGACGTTATTTATTTTCTGTACATTTTGAGTCCTATGCATGACATCACTGGCTTACCGTGCCTACAAGAACAGTTGAAGGGACATTCCCAACACAGCTGAAATGAATCCTGATGAAAATTATAAAACCTTTCTTTAAAGATTACAAAGCAATTTACATGTAATCTCAATAATCACTGAAATTTTCAGGTACAGATTTATCTTGAATTAATGCTGCTGAGATAGTCCAGACCTTATTAATATGTCAGGGGAATATTACAAGAAGTCGAGAGCAGATAAAACCTTATTAATAATTAACCAGTTCCAATCATTCTTTCTTTGAATTAAAGTAATATGACAGTACTGACAACGCTGACAGGGTAGTATAGAGCACAATCTCATTAATAATTTCTTATTTTAACTGGTTTTAGAAAGCAACATAGCTGTTTATTTTCACCCAGGTGGGTACATGAAGTTTTATATTACACCTGGAATATGCACTTATGAATATATATGTGCTATATAATTTGACATGTATAATCTGTTTATTAAACACATTTAGTAAAATAAAGGAAAAATTTAACTGAAAAAGAAAGTCTGCATGCAGAACAAATCATTAAATACGTGAGTCGGAAAAAGGCCATTTTTATTAGTACCGTTACTGGCAGAGGAACAGTAGGTTTTTCATATCCACAAAATTTCCAGATAGACCCTGTGTAACTTCATAGTAGTTCTCAGAAATTAAGGAAGTGTGAAGTGCTTCTGAGAAGTGGAAATTCTAAGGGCTTTGTGGATAAAATTTCTTTTTAATATCTCAGTTTTGGCCCATATAAAAGACTTAAGGATTGAGGAGAATCCTATTGGTACGTTGAAGATAATTGGTCCGCAGAGACAAATCTTATGATTCTACAAAACTGTCCAACTTTATGATCATCTTATTGTATTAAATGAGAAAATGCCTATTATATTACATTAATAAAACTACAGACTGCTGTGTGAAAACCCATCCCCTTGCCTATATTCATTAATGTATTAAGTTTATTTCAGAACTGCTTTAAGGGCCTATTTTGATTTAGACTACTTTATTTATTTTAGATGTTTAGGTAACATAAAACATGTTGCAGATCATTCATTTAATGAATTTTGCCATGCTTTTAATTATTTATTTAATCACAGAGAATTACATAAATATTTGTTATATTATACACCAGTGCACTGGAGACCTTCAAGGCAAGGCTGGATCAGGCTCTGAGCAACTTGATCTGGCTGTGGATGTCCCTGTTCCCTGCAGGATGTTTCCTGTTCCTTGAAAGGGAGTTGGACTAAACATCCTTTAAAGATAACTTGCAATTCTAAGATTCTATGATTCTATAAACCAGTTAGTTTCTTATTGTAGAGTATTCAAAAAAATATGTTTAATAAGTCATATATTTTCTCTGCTTAAGACTATATGTAAAACAAAGCAGTGAGACCACTAAGCAGATGATTCTAATTACATGCAGGTACCAACAGAGCACAGATTTATCGACAAAAACACATCGTGCACATTTATTTCTGAAGTACATATTAATGTATGCAGGTCACTCTGAAAGTAATGCCTCCTATTGGTTTCCATAGAAACTACAGAAGGAAAAGAATCTGGTACAAAGTAACACTGTTTGATAGAGCAAATTCTCAGCTACAAAACACAATTTCTCAACATAGTCATCACCATTAGCTTTGTATTTTCATTAGTGAAGAACAAAAACCTGCATGCCATAGCCATAAAAATCTGCACCTACTGACCACATTCACCACTGCTGAAATGTACCACCACCACCTCACTGTGGTCACATCCACTGTTTGGTCTCCATAAATGTTCAGCAAACATCAGTGAATGTCAGTGGGTGCAGTTTCTTTGGTTGGTTGGTTGGTTGGTTTTTTATACACATGGAGGAATTCAATGACACACCTTTGCTTCGTACACAATTCCATGTCAGATGCTGTTCTGTCAGACTGCCCCTCTGCTATCATCTGTCACACAACAACAAAATATAATGGAATACTGGTGAGAAGGTTCAACTTCTGCTGCCACACCACCAACATCCACTTCTGATGTTGTGGGCCAACAGAAAAAAACGGGAGGCATTACTTCAGTGGCAGTGCTTGTATATGCTATTAATATAGGAAAACAACAACACAGAAAAAGCTTGTGCTAAAGAGTTTAAAATAATCCTTTAATTCAGTGTGTTTGGAGGTTATATTTACCCACCATCATTAGTACAAAAAATTACAAATATACATTTCTATATGTTCCTAACCTTCATGCTGCATATGTTTTATATCATGACATTTTCCTGAGTTTGAAGGTGTGAAAGCTTACATGCTTGCACACAATAGATATTTTTGCATAGGTCATACGCTGAATCACGAAATCATCCATATTGGAAAGCCTTAAAGATCAAGTCCAACAACCAAGATGATCAACTGAGACCCATCACTAAGCCATATATACATATTTACATTGTGTTCATACACATGAAGTTGTAAACTCTATGTTTTTAATCTCACTGCACATGTTATCTTTTAAAGGAAAGCTCAGATAAGTCACTACAATATCTAAATGTCCACCACTGCCTAAATGTAGAAATCCCTCTAGTAACAGCTGGAGTTACAGAGTGGGACAACATAGTAAAACTGACAGTGAAGTTTCTGGGAGGCTGTCCTTAAATGGTACATTATGTAAGCCAAGGAACCACAGGCATCTGCCTTGGGATGGGAACACTGTCTTTGAAAACAATTAAACTGTACAATGACGAATAGAAAAATCAAAAGCTCTTTTGTCATGCTATCCTTAGTGTTGTTCTACACGCTGGTCCTTTACAGCCTCCTAATGGATTTTATGTCTTCAAGAGCATGAGTTTGTATTCTGTCCTCCCCCAACACAAAACGTATTTGTTATTCATGTGAATAATTCCTGAAATTTTGGTATGATAGATGAACAAGAAAAGTATTTCATATTTTAATGGAAATTTTTTTTTCAAATTCTACAGAATATGAGTAGGTGAGTATTTTCTGACTACCATTTTGTTTTCCAAGAAAAGTTCACATAGGTACAAAACCATTTTCTTATGCAAATCCCTTCCCAAATTTTATCTCCTAAGCATCACAAAATTAACGCAGCAAGAAACATTCAGCAAAAAATATGCCTGAAGTTAAGCTTCCTGGTTTACATGAATTCAGTAAAATTGCATATGAATTTTATTGACAGGATAGTAGTATTTCTTATGCTGTAAAGCTACTGAAAAAGCAGAACATATTGACAATTTATTCTGTGGTCTTTGGATGGAGAATGAAGGATAAGTATTTCCAGTCTGATGACATAAACACTATGCTTGGTGAAAGGTAAATAGAATTAAAGAATGCAGGAGTTTTTTTTTTTACAAATACACATTCAGGTAGCTCAGAATTTAAGTGCACAAGATACAGGAAGGAGGCACCACCATCCATTTGCCAACAAGTGCTTATGTAATTCTACACTTCTTCCAGTCCTCACCCCTCTGCCTCCTCACTGATTTTGAATGTAGTGTACATAGTACATCTTGTAATATTTTAACTGTAAGATATGCACTAAGAAATACACTCCTTTCTTTAAGAACAGACATAACTCCAATGATATAAAAATAACAGTTTTGGTATCATGTATTGCCTTATCTGAACCATTATGCTAATACATAAAAGCTGTATTAATGTAATTTTTAGATATAAAAAAGCAAAGTTGGACACACAGTCCAACATTAGCACCTCAAACAATGGCCAACCTCATTAATTGCTGTGGATTAGTGTCTGGCTGAAAGGAGAAGGAGATAATGCACTAGAAAATGAAAGAAGCCATAGCTCTCAGCTCTGCAGACTGGCTATGTGGCACAGATGATATCAATACAGCCAAATTTCTTTTCTGATCCCAAATGGGTTGTCTTCCTTCACACTGCTGGCTATTCTAGGCTGTCCTCTGAACCATGCCCAAGCACTGCTGGCAGGTAGCCTGAGCAGAGCTGGGATAGGTAGTGCTGAGCTGCCCAGGTGACAACAGGACATCATCTGTGCTCATGCCATAGACCTGCCTAGTTTGCACTGAAACTAGTATAGGTCTTATTTACTGATAAAGAGGAGCCAACAGGTACAAAAGCCTAAACACACAGCACATTTGCACAATTAAAATAAATTCAAAAATATTGTAACTTATCTTTATGTAAAGTAAATCAATACAGCCTAATTCATAAGAATTTGGGGAAGTTTCATGTTACTTTATTTTGACTATCCAGCTTCAGTGGCAAAATTACATGGCTGTGTGACTTGTTCAATGTGTCTGATGCAGAATTGCACTGATTTAAACCAAGACTGTCTGAAAACAGACAATCACAATAGGTCACCTTAGATTCTTAATTCCAAATATAAAGCAGCAACATATTTTTTTCATTCTGAGCACTCACATTTCCTTGCATATCACAAATAATAGCAGCCAAAAACTGACATGTAGCTATTACTACAGATGACTTCAGAGATGTGGTATCATCTGTGAAGGAGGAAAGTGCTGCTCCATTCTGTCCCCATCACTGTACACCTCAGGACAAACAAGGTTCCTCACACACTCTCGTATTTTTATTTTAGTTTTCTTTTCAGAGTGTAGTTCATCTGAAATTGTGCCTTTGGAAGTCCCTCAGGCTGGAGATTGCTTCTTGTCTCTCTTAAGGCTGATGTATTCAGCTCTGTGGTGCACAGCGCCCTATGATGTCCTTGCACAAACTGACCGATGTGACCAGGCAGAACTATCAGGGCAATGACCAGCAAGACTGGGAATCCAAAACACAGAACCAATGCAGATATCACCCTAATTTCCTGAGGACATAAATAGAAGGGACCGCAAGAAGGAATAAGAGTTCCATAAACAAAAATTGCTTTCTTTCTTACATTGCTTTAATCATTCTTTAAATCATTTAATCTATTGTTTTAATCAAATTTTCTCCTCTTTAAATAGCAAGAAAACAACTTTTGTTGAATTACCCACTTAGCAGCAGTGATAATAGGCTAAACAAGCATTGATTATCTTTCTTCCATGATAAATTGTTGTATATATGCTAGGCTCGGCAATGCTTAAGTCTCATTCAGGCCTAATGTTATGAAGGTCTGTATCTTTAAGCTTCAAATGAAAATTGTGCTGGATATACTAAATGACCGACGTTGTCATTTACTGACAAAATGCTTTGTATTCCCCCACCTACGCAGAATACCCATACTTTTATGGATGTTAAAAATGCAGACAACAACATTGCAATTAAGCAGTGCCCTGAAAGGGAAGTCAGTAGGTAGTCTGGAAAACAAAGGTGTGGGTTGAGAGCGCAACATTTCCTCTGCTCCAGAGGAGCATCGTGCTCCAGATATCCCCTCTGCCTCCCTGAATCTCTTCCCTTCACAAACACATAGAAATGCTCTCATACCCTAAGCTGAATAGAGAGGCAACCAGCAGAAGAGTTTTGAGACACACTTTTGAAAGTGCCAAAATAAATAAGGCCCCAAGACAATAAGATTCTTTTTCTACAGGCATTTCCACCCCTTCCCACCTGCCATGACTGCTTCAGGATGCTGTTCCCTCAGGGACTCCAGCATGTTTGCATGCTGGTCTCTCAACCAGACCAGGCTCAGCGTTAAATCCAAGCCACCTGAATAAATGGATTGAAACAGCATAGAGAAATCCACAGTTCCAGAAGGCAGCAGCTACACAGAAATTCCCAGCAAGATACGCAGTGTATCCCTCATGTTCCTATGTCCTTGTTACGAGTCCCTCATGTCCCTGCTGGCACTCACATGGCACCCATCTCATCTGGACACTTCTGGCCAGGTGGCTCCAGCCAGCATCCCCTGTTGACTGCTCTGTCATTATAACACAAGTTCTTAAGTCACCATCTTCAAGTGTGCACAATGCCTTCACATCCCTGTAGAAAGAAAAGAGTTTCTGGGTTCCTCCTACCTCTCTGAGCAGAGTGAATTGCTAGGAGCCAGCACCTAGGAACAGACTGGAGCAGGTCTGATCCACAGTGTTACAAGAATCCCATGACAGGGCTCTGGGAAGTGTCAGTGTTCTGGTCTACTTCTGTCAGGTAGACATGGATCCTGGTGTGCTGAAGATACCAGCAGCCTTTCTGGAGGAGCCAAACCTGCCAAACCTGACTCGGCCACACACTGAGCTGAGTTGCTCAGCTCAGCACAGAGCTGGGAGGAAAGAGCCTCATCATTGCAGCCATAGGGTTAGCCTATCTTCTGTGGAGGAACAATCTAACTGCAGTAAGAAAACATTCTTAGATAGGTGACATAAGTAATTGAACTAAATCCAAAAGGCATTTACTCTTAGTCAGAAAAATTATTCTGGGTCTTATGCTCAGATAAGAATGTTTAATCACAAAACCTATTTCTGTGTGGTTTTTCATTAATGATCTCAAAAATGAATTGCCAGAGAAAGCAATTCATTTAAATGTTTTGTCAAACTACATATAATTATTTAAATCTTGACTTCTGGACCTTGGACATTTAAAGAAAATCTTGTATGGATTCCATTGAATAGAGATAATCTATTAGCAGAGTGGGCAGAAGATACCAGAGCACAAGGAATAAAATAATTAATTTTATAAATATATTTTTCCTTCAGTCTTAGAAAATACTTGGTGCTGATGTTTGAATTAATATGTTTTTCTCCCACTTCACTTTTAACATATGACCTGAAATACAGTAATTATGGATGTCAATATATAATACATACACAAATGTCATGCTTAGAACACATCATGTCTAGCTCAGAACACATCAAGATGTATCATATCACAGAATCACAGAATTATCAAGGTTGGAAAAGACCTAAAAGATCATCCAGTCCAACCATCACCAATACTCCCCAGCTAAATCCTATCCCTCAACACAATATCCAAACGTCTCTTGAACACATCCATGTTCGGTGACTCCACCACCTCCTTGGGCAGTGCATTCCAATGCCTGACCACCCTTTCCGAGAAGTAATATTTCCTAATGTCCAGCCTGAATCTCCCCTGGCGCAGTTTGAAACCATTGCCTCTAGTTCTATCACTGTGTACACGAGAGAAAAGGCTGACCCCTAGCTCACCACAACCTCCCTTCAGGAAGTTATAGAGTGCTATAAGGTCTCCCCTGAGCCTCCTCTTCTCCAGGCTGAACAATCCCAGCTCCTTCAGCCGCTCCTCATAAGGCCTGTGCTCCAGGCCCCTCACCAGCTTCGTAGCCCTCCTCTGAACACGTTCCAGGGCCTCAATGTCTTTCTTGCAATGAGGGGCCCAAAACTGAACACAATACTCGAGGTGCGGCCTCACCAGTGCAGAGTACAGGGGGACAATTACCTCCCTATTCCTGCTAGTAACACTGTTTTTGATGCAAGCCAGGATGCCATTAGCCTTCTTGGCCACCCGGGCACACTGTCGGCTCATGTTCAGCCGAGCATCAATCAACACCCCCAGGTCCGTTTCCTCCACACAGTCCTCCAGCCACTCCGCCCCAAGCCTATAGCGCTGCCTGGGGTTGTTGTGGCCAAAGTGCAGGATTCGGCATTTGGTCTTGTTGAACCTCATCCCGTTGGCTTCAGCCCAGCTCTCCAGCCTGTCCAGATCCCTCTGCAGGGCCTCGCTACCCCCAGGCAGATCCACACTCCCAGCCAATTTGGTGTCGTCTGCGAACTTACTGAGGGTGCACTCAATGCCCTCATCCAAGTCATCAATAAAGATATTGAAGATGTATGTATGTGTCTACAAAGGCACAAGATGTGATACGTATAACCACCCCCAAAAATTGTTATGTCTTGTTCAGAGGAAGAAACAGATACAGAACCTTTTAAATCATATCTTTCTTTCAATTTTTGTATTAAGATTGCTTGGATAACTTTGATAGATAGATAGATAGATAGATAGATAGATAGATAGATAGATAGATAGATAGATAGATAGATAGATAGATCTCACATATTTTCCAAACAAATTCTTCTGTGGTTAGGAATAGTATTGCATAGTATTGCAGCCATCGTCCAGGAGCCAACAATGATTTCCACATCACAACATTCTTTCTTAATGGGTTGCAGATGGAATACAATGCAATAAATTAATTATGAGACGTTGCATTTGGAAGTAGAACCCAAAGTTTCCTAAATAACTCCATTAGCTGGAGCCAGTGATGTGTCTTTGTAATATCCAATTAATGCAGACTTCCTTTCATTCTGTTTCCTCTCTTCTGTCAGTGTGATTGATAACCACTACAGTTTGTAGCTTGATACACTCCCTCTTTATCTGTTGTGTATTTTGCAATATCCTTTCTGTTCTCTGAGAACACAAAAGCAATTAAAAGCAGAAATAACAAAAAGTAGGGGTCGTTTTCTGAGTATCTACAAAAGTTCCATTAGCATTTCAGACACACTAGTCTGAAAACTTTTCTTGCCTGTGGTGCTGCTTTTACTCCCTCGTTCTTTGTAGAGGATGGAACCTGCCCTTTTACAGTCTTGCCTGCACATGCTCACCCAAGAGGACTGAAATGTTTCACTGTGTGTGCCACTGTGCTCCTGCAGTTCTCATCCATAAAAGGCAACTTGCTCCATAGAGCACAGTTTTCTTTTTACCTAGCAAAATCTGAAATTAAATTTCTTAAACACCAAATATTATCTTTCTCTTCTCTGCCTAAAACAAAATAATTTTCAGCTATATTTTTTTCTTCTTGAACAAGATAGTTCTGTTCTTTGTCTAGCAATAGGGACGTCTCTCATGCTGGTGGAACGTACCATGTATGTATGTGTCTACAAAGGCAAAAAGGCAAATTGTTCCTAAGATTCAGAAGACCCTACAATGTGTTCCTTGGAATTTTTGGATGGGTATCATATAAAAGAGAATTAGAAAGAGCCGGAATAGTAAATTGGGAAGAAAGTTTAAATTATATGCAATTCTCTTTGCCTTCTGTTCAAACAAATCCAAAGTGTACTGAATCTAACACACTTGCAGCTGTGAAAAGCACCCATGTGGCAGAGGATCACGAGGAGAAAAAACCTAGGCAGTCACTCAGTAATCTGGCATAAGCTCAGGAATCCATCTGAACAGGAAGTCTTGCAATACTGAAATGACATTGAATCAAGTAGAATTTTATGTTTATGGATTCAGTGGACTTGGTGCAGGCTTTTGATCTAACAAAACAGATGCAGTCAGAGAGCAAGGGTCTCTGTTTCTCAGAGCTCGTTACTGCTTTATTGATACTACAAACTACATTTCACACCATCCTACTTTTGAAAAGATTTTTATTTTATGTAATCTCTCTCTCTCCCCTCCTTTTTTTTTTTCTTAATTCAGAGGTTGACACTTGGTAATTAACAGTAATTTGTTGCTAACTAGCACATCAGCTTCATTAACTCAATTGGAATTAATGCAATCTCTCTGTTATATAACATGAACTTTCTCCTGATAGCACAAAAGTAAAATTAGTTTAATTAACAAGATTCATTATATAAAAAAGGAACATTTCCTACATTTTGCAATTACAAAGGCATAATAAAAATCTCTTTAAAGAGAGAAATATCTTTCACACAAAAATGCAGTTTTGTAGCAATGGCAAACTGTAAAAAAGGTGAGTGGGTTTTCAGGCTCCAATAAAGTCTGTGGGAGAAAATTCAAGATGACTAAACCCCAGAATCATAGTGGTTGAAAGGGAACTATGGAGATCATCTAGTTCAACCCTCCTGCTAAAGCATGTTGCCCACAGTAGGTTGCTCAGGAAAGTGTCCAGACGAATTTTGAATATCTCCAGAGAAGGACAATTCACACTTGTTCTGGTGCTCTGTCACCCTCACAGCAAAGATTTCCCTCATATCTGTATGGAACTTCCTATGTTGCAGTTTGTGCCATTGCCACTTGACCTGTCGATGGGCACAACTGAGAGGTTGGCCCCATTCACATGACTCTCACACTTTTTTATATTTATAAGTGTTCATAAAGCCCTCCCTCAGTCTTCTACTCTCCAGGCTGAGCAATCCCAGGACCCTCAGCCTTTCCTTACAAGGGAAAAATCTTTGTGGCCTTACGTTGGACTGTTCACAAATTCCCTGTCTTTCTTGAATTGAGGAGCCCAGAACTGGACTCAGTACTCTACATGTGGCCTCACTAGGACAGAATAGAAGGATAACCCCTCTCAGCCTGCTTGCTATGCTCTTTTGAATGCATCCCAGGACAACACGCCTTATTGGCCATGAGGGCAAGACTCATTGACTCATGGAACTGTAGTCCACAAGGACACCCAGGTCCTGCTTTGTAGAACTCCTCTCCAGCAGGTTGGCCCCTAACATATACTGACACATGCAGTTATTCCTCCCCAGGCATAGTTCTCTGCACTTGCCCTTGTTGAACCTCATCAGGTTCCTCTCCACCTAATTCCCCAGCCTGGCCAGATCTCACAGCCTCCTGGTATGTCAGCCACTCCTCCCAGCTTTGTGTCCACAGCAATCTTGCTGAGGCTGTATTGTATACTTTCATCCTGGCCATTGGTGAAGATGTTGAACAAGAACAAACTCAGTATTGACTCCTGGGGAATGCCACTAGCATTCAGGCCTCCAAGCAAACTCTGCACCACTGATCACAACTCTGAACTCTGTCAGTCAGCCAATTCTCAATCCATCTCATTGCTCACTCATCTATCCCACACCTCCCAGGCTTAACCACAAGGAAATTATGGGAGACAGTGTCAAAAGTCTTGCGGAAGTCAAGGTAATCAACATCCACAGCTCTCCCCTGAATTACACAGCCAGTAATGACATTACAGAAGGCTAGAAAGTTTCTCTAGCATGATTTCCCCTTGGTGAATCTATATTGATTATTCTTGGTAACTTTTTTTTCTTCCACTTGATTGGAGATGACATCCAGAATAAGCTGCTCCATCATCTTCCCAGGGAAAAGGTAAGGCTGACTGGCCTATATGTTCTTGCCCTTTGTGAAGACTGGAGTAACATTAGTTTTCCTGCAATCCTCAGGCAGCTCACCTATACTCCATGGCCTTTCAAAGATGATAGAGTGCCTTGGCAATCACATCTGCCAGTTCCCTCAGCACTTGTGGGAGCATCTCATCAGGGCCCACTGATTCATGTGCATCAAGTTTGCCTAGAAAATATCTGTCTGGATCCCAACCAAGAAGGATCCAACCTTTTCCTTTCTTGAGTTGTTTCTTGTCATGCCCCACTAGCATTTCCACTGTACTCTGTTTTGGTAGCTATTTCAAGCAAACTGTTCTGGTTCTTTAAAATTGTTCTGAAGTTGAGTGTTCTGATTCTGCTGTCAGCTGCTGTATATGACCATATTTCCCTTGACTTTGATGAGTAATAGCAATCCGTGGCAGCTGACAGCAGCAACAGCTTTTGTATACTGAAAACTTCTGTAGATTTATAAGAGGATCTCATATCCCTAGTGCTTAGAAAATTGAGTTATCCCTCAAACTAATACATGACTCACTAAAATAGTATTATCGCATATATTTTATCTATTCATAAACAAGGACAAATAAAATGGCTAACAATAAAGTGCCGTTATTAATCTTTAATGGTACAAAGAGCACTTTCAAAGTAAACATAAGGAACTCTTTAAGTGAATTTGTTTCACTTTTAAAAATAAAATGTGATTAGAGTAATTGTCTAGCATATTTAATAGTCCTATTTTTGCCTAATGTACTACAATGTGTACCCACTGTAACCAGCCACACAGACAGTAGTGGCTCATGTCTGCAAGTTGAGAATCAGGCCTGAAAATATCAGGAAGGAAGGGATGAAGTGAGGAAGGGGAGGAAGGGGGGAAGGGGGGAGGAAGGGGGAAGAAAGGAAGGAAGGAGGGGAGGAAGGAAGGAAATCATAGCTAGAAAATAGCACATAGGGCTTTTTAAATTAAAAACAAACAAAAAAAACAGAATTTCAGTAGTATTTTTGAGCATTTAAAATCATAGATTCATATAATCATTTGAGTAAGAAGGGACTTTTAAAAGTCATTCAGTACAACTCCCCCTGCAATGAACAGTGACACCTACAGGCATATCATCTCGCTCAGATCCCAGTCCAGCCTGACCTTGAATGTCTTCAAGCATGGGCTATCCAAACACACATCTGGGCATCCTGTTCTAGTGCTTCATGACCCTTATCTTCTTCCTTGTATTCAGTCTAAATCTCCCCTTTTTTAGCTTCAAACCATTTCCCCTTCTCCTAACACAATAGATCCTCCTAAAGGCTCTGTCCTCCTCTTTCTTATAGCCCCCCCTTTGAAAGGCCACCATCAGATCTTCCCACAGCCTTCTCTTCTCCAGGTTGAACAGCTCTCTCAGCCTGTCCTCACTGGGGAAGTGTTCCATCCCTTGGATCATTTTGGCGGCCCTCCTCTGGATGTGTTTAAACAGATCTATGTCTCTTCTGCACTGAGGACTCCATATCCGGATGTAGTATCCCAGGTGAGGTCTCACCAGCAGACAAGAGGGGTAGGATCATCTCCCTTGCCCTGCTGGCCATGCTTCTTTTGATGCAACCCAGGATATGGCTGAGACAGCACATTGCTGGCTCATATCCAACTTGGCATCCACCAGTATCCTCAAGTCCTTTTCAGTAGAGCTGTGCTCAATCCTTTAATCCCCTACCTTGTTCTGATAGTCAGCCACCACCATTAGATATGCTTTTTCATCAGCAATGAACAAGAGCCTACATGCTGCACTTATAAGAATCTGCACCAGTGAAGGTGACCACCCTCAGTTGCCACTGATGAAATGCACCACTTACAGCCTCACTGTGCTCACATCCACTGGTTAGTTTCCATAAATGCTGAGCAAGTGTCAGTGAATGTCAGTGGGTGCCATTTTTTCCACATAGGGGAATTCAGTGCCACAACTTTGCTTCATACACACTTCCATATCAGCCATCATTCTGTCAGACTGCCCTTCTGCTGCCATCTGTCACACAGCAACAAAATGGAATGGAACGTTGGTGGGAAGGTTCAGCCTCTACTTCTGTATCAACATCTGCCTCAGGGGACTTTGTTACACATGATATTTCATTGAATGTTTACTCTTCTTAGTCTGAACATCTTAGTATCTTGATGATATGTAGCATCCTCACTTCAGTAGACTAGTACCAAGCACTTTTCATAATATATTGCTATGTTGCCCTTTCAGACATGTGAGCCAGCAAGCAGTGATTCTGAAGTAGGTAAGTCCCTATTTTTTTAGTCAGCATCTGCTCTCCCTGTCAGCCTCAGTGACATCCCAAGGACTCCCTTAGGTGGTAGAGGTCTAGCTTCTGTAAAAGCTCATTAAGTACTCTGGGCCAAAGCACTTGACAGTACACAAGCCAAATTAAGCAGGTAAAATACTGCAACTGAGAAATGTTGAAGGAAACTGCAGGTGTTTGCTTACTGCTCTCCCGATTATTACCCCTTCTCTTTCACTCAGACCTGATTCTGGTTTTGCAGAAATTGATGGCAAAACTGCCACTGACCTCCATGGAAGCAGAATCCACAGAGTTTTATGGAAAACAAACATAATTTATATTTTGACTGTTCCATGAGTTACAATCTACACTGGACAGGAGTATGAGCATGAATGTAGAGCACCAGGGAATCTTAAAGCCTGATCTGTAGTTTGCAGTCAAAGCTTCACGGTGAATATTAAAACATTACAGTGAAACCCTATTTAAAAAAATTGCCTTTCATTGTGCCTGCCTACCACCAATAAAGATTTTTACTACGAAAAATAACAGAAGTATGTTCATCTTTTTATTGTGAGTGGGAACATTTATGTTAGATAAGCAGAATGATAATTCCTGAAAGGTAACTATAACAATTTATGCTCCTTTTCCTATGGGAAAGCAACTGCTAGGCCAGCTGGCTTCTGTAGTTAAAACTGTTAAGTGTTGCTAAGTTGCTAGGAATAAAGTGGGGAGAATTGTTCTTACATAGCTCCTGTTTTGTTGTCTGTCCCTTGCTCAGTCAGCTCCTCCAGTACTGGGCTTCGCAGAAGGCGAGGCTGGATCAAGCCCTGGGCAACCTAATCTAGCTGTGCATGTCCCTGTTCATTGCAGAGGGGGTGAACTAGATAACCTTTAAAGGTCTCTTCCAACTCTAAGGAGTCTATGATGATTCTATAATGATTCCTTTCTTTTTTCTTGGCCACACGATGTCACTTTGTCAGCCACTGCCAGGAAGGGTTCTAAGTCACTCTGTGCCCAACAAGCTGCTTTAGAAGTGTGGTCTGTGCTCTGTGAGCTCATCACTCTGATGGGCAGCTAACCTCCACCACATGCTCTCACTCCCCCATCTTAGCATTAAAGGAGACAGAAATTAGGATGGAAAAGGGCTTAAGAGTTGAAATAAGCACAGGGAGATCAGTGATCAGTTACTACCACCATCTGAACGAACTGTAATGAGGTTAACAATGTATTGCCTATTGATAAGAGAGAGAACTAAAAGCAAACTAAAATCACCTTCCCCCCATCTTCTCTCTTCTATCTCATCCTCCTGTACAGGGGAATGGGTAAAGGAGGCTGTGGTGAGCCCATAATGTTTCATATCTATTTCTGCTTCATGGTCACTGCCCCTTCTCCATGTGGGGTCCCTCCCAGGATGCCATCCGTCCTGAACTGACCCTGCCTGGGTTTCCTACAGGCTGCATCTCTACAAGCACCCTACAATATGGCTCCATTCCATGGGGCCCACCCTTGAGGCTGTGCCCTACATGGGTCCCCACAGGTGGCAGCTCCCCCAGCCCACCCCATGGGCTGTATCTCCAGCCCAGGCTGCTCCTGCAGGGGTTCTCCATGGGCTGTGGCTCCTTCAGGCCTCATCCACTACTTCACCATGGGCTCCTCCATCGCTGCATGTGGAGATCTGTTCCTCATGGCACACATGGGCTGCAGTGGGATAGCCTGCTCCACTGTGGGCCTCTCATAGGCTGCAGGGAGTTTCTGCTCCACGCCTGGAGTACTTCCTGCCTTCCTGCACTTACCTTGGTGGCTGCATGGCTCTGTCTCTCTCATTTCTTGTTTCTCTCTCCCAGCTGCTGCTGGGCAGCAGTTATTTCCTTTCTTAAATATGCTCTCCCAAAGGCACAACTGGACTCACTGCTCAGCTCTGGCAGCAGCAGGTTGTTTTGGAGCAGCTGGAGCTGACTCTGATCTGACATGGGGCAGTTTCCCAGATCTGTTCACAGAGGCCACCTCTAAACTCCCCTGCTGACAAAACCTCACCCAAGCATTGCTGAGTGTCCCTTTCTGCCAGCTTGGGCTTTGCTAGTCATGCATCACACCCTCTCTTGTCCTGCTAAGCATTCCTCTCTCCCTCTCTGCTCCATTACTTACAGAAATAGTAATTAGTTCCATTACAAAGAATATGCACACCGGATTTAACCTACAAGTTCCTCCATTAAGGGTCAAAGAACAGTGAATGTCCATGCTATTTACTATTTATACCTAACGGATGTAACCCAGCCAGAACAATAATTTGAAATCATTTTTCATTCATTTTTCTGTTGGTTACTACTCATTCAGTATGATAAGCAATAAGCAATACAGCCACACTAATGCCCTCCAGCTAAGGAGCACTCTCATTCTTTGCTGAGGTTCCATTTAAGCATGCTACGCTACCAGCTTTGTGGGTTTGAGGATACAAGCATGATTACCAACAGACTTGTGGTGTCAGAGAACCAAATACAACTGAGCATGATTCAAATTTACTTAACTCTTAGAAAAAACACATGTTGAATGGCATCTCCACAGTGAACAAGAATTTTGTAAACCTGTTTTTCATCAAACCATAGCATTCGGAAGACATGGGCCCAGTGCCTTCTCAAACTACCAACTTGTGTCTCAAACACGAATAACGTGACAGTGCCTCAAAAGGCAGAGAGCAACCAGCTTACTCATAATTCCACCTGCTCTGCTCAGATATGGGTTGATATATGTTGAGAATTGCACGTATCCCAAGTATTTCCCACCTTTCAATCCTTTTCTTCTCTTTCATTTGCTTTTTCTCTTGAAAGTGTTCCCTCAGTAAGAAGTGGAAAGCAGGATAAGTTCTGGAAAAAATTAAAAGGATAGTTGACATACAGCTTACATTAACTAGCAATCATTAAAAGAACACCTATAACACCTACAGCTCATATCCCATCTAAAAACATGGAGTTCTTTTAAGCAAAATTCATGGTTAATTTAGAGTAGAGTTTTACTATGACAAGTAATATATTATAGAATTGAACAAACCTGTAGTGACAGTGCATAGCAAGAGCCTGGGAAATTGCAGTTTAATAATGACTGCATAGTCTATGTTCTGTATAGTTATGGGAGGTTTTCTTGAAAGGAAAAAAAAAAAAAACAAGAGTAATCTAGACCTTCTTTTATTCTAATGTGATCACTGTAAAGCAAGCTACATAATAATAATAGAGCTTGCTGCATATTAAGAGATAAATCTTTCTGGCTAACGTACTAAAACACAAAAGGAAAAGTATTTCGTTTCATTTGTAGTCTAAAAATTCTCACTAAATGCATTTCTTTTTGACACTGTATTTTAACTATGTCATCTGGTATCGTTAGCAAAATACAAAGACTGTTTGTCCAACATACAAATGTTTTCTCTTTATGCTGTTAAAATAAATAGGTCTGTCTTTCTTCTGTGTGTCTTTTAAGATAATTAAAATGGTAGAAGGCATTTATCTGGCTCTAATGTTCATGGTTATATGCATTATTGCTAATTAATAGCATTAAGTGTCTGAGCAGTGGAACTGCTCCTCTAGTGCAAAGTAAACAGAACTCTAAAATCACTATATCAGGATATTGAACGTATCCAAGTAGAATGAAAATAACAAGTAGAAGCTATAGTTTTTCTACTGTGAAATGTCATTCTGTAAAGTAGATTACTGAGAACAAGAGATACAAATTTGTAGGACTATGTTCTGGTGTAAGGGCCTTAGTGATTTAGTTAGCATGTGACATTAGTAAGAAGAAAGCAGTCTGAGCTGATTTCAGAGAAGTGAAACAGAGCAAAATGATTCCACGTGGATGAGTGACAAGCAGCTAAGAAAATCAGGTTCCTGGGGTTAAATCAGATGTCAAAATTCAAGACAGAAGCCTTGAATTCTTGAGCCTTGAACTCAGCAGTACAAAAAAAGGGGCTATAGCCATTAGCTATAAATTTTATTCATACGAATAGACATTTTACAGCAACAATAAGAGGGAAAAAAAGAGAAGTAAATGCTACATTAAACCAATCTATCAAACTGAATATAATTAATTATTAAAGAGTTTTGTTTGTTTTCGCTCTAGATTTAAGGAATTGTAACAAAACATTCATCTTCAGTTTTGGTCAAACATACACAAGTTGGAGTATTGCGACTTGTACAAATGTGCCCTCACAATTTCTTCTGCTTGCATATCCATAATGCACATTTAAGTTTGTGTCTTCTGAGTACCAGAAAATTAAAACAAGGCTCTAAGTGCAATGAGGCCTCTCTTTTCCTCCAGCCCCTTCCAGAAGAAAATCTGCGTTATCCTCTGAAAAATTTTGAATTGTCTATAGGAGAGCTCTAAGCAAAAGTTACCTGGGAATTCCTGGTGCTTTTGTTATTATCTTCTAGTTATTTCTTAAGTCAAACTGATTACGACAGCTTCAGCAGATAAAGGATATCAAAGAATCAGTGATAAAAAAATCATAGCCCTACAAATATTAGAACAAGCTTAATGTACTTGCTTTGTGATGTTTCACTGAAAGCATTCCTTTCAAAATTAATTGGGAATTCTGGGACACATTTCATCTCATATATATGTATAAAAATGGCCTACTTGAAAATCTTTCTTGCTCTTTTTTTTTTACCTCTTTCTCTAAAATATTTTACTATGTCTCCCTAAAGTTGTCCAGTCAGGATATTTTAAAAAATATTATCATAACTATGTACTTCAAGTGGCTCATCAGCTTCTATCTTTGAAGTCATCAGTATAACTCTTAGGAACAATCCTATGCATACTGACAAATGGCTAATTCACAAAGCATAAAAGGCTTTAAGCCTGATGCCAGATGTAATCATCTGAACAGACAGCTCCTTCCAGACATCTTACACTTGAGAGGCTCTGTCTCTTAAAAACATTGAATTTTGAATTCTGGAGCAATGTATTCTCAAGTTAAGGTGTTATTACTCCCTTTTATTTCTTGTAAATTAAATATTAATTTGTTAGAACCAGTTTCCCACAAAGACTATACGCTTTGGATTATATCTATTGCTCAGCAGGAACATTTCTTGTTTCTCATAAAGCTCTGTTTAATGCACAAACAAATTTCTGTGGCTTTCCCTGTGGACCAATGTCTATCGCATCGTAACATCTGCTAAAAAATACATTGCAGAGCTGTCTGCATATTTTTCCTTTTTTCCTGGGGATGAATTTGTCCACTTCAGGGAAATGCATCCAACGTCTTCACAATCACTGTAATATTCAGAGTAGACATTTGAAAATGTCATGTTACAAACAGGCATCTGACAGGCATTTTTACAATGCCCTAACATAATAGAAACAGAGACAACACTGAATGCAAATTCTCTATTATTTGCAAGTACAATATTTAACAGGAATAGCCTTAGAGCAGAACTCTTGTGAGTTCTAGATCTGTTAAATGCAACATTAGAAACTCAAGGTATTAAAAAGTGGGAAGCAAGTATTTAGTTCCTAGAAATTGTCAATAACTTGCAAAATATGGAAAATGAAATTTCAAAAGAAATAATAAAAGTCAGTGGAAGTAACCCAATCTGATTGTCTTGTGTTTTGTTTATTGTGCAGCCCTCTGCACAGCTGTAAAGGCCACCCTTTCATTTTCACCATGCTCCTGCATTCATTCAATATTTAGTATAGGATTACCTCTTAGAACTCCATTCCTTTCTCCCATGCACCACTTGTGCAATTCCAGTGTCCTCAAGGGAGCTTTTTGTGGTATATACACATTAATGGGAGCACAGAGAATCCTGATTTCAGAGTGCTTGCTATTAGAAGACAGATTTGTTTGTAATTGTTTCCTCTTTAAATAGACACTTTTCTCCTCATACTGCAAGTTCATTGTAGATAGGAAAATAACGATTAGGTTGGATTAAGCATTTCCAATAGACATTTCATGGAACTTTCTGTCATTTACAGGGCTACCAAAGTGGTTAAATGATCTAGCACATGAAAATGGAATACTACTTTTTTTTACAGAAATATTTACTATCTGAATTAATACACTAATGTTGTTTTCTAGCCTTTCTTGACAAATATTAAAGGAAGGCAGAAGACATGAGACATGGATTGTCATTTAACACCTTATACTTTGTGAAATGTAGAGTAATGAAAAATAACTGTTAACAGCCAAAGCACTATATCAAAAATGGTCATTTATGTCCATTATCCAACATAAATGTGTTATATATTGAAGCGTGTATCTTAAAGACAATGTTGATCTCTGTTTTATCTGACCATAGTACATTCATCTTTCAATATATTCTTAAGGAACAATTAACAGTAAGAGTTAGATAGTTAAAGACCAAAGTTTAGTCCATGAATTAGCAAGACAGTTCTGCTCCCCTACAACACTTCAGCTCATCAAGTCTGTATCACAGTATGACAGGTGCTAATAAAGTGTTCTTGACTGAAAGGACGGACTAAACCAAAGAATATCAAACCTGAAAGAGTTCTGTGGATACTTACACAACAGAATTCTGGGAAAAAAATGTCAATGGTCAATTGAATTTGACTGGAAAGCAGAAAAGAGGGGGAAATAGATATAACAGTCATTGACTTATTATACTGCAGTCTGACTTCAATTTTATGATATACATTAAAACAAATCATGAAAGCAAGTGAAGTTAATACCTGGAGGGAAAAAAACAAAAAAAAAGAAAAAAAGAAAAAAAGAAAAAAAGAACAACATGCAGACGAGAATGAACAAAATTAAATTACACCAAATTAATGTGATCTTTCTTTCTTTTATATAAGTGTGTTGTTGAGTTTTTTTAAACAAAAGAAACATGTTAAACCTCTTCTGTCAGAAGTAAACCATGGAAGAAAATCATGTTACCTGTTAAATGAAGTGTAGAAGCCATGAAACAGTTAAGAAACTAGCTTAAAAGATCTTGCTTTCAGCAATTAGTGCTGAAAGTAGAATTTTATAGGCAGGTTGAATGTTAAAGTATATTGGAAATTTAAAGTCCCATTGAATTTGATGTCTTGAGTTTCCAAGAATTAGGTAAAGGAGAAACTTTCAAATGAAAGAAAGTGAATTTAAAGCACTGTATCTTGCAGAAAGGTCTACAAAATTTGCATTGAGAAAGCCTTACAAACACAGCAAGAAATAGTTTTAAAAACATGAACATCTTGTACATTCCACCATCCAAATCTGAAAAAATCCAGCAATTAAGAGATTGCAAATCATTCAAAGTAAACATGCAATCCTAATCTGAGAAGAAATGGGGCATGCTCAAATAAGAATATGGACCAAACACTGATGGAGGTATTGCAAACCAGTTTTCAATGGGAGATACAGGCAAAATTTGGTAGCACAGGAAAGCAAAATCAATTATAAAAAACTATTTATATTTATAATAGAACAAGACTAGAGGAATTAAATTACATTCATTTATGAAGGAACAATGCATTCTCTTTCCTCTCCAGAACAACTTTAACAAGAAATGATTGACGTTTTCCTCCAATACATTATTATTACAGTCAAACTGAAATGCAAAAAAATGGAAGCCTCAGACCATGTAATTTTACCTTTGACGCCTCCACTAACAGCAGTAATCCATTTCAGGTTGGATAAAGCTTAATAATTTAGGACTATCTACAACACAAGTACATTCTGTTCATGTGCATCTTTACTCCATCTATATTCTCTTCCCTGTGCACTTAAAACATGAGAAGCAGATTTTTGTGTTTAAATATCAACTCAACTATCAAAATAGAATTGATTTGAAAGTGTTGTCTTTCTGTCATCAACTCAGTTTTGTCTCTGGCCAGATTCAAGAGGCAGCTTAGAGCACAAGAATAGGACCTTGTCTTCTTGCATACAAAAACAATGAACTCACTTTGAAGATTAAATAGAGCTGCATCACCTTCAGGAAGTCCTTGGAAAGAATTCTTCCTCCAGTGGTTATTATTTCTTCAAGAATTACTATGTCTGTATGGTACATTCCTTCCCAGACATTATTTTCCCTGGTGATAGTATTTATTATTGTCCCACCTGAAGGAGTTATCATTCTAATATAAATATGTGTACAATAATGGTGTAGTAGAAATATACAGAGTTGTGCTAAAGCAAGAAAAAAAAAAAAAAAACTGAAATATGGAAATGCTTGCATTTGAGCCATTGCTTTTTTCCCAAAATTACATTCTTTTCTCTTTTCATTTTTCTTTTTTTTCTTCTTGTTTTTTGTTGTTGTTGTTTCTGAACAGAAACATGTTTCTGTTCAAAAAAGTGGAAAGAAATCATGATTAAAAATCTAAAATTTCAGCACTGAAAAATATTAAGCACTGCAATAGTGTAGCACAGTATTAACTCAATGACTTTATAACTGTGTGATCAAGATCAAAAAGAGTAAATCCTGATGACTATGAGAATTACTACCAAAATAATAGCCAACAACAACATAAAAGCAAAGCAATGTTATGCTTTTGAGACCTAAATATTTCCAAGGAAATGGTGTCAAGATGTAATGTCTGCTGGCAGCCATGGTAAGTAGAATACAATTTTAATCAGATGGTCATCCAGAAACTACTGAGCTACTCATATCAAGGAGATTGCAGTATGATCCTTCAGCTGATTAAGGAATGCTTTGCATACAACTTTATGCAGGAGCTATTATATTTCATTGCACCATATGGCAATAACACTGTAACATATGGAAATCCAGTCAGGCAAAGAGAAACATTAAGAAAGGAGTAGGAAGTGCATGGTAGCTCTGTGAATACCTGCATGTAAGGAATTGTTTTGAGTTGCTTGCTGTCCATGCCAATCAGTACGTGAGCAGGTCAGTGTTGCTCTCACTTTTGATTGATTTTTTTTTTGTACATCAGACCCATTTTTTTGTAACACTTCAGCTATTCATCTCAGAAGATGCTGGGAGAAACCTGTTTGATTGGGATACTTTGTCTTCCTGTACCCCTGTCACCCCTGTCTCATCTTTTCTCTCTGCCCTCTGCACCAGTAGCAGCTGCCTTTCCTGCATGAATGTTTTAGCTAGTCTCTACCCCAACACTCATGTGCTCGCTAAAGATTTGACACCTTTCAAACAGAGTTGTCTTTAAGATTGTCTACATATGTGAAAATGACATGTTGCACTTTAAAGAATTTCAGCCCTCCAAGTGAACCAGTCAGATACTTTCCAAGTCTTTCTTGTTCAGTCACTGTTACAATAAAACTGATGTTTATTTACAAATTACATTATTCAAATATTGAAGTCTCCACCAAACACACATGTATTGGATCCCCAACAAAAGACTGCTGTTTGGATACCTGTGAATATGAATTTTATTAAAGAAAATTGCATTGCTGACATTTATAGTATTAAGGAAGTTTATTAGTATGTTGAATACATTACATATTCAGGCTCTTGTAACTATTCTATTGAACTGGGACTTCATACTAGTTGAATAAAAAAGTTAACGGGTCCTTGTATAAGACAGAGAAACATTTTTCTGTGGTGCAGCATTGTCTGTTGATAGCATTGTAATGAATAAATCTATTATTTGTGTTACAATACTGTCGAAAAAAAGAGGTCCATCCACAGCCAACAAAGCTTTAGTTTATGCCGAAGGATTTAATCATGCTCCCTCATGTGAAGGATAAAAGACAGAAAAATGACATAGCATATACGCAAAGTGTCAGTAGTGTCAAAATGAATATATTTTTTCAATTCCCATATAGTTCAAATTTATTTAAATACAGTTAAAAAAAAAAAAAAGCTGGAAGAATTAGACGGCAAGGAAAAATTACATTCAGAAAGAACAAGTTCAACAGATTGAATACAGAAAATATTGTCACAAAGTAATCAGATGATCTATGTCATAATAAATCAAGAAAACGCTGCACCGGACTGATTTTGGCAGTCAAAATTATGCCCCTGATTCATTCAGACACACAAACATTTCAGAAGCTACACAGAAATCATCCCATGGTGTGTGATAAAATAGAGAAGCCTGGGTATGAGAAAGAGGATAGGAAGAAAGGAAGGGAGGATGAAATTGTGGGAGTGTGGGAGATGAGGGAGGAGGGAAGGAGACAAGGAGCAAGGGAGGGAGGAATTGATGAGAGGAAGGAGGCAGGGAGGAAATCAGACAGCTAAGTGCATATTGCTAGTCCTGGTAAATACTCCTTCTAGGTTTCACTTTTTTAGGAGAAGAACATGTGTGTGGGGTAAACCTTTTAGTCATAGAAGTATCCATAGGCATGACAATTATATTATTCCAATGGAAGATTTACAGCAACAAGATTTCAAAGCATACTGCATCAACCCAACCTATTCATTTTTACAGTCTGGACATTAGCCACTTAGTAAGACTGAGCACTATGTGTAGGGATTACCTCACCTCATGTTGACAAGCAGCCAGCATTGTTGGTAAGAAGCCACTTTATGACTACAAAATATTTTTAAGATGGGGAAGGAGTAATTTTAACTATGAAACAAGCAATTCCACTTCTATATTGGAAGAACAAAGGTACCTCCATTTGAATTTTGGCCATGATATTTGTAGTTCAAAAGGAGATATTAATTTCTGTTACTGGGTCAATTTTAAAGAAATAAGGAGAAAAAAAAAAAGAAAAAAAAAACAAGATTTCTCAGTGATTTCCTTATATTTCTGGTTTTCTATTAGCATTGAATGAACCCTTTTTTCAAATCAGGGAGATATAACAAGAACATTTGTACCCAGCAGATACTGGTGTGACTGCCATACATACGAAATCTCACTTTGGATCAAGGAAGAAGTAATACTGATACTCAAGGACTTTACCATACCTCCAAATGAAAAAAGAATTCAGGAATCCATGAGAGCTCTTTACTGCTCTCTGTTCAGACTCTTCACCTTTCACGTATGTTGGTGTACAAATTCGTCTGACAAAAATTACTCCAGTAAAATTACACTTCCTGTGTCCATAAAAGCATTTCAGCAGCTGACTATTATGAAAAAATAAATAAATTAGTTCATGGACTATTAGTAACTGGGGAGCAGGTAGAAGTGAGAAAGCTACAGTCCAAGAGAATGTTTATTTGCTCTCAGCTGTCTGAAGGGATGCCTCAGAGTCTGGAGGTAGCCTCCACAGGCTGATTGCTCCTGGCTCTCTGAAGCTGGTGTGTCAGCTTCGCCTGGCTGGGTTCTGGCCAACCATCTGTCAACAGATCTTGCCTTGTTTAGCCTAGCAAAACAAAAGCTGAGAGGGAATACAGTCTCTCTATAAACACTTTGGGGATAAACAAGAGAGAGGAATAAGAGTTATTTAATCTAAAGGACAACGCTGGCAAAAAAGCAAGTAGAAACAAACTGGCCATGGAAAAATTTTGGTTAGAATTTAGAAGGCTTCTTAGAGAAGCACAGTTCCAGAGTAGTCTTCCTGTGAGTGTTCTGGGAGCCAATGACTTCTGGATTTTTTAAGATATATTTTAATCCTTTAAGTTTGTAGTTTATAAAGAAAATTTTGCAGTACCATCTCCAGAACTAAAGTACAATGCAGGAGCTTCTTTCCAGTCCATTCTTTCAATAACACTGATTGTTTGCAAAGATTACAAGCTTATCAAAAAAGAGTCAGTTTTAAAAATATCAATGCTTATTTGTACTAACTTTATTACCATCCAATCACTACTTCCATTTATGCTGTCACAAAGCACTTGACATTGAAAAGCCTTATGAATATTAGTTTCATAAGACTGATAATTGAATACATTTCTGAGTATAGAGCTCTGAATTTTGAATAATCTCTTTGTTTTAGCAGAAATTCTGGGAAACAAATAAAAAGAGCTTAAGTTGCAAGTATGAATTGGGTCAGATAAGTGGCATTCAAGTTCTCCACACAATTTACTGCCACAAGTAAATGAATAGCAACTTACTGCAAATCTTGTGGAGTTTTAGAGAAGATTATTTGTCATATGACAGAGGCATTTTTGCAGCACGACACAAATTAATGACTATAAGAGACTTGAGGGAAGATGTGCATTTCATTAACTTTATAGGTAAATCCTAACTTAGCTATGTGAAACCTTGACCTAACTCAATAGGCAAATCCATGCTCAGATAAATCTGCAATTAAGGCAGAACTCCAGCACCCTCTTCACAGAAGTTTTATGCAGCATGATTGCTAAAGATCTTACGCAGCATAGGTGAAAGGGACTATTAGTTTATCATCATAGCTATGCTACTGCTGATTGTTGCTGCTCTGAGGATTAAACAAATATTTGAGATTATTTTGTATGTATTTTGCTTCATCACTTTTAATATTGGAAAAGAAGAAAGGATATTTTGCAATTAATGATAAATGTCTGAACCTTTTCAAAGACTTGGGTGCTATGATGCATTCAAAGATGATATATTTGTATTCAGAGGGAGGCTGAGGAAGTCATACGTATATAAATAACTTATTCCTATGTTTCTGTGACTTTTCATGTAGAAATCAACTTCATGCATGAGGTATAAGAGGAAAATTCTTTTTTATCTTTTATTTAAGCAACATGGAGGTATGGAAGACTTGCAGTTTTCAAGAAATTAAAAACTAAGCAGCATTTTTCATTTGCTTAATCACTGACTTATAGTTATCCTCAGTAACCTCAAGTTTTGATCCTGAAAATGCATTTTTTCACAGAGAAACCTTTCAGTTGACGAGATTTCTTCTACTGTGTTTTCTTTTCTTCTGAACTTTTCTTTCTCCTGCAAATTTAGATGTCATGCACACATAACACTGTCATGGAAAGGGGCATATACATCAGTTAGGTGTTGATGCAGACCACACTGAATCCACAGAAAACCCTGACCAGCATTTCCTGGACCCACCTTATCTCCTAAAGAAAATCAGCCATAAGTTTTCTGAATTTAAACTTCAGTCAGTGTTTCTCTTCAGTTATCAAATTCAATATCTAGAAAAGTTGTAATCTGCTCTACAACTACCAGTTTTTTCAGATGGCAGGCTGACACCACTAAGATTATGCTTGGAATTACTAAAATTAAAGAGATGACTAGGAGTTTGACCATTTGACAAAAAAAAAAAAAACCCTTTAAGATATGAGTAACTCAATCCAACATGACTGTTTCCCAGTTCTGTTTTCCACAGAATTTCATCAGTGAGCCATGAATATGATCTAATTAAACACCATGGATTTAACTGGAACTAAATTAGTTGGAAGCTAGGTTCACTAGGTTCCACTATCCTTAAACACAAATGACCTTGATTTTACCTCTGGCTTTCCATTTGGAAATATGAGGGAAATCACTTTTTGTTTTGTTAATTAACACCCAGCTATTGGAATTCAAAATATAATATAGCAGATACAAAACAGGTGCTTAATGGAACCAAAGGTGCTTTGTGGAGTCAGTTGAAAACTTCTGACATTTTAAAGCGACTGATGAAAAGGTCAAAATAATTTTAGCACTGCCATGTGAATCCCAATTTCACCCAAATGCGGATCTTACAAAAATGCTCTCATTTTCCTGCAGTGGTGACATGCAGCTGACGGCTCATCATGAAAAACATTCTTATCATTGATGAATATTAATTTTTTTTATTTGCACAGGTCATTACAGATTAAAAATAATAATGAAAAAAAATTACTGCATGAAAGTAGTAAAAGATCTTTGTATTTTGTCGAAATTCTGTATTATGAAATGATCTGGGAGTGTGATTCTCACTAAAATTGTTTACCTACCCTGTGGCTGGTGTCCTGGAGCACCAGCAGCCCAGAATATCCTTAGCCTCATTTCATGGCTCTCCCAGCTCCTTCAGGCCCGGGATCCCATGGCTGTTAATCTCTGCCCCAGTCAGACTGCTGCAGGGCCAGATTTCAGCTCCCCTCAAGTCCTGCCTTGCCCAGCCACGTGTCCCACTAAACTGGAACCATACAGAAGTCCAGAGCCCTGCCCAGACTTGGTCCACTGGAGCATGTGGCCTGACATCATGACTGAACCTTGGACCTGCTCCATTGCCATCACTGTATGACTCATGCCTTTGGTTGGTCTTGGCCTACAACACCATGTCTGTCCTGTGCTTTACTAGGGATTTGTGGGGCTGAGCCCTGGCTTTGAGTCCCTCCCTGATCAGCACAAGGACACTTCATCTCCCTGTTCCCTATCTCCAAGAGGGCAATCCTGCTTCTGTGTGCCCCCAGTCAGCCACATCCTATACATAGCCAAACTGCACGAAAATGTACTTCTTGGCAGATCTTTTTAAATAAACGGAATATGATATACAGTCATTAAACAGTTAAGGTAGTTTTCATTCTACATTCAGATTAATCCATATGTACAAGCTACATACACACTAGAAAGTGGAAGGGACAAATGCTGTTGCTCAGCAACAAGGAACTGGCAAAAGCTCAAATACTCCACATTTTCAGCAGACAGCGGCCCTCTGAGCTCAGCAATCAATAGCATTTGATGCAAAGCAAATGCCCGGTTTATCACACTTGCCATCTAATAACACTTCAAGTGTATTCGTGGCTGTCATACATAAAAACATATCTGAACTCCAGCTGTTTGAATAATGTATTGAAAATTTCACCTTTTTTTTTTTTTTTTTTGCTTGAAAGCCAGTTAAAACAAATGAGTTTGTTATTTGTCAGTATTCAGTGAATAATTTATGGAAACAAATGTCACTGTATAGGTTATTCCAGAGAGCCAGTTTAACTGTTCACTAGCCAGGTTGTGCAAAGACCAATTCAAGACTCTCAAAAAATTTAATTCTGAATTATATCTCCTCTCTTTGTCCCAGCAGCCTCTTCCCTCCACAGTTCTTTATAAATCATCTTGTTTTAATTTTACACCTACACAGCATTAGGTTTTATGTGTGTTTCTTCTGTTGCAGCTGTTCTTTTCGTGTTTCTCCATTTCCCTTGAGGCTTTTTCCTTCTCCTTCTCTCTTGGTCCCTCCGTAATTTCCCCGGTCTCCTTAGGGACCACTGATATCTGCTCAGAAGCAGAACAGTCTGTTATCCCACTGTCATATACAGCAAGTTGCTCCTCTGATGCAGTGAGTTTCTCACTTGGCAGCTGGCAGAGACAAGCATAGCCCCATGGCGGGGGTGGAGCTGGGAGCTGCTAGCCCACGGGGAAGACAACAGGTAGAACTGCCAGAGAAGATCTAGAAAGTGATGCTGCTGCCAGTGCTGTGATACAGAACAGAAGAACATTGTTCAGAGTGTTCTTGACATTGAACCTAGGAATCATTTGCTTTCTGCTGGTCATCCATATATCACCACAGTGAGAGGGAGAGGCATAGCTAGAGCACACGCTATCTGTTCTGCATAAGATACCTGCGTTACAGTACAAGGTGTCTGGAGTGTCTGGGGCTACCTGATTTCCTCATAGGATACTGAGGGATTCTATACAATTGACTTAGACATGGTGTCTAAATTCAGGAAATTCAAAGTTGGATGAGATTAATCCCCTCCAATACTAAATTACATTAACAATCCACAGGGCTTAATTTTACATCATATCACATAGTTGTACTTGAGCTTGAGCACACATTTTAGGAAAAAAATAATCTTGAATTCAAGATGTTAATTAGCAATGAATCAGAACTGCAGTTATTGAAAAATATATTAGAAAGGGGGCTAAGAAGTAATTTTTCAGGGATCCTCAGGGAAACTTACAGTGGAGAATGAGCTTCTGTAAAAACATTCCAATAGTTAAACATAACTTCCTCATCTTATCTGAGATTTGCTGAGATTCCTGAGAAATATTTATGTTTAGATGTGTCAGTATGAATTTAACTTCACCCCAGAAGAGGTGAAAATGTTACATCAGTGAAAGAAGAAAAACATAAGGATAGAAGAAGGACACTCCTGTGGGAATTGTATTTAAAAACTGTATATATGGAAAGGTCTAAACAAGCACGCTACTGTGAATAATAATAATAATAATAATAATAATAATAATAATAATAATAATAATAACAACAACAATAATAATAATAATACTCACCTTTTTTCCTTTAGTCTATAAAACGTGTAAGTTTTACAAACTGTTCAACTTTTTGGTTATTTTGGATATTACTATCACCTTAAAAAGAATTACACATGCTCATAAATAGAACATGTTTCAGTTTGTGGATAAGAAGACTGCATAAGGTAAAAGAATATCTTAAATTTTGCTACCTTCGTAAATTGTCTGGAAAGTGCAAATTATATGCAGGATTTAATTTTAATTAACACTTCTGATATCTTCATTCTTCCTAAGGAATAAAAAATGTCTTGTTTCCTTCATATTGCTTCAAATAAGTATATTCAAGACTCAGGGATTTTTTTACTTCCTTTCATGGAAAAAGACGATATCTATTCTGGAAAATGTATCTGTTTTCTACATGTTTTGAGATTTTGATCCTGTATCACTGAAAATGTAACCTCAAGGAGGTTAGGTCAAAAGGAGGAGCTGTAAAATGAATCCTTTTGAGGTTATTTTTATTTGTTTTTATGAAATTGTGCCTTTATGGGTCATATTTTCTAGCTTTTACCCGCAGCTGTAAGGATAGGGTGCTTACTGAAGGAAACAGAACAAATCTTGCAGCTAAAACTCTTTCTTAACTACCCAAATCCAGGAGATTGTTCTTAAAGAGTGAACATTCCTGGAGAAAAACAATGTGATTAAACTGGGATATTTGGCAAAGGTATGATTTAGGGAAAGCATTCAAACATGTCCTTCAAGTAATCCCGGCTTTAGGTTTCAATGACAGAAAGTTAAACATGTTTTGAATCAAGATGAACAAGTCTGAATAAAGCCAAAGTGAAGGTAAAGGACAAACAAAAATATTAAAATCTTGACCTCGCTGAAAGCAATACAAAGCAAATGAATATTAATTGCTTTTTCTTCTGTGCTTGGTAAAGTTTTGATTAACTTCTAAATTACCTAACCTTTTTCTAAAAAACAGTGTGTTTTTATTTTTGCCCCCATGCTCATCTATTTTATCTGCTAGTGTTAGTATTAGCATTTTCTTATTAAACTCTGTTCGCATGAGGTGTGTATCTTTGAATGGATTTTTAGTTAATGGAAATTGTTTTTTAAGATTCGGAAACTGAAATAACACATTTTAGTGTATTGTTTTAGATATTCACTTTTGTGGTCATCTTTAATTTGGTACCTGAGTAATTCAGAAGCTGTTGGGTTTTTCTAACAAAACTCAGTGAAATGTAACGGTAATATCATCACTTAACAATAGAAAATAAAAGGAAAAAAATAAGGATCAGGTTCAATAAAAGATTACAGTATATTGCTGTAGGCAGACATCGTGTTCAGAACTACAATACTGATCCTTTGATGTCTGAAAACAAAAAACAAAGCTTTGACTTAAGCACCTTGACTGCTGACAGAGTTGTTTGGACAAGTTGGAGACACCAGACAGACAGCAAACCTGCCAGCACATTCAGCAGAGAGCTCTCCAGTCTGATCCCCACAAAGGAGACATGGGCCAGGAAAGAGAGCTGCCATGAGATTGTCATCAGAGCCCTCCCCTCAAACATGCTTCTGCCATTTATACAAGGATGGGGTATGTATGTTTGCTGTTAGTGAAAAGTGCAATGAGTCAAAGGAGTAGAGTAAAATTTTTTGATTTCTCTTTCACGTGGGAACAATAGCTGCTGATCATCATGGTTCATCTGTCCATTCAGTTGTATGAGAATTTAAATGCTGCAGAATTGACAGCTTCAGCAGAAAACCTAGAGAGTATTTTCACCCAGACCCTAAACAAAGTTTAGATAATGAAGATAGCCTTCTTTAAATTTGAGTTGCCTTCAAGGGATGAGGAAAATTAACCCAAGATGATAGCTATACACCCAATGCCCTATGAATTTATCTACTACATAAAAATGAACATCAGATGCCTGGTATGTGTCTTTTATAAAAGGCAGAGTCCATCATCACTCGCTTTTCTGTGCCAGTAACTGCATCAGTCATGAAAACATGTAACAATAAATTTATCAAAAGAGATTGTTAAAAGCCCTGTCACTACCTACTTCAGAAAGCCATTTCTTATGCCTGGACTACTATTACTTCTCTTTCTTCCTTTCTTGCAATTTTTTGAGCTATATTTATTTAAATAGCTTTCTGAATAATTGCAGAGAATCCACAGATAGGCCCCAGAGACTTTAAGATTATTAAAATAGCATTGTAATAAACTAGATTTTGCTAATATTCCAGGCAAGAAGTCTGTGAGCACTGGGGAGTGATTCTGCTTGGAGGAAATGTAACTGAGAAGCTTAATGTTTGCCTGTTAATTTTTATTTATTTATTTATTTATTTTGTGAACATCTAAAGAGAATATCTAATTGCCAAACTGACAGGAAATAATAAACCAATGTTAGGATTTGGGTTATGCTCAAAAGATATCAGTATATCTCTGGTCCGAAGTACTTCTGATTTGGCTCTTATGATACAGATACATTCTTAAGGTAGAAGTTGATTTCTATGATTACTGAAGTAAAACAACCATGTTAATGAACTGTAGAACAGGTTAGCAATACAAGATTCTTTTTTGGAAGTCAGTTATGGCTATTTTGGACATGGATGCCATAACTATAAATTTTCAAGACCAATTAAGCTGGAGACTTTTTGCAGGGCTGTTCCCATGACATAGTTCTTTTAAACAAAATATATGCTTGATTTTATTCAGGTGATTCATCTTGAATGGGACGGTACACAGCTTTGTTTTGGAAAAGTTTTGCATATTAGCCTTCAGGAAACAACTGATGAAGAATGTTTTAGTCCTTATTCTAGGACTAAATTGCCAGTTAATCTTCAGAAGGAGATTACTTCCCACTGGTGGAAGCTTCCAGGAGTTTGGGGAGCAATAATTCCTCATCAATTGGATAAAAATTCTGCTACATTTTGACTACCTTCCCTGGGACTAAGATCTGTAGTATAATTCTGTAAGATTTTGATTAACTAGCATCAGTATGCGCCAGTTGTGTACACAAATGTTCAGTTGCTCTTCAGCAGAACTCCACATTGGTCATTCTTTTGATCCAAAGGTTTTAAAAATAATTATCAGTAATAAGGAGCATTAACAACTCTAAGAGTTATAGCAAAACTATGGGAGGCATTATTGGCTTCTTTCATTTCATTTTTCATAACTTTAGTTTCCATGACAACAAAAGAGGCAATTCCACAAAGCCAGTAGCTCATTATTTGAGACAGTCTGCAGTTTTCTCTGGAGAAGCAAGACACTTTTTTAAGTCTCTTGTAAGAAATTCATAATTCAGTGGATGAAATCTGAGGCAAAAATAATTAACGCAAAGCCCCCCTTTGGAAACAGGATATATTTTGTGAAGAACACATACTGAGCCTTATATGGGCTCTTTCTCTACTCCCAAGTCACTGGCTCATATTGCTAATATTCCTTCTGTTAGTTTTCTGTGACAAAATCTGATGTCATCTGAACTCTCACTAGGAAATAAATACTTGTAAGGTCAGAAGAACATAATCATTTTAATATTTATTTATTTATTTTGCCTAAAGCACATTTCCAGAAGAACCAGCAGTTCTTTCAGTGACTGGAAGTTCTGGACTGAAAGCACTCACTAAGCTAAGAAACACAACTATGCAACTTTTTATTATCAAGGAAGGTCCCAGCTTTTGTCTTTTTATAATCTCACAAATCAAGTTTGTTAGAAAAAAAGCATAGAGTAAAACAAGGTTTCTTTGTTAATGATCTTGTTCTATCAGTGAAAAAATGTCCTCTAATGAAGGGTATTATTGCAGTGAAAAACATGGTATACCTTCCATAATTTATTTCATTAGTTCTCTAAATGCTCCAATGTAGGTAAGGCAGGAGAAAATATAAACCAAAATGAATGTCTGAATCAGGAAATATAAGTGGAAAATCCTTTAAGAAGTATTTCTTCCTATTATCACCATTTAAAATACAATAGCATGATACTTGAATATGAAGTTTCAAGATTTGGTTCCACAAAATTCCTTCCATAGATTTTAAAAGGTCAAAATAACAGGTGTTTTGACAGAACCTGATCTTTTATAAAATTATTACATTCCTCACAGTCTTCATATGTCTTTACTGAACAATCTCTTTTCTGGCATGAAAGTAGCCTTATTAAAAAACTTCACAAATGCTGAAAGTCTGACACCACTGTTGAGCAGCAAATATAGTGCTTGCACTGTTGTTTTGCTTAGAATAAATTGCATTTACTAGCTAAGAATACAACTAGAAAAGCTGCACAGAACATCAGATCTATTAAAACTGAATTCATTCACAACTTGTGCTTCCTGATATTGCATGAGACTCTTCTGTCCTGGAACTTCTAGCTAAATGTCTAAAAACAGAACTCTAAGCTTATCCAATAGAGAGCAACTTCCACATACCATATAGTGGTATAGCAAGGTCTTTCAATATAAAATAAAAGTTGTTTAGCAAAGATAAGCAAAGCAATGGCAGAAGAATATATGAGGATGATGACTTTTCCCCTTAAGCTAAAAATACATTCTGTTTATCTGCAAGAAATGCCAGACTTTCCAGAATATTTTGTAATGTGGCAAAGGACTGTATTCAGCTCTTCTTTCCTAGACTCCACTCCTCATCCTTATCATGTGAATGTACATAAATAATTTCTCCTATCTGGAAGTGACTGACCCTCCAGTGGAACAAGAGTGACCACTCCTGCCAATTATTCCTGCCAATTCTTATCAAGACAAAAAGTTGTTAATGAAACCACTACGTTTAGCAAACTCTAGTTTAATGGAGATCCATCTAGAAAGATTTCTATTCAAGAGATATAGCTGAAGGTTTGATATATTTCCCTTACTCTTTACTTTGTCGCCTTCCTGAACGTGATTTGTAGTTACTGATTTCCAAACCTTGGTTGCTTGTGACTTGACTTTAGCTTCCTGAGCCCAGCTACAAGGATTCTGTAATAGTAAAATCCAATTTTCAGCTTTTCATCTACACAATCCCGAAGCTCCAGAAACTCTGAAGTACCTAATAGTATATGAGATAAAGAAAACAGGGCCATAAATTGTTCTGCAGCAATCTTTGAGTTTGTGTTTTGTTTTGCTTTGTTTTTTCTTACATGTTCTATGCCATCACTGGAAAAAGTTCATGAAGTTTACAACTTGATACAAGAAAACATAATGCAGTTGTGTGCTACAGTAGTATTGAAATAAATAAATACTGATGACAACAGAGGATGTGAAAAACTTGTATTATTTTTTAGTGAACTTATGCTTCATTTTACAATAGTATGAAATCCATCAGTGAATATAAGCCCATATCTCATGAAATAGCATAAATAGTAACTACAGATATATTAAGCTGCTTCTGTTTGCACTTTAAGAACTAAGTTTTGTAAATGTTTTACTGGTTGAATACCAAGACAGACTTTTTTATTGAGACCACAAATTCATTAGCAATGCTTTCAAATTATATTAGAGCTTTCTCAAACAACAACAGTAAAAACAACAAAAGAAGAAAAAGAACAACATCAAATCCAGTTGCCTTGAATTTACATAAGAAATCTGGAGTTGTGATTTCATAGAATCATAGAATCATTTATGTTGGAAAAGACCCAAAAAGATCATTAAGTCCAACCATCCACCTAACAGTACCAAGTCTACCACTATACCATGTCCCTACTATCATGCCCACATGTCTCTTAAATACCTCTAGGGATGGTGACTACCAGGTCCCAGGGCAAACTGTTCCAATGCTTAACAATTCTTTTCATGAAAGCAAGTCTTTCTGACATCTAATCTAAATCCCTCCTGGTGCAACTTGAGGCCATTTCTTGTCACATGAGAAAAGAGATTGACACCCCCCTTACTGCAACCTCCTTTCGGGTTGTTGTAAAGACCATGTGGTCACCCCTTAACCCCTTTAGTCTGTTCTCCAGACTAAAATAAATCTGACTCCATCAGCCACTTCTCATATGTGTTGTTTCCTATTTCTGTTAATATGGTATTTCTTCATTTCTGTAAAGGATGGATACAAGAAAATGTCATTAATCTGCCTCTAAAGTGAACTGAAAGCATCAAAACTAGGAAAGGTGCTAGAATTTGCTTTCTTTCCAAAGTGACCTGAAATGTACTCTGCATGCTGCATGAAAGCAACAAGTTCTACAAAGTGCTTTCCTGTACTGTTGTCACACCACCAAACTGATTTGCCTTTCAAAGACATGACCCTGGGTGCACATCTAGGAGAGGTATTTGTTCATTGACACTAGAGGGAAGATGACATGATTATTCTAGGATGTACTTCCTATGCACTGATATGTGGTATTTCCAAGCAGAGGAAGAAGCTCTTGGAAAAGAGAGTAGCAATCAAAAATCAGTGGTTTAACATGAATTGACTGCATTTTTCTCTTAAGTCAAAAAAATCTGTGTGTTCTCTATCAGAGAGACAGCAAGGTCTTGAGGCACTGTGTTGGTGTTACTATCCTCATACACTAGGAAGAACAAATAAAATATGTTCATGTGGAGCTCTAGCAAGCTTTATTTAACAGATTGAAAATTACTGACACAAAAAATTAAGGGCTATGCTCCACAAGATCTATCAGGTCTTGTGATCAGATCTTTGAACTCTGTCATTTCAAGAAATGAAAGACTGGAATGGGGGCAAAAAAGGTTAACAAAAAAAAACCAGAGGGGAGAAAAATTGACTTTCTGGAAACATAAGATGAAAATCCAATTACCTTCAATAGATCAAAATTTTAGTCTAGTAATCAATTCTATAAAACAAAGTTAATGAAAGATGCTTCAATTATAACTAATCATCACATCTAATAATATTTTTATTTCTAAAATATTAAAGTATCTAGATAATTGTGTTACTGACTGTATTACAGAAATTTAATTTTCTTTTATCAGAACAAATTAAAAAAATAATCTGGTATTTTCAGTAATGAGTCTGAATGCAATATAATTATTTCTGGTTGCTCCATTTTCAGGGAGATAACAATAGTTATACTATCGCATTGTTTGTTAACATAAACACAATCTTAACTCCATACAGCATTGATATCTATTATGACATTTACACTGTTTGAAGTTTATCCATTACAAGAAATTGCCTGATCTTACATTGGGATCTGCTGCTACAGAATTCTCTCCTGTGTATGTGGCTACAAAGAGAAATGCTGATGGATCCAACAGTGATCATAGAATCATAGAATCGCCAAGGCTGGAAAAGACCTCTAAGATCATCCAGACCAAAAGTCCACATATCACCAATATTTCCAACTTAACCATGTCCCTCAATACAGCATCTGAATGTTTCTTGAACACCCTGGAGGTGACTCCACCACCTCCCTAGGCAGCCCATTCCAGCACTCTCTTGGAGAGAGTGTCTTTACCTCTCTCTTGGAGAAGTATTTCCTGATGTCCAACCTGAATCTCCCCTGGCACAACTTGAAGCCATTCCCTCTTGTCCTACTGCTAGTTACTTAGGAGAAGAGGCCGACACCCATCTCACCACAACCTCCCTTCAGGTAGTTGTAGAGAGTGATAAGGTCACCCCCAAGCTTCCTCTTCTCCAGACTGAACAATGACGGCTCCCTCAGCCGCTCTTCATAAAGAGGATGATTGCTGCTGAGTAGGTAACTTCACCGCACTGTTTTTTAAGACCCTTTTTTTTCTTTTCCTGAAATAATCAGGCTGAACTCCATTCAATTGCAAAGCTAAAATTGTAATTGAGATTGTTTTCAAATGAGCCTCCTGCATTATGTAGAGATTTCTCTTTATTCCATGTTGAAAAAAGGCAGAGGAAAAGAAAGCAGGTTTAGCTGAAATGAAGAAAGCAGTCTTGAGAAGATGTAGTGTTTTAAGGCTCTATGGGAAAAAAATGTTAGAAAGGTCTGTGGGAATGGACTATTAATAGGAAAGTATTTTGAAGGAAAATAGTTGGTGTTCTTTCTCTTTTAGATTGGAGGTTAGTAAAGCCCCAAAACAAGAAGCATAATGAAGATACTGACAAGGAAAGAATACTGCATTCACTCGAGAAAATTGACCAACTGCCAGAAACATCACAAAAGAGTATTGCTTTCTTTTCCTGTTTCCTAAGCCTTTGTTAGACGGCAACTGTTCCCCTGAGGCAGGCTAAGAGGAGGTCCGAAGTAGTTCTTCATGTGATGGCCAAAGCAAAAGAGCAGTATCTTTATTCTTGCACATCAGTCTTCCTGACTTCCAGCAGAACAACTCCAGGTTATGACAAGCCCAGCTGAAGCAATCTTACCTCCAGTTTTCAGGGAGTAAAACAGTACGTCCAGTCTAGTAGTAGCAGAAAAGTACAGGAACATTATTAGTACTGAGTAGTGCAACTAAAATAGCAACAGTTTTCAAAATAGATTTACAAAAAGGAGATGTACCTCAGTGGCTTCAACTCTACAGCAATTTCTTACCTTCTCTTTTAAAAAATAATATTATTCTCTGTAAAGAACCCAATTACTTCACTGGAGCTGATCATTCTCAAAATCAGTTTACTACTATATGGACTTACGGTGTAATCAGACCATGGAAAATTCACGCTGTTAGCAGCTTAAAGAAGAAACATAGACACACATACACGATCACTCCGTAGGTCAAAGCAGATGCTGAAGACTATCTTGTAGAACATGTTATTCTACAGTTAATAATCCTAAAATACTTTCATTTTATGAAAGTACACTAGGAACATAAGTAATTAGATAAAGAAATGCAGCACCAAGCAAACATCATTCTCAGCTTTATATTCACCCCTCACTGTTACCAGGTGTGTAATTATATTTCAGGGAGGAGTCAGAAGAAAGTAGCTGAGATGGCAACTCACTCAAACGAAGATCACCCCTCCAGGGATGGCCATGTGAAGCTATGGCAGACACCATACTGTGTGGGCCATCCTCCTCATTCCTCCTTCCAGCTCAGCTAAGAATTGCTTTCTTAGGTATATCTCTGGCCTGTGGATTCCAACTACAAATAAGCCCAATTATCTTAGCTGGCTGTCAAGAAACTGCAGTCTTTAGGATTCAAATTCAGTCGTCAACCAGGGTTATATTTTCAAGGGGCCATCTGGAATGAAAGCTGACATTTAAAAAATGCTCACCGTTACAAAAAATATTCCCTGTTGTACATACAGTGTTGTTGTTAGAACGCTGTTCGAGTTCCAGCAAATGAGATAATCCTCTCAATTATGTTTTTCCTCAGGAATTTTTCCACGGTATATAAATAATTGTACTGAGGTATGTGTCAATCAAATTATGTAAACAAGTTCTTGGTGATGAGTTTGCTTGGAAAACATCCATTTATGCATAAAACACACGAAAAAATCAAATTTGTAAGATGTTACAGTTCATGTATAAATCACTTTATGTCTTCGGAGTAGAACAGTTAGAAAAAATCTGCATAAATTCATGAGTACACTTCTTGTAAATTTCTAGACCGGCTTTACTCGCTGTAAATCTCATAGATAAAAATATCAGATATCATAAACAAACTAGTTAGCTATTTTATCCATTATTGTTATTATATTTTTTTAATAACTATTTTACTTTGCCAGAATTAAAAGAGCCCTGAACAGGATGTGTATGATGGGGTAATGCTGCATCTTTTTAAGTGTTATGAACATATTGCTTCCTTAGTATGTATTTTGTACATAAAAATAATCATGATCGCTTGAACTAAGCTACAAAAATTAATGAAGGATATAACTTAATAATCAAAATGAAGGATATAACTTAGTATTACCAAGCTGAATAATAAAATTATTTCCAAAATAGCTCTCTATATGATTTTTAGAACAATCTCAGTAGATAAATTGTTTAGACTTAAAATGTGAAAGGGTCTCTTTTTTCTTTTGATATGATACTCTTAGGGTTCTCCAGTGTGACACAGTGGATCTTGAAAAACAGTAACAAATAATCTTGAAAATGTACTTGCTAGATGGTGCAACATATATCATTTTTTTAATGTAGAATATCGCTAGCTCTTTTAGGAAGCTCATTAATTTCAGTAATGCTAAATGAATTGAACTTATGCATATAAATTAGTATTTCTATATTTTCAATTTTATTACATATATACATCATAGTGTTGTATAGATTAATAAAAAAATTTATGTTCAAGATACAAAAAGAAGAGAAGGGTATTGGAAATGAGTATCAATAAGAAATTGCGGAAAATCAATTAATGATTTTAAATAAAAATCAAGAAAATAACGCTAATTTAAGATCTATAATGTCTATTTAAGACAAAAGAATCATAATAACGCCATTTCAGAAACAGATAGACAAGGAAAGGTATACATTATCAGTTCTAGTCAATACCTAGCCACAAAAACGTTGCATGTTTCCCATTTTAAAAACGTTCCTAAACAGGTTACTGGGTGGGTAAAAACACATTGGATACCCAAGAATGGAAGGGTGTAGAATGATACCTGTGTTTGATGACAGGCAGAGCATCACAATGGTCTGTCCTGGGATCTTTTATGTCTAACATCTTTGATATTAACCAGGACAAGGAGACCCAAACCATAAATACCAATGGATATGATTGAAGATAGGGCTGTGGCTCAGATGGACCTAGGCAGGCTAGAGGAATAGATGAGCAGAAATGTTTAAATTCAGCAAGGACAAATGCGAGTCCTGGACATGGGCTGGAAGAACCTGCTACCACTCTGTACAATCTATTCCTGAACTTGAAGGAAGAACACCCTACCATAGATGAATAGGTTTCTTCCATGATCCTGAGTGACTTCGGCCAACAAAAGTTCTGTCTTTCTCAAATCTACACTAGACTGTGAAAGCAGCAGCAGTGTAGAACAAGAAATATGATGAATTTCATTCTCCAGAGAAATGAGCTCCTGAGTGCCTTTTCCTGGGTCACTGCACAGGCTGAAATTCTTCTCTATAATCTCGACCAAAGTCAGCCCTTACTCTCCCCAGTGAACCAGCCATCCAAGACCCAGCTTTCACACCCAGTAAAATAACCTGGGCTCAGATGGCTGTAAAAGTGCTTTGAGAAGGTGAGGAAAGAGATAGAAAAGATAAAATTCTCACATGGATATAGGAATGTTGAGACAGCATCACTAATATCTCAAGGATATGAGAGAAAATACTAGCTTGGTATGTGGAGCGGGGAAGCTGCTCAGGCTGGCCTGTTTATTTGGGAACTGACAGTGCATCAAGTGGCCATTTTCAACAGAGTTGATGGAGGTGGTGACAGACAAAAACTTGAAGTATGGAGGATGTGTCCCAGAAAGTGGTGGTGGCCAGTCCTCTCCCCCCCGTGACTATTGTTGGCCTCTCAGCAAAGGCTCTTCAGAGCAGAGGTAGTAGACACACCAATGCTAAAGACTAAGAGGTCATTAACTCCTAACAGTCTTAGAAAATGAATTTTTGTTTTATACTTTAAAGATGCACATATCCTAACTGTAGACTGTCTTTGTGCCTAGATAAAGAAGTTCGAGCAAATCAACCCAGTGAAGCATAACAACACTGCAGAAGCACATCAGTCACTTGGGTCAGCTTTGGGAAAGTGACATCTCACAGGTGCCTCAATATTTGCTAAGACTCCACCAACTAACTGTATTTCTCTGGAGACCTCCTCCAAGCATTTTCAAGGAAGAAGGAGAACAGAATAGGCATCCAGACACAAAATTACAGAGTCCAGCTTTGTGAGACTTGATACTCAGAGCTGACTGTAAGGCTATTTCTCCAACTTCTAACCAGGTCTTTGTTTTTTTCTTTCTACATGGTTTATTCCCCCAGAGAAGACCTTATACTAAGTTGCTGTGAGATAAACCACCAGAACATAGAAAGAACAGTGGATGGCAGATCTCATCATCATTGCAAAAGACAGACAGGGCTGAACCAAAACAGTGTCCTGAGCTGAAATACTGTCCAAAACTCAGTGAACTGGAAGAACTGGCAGAGATTAGCAGATCTGGTATCTACATCTGGTATCTCACACATCTCCTTTAAAGTGTATGCAAAAGATGTCAGTAAAATGCTCCTATCCCCTCGACACCCTCTTCAGACTGCTGTGTCCCCAGCCTTGCTGAAGTAACTCCTCCAGCTCAACTGCTACAGGATTCACTCTGTGTCATCTCAGGTTGGTCCCCAGGTGCACAGGCTCACCTGCCTAAGACCATTTGTGCTGCCCGTGACTCAGATGCCAACAGAATGTGCAGCTGGCAGTACCTACAGGAGAAACTGAGCTCAGGGGAGCTCTGAAGTTGCCATTAAATATCCCTCTGTGATTATGTTGCAATGTTTGTTTATGCTATTAGCAATGAAGCAAGCTCAGATTAGAAGCTGAGAGGTTGTGGTCCAGCCCCTTTTCTTAGCCCCTCTACGAGAACATAGAGGAAGATAAGATGTCCTGCAGTTTACAGTGGTTTGTGGAACAGATACTTTGTTATATTTTGATGTCTCCATTAAGGGAAAAATGTTCATAAACTTACAGTTAGCTTTCAAGAGAGTGAAAATACTATATTTCCCTCTATACTGAAAGATTCTATGGTTTCTTCAATTTAGATGAAATGTAGGTATATATGTAACTTTTACAGTGTTGTTCATCTAACAAGCAAAAATAGAGCAGGGTTGGCCAAAGTAGAAACTGGACAGTATAAAATAGAAAATAACATAAACATCTGAAGACTTCACAAAGGTTTTCCATAGATTATCTATTGCCAGAACTAATTTTTAACTATGTCCAGTGGGTTTTATGATGAGACCAATTTGAAATAACCACCAAATCTTAAAGATTTTGTTAACAAGTCTATCAGATTTGATCTTAAAGTCTTTTCCGGTTTTTGTTTTGTTTTGTTTTTTTCCTCATTTGAATTGTGATCTCCTGATGAAATCCAGCTCTATGCCACCACCCAGTGGCTTTTTCTTGACTAAAATCAAGAACAGCATCTGAATACTGCTTGCACACATGCAGTACCAGAGGAAAGCATGGATGAAGCCTATTATTTTGCTCCATCTTTTCTGTAAATTGGCTTAACTGATTTGTATATATGTAACTGATATTACCTTCTGAAGCTGGATTACCAAAAATGTGAGATGTTTGAAATGTTTAAAAATTATCTACAAAATATGTTTCCTGTTGCTACAGAAACAGATCAAATGCAGGTAGCCACAGGGAAAATGTCTTTCTTTCGTTCTTTCATTCTTTCTTCTGCACTTCTTTCCTTCCTTTCTTTCTATCCTTTTTCTAAATAGCTCATATAACTTAGTTTAAAAAATTAAATTAGTTTCAAGTTTTTAAACAGAAAAGAAATGATATCACAGGCTTTTGATAAGAAATAAGCCTTCATTCTGTAGCACATGTTTTACACACTCAAACTAGGGAAAAGTATTTTCTTCATTTTGTTTTTCCCCACTGAGATTATTTGGCTACTTGCAGTGTCATCCCTGCTGTAAACTGAAATAAATGTCCTGGCTATGTACACTGAAACGCATGGAAGAAGTTCTGTAAATGTGAATTCCTTTATTAAGTTAGTGAGGTTATTTCATGTGGTAGAACTAGCTCTTTCCTGACTTCCAAGCAGTAATATTTTAGAATATTTACATATATGCAATGATTTTGTACAACAGCAGTTCATCTCAACCTGTATTCTTGATAGCGTTCACAGTAAGAGTCATGCATAGTTATCAGCTTTCCCATTTGTCTGCCCCCTCCACCCCTTTCTCTTATGTTGGGCCAACAACTTTACTTTGATGCGTCACTTTTTGCTAAAACGGACATACAAAGAAATGCATTCTTAACAAACTTACAAGAAAAGGCATTCTAGGAAAACACTTCTGTCCTAATGTAGGAGGAACAAGATCTCTTCTTTCATGCTGGTTCAAGAAGCAGAAGATACACTTGTCAAATGCTCCATCACAGCAGAGACTACGTCTTGCTTACTTCTTACATCTAACAAAAAAACCACTTCAGAATGAACCTTTTCTTTCACATCCAGTAGCCTGCTGCTGTCTGCAAAGCACTGTTTACAATTCATTAATACTACCATAGCGCTGAAATTAAAAGACAATAGAATTAAGGGATAATGAAAAGCTTTTCAGCCTCTAATTAATCACCAACAGTTAACAGATACAAAAGTCTGCAGTCTTCAGCACAGATTAGATTTTTGCAGGGCTGGAGTAATACCGCAAAAGTATTAGAAAATAATTCAAATTGCAGACATGTTAGTCCTGCAATAATTGCATACATTTTGCACAGAACAGACCAGATAATCATTTTTCTTTCAAGTTCATAATTTTTATGAAACAATATTTTTGTAAGAAAGACTTTATCCAAACTGACTGACAGTTGCCTAAGATCCAACGTACCTCAACTGTACACTTACCAAATGACATTGTGAGAAAATAAAAGATGTTGTTACCTGCACATTACAGTTTCAAGTTAAGCTCACTTCTGATTTTTATTTTATTTTTGCTTTTCAGTCACGTTTTTCATTAAATGGTAAATATTGCAGTTTTACCACAGCTGTGCTTTTCTTTTGTAAATACAAAGCCAAAGAATAAAAGTATAATATAGCTCCAGAACCATCAGAGAACTGAAAAAAATGTGAGTGCTACTGTGAAAATTGAGCATATGTGCTATTTTTTCAAATTCTCTCTACTTTTCAGAACTAAGGAAATTTATAAACAATATTTGTTTTCACTATTTAGAGAGTATTAATTAAAAGTCCACCTTCTATTCAACATCATTAGGATTTCATCAGGTATGAAGGTTGAAGGCATGAGTAATATTCAGAACTCACCTCAAATTTAAAACTATTATGAAAAATACCTTCTGTATTCTGAACTCACTCAGGGTTGTCAGAGAAATCTTCTGACAATGCACCAAAACACCTGGTGTTTCAGAAAGCTTCCTGAGTGGTGTCTCTGGCAATGGTCTCAGTGAACACTGCTGTGCTGTGCCTACGTACCACCTCTGTGTAACTGTTCTTTTGCTCCTGGGGCACGGTCAGCTGTAGTGCCTTCAGAAGCACTGTGCCAAAAGTAAATGCAAATCTTAAGATATAGGTTCCAGCTTTAGAAAGAGAGAATGTAAGAGGTTAGAAGATGGACTAGGTAGCTTTTCGTTTGCCTTTTTAATTTCTTATTTTGCATGATTAGATTCAATGATTCTTCAAGAACTTCAAGCCCTAAGTGGGCTTATTCTGAGATGAGATGGGGAGTGCAGACGTGAATTGGAAGAGCACTCCTTTCCCCACTTCTGCAGTAGAAAATTTGAGAACTTGCTGTACTACTGAAATAAGTACTGTGCAGGAGTGGAAGATGTTGGTACTGTTTAGTCCTCATTCTGTACTCCCAATGAAAATATTTATTAAATAAAATGTGTTTGCTGCAAGTCTAACTCTTCCTGAAAAAAATGTTTACAGATATGTAGAGAGATATTGTTGTACAGTTTCCTTTCCTTTCCTTTAATCTTGAGCACGATGCATATGGAATAGAGTTTTGTGTTTTTAATTCTGAAGTACAATTCAACATGTTGACACCTATATAACAATTCTAAAAGTCACATTTTGAAAAAAATGGATGTTTTAATATGGCCAAGACAGACACCAATTGCCACTTCACTCATCATGCATCAAATCTAGGAAGACACCTTTCCTAGTCAGCTCCCTTAGTACCTGTGCAACCCCTTCTTGAGCACTGGGTGTAGGTTTAGGAGGCATTGTAAAAGAATAACATAAAGCTATTAGAGTGTCCAAAGGAGAGCTGTGAAGATGATGAGGGGTCTGGAGTACAAAGCACATGACAGCAGCTGAGGATCTTTGGTGAGCAGAGCTGAGCTCTGCTCTGTGCGTCAGTGACAGGGCCCAAGGGAATGGCATGGAGCTGTGCCAGGGGAGGGGCAGCTGGGGTTGGGGAAAGGGTCTGTACCAGAGGGTGGTGGGCATGAACAGGTTGCCAGGCAGTGGCACGGTCCTGAATCCAGAGTTTGAGGTATGTTTGGAGACTGCCCTCAGACACAGGGTTTGAATTTTGGTTGTTTTTTTGTGGAGCTTTGAATTGTGGGCCTCTTCCAACTCAGAATACTCTAGTGTGTATTGGTTTATCGTGCACTAAATGTGTTTTAAAGCAAAATAATAATTCAAAATAATCTCTGTATTTAACCAAAATATATTCTTCACCTCAAATGCCAGTTTTATTTATATTATATATGAAGAAAAAAAATAGAAAAAAAAACCCACCACAAGTGAAATAAGGAATAGAAAAAAAAAAAAATAAATATCAGTAGAAATTATGGTACAGCCTGAATTTGTGCTTTGCAACCCTATCACTGCTGCAGATGGACCAATAATTGAAGAAATTAAAACATCATTAAAAAAAGCTTTCATTACATTGTCTTTCGAGAATTAAATGTTTGTATCATACTAAAAAGCAGCAATTATTTTACAGTAGATTTCTCTGAGATGACAAAAAAATACATTAATGACTGCAGCTGAATATAAAATATTATGTACTATAGCTTTATGTTTGCAAATGTTTGACCTCTAGCAGAAATATACTCCTAAGCACAGAAATTTGCTAATTTTCCGCCATCATTAGAAAAGAAGATGCAAACTGAAAAAGGACACTAAAGTAAAAGCAATTACAATTATGAAAAATAAATGTGTCTTTCATTTAACAGAAAATGCTATTGAATGTTTGGTGTCTGGGGACATTTTCTTCTCAGTAATATTATCTGATGAAGTTTGAAGTCCTGACATGGTCTTTGAAGCATGGATGCAGACTTGAATGCTACACTGCCAAGTGTCAGGGGTGTTGTGCAGAACAGTTTTATACTACGTATGTAAGCATGCAGTAAAATTTCTAGAAGCTTAAATGCTCTAAACATGCACAGACCAGCCATAATGCTTACCGCTATAACTCTGATAAGCCTGGGCCAAGTCAGACATACAGCTTGTGCACTGAATGCAGAATTTGTACATATACAGTAAACACTAAAAGATGGGAGCTGATAAATTTTCTACCACAAGAAGCCAGCTGCAGCTGTGCTTTCATCAAGGACTTTTAACTAAGTGGTGTTGCCATACGACCCTTTCGAAGGCTCATTTAACATACAAAAGAGGATTTACCTTGCCTAGCTCTCAAAGTCTTAACATTTGAACTAATCACCATAAACTCCCTATTGATACATATATCTCTAGGAATCACATCTATGATCTATAATGAGATGAGATTATTTGACCATTGGTGGTACACTGACTATAAAAAATCTTGGAAACAACAGAATTAGAATCTTTTGTTTAAGTTCTCAAAAGAGGACAAATAAATCCACTTCCCATTTCTCTAAAAATATTTCAGAGATTTCTTGGCTGCCGTTTTTAATTACTACTTGTTGTGTCTTAGAACAGCTTTTACTATGTGGTAGAGTCGTCATATGTAAAACTGAACTCTAAAATAAACAAAAACAATAAACAATATTATTGTAGGTCCACTGCTTTTGTGATAGGGTTGCAAAGCACAAATTCAGGCCGTACCATAATTTCTACTGATATTTATCTTTTTTTTATTATTATTTCTTTTTTTCGTTTGTTTGTTTTGTTTTTCCTGTGTAATAAACACAGTAACAGTGAAAAAGTGAAGCAATATCAAAGGGCAAGTGGAGCTTCTAACTCAGCAAAAACTCATTTTTGAGATCTCAGATGGACTTAAATCTTCAGTCTACAGAATGTAGCGCAAACTACTCCATTACAATCACTTCTGTATGCTGCATGTCTGAACACTCGTACTATTCATGGGATCACAGAAGAATTAGAATTCATAGCTCCTGGATGCATATACCTGCATTTATTTCCATAATGATTCTATTTGTTCACCACTTCCTAAATGAAAAGAGACAGTTACTTCAAAGTGAAATATTTGTTGTAGCTACAGAACTACAAGTCTTCAAATCTATTTTGTAGTTTCTACCATCCTCAGTGTGCTTTAAAGCCACTTCAAACTAGGAACTAACCTGTTGATTCCCTTTCTGGGCATTTCACACTTCCCAACTGAAAACATGAGCTGTGTGATTTCATAGTCACAGTTGTCACTCTTATCATCAAAAAAATTTTAGCTGCTAGCTAGTTCTCAAGAAGAAAATGGTTTGGTAGCTACAATCACATTAATTATGAAAACCTGCATGAATAGGTTAGGCTATAAATCTCCAGAATTCTCCTTGATCCCCTGAACTGAACTGAAGTAACTAAAAGAACCAGCTGGCAGCAGCCTGCTGTTATCTTTGACTGCGGTAATACAGATAAAAACTAAGTAACTTGAGGATAAAATTTCTTTATCAGATGAACTCATAACTTCTCCTCTTAACACCGTAGTGAGACAATAAAGTTCAGTGGTGTGTATATATTTAACAAACAGCAATTTTCTTCTAATTTTTGTTCCAAAATAAATAGCTTCTCAGCTTAGAATGATTTGCTTAAAACATAGTATCAGCTCTAATAACCAGACAAATATCCATGATTAAAAATAGAGGTATTTGATTGTCATTCAGCTCCAAATGTATGCAGCCAGGAGTATAAAACAAGAGAATTCTTGTTGAAATGTCCCTTCTGACACTTCATAAGGAAATGGATGCAATGTGGCTGTAACCATTTAATCCACCAGTCCTTGCTTCCAGTGGGATTACCTGCTGCAAACAGAAAACAAAGACTCTCCTTAGAAAAATGGTATTACCACTTTCAGCACTGAGGTATTTGTATCACAAACCATCTCATGTCAGTTAAAAGACCAAATAAAATCCAGTGTTTTTTACATATTGGTATTTCAATTCTACATGTGACTACTCATCACATCATTTAGTGATTAATTGTGGACTGAATAGCTTGTAAAGTGTTAAGATAATTTATTTTTAAAATGTTTATTTTATTTTTAAGTCACAAAATGGGATTCTCAAATACAGTTTCTCAACAGATGAATATGTTTCATCAGTGGGTTGATATCAACATATTCTATATATATATATGTATATATATTTATGTACAGTATGAATATATAAGCATGGGGATAATCTTTCTTTTGGGAAAGTAGAGAAATAAATCCAGACCATAGATATGCACAGAAGACAGCACAATCAGCATGTTTCAAGTCCAGATACATGGGAGCTTTGTGAATGGATCAACAGTGCTTTCATCAAGAGTTCATATCAAGCTTGAAAGTTGCCTTCTTTTTTTGTATGCTCACAACTCTTCTGCCCATTAATCAATTTAGAATTGCTTCTAATTTCTTTGATTGATGTCTTAAAACAGTATTTTCTCTTCTGGGACATGTATCCAGAACTGGAGCATTAACACTTTAACTCCCAGTGCACTACATGATGTTATGATATAGAATACCAATAACCAGAAATCGTAAAACCATGACAGCAGTAGACACACAGCCAAAACCCAAGAATTTTTAAGATTGCAATCAGGTTTTTAACTTTATGTCCTTTATCTAATTCTTGGCAAGTGAATATTTTGTTAGTTGTAAAGCTAAGAAA